>CM052146.1:5631374-5942653 GCA_028454255.1 Halictus ligatus
TAAATAAAAGAAACCGCAAAAAAATCAAAATTTTAATATATTGTTTAAACAAGAAACTTTTGTTAAAATTTTCTTGCGCGAGTACATTTCCCATTGAAAAACACACAATATAAAAAAAAATTTAAATTTTTTCGACCTCTGGTTTCCGAGATATCTCAAAAAATATGGTTCTGACCCCCAACTTTGAGGGCTGTTTTCACCCCTTCAAAGTGGATGTCTGCCGATAAAAAAAACACGTGTCAAATATTTTTCAAAGAACTATAGTTCCCATAAGTTTCATCAAAATCGGCGTGTCGCACTTGAATATGTTCCCTTGTTAGTTCAAGAAAAAAAAAATGATTCTCCCGAATTAAAAAAATTTCATTTAATCAGACATATGAACCTCAGAATAAAATCAATATTATTAAAATTAGAAATTGTGCACAACACATTCCGGTACCTGAAAGAAGGACTTTTAATAAAAATGAAGAAAACAATTTCGTATGAATATAATACAAAAGGATTGCTCCAATGCACGTATGAAGTTGTACAACCGCCATGTTACAAGAGTATTACCGGCATCTCGCAGAAAGGGGTTAATAAATATTTCCCACGTCCCGGTAGATTTATGGTTTTCCACGAGAGTTATGCTCGCATCGCCTGTCGCGTGCGACACGCATCGAATTAATAACGTTATTAATAAGCGAAAGTCCCCGCCGGAGGGTTGCACGACGGTTTTCCACTTTCGTTTGTGGAACATCGATCCGTACGGGTCCATGGATCGTTTCCGGGCTGGACGTGGTGGAAACCGACTGGAGAACAGATCGTGGATTATTAATCGTTCCGGCGTCGGGTCAGGGTTCAGCTGAACGGTAGAATCCTCGGGTTGAACGGTTCGCGAGGTCGTCGTCGCGACGACGAAGACGACGCCTGCTCTGCCGTTCCTGGCAACGTCCGGGACATTAGCTATCGAATCGTTGCCCCGTGTAAGAAATACTTAAATGTCGAGGACTCGGCGCGGCCGAGGGAGAAACCGTTGGCCGGGTCGTGGTTTTATCAGAGCGATATGTCAGTGCGTGACAGCGCGGTGTGTAGACATCGGTCACGGGACGAGCAACATTTCTCACCTCTTAGAGCTTAGGCAGGTAAGGACGTCGCGGCGATGCCGTGTCGAATCGCTCGATTAAATTACACCATTTTTCACGGCCTCGTTCACGTCCGCGCCGACTGCCGTCACCACGGACCACCTTTTACACGGACAGTTTCTTCCGATCGACTGCCTAACCGCCTCACTATCACGTTTCCTCCTAAAACGATCCCGTAACTGGTTTCGTTGCATCAACTTGGTCTAAAATTGGAGCGAAAATGGATTTCTGTGAGACTTCCACCGACTCAGACGATGATTCTTCGGAAATACAGTAGAACGATTATCCCGGCCGAATACTTTTCATAAATAAATAATTAAATTTAATCCGACTATATGCTACACGAATTATCGTACGATTCAATAAGGATTTAGTTCAGCAATGAAATTAAGCAATTGCTGTATCATCCGAACAATCACGGTTCAATGATTAGCACGGGTAATCGAGGTTCCACTATACCAAAAATATTGTTCTTGAAAAATTAGTTTTCTTTTAAAAATTAAAAGGAAACTAAGTATGATGTATCGTTATGTAAATTGTTTTCTTGCAACGAGTAATGACGATTTTATAGATTCTAAAAGCAAGATAAATAACAAATGGAATAGCATTGCTATAGTAAAACGACATGTGTCAACGTGTGATCCTTGCATTGTCAAAGGTACGCGTGCAGCTGTTTGATTGTCCACAATGATCGCCTCCGTGTTATTAACTCTAAGGTTATTGTCTGCGTATTATATTCGCATACGGGTACCATCAAACTTGCTCGAAGCACTTTTTAAACATCAGTCTACTTGAGACATATTTTACCAGTACTGAAATAATATGCAAGAAAGAACTGACCAGTTGTAAACTTCAAGTAAGAATTGTTTTATAAAGCACGCCATATTTTTGTCGTAATTGTATTTTCAATAGAATTCTGCTTTCATTGTAATTCAGATTTATACACAATTTTTATGTTCGGCGTTCCTGCCATTTTGTAAAAATCAGCGGACATTAGTATGCTACAAATAGCATGCCACATTGCAATGCAAATTTATACCGCTGTAAGTTGTTTGTGGAAGGTAGAAATCGTTTTGTTGCGAGACCTCGTGCAGCAATAGCGCTCGCCACGCATTGAAGTCTCCGAGCGTCGCGTGTGCCAATGTTGCATTCTCGCTTTCGTTATAATGACTTTCTCGACATTGCGGACACTGTGGAAATGTAGACATTTTATTTAACCCCTTCACGAACGATTAACTCGTGGCAATACAATTTTTCTGACGACGTTTCTTATCTCAACCACTCAAATTAACGTTTCATATTTAGTATAGAAATGAACTGGTACTTATTTAGTACTTTAATTAATTTTATTTGGTCTACAATTATATGCATTCATGACTCTATTATTACAGTATCTTGTACTGCCGCCGTAAAGCTTAGTCAACAAAGTCTAAGCCTGTAACAAAGTCTAATCCCTTAGGGACTGAAGATATATTAGCCCTCCGTCTGCATATTGGGTCGTTTATGTTCACGATTGATTTGTTTACTGTTCTAGGTTTTCAAAAAATCCCCCCAAAAATTGGAATGCGTACTAGAGTCCCTATTTAAAAAGAGATAGATAGAAAAAAAGAAATTCCAGAGTGACATTTCGTTGCGGACATAAACGTCCTAGGTCGCAGGCTTATATTAATTTGATGTAGAGTATCACTATGTTTTCTCCCATCCTTATTATTGTAGGGCATATATCTGTCACTATAAAGCAACAGGGACCTTCAACAGAGTCCAGCCCTGAGGAAATTAAAGGCATATTAAAATTAAAATGTCCTTACGAGTACGATTGCATTCGATCTTCCAGGTAACTTAATGCAATCCAAAGTATTCCCAGTCCCTAAAGGGTTAGACTCCGCGTTCCCTCGGAGTCTGTATATCGACAGTACAATATAGGAACGTGCCGAAGGGAGGAGGAGTGTGGTGTACGGAGGCGAGTGGCTGCTCCCGATTCGATCGTCGTTTCGCGAGACAATCCTGGGGTCTGGGTCGTTGGGTAAAAGTGCGGTCGGAGAGCTGTCCCGCGTAATCCTTGCGTACAGGCCCCGGTACAGGCCCCGGTACAGGCCCCGCACAGGCTGGAGGCGCGTACGTAGTCCCGGCGGAGTGGTCGCTCGAAGCGAGAAGCTCGAAGCGAGAAAGCAGGAAGGTCGCGCGGAGTCGAGGAGCTTCGGCGCAGCGGTCGAGACCCCGCAGGAATGCAACGGCGGCTCGAATTAATAGATCGAGGGACCCGGGCGAATTTATCCGCTTCGTGGCGGCGAGTTTAAAAGCGGCGCGGGTCTCCTTTGCATCTCGATCTCCGCGGCACCGGGGACGTACGCGGGGGCCCCTGTATACACGCTGGAACGTACAACGTACGGACCGCGGGGCTGCGGAACAGAGAACAGAGGAGAACCAAGGAGGAGAAGACAGAGCGGACGTTAAAGTGGAGAACCAACGGGGATATGTGCCTACGTAGGTATACGTTCCCGGGGACCACGGAGAAAAGTCTCCGGCCTGGGTTCTAGCTCGCTTCTTCTTTGTCTTCTTTTCTTCTTCCCCCGCTTCCTCTTCCTCCTCCTCCTCCTTCTTCTTCTTCTTCTTCTTCTTCTTCTGCTTGATCGGGCAAGGCAGCTTTCTTTGGTCGGTGGGATAAATAAGAGAGACGCCGGCTCTGTGATGAGTCCAGACAACGGTTAGATAACTGGGAATCGCATTTAGATAAGAAGCGCGGAAGGGCCCATTGAAAATATTCGAATCCGGCGACGCGCGAGGGGGCCCCATTAAAGCGGTGCTCTCCGGCCCGCTTCGGCCCGCGCCGCACCGCCCCGGCACGTGCGCCGGACCGATAACTTCCATATAAGAAATCGCCTCGCAATTAAATCGCGTCGCTTGCCTCTGCGCTCCCCCCCCACCCCCTCCCCCGACTTCGCCCGTCTCTTTTTCCCTCGTGGATAACCAATATGCTTTTTCTTCTTGTTCTGACCGCTGGAGAGTCGAACGGACGATGCTTTCGCTCGCGCAACGCCGAAGTTTAGCTCTGGAAAAAATGTTGTTACAATTGTCTTACGTGAACATCGAAAAGATGCGCTCCGAAAATGTTCTTGCCATCTTTAGTGAATTGTTGCGTCCCAAGTCTGTGGATTAAGCAGGACGAAAATTGTCATTCGATTAAGAGAAGGAAACGGTTCTATTTCTTAATAGAACTGTACATGAAATGTCGATATTAACCACTTCGTTCTCTCGGACGTGTAAACACGCGACGCAATGCATTATTAAGGCATTATATTATTTATGCCTAATTAAGTGCTTTAATTCGAAAAATTATTAATTCTGGGAACGGTATAGTTAAAGAAAAACATTGATTTCAGGATATTTTAAGTTTATTGTTTCTATGTGTGATGTAATTCGAAACGTGGAACTACACATAACGCAACATCACAATTTTCCCAATAGTATCTTGTTACTTTGTGGATACATTTTATTTTGTACCATACACAACGGCTCGTAGGATAATTTTTTGTATTTGTCGGTGGTAATCTTTTCTGGAAACATCTGGAGTGCAGACGAAGTGGATGAAAATAGTTTCTTAGACAAGCCCGAATGCTTACACGTCCGTGGCACTGCGGAAGCGAAATTGCGTCGCGTGATAACGCGTCTGTGATCTGTACCAACAGTATCGGCGTCGCGTCATAACACGTCTGTGACCTTATACAAACGGTATTGACGTCGCGTGATAACACGTCCGTGAGAACGAAGTGGTTAAACAGATTTTTGTATATTTTTATTACAAAGAATATTTAACATGGACGTGTGGCAGCATATTAACGGGATCGGGATTGTACGTTCAATTGCAAATAAACTATTTAATTATGTACATAAGAAAAGACCCTTTCGTATTGCTTATTTTAGCCACTACAGTGAATTCTCGATATATGTCATCACCACGGATCTTGCCAGCGTTGTGTATCGTCCAGGTCGTTCTTCATTTAATATAATCGCACCAATAAAGTTCTGCAGAACAAAATGTTGATACGTTTATGGACATGGAAGCGAATATCGAAGAATTAATTAAAGCCTAGTCTTGAACTAGGAATATTACTATCCATTTATTTATAGATACTATCCATTTCGTCCAGGTCAACTACAGTGAATTCTCGATATATGTCCACAATACGGGTCTTGCTAGCGTCGTGTATCGTACAGGAGACATACACCAGCCGTGTTACATATGTTTACACGATTCTCGCGCTTCGCGGCCCTTCGCGAGGTATGCTCCGCAGCAGTGGGGATAATTCCGCGACGTTTATAATCCAGGTCTTGGCGACAAATATAGAGAAATCATTGTGCTTGATACACAATTTAGTTCTATGAGGAAAACTACTCTTAGTAGAAAGTGCCCACATAGTTTTGAGCGGCAGCATATCTAAAGCTATGCCCACATTGAAGTAACAACGAGGAACTATGAATTAATGTTGCATGTATCATGTGTGCCTTCAGTGGAGATCGAACTTAAGAGCCAAGGGTAGTCACGTGACTTTTGCACTGCTGTATAATTTCCGTTCACAGCCTTCAACCACTGACTTGCATTTAATTACTTACATTAAACTTGTCACATTTTTTGCTCTGTATTATCTGTATTATGAATTCTGACGCCAGAAACGTGCTTGAAGTTTTTGACTTTGTTTCGCAGAAAATCACGACAAAATATAGCTCAATTTGGAGCTGGAGATATTTTCTAGCGCGCACTACTCTCGATTTCATCCAGAAAATTCATCGTCAATTTTTGGCCTACTTCTAACACTTGTATTACCACACATCTGAATAATCTCGTTAGCTCGTGACCAGAGCGCGCTAGATTGAACCTTCCTGTATCGAATAAGCCCTTTCCCAACGAAAAATATTCTCATATAGGGACGAAAAGTTGATGGACGTAAAACGATTTTTCGCCCATTTTTGTCGATAACGTGGTCACTCTGTCTTATCGCGAATATACAGAGTCTTAGTCTTGAATTTACATGTGTGTCTTATGTAGAACGAAGAAACGATGATACAGAGAACTAGATAATATTTCGAATAGATCGAAAGAGAAAGCGAAAAGTGCCTGGATCCCACGATCAATCTTTCAGCAGAACGGATTTGACGAGCGCGCGTCGACTAGCGTGGCGCAGGCTCGCTGCCCCCTTGGTGTATCGCATAATTACTACGGTTTACAGCGGTCTTTACACTTGTTTCTTCACCACTGTATCTACCTCTGCATCTGTGTAACCGGAGATCGTAGGAGAGAATTCGCCGCGTACGCTCCGCGGTATAAATCCGCTCGGGCTCTCTCGGTCTCGGGCTCGGTCTCGGGCCCGGGCTTTTTATTCCGGTCGCCCGAGCGTTCTCCCGCGCCAGCGACGGGCGTAGATAAAGACCTATCGGCAATATAGTATCAAGAGCGGCGTAAATAAGGATAATGCACCGTAGGAAGGGTATACTTCCTGTTAGGCGTGTAGGTGTACCGGTGTAAAAGGTAGATTAGATTCGCGTTACCGCCGACGCTGAACCTTCCGCGGTTATTAAAAGGCGACTGCAACGTCCCGGCGAATATCGACACCGTTTCCCGCTTATCGGCCCGACGATTCGCTACAATTATCCCCGAAACGTGACTCCGCGCCTAAGAAAATGGCGCGGTTTACCTTCCATCGGGATCACTCCGACGAACACTTAACGCGATCCTTTGTAAACCGACTTTAATAGGACTCGCAGGATCTGAAATATTTCAACGCGCAATGTGATTTAAAGGGCAGACGGTTTATTAAAACTCCGCTTTTTACTCTTCATCTTCGTCCTATATCGTCATGAAGAACCACCCCTTCAATCTTCGCCCACCTGTAGTCGAACATCCTGTATTTCGCACCACTGTAAGCAACATTATCCGTCACATTAAATATATTAGGTGTAAAAATTAGTGTTCTATAAAATAATCCCCATCACCTTCTGTGAAGTTACTTCATCTCACAACTAATTAATAAATCTCCAATATGGTGAAATACTTAAATTCATAATAAAGTAACAATTGATCATTATGTGTAAATGTTATTACTCTAATAATTTTATGACTCACTTCTTCCTCATTGTAGGTTAAAGACAATGTCATTAATTGTTTACAATTTTTTATCTAGTTATAGTTCATATTACCTTATTGCCATTCATTGAACGTCCGCTCGGGCTGTAAATCGATCTGGTTTTCCCGTGTGTGACGATGAAGTTAAAAATTAAACATTAATTCGAGCAACCTGAAAAATTAGATCGAACGGTAGCCGATGAAACATGAATGATTATTAGCATCGACCACAGTGATATGTAGTTTTTGTGTGTATGGGTGCGTTTTTTCCCCAGCGTTGTTATCATCTGCGTAAATTTATATGTACAATCGGCGTATGGTTTCGCGAAAATTCAACCTCGTGAATTTTGGACGAATTTGGCCGAAGCTGTATGTATTTATGGCTTCCGAGAATTTTCGGAAAATGCTAGAACACAAAATTCGAATTTATTTGATTCCAACTGTATCAAAATTCCTCTACAAAAAATGCAAATGGCATAAACATCCGCAGTCCACATATTAGTATCACGATACACACAGAGAAAATAATAATGTATTCGGTTTACACTCTAAGAATGCCGTGTGAAATTACTTGTTTTCCGAGTGGATCAATAGGATCAAGGATCACGGGTACAGGTTGCAGACTGGTGGATGAGCGAGAGGACAGAATAATCCGCGCGTCGTGACGTCGCTCGACAGCGGATCCGCAGGTGCGGAACGCTCTGCGATGGGCCCCGCGGGAGCGGATAATCGATTAATCGATTGTGCGGTCATCGATGGCTAAGCCGGGCCTCGGGGGACGTGGAAAAGAGAAGTCCGGACGGGTCCGAACGTCGTCGTCGCCGTCGTTGTCGCTCCGGGAAGGAAGCTGGCCGCCGCGGTATTCGTTCGCGTCCCAACAATTAGCCTGAGAACGAACGAGAGAGCTAGCGATTTGTCGCGCAAGATTTATAGCTTCATACACATCGGGAGAGAGGGCCCTCTTCTTGGCCGTGGTCCCTTCTGGGGCTGGTTCGTTCGACTCACGGGTTCCCGGCCCATACGCGGCGTGTACGCACAATCGAGAAAGGGTCCCGACCGGCACATCGCGGCCTATCTCTCCATTCTCGTGCGTGCCGTCCCTATGCGGTTTGACGGCTGGACCTCTCGCGGATCTTCAACGAGATCAGCGAGATCCATCTTGCTCGGCTGTCCGAGGGACCCTCCTTAACCGTGACCTACCGGAATGCCTGAGAAAGCTGCGGCGAGACGCGGCGCATCTGCCGATCGCTCCGCGCCTTCCGGTTCGCTGTTTCAGGGAAAACGCGAGAAAGTACGTGGACAGTTTGCTCGTCGATCAGAAGCTTCCTTCTTCTAGAACTGCACGTCGACACGTAAATCTTGGGCGTCGCTGTTGTACGCTCCGCTGAACATGGTCTACGAGAATTCGGTGGAACAGTTGATCTTTGACACGTTCCGTGCCACCGATGGTACACACAGACATTTATTTAATACCCAAATATTAAATGGCCTGAACCACAAGTCAAGCAATAACGGATTGGCACGGAACGTGTTAGGAGCCAAGACTCCGTAGAATTCCGACAAGGTTGAGCGACCACGTTACCGACAATAATTGGCGAAAAGCGGTTTTACTCGTAAGTCATCTGTTGTACGAAAAAATTTGTCATGATACCACGTAACATCTGTAGAAATAATTTTCTAACGCATAATTTGAAAGTTTTTCGAGGCGATCAAGTTAGGTGTGCTTAACCCTGTATATTGTCATATATCGATCGTGGCTTCGGTAGAGTATTGGGGGAGTCATAGGTGTTAAGTGTGTAAGTGTAAAATGTTAACACGTCAATGATAATACAATATTATTCTAAAGTCCTTCAAATATTCTCACTGTTTTGGACTAATTCGAAGAAAATTGTAGATTTAATGGATTTTAGCAGATAGAGGAGAAAAATTGGAAAAGTTGTAAATTAATGTTTTATAACAGTACAAAACATTTTCAACTCTTAAAAATAATATATAGTACAATATACTATACTATATCCTTAAAATGCCGCATTTTAGGGATTAATATATATTACAATATACTATGCTATAGTATATAGGACAATATATTTTCAACCCTTAAAATGCCTATTTGAGGGGGGACCATGGCTAGGGTCATTTCGTGAATTTTATAATGTACAGTATTGCGCCTATGGTCGCAGAAACACGAAATTCAAAGTGCAATTAGCAAACCACGTCCGCGGCTTCCGCAATTTTTCTTTCACTACTGGTTTTCAGGAGCATCCCTGTCACGTGCCGGCCACATGCAACGGTCGAGGGTGAAAGTATCGCGGCTTAGAGCGATATTTTCCGGCTTGAATTAAAATTAGAGATTAGAGGAGAAGTGTTCGAAGCGCGGCGACTTTATGGCACCCAGAAGGAGAGGTTGATGTACCAAAAATGGTCGAAGTCGGAGACACCGCGCTCCGAGGGGATTTACGTACAGAGCCTGGCCGCCGCGCCGGTGATCTTCTCAGCTGGATGACATCGGCGTTGGAACGTGCGAAGTAGCCACGGGAGAAATCCGCGCGCGTCCATTATAACCGCTAGTTGTAAAGAAACTTTCTCGGCTAGCGCAAACAGTACTATCGGTATTAGACAGGATAAAGCCGGGTCTCGGGTCACGATCCGTGGGCGCGCAGGTGCGTTCACCTGGGGATTTTTCCGGGCTGCCATCGTGGAACGTCGTGCCGCCCGATCGTTAATGAATAAACAGGTGCGACTTCGATGAAGGTGGTAGCTGAGCGGGGGAAGAAAGAAAAAAAATCACCGTCGGACGATAAAACGACTCACCTGCCGCACGAACTGTCGTTGCGAGTACAGATTCCCCGGTTCGAACGAGGGGTACTGCGTCATTGCCGCGCTCGAAGAATCCTCGGACTTGCGTTTAAGTGTTATTGCGACGTTATTATGGCCGCCGATGCGGTTTATTGTATAGTAAAACATGCCGATCCTGTACCCCGCCGGCAGCGTTTACGCGGATTAGAATTAAATTGTCGTTTGCGTTGTAAAAAGTTGCTATGTCGGCGCAGAGAAAGTCATTTTTAAATCACTTTGCACACTTTTCCAGGAAAATAAAGGGAACTAAGATTCGTGGACGTTCATCGAGGGACTGTGAACCTTTTGCTACGGGGGGATTTAGATTATTCCAAAAGAATATGGATTCTCTCTCGAAGAGGAACCTTCTCTGATCACTTAGAGTCATCCGTAGGAAAACTCTGTCTGTCATAAGTAGACCGCGGATCTTTATGCGAAATAAAAAATATTTGCATTGGTTTGCAAGACACAGAAGCCAAATAGAAATTTCTTTCGCCTTTTAATAACGCATCGATGTCGATAAATCTTTTTAATATACAATTCTGAGATACAAAACTGATCTACAAAAGATCACATATAATTTACGTACACCTGCGAAACCTATCTTTGAATGTTCAAGATATGCCCACACAAGAAAACATTCGCATTGATTGTAAGACACAGGAGCGAAATTTCTTTCTTCTTTCAATTATTTCAGTAAGCTAAAACCAATACGCTGGTGCCCTTAAATCTTTTTAATACGTCCGCTGCTTTAGATTGTGCTTACCCATTTTTGTCATAAATGCATAAAATCCGCGGTCTAGTCGTAATAGACGACTATAGTTACTAGAGTTTCGAACGAAGCCTCGGAACTTCGCATATCGCGTGGATCTACGTACGCGGAGTGTCCACGTTTATCGCGTGTCCGTGCGTACGTTTCACGTGTTTTCATTTTGTTAACAATCGTGTATTGAGCCGGACGGCTGTCGCGATAGATTTCTCCTTGCGCGCGGTGTCACACTTGTAAGTGAACCGCGGTACGAAATTTCTCAGGGACTTTTCTAAGAACGGGGTCTGGCAAATCAACGGAGGATCGTCTCTGTTCTCGGTCTTGTCGTGCCCGGCGAGTCGGCCCCTTTACCGTCGTCGCCCTAGACGCCCGTCCGGAAAGTCAAACAATGCGACGTGCAGATTCCGCCTTATTTACTTGCGGTATCCGCTAGAAGGGCCCTCGACATGCAAAGCACGCGTTGTCATTTGCTCCCATCTCGAGCGGATCGGTTTACGTTCGCCGAGCGCGAGCGCGAGCGCGCACGAGAAAATCTCTCTTCTCGCTGCACTCCAACGGAGGAGAGCTCCCGGGTGCCGTCCGCTTCCTTCTTCCTTGTCTCTTTCACAAAACTTGTCTACGGTTATTTTTTTAACCCGGGCCCGTGAAGATCCCTGTTCCGTCTACGTTTATGGCTCTACGATCCGTGCTTTGGTACTGCAGCCTACAAAAGTTCAGCCTTCCCGTAGTTCGTTGAACTCGTCGAACCTTTGTTTGCGTTAACCGGGTAATGGTTATTCCTAGGAATCTTTTCTGCTCGGGAATTTAGTTCACCGGTTGACCTCTTTTTCCTTTTTTTTTTCTTTTTTTTTTATTGTGAGATCGTTTCACCGGATGAGAGGATGTGCTTAATGCAAAGCAGTGTATCGTCTTCGATCACAGATTATGATAATTTTTTAGAAACTCTTCTCGCTGTCTGATCTATATACGACCCACGCAGTGTGATCCACTAAACGGCTTTTTATAGAGCCTAGGATCAGCTTTATCCGAACACTCTATCTATTAACCCTTAGCGCTTTCAGAATTTTTTTGATCGTATCGGCGGCTACAATTTTTAACACTGAACGTACCGAGCTGTGAATGCAACAGGTACATGTTACCTTATAAAAATGACAAGATTTAATGCATTTAGACTTTGCGCGGTTCTTATTGCCATGCATGCTCTACTAAAGATATTTATTGAATCATTGCTTGTGAAAGCATATTTATAATTTCGAAAATTGTCAAACAAAAAATCTAGAACCGGTTATTTGGCCGGTGGTGGAACGTGTAGTGTTAAAGCGAAGGTGTATTGAGAAAGAAATATTTGATTCCGAAAAATTTATCGACTTCTTTTGCTGAATTAATTTATAGTCCTTCCTTTCTTGAATTTATTATTGGTTTCTTTAACACGTGAACTGCCTTGTCACATATGACATTATGAGTGGACTGCGGATTTTATGCATTTATGGCAAAAATGGGTGTCATTTCAAACAATAAAAAGATTACAAGAATTTAACACTGCCAATAAATATCTTACAACATAATAAAACTATTAAAGAGAGGAATAAATTCCTACTTGGCTCTTATGTCTTGTAATTAATGCAAACGATTTTTCTTTTTCATAAAGATTCGCCGTCTAATTATGAAATATCCGGATAAACCGAATATTATTGGAATTCAAAAGGGTTAAGACAGCATCCCCTATAATACATTTCCTAGTTGTGGTTTCATTAACTAAATTACTGTGATATTTTAAGAATCTCTGGGGTTGATATTCGGCATTTAAAGTGTTAAGTTTACTACCCTGTCGAAGGAGGCTGTCTTCCTATTACATAAATGTAAATTAGAGATAGAATTGTTAGACTCAAACATATTTTTCGCTTTGGCCTTGAAACGCTAGTATCAAACTGCAACCTCCTATCCATTAAGCAGATACTAAGCGACTTAAGAGGTACCCAAACGAAGTCTATAATTACAAAAATGTCTCCTAGATCTATACTTTCGATTCCCAAAGACGCGCTCGGAGTCGCAGCTTTCCGGTCATCAGACAGCCACCGTTCGCCTGTATCAATCACTGAAAACTGTTCGGAGGAAGACATCGTTCAGGAACTCTGCCCCCGCCTCGGATCGTGACCGTTCTTCGGTAGCAGAATCCGCGCAGTCCTTTATAATCTTCGCTCCGCGTCGATCGAAAGTAGCGGTTTTAGATCGAGACAAAGTATCCGGCTGCTGGTAGTCGCTGATTTCCCTCGGGGGGCCGATGATGGCCGGGCAACATTTCGTCGCTGGTAATTTTCTCATGGCGGCCGGGGACAGTGATGCGCGGGGGCCGCCGTTATAATCGAAGAACGCAGCCGTTCGCGAATCGTGGGATCCGCGGACGGCCGTTAAATCATCCGTCGACGGCGGAAACGAATGTTTAGCGCGGGGGATTAGCACGCGCGAACGACCGCTTGTAATCCCGGCTGGATTCCGGATTCACGCCGGCGTTCGTTGCCTCTACGCGGCTTTATTCCCGTTTCAGTCCGTCGCGCGTCGCGTCTCGTCGCGTCGCCTCGTCTTATCGGTCCCGCGGGCGTAATATCGCGGCCCCGCGAAAGAGGCCTGAAAACGTCCCGCGTAGGGCGCTATTAATTCTGATTTAAGTTCCCGTTACGCGGTTTGTGTGGTCCCCATATATCAGCCGGTGCTATCGCTTACCGCAGAAGAGCAACGCCTTCGCGCGCGCACCTCTGAGCTTACCCGCGCGCTCCCGCCGCCGCTATCTCGCGCGCCGCGTCTACCGGAATGAATAATTCGGTTACAATCTTAATCCAATGACGCATGGGCTCGGCAACGGGCACCCCGCTTGCTCGCCGGCTGCCCTGCTTTGCCCTGATTAAAGACCGGCCCCGTTACGAGCCACAGTCGGTAAATCTTCGTGTTATTTCGTCATTGCGCGGCGATCACGCTCGCCGGCTCCCGGTAATCCCTCGATCGAGATCGGAAGAGGGCACACGTGCTTGGAAACTGGGCCGCGCCACGGTCCGGGGTCATCCAGATTTTTCTTGGGAATTCCCAAGAATATATTATACATATTAATCCTTTGCGACCGTATGTCTACTCTCAACCACCGCTGATTAATGTTGATCTTACATTACCTCCATAAACATATATAATAGTCTTGTCTTACATATATCTATAGATTAAAAAAGAATTAATCAATTTTGTTTTTCTTCTGTATCACTGTTCGCTCAACAAAAGTTAATTTCGACCTTCAGGACACCTATGCATAAATTTAATACTACCGTAAAGGTTCTTTTTGGAGTATGTTCGTGAGTAGCGTGGTTTATGTTGTGTGGTGGAAGTTCTGGGAACGATGGACGCTACTCTGATCATCTTCACCCAAATTAAAACTGTGTAGGCGATTTTATAAAAATTTTATAGTGCGGGGGGCGACATATGTTAACACGTCGAACGGTATGGCACAGGCAAAGAAATAGAAATTTTTCGCATTATTTACAAGAGGCAGGGGTCAGGTATACATTTCAATCTTTTTCCTACATTTTTAACTAGCTGAACATGGTACATTGATAACCTATAATTATTTATTCTGTGTACTGTTTCAAACTACACCTATTCAGTTTTGTCACCAATGCATAAGTGAATATCGCAAAAATAACTAGATTCTGGTGTAAGGTTAGAACCTCATTATCCAGTAAGTAAAAATTGTCCTTAATGCCCAAATGTAAACATCGTGAGAGGACTCGTGGACTGACAATCGGGCCAAACGTAAACATCACGAGTCTGACTCATGGACTGAAAATCGGGCCAAACGTAAACATTACGATTCAGACTCGCGGAATGATTTACAAATGACTGTATTACAGGTGTTTACATTTCGGCTAGTATTGCCACTGTTTTCTTGGGCTCGCTTGGGCTCGGATTTCGTCGAGCTATATGGCACGGGAAGGGGTTATGCTTGTGTGAAGCAGACAAAACTCGCATGGCATTGAACGTGTTAAAAACTGACTGACTAGAGTAAAGACGCACTGCTGTTGCAGCAATTTGTCGAGAACCAATGTTCCATAACGCCGGTAACTAAATTTTATAACTATTAGATCAGTGTAAAAGTTCGTGCCCGATTTAGTATTAACCCTTAACGGACCAATGCCGCCATATAAGCATACTTATTGGCTCCAATGCCGCGTATAAAAAAAAATCAAATTTTAATCATCTTGTTATCCTATTACTCTGAATATGCATTAATAAATTTTCACTAAAATATAAATATTTTCCTTTCTGTGCTTGACATAAAAATGTTGAGTCCACAGTTTCTCTTCGCATGAAAAATAGCTTGGACCTGGTGGGAAGTAAACTTGAAATACTTTCGGACCGTTAAGGGTTAAAATCGAAAAACAAAATCAGACACAAATTTTTCCACTGACCTAATGCTCCTTCCGGATTTAGCAAAAGTTCAAATAACTCCAACTGTCCAAGATAATTTACAATCGAAAATCCTCGATGTCCGGTCACGACAATGGTAAAAAAAAAAAAAAGAAAGAAAACGATGCGACCGAATCGGAAGTCAGCAGGGCCGCTCATACTTCCTTTCCCGCGGCTCGACCCCCGGAATCCGGCTGAATGGTTTGTAACCATGCACGAAATTCCCGTCATAAATCAGATGTTGGGAAACGAAAAAAATGCGGCAGGTCGTTGTTCGTGGACCCCAGCGGGCCGTGTAGTATTTCGCGGATTGCGAATGTTGGCAGTATTTCGTGGGTGTTTCGGGGGAGGGGGGTGGGGGCTCCTCGCGCCCCTCCGCGGCCCAGAAGCCCCTTGTCGCGCCGGAGAAACGTAATGCGGGGAATCGGGAACTCGCTGGGGCCCGGGACCACCTCGCGGCTACAAATTGCATTGTTCGGTCGTGTTAGTGGCGACGGTAAGCTTACTTAATGGTATTCTCCGGCAGTTGCCTCGGGAAGCGTCGCTATCGTCCCCCCTCTCCCCGCCCCTATTATTGATGCATTCGACAAAATCTGCGAATACTTCACATATCTCTCAATATACGAACACGCGAAAATAATCTTTCCACTCCTGCACACTTCAAGCGTCGTCTGTATATCCATGCGTTCTATTCCTGGTGGCCGGAAGGGACAGCTCGGACATTCAAGATTTTTTTTTATTTATTATTATTTGTTTAATGTTGCTTCAACATCAAAGGTCATTAGCAACACAGTACATTTTCTTACAGTATATTATACATATTTGTATCTTTGATATACTTGGCAAGACCGTCGATATACTCCTCAGAACTTAACAGAATGGGCAACGATCTAGGCAGCTTAGCATTTTTCCTTTCATTCTCATACTTTTTGCATTCTATTATTAGATGATTTATGTTAACTGGTACTTTACATATATCGCAGAGTGCCCAATGCTGATTCTAGAAATTGAAGTTTGAATTGGACGATCTACTGAATTTCAAGATTTTCTTTGAGTTTTAAGTAGAGGACTCGAAACTATTTTCACTCCAAAACCAAACATTCGTTCCGATCTAGAATATTTCCCTTCTATATATATATTTTTAAATTGATTAAATATAAACAAATTTAACCCTTTGCACTCGAAGCTATTTTAACTTCCAAACGAAACATTTCTTCTGACCTAGAGTATTGCCCTTCTATACATATTTTTTCATGTTATACATACGAAAATGGTGCAATGTACTCGTACAATACTGAAATGTGTAGTAATTTATTGAATACAAACAAATTTAATAATGTGAAAAATATTTTGAATATTGATACTGCAATTTTTAGTGGCGTCTTACGATTACCATTCGAATCCTAAGTAAAAAATATTTTAAATAATGAAACAGCAATGTTTAGTGGCGTCTTACAATCACCATTCGAGTGCTAAGGGTTAACAATGATCTAAATTCTATCGTCATGTTTTCTATAGTGCACCATGTAGTAGACCTTCTAATAGTCAATTGAGTAGTACTAAAATTTAACTGGAATAATAATTTCTTCACTTGAAAGAGACTTACACAAGGCCCACTGCTCTATCAGTGGCCAGATCAGAACTTTTGGTATAAATCGTCTGAAATGTATAAATACTCGGAGCAAAAATTTCTGAATATAAATTTGGTGTTCAATTTCAGAGATTTCAACGTCCGCAATGCCCCGAACACTTCCACGCCTGAACGCTAATGAATCCGCGAGTTGACTCGCGGCCTAAATGGGAAAACCGTAATACTTCTGACCAATTTACCTGAACCAGGACCGTTCCGGATTGGTTCTCACGGGCGCACGCGTCGCTCGGCCGAATGATCCGGTTCAAACGCCTATCAGGTCGGGGTCAATGGAGAAATCAGCTCGAAAGTCGTTCGGCTGTTTCACGTGCACGCTCACGCACAGGTATCTTAAGTGTTCTGCGGTCTCAATCGTTCTGGCCAGACGGTGTGGTGCAGGCTGGAGGAAAGAAGAAACACGGAGGTCGAGCAATAAGGAACAGAACGGTTTTGCGGTTCGGCCTGGCGCGGTTACTCTCCGCCGTGCCGCCGCGCCGCCATGCCGTGGGGACTCCGAGACTGTATCTTCCTTGTCCCTTTGCCTGTATAGGCGCGCAGACCAGCCTGGCCGGCCATCATCAAGAAATATGATGATTGCAGGCTGCTACCATTTACAGTAGTGCGGTTTTGTCTCGTACCCCGAGCCGCCCTTCGGGTATACCTTTCCACGTGTGCTCGTTGCTCTCCCGAGCCGGAGGTCCTCCAAGATTCTAAGTGACTTTAAACTAACGCGCGTTTCCCGCGAGTAATCGCCTCCGCTCGTGCAACGCGCCGATTCGCTTTGCACGCCGATCCGCTTCCAGCCTCCAGTTCCTCGACGTCTCTATCTTTGACGGTCGTCCACTTAATTCCCTTTATTCCGCGTCTATCAACGCAATTCACTTCTCCATTCAGGCTGTTCTGTTCCTAATCTCCTTAAAAAGGACTCGCAATACCGTGCAAGTCGATTCTCCTGTGTTTCTATGGTGTATTGTTTAAACGAAACCACTTACTCTTTGCGGCACAGGATTTCAGATGAAAAATAGACCTACGTTGCACAGGAATATTATCGGGTTTTAAATGAAACAAAATTGGTATATTTTTATTAAGGTATAATATCATGTAAAAACATAACAAAATAGTAATAGATAATTAAATTTGTTGTTATTGGGCGCGGCTCAAATAGTCCCACCGTGCCACATAGAAAAGACGAAATATAAACCTATGCACATGCAGCTATTGCAACATTTCGAGGTTGGACTAGAAATTTCCCACCATGCCGTAAAATACATCAAAAAGGTGGGACACTTTTAATCCCACCGTGCCCAAAATAGTTAAACAGCTTGTGTACTGCTCGTTGTTTCATCTGTACCCCGTAACTGCAGATTTTACACGTTTATGGCAAAATGGGCGAAGGAAATGCAAAACAGTGAAAATTATATAGCAATTATTGAACAATCTGTTGTTTTCAACTTTCTGAAATGATTAGGAGAGGGAATACATTTTTACTGGATCTCTCGGAACCGATGAAGATAATTTTTATTTCGTATAAAAATCCGAAGTCTATCCTTAACTGTCCCAAAAAAATTGTATCTTTGCATTACATGCACGACGTATTCTAACAATTATTTCTTTAAAAGTTGCTAACCGTGTGAAACAATATTATCGAACGTTTTGTGACATTAAAAATCAACCATATTAATTTCAACATATACACCTTCAACGTTAATTCCCTAACAAACAGACTTGGACAAAGTTTTGAGAAAAAATATCTAAAATACTATTTTAAATAGTATAATTTAATGTGGTTCAAATAAAATACTACTTTGAATAGAACGAAAAATTTCGGCAAATAAAATATTTTTATTTTGATAACCAGACACATAACATAAAGTATTTTAATGTTGTATTTCAAATATTTCGAGTTTCAAATGTGACAGGTGTAAGTGCTGCGTCAAACTGAGTCTTTGTTGTTGATAAACAGACGACAATGTCGTAATAACGTTACACCCAATAAAATATCAGAAAAGTATAAGTTACTATCAACTACACACAGTCCTACAAAATAAGTTTCACTATTTTCAATATTTTCCAAATAAACTGCTATTTTTAAATAGTATTTCAAAAACTTTGTCTTACAAACAAAATAATCTATTTGCATGATTATAGAAATACTATTTTTCAACAACCATAAGACGCGTCTTAACAGAGGCAAATAAAAATTCAACATTCGATAAGAATTCAACACATTTTCCGATATTCGTACTCCAGTCCCCATTAGGCTAAGCCCGATTCTCCGTATCATCGAATTTATTTCGCGGCGTTTCAGTTCAGCCGTTCCGCGAAATTGAGGAAGCAGCGGCGCACCGGCGTCGATAGTTAATATCCTGAATGTATCCAATTCATCGGGGATCCATTAAGGGCGAAATAACGATGGAACAGATTCGCGAGAGAAGTCGGGGTATAGTTCCGCGTGGTTGCGCAGCGCTGCGAAATCAATGCGTGCCGGGCGCACTTTCGAGACGCACCGTATGTACGCAACCATCCGAGTGCAAGGTGCACGGGCATTCTCAACAGTTTCCACCGTGAGCCATACATAATGGAGGTTAGCCGCAGGATGGTAAATCACGGGACGCCATGCGGGCGTCGTTATATCGTGCGTGCGTGATGGAAGATTAGTACGGCATTGTGCGAGCCCCGTGGACGCTCACGATGATTTATCTCTTACGAAAACGCTCGCCGGCGTGCTGTACCGGCTATGATCGCTCTCCGGCACCGAAATAGATCCTCGCCGGTGACAATCACGCCGAGATCAATGTCTCTTTCATTCACTCGGCCACTCCAATTACGAAAAATTCTCGACGGTACCTGCAATCACTTTGAAACGACTCGCGACACGAAAATTTCTCTCCGCAGATTATGAAGAGCATCTTCGGACGATCTCTGGGTAAAATAAATGTTTACTGCATCGATTTTATTGCACAGGAGACAAAGAAATCACGAGGTCTTGAATTTTGAAAAAAATTTTTTTGTGAGCCTGATCTGAGTTTGATGTCAATGAACTTTGCGTTCATCCTGGTTACAATAAAAATTGAAGAGGAAAATTCCTTGGCTCATTTTATCCAGAGTTAATTTCGCAGATATAGGGTAAGAGACCCACTTACTGTGGAGGTACCAATTACTGTGGCTATATTGATTATAATTATTTTTAAAGCACAATGAATACTAAGGAAGAGATATTCAATTCTTTTTTATTCAAATCAGTTCATATATCTCTTTTTAAATATACAGTATGCTTTAGCAATAAGAATACTTAATATGGGCACAGTAATTGGTACCCCCACAATAATTAGGTCCCTTACCATAGGTTCCAGATTTTACAAATACAAGTGGTACACTTTCCGAGGTAAATCTGCTTCGACGACGTAATTTTCAATAGGTCGAGAGGTTGAATCGAAAAATATATGGCCAAGGAACAATTGCCTCGGGAGGCAGTATCTTTTCCCATGGACCCCATAAGACAGTGACCGTAGCGCTCGATATTCTGGTTCTAATGTCCGCTGACATTACAGCGTCGCCGGAGATTCTTTATCGGCGAGCCAAGAATTACATACAGGAAAAGCACGCGGTTACAGGACGAAAGAGGGAGAGAGAGAGAGAGAGAGAGAGAGAGAGAGAGAAGGCAAGAGAAAGGGGGAGAGAAAGAGAGAGAGAGAGGGGGAAACGTCGCGTACCTGGGCCGAGTATCCGTAGAAATAAGGAGATAACGATATTTGCGCGCACATAACTCGCGTCCGATAGGAATAGGTCGTCGTAGTTGTCGTTAGTAGCTTGGCGCGTTTCGAAGAATGGAGCAATAAAGGGGTTTACCGTATATGCGGAGAATCGCGGGTCCTCTTAGCAACGTACGATCGCCGGATCGCAATAATTAAGTGTACATCGCATCACGATAAAATTTCACGACTATCCCCGCTAACCGGCGGCACGGGGAACGCGGTTAATTCGCCGTTCGATGTGAATTCACTCGGGGGAAACAACTGTTCCTTTGTATCGGCTTGAGTAATAAGCTCCATCCGAGGAAGGGGCGGGGGGAGAAGAGATTTTACAGGATCGTCCACCGGTATTACCATTACAGAAACAATTTTCTAATTGACGGATGTTCGGGATACCCTATTACCGATATCTTCCTCGATCTAACTCCTACCGGCCGAGAGCCGGACAGTTGTCCTTTTCCTTTTCGGAAATTTAATTACGCCAGAAGTTTACGCGACTGTCCGTCCAGGGGAGTTTTCCGTAAAAGTTCCGCGACGGTATACCTATTGGGTTTTCATAATTGATCGCTGCCAGGAATAACCTTTAGGGGCTTTGATTGACATAGCTAGCCAACGTGCTTCCTTTTGCAGAACTTTTGGCGGAGAAAACCTCTTTAGTCTTCGACAGGCTGTGATAAAGTTGGAGACTTCGTTTTCAAGAAGTCCTCGCGGCTTGGGAAGTTGTTCAGTTGTGGAGGTAATTGATTGGTTCGAGATGTTAACTAAAGGTTAGTTATTTTCGAACAATTCCGCTTTGGAGGATTCTGTTCTTTATTTTTATACTGACTTTCGAGGACTTGCTTTCACTGAAATAGGGAATATTCAGAACAATATGTAACTTTTCAAAATTCGTTAATGCACAGTGATTTCTCCATATATGTCGCCAAGGCCTGGATGCTAAACGTCGCGGAATTATCCCCACTACCGCGGGGTGACGAAGCTTGAGAGGCCTCGGACGCCGAGGAGTGTAAACATAACACGGCTCGAGTATGTCTCCTGGACGATACACGACGCTGGCAAGACCCGTGTTATTGACATATATCGAGAATTGACTTACAAGTTAACATGATATATTGTACAATCGTCATAATTTATTCTAGGTTACTTTGAGACGCTACTTGTAATGTTAGAAAGATAAAAGTTGCATCAATCGTAAGTAAACTGTGGTTTTTATGCATTAGTAGCAAAAACTAGTTGGTGTAATTTCAGATACTCCATATATTAAAAGAATTTTTCATTATTTTCAACTTGGTAAGTTTATTCAAGAAAAAGAGGAGCTTCTATATGTCTGCTGTTTCTTGAAATTGATGCAGACAATTTTTACTTTTCACAAAGATCCGCAGTTGCATAATGAGTCGTAATGTATATTGTCTTTTCAGCCAATACCGAAGTCAGGCGATCTATGGTCAACGAATACCATAACTTTTTAGCACTTTGAGTGCCACGTCGGTCACGCATGACCAACACAATATTTTTACTAAACTTATATTATTATAATAAACTTTGTCTTTTCCATTTCTGTATTATCACTAGAACTACCGAGCCCTAAACGTGACTTACATTAGACTTATCCCTTTATAATAACAGCAAGATTGAATTTGCTCAGGTTTCATAGGATTTTTATGGTAACATGTACTCCAAGGAAGAGATATATTAAAAAATGTCTCGTGAAAACGTTTTCACAGTTTCACTAATCGTGAAACAAAAAATCGTCCACCAGTCATGTTGACTGGTTCGGTAGTTCTAGTGTTAACAGTAGGTTTACGGAGCACTAAAAGTGACTGTTTCGCATTACTTTAAAAAAATAACAAGGACGTGTTACCCAAATTTTTAGCAATATTTTAAAAATAATCTATACCCAAAGAAGTAAATTTGCTAAATAAGTAAATAAATAAGAATCTTCATAATTAGAAAATTAAAGATATTAGAACCCGTCATTTTGACAGGTCCCGTAAACCTAGTGTCAAATAAGTTTCTGTGCAATCTACGTGCATTGGCGAGGCACTGAACGCTTAAACAAACAACAGAGCATTTCCTCCGAATGCTGACCTCGCGCTGACTGTTCTTCCCTCACCTGGACCCAGCCACAAACGCGATCACGCAACCGAACAGGCGACCTGGACACAAGGACACCGAAGTGTCTCGTAAACCTGTATCACCGTAATCACGGAAGTGATTACGAACACATCGAAAGTGCGGTTTAGCCCACTTTCTCGCATAGGAAACGTACGATACACGAAGAAACGCGACCGGTTAGCGTCTCGCCTGGGAAACGCTTCGGTTTATCGGACTTCCGTAACCGGGAAATTGTGTGTCGTGGAAGAAACTAGGAAAAATCGAGTCGGTCTGACTGGGAGCACGAAAGAGAGCAAGCTAGAGAAACTAGGAGAGAAAGAGAGAGAGACAGAGAGTGAAAGAGAAGTTGTATTAAGGAAGATAAGGGAATTTACGCGTGTATAACTCGCGGCCGATAGGGATAGGTCGTTGTCGTCGTTAGTAAGGTTTGCAAGTCGGAAGAATGGAGCAATAAAAGCAGACCGGCGTGTACCGAGGCGCGCGACTCGCCAGCGTCTTTTTACGAGCGATTTTCACGGAGTAACGGTCGTACGATCGAGAATTACGCCGCGGCGATCGGAGATCGTCCGGTCTCGGTGCTAATAGCGTACAAATCGGGCGGCCGGTATTATTCACTCGTTCTCCGCCGTCCGTATATGTATCGCGGGATACTCACCGACGCGTTCTCTCGGAGCTCGTCCGAGATTTGCGACCCGCCTCGGCTCACCTACCCGCTCGGTGCCTTTTAGAGGCTCGGATAGCGCGGCGCGGTAACAGGGAAACGTCTTCTCTCGCCTCTCTTCTCCTCCTGAATTATTAAAACGCTGACTTAGGAACTCTCCGACGCGATAAATTATCCCCGTCGGAATATTGTAGCACGAAGACGCATCGACTCCGCTCCGCTCGCTTTCAAATGGAAATTGAGTCGCGATCGATCCTCTCGATCGGCTCGCTTATCAAGCCGACGCGACTCTCCCACCAGGGGAGAGAGAGCATGAGCATACTCGCGAGCCCCCTCGTCGTGGAACGTCGTAAATATGGAAAATAATCTTAACGGCCCGCGCCGGCTGAATTATGGCTGTCTAATCGGAAACATTGGAGTAACTTGTACGGACGCGCGCGCACGCTCGCCGATGAGATTATTCGAGGCGCGTGCTAGGCGGCGCGATTCGACTCGTTATCGGACCGGCTCGTTATTGTTTCGCGATCGCCAGCCGGAGAAAACGAAGTCCCGATGCCGCGCCGTGATTCAGTGTTATGGTTTGCGCCGAGGATGCGAGCCTGAGGTACAGCGACTGCTGAAACAACCATCTGCAGGAGTCGCTTCGTGGTTCAACTTGCGAAGGTAGCCACTAAGGCCTTTCCCTTTTCATCCTCGGATGGTGAACCGTTTCTTTATTACCGTGCAATTAACGCTATGTTTACGCAGCAGTAAAAGCGACTATTTTCCAGTACTTTATAAAATCGACAAGAACTTGCTACCCACATTTTTAGCGATATTTTTTAAATAATATATACCTACAGAGATAAATTTGATAAATAATTTGTCATTTATGCGTCCTTGGAGTCTTAATAATTTTAAATTATTGTCATTTTGACAGCTTCATTTATCAGTTCTTTTTTCCTAGCTGTCTTCAAATTACAATAATTTAAACTTCTTTAACACGTTAACTGCCATGTCACCAATGCGTGGGTGACGGAATTATTTGTCCAGGTTTTAAAATGAATTTTTATGTTTACATATATTCCTTCTACCAAATTTGTTTGGGATCTATAAAATGCCAGATAAGTCGGAAGACTACCAATATCATACATTCTTTTCAATTTTTATTTCATTAACCTATCGACACTTTTTGTTTACTTGTGCCTTCTGTGTGTAGTCAAAATGGCCGGTCCTTAAAACAAGTTACACTGTTAATACATTTAACGTAGATAATAGTTAATTTCTTGCTGAATGAATTAGTACACGAACAACTTCCATAAAATGACGATACAAATTTATTTTCATATAATTTCAATTATACAAAAATATTTTTTTTACAAAATTGTACTGTGTCGTCCACCTTTGCGGTTTGGATGCATTTGCAGTGAAACAGTATTATCAACCAGACACGTGCGTAACCTGATAGCGTCTCATTTATTTTTAGTTGGCCATGCCACATTGAGAATAATCTTTCTTTTATACTGATTGTTTAGGTTTAGAAGAGTTAATACTATATTATCTCGCGCAAGAGACATATATTTCATGGGGGGAAAAAAAAAAAAATGAGAAATAAATACTGAAAAATACATTATATACATACTGTAAGAAAAGTCGTAAAGATAAATAGCGATGTGATAATGTTGTATGTACGAAATTGTACACGGAAGAAGGTTTGGTCTTAAATAACTTACTTCGATTTTATGGAATTTTTGAGGTTTCGATAATCGATTTTGACATATTCCTCGGAGCCAATACGTTGAAATATATCTCGAAGTTATTCCTTCTAGATGCAGTAATTTTGCTGTTCTCGCCAGTACAATATGGCGACTGTCAGTAGGTTGAAATTCAAGAATTACTTTTGCTCCAATCCAACAGTACGAGGAATCGACGATTTCCAGAAGACTACCGCGGCCATTTTGTGTCAGCCAGCCATCATCCGCGACCCCGTCGGAGAGACGCGGGCCCCGTTGACCCGCGAAAATCCACCGAGACGAATTTCAGCCGGACCCGGCTGTAATTTATGGCTAACGAACCGGCGATACCCCTTCCCGGTGTAATTTATATCCGCGATATCCGTCGACTGTCGCTCGTGGCTGTTATTACGCGCATTAATGATGCGCTCGAGTGCGCGTGAACCTATACTCTCTATGATCCCTTCATCTCTGACGAAACATGCGGATGTACACGCTGGCCACAATGATTCGTGCCGTCCGAGACGTCCGCGCTGTAGACGCGGCCCGGTAAGGATCATTCGATCGCTTTGTGCACGGTGCCTTTAATGATTCTTGCCGTTCTTTCGTGGACTATTCAGTCGCCGAGCGGCACGAATCAATGGGGCGAGGGGACGGGGGAAAACAAGTGCGGATGAAGATGTAAAGGATGAAATAATGGTGTGACATAACTCGCGGTGTTTGTAGCCCGGCGATGATCCCACGGTGTGTGAATCCACCGACACCGAAGGCGGGGGCCAGGTTTAATGACGCAATCCGGCGAAAGGAACGCCGCCGCCTGTCCAGGTCTCTCTCTCTCTCTCTCTCTCTCTCTCTCTCTCTCTTTCTCTCGGGTTCGTTTTGATTTCATTAATGGATCGGGTGCGCACTAATGCGACTTTGTTTGCCGAGCACTCGTCGGAGCATTAAGAGGAGCTACGCTGCGATGGACACACGCGTTGTTTCGCGCTTCGCCATGACACAAGGCCGCCTTTTTCTTCCACGGGGCCTTCTCGCCTCCTTTTTTCTTTAGCTGTCCGTCGCGATGGTACCGTTTCCTAGCCTCCTACCTCTTCCCGAAGTCTTCCGTTTAAATCACCGCTCCCTTTTGTCGCCGAGGGAAACGTGCATGGCTCGCTCCGATTCCCGAGAAGACGAGTTAGGTAGAAAGCGATATCCTCTTTCAACAGGCCTAGCGACCCGGAGGTAATACTCGTGGCCATCTACTTGTTTTCGTTGTAAGTACGTGACATTCGCAGCCCAATCTACTACACTAATCGTCCACACGGATAACGGGAATATGTATTAATAAAGCCGCACAGATGCACAATTTAAGTAATTATTCATTGAAGCAATAGTATTTATTATTTATTATTATTCAGTATCTATTTTGAAGATACGATAGTATTCGTTTTAAGAAGGCGTCGTTCTTCCTTAGTTAAGTAGAAAAAGGCGGAAACATTTGCTACGCAAAAAAGCAGCGGGTCACACTTCCTCAACGCGTTTCTGCAATCAGAGAAAGAAGAACAAGAGCTCTCTTCATCATTCTTTCTAATTTAGGTAGAAGGAGTACTACATTTCTGTGGTACTGTAGACTGTCCTTTTGCAACTATAAGTTAAACGAGAACAATATTCGAAACGCCATGATATGTATATAAAATGTTACGTTTTTTGCTGTACTCCACCACAATGTAAATATTAACCGTAACCTTCTCTTTTATATTCAATTGTAATCGATGTGGTCGCTAATGACCTAGCTGTTAATGCGACCACTTTAAAATAAACGATATATAATAATAATAATAATAATAATAATAAAAAAGACCGAAGATCCTTAATTTGACGGGCCCGGGAAAATCGCATTCCGCAGGGTTCCCATAACCTATTAATTCGCTCCTTTTTGTTTTCCTACGATTTTTGTCCGGTTCTGTCAGTCACCTGACCGCGGCGCAGCCTAGCAAGGAATTAACACTTCTAGCAGCGCGCTCAAAGGACTCGCTTCGCCGGGTTTGCTTATGCTAATCCGTGCGAGCGGCTTCGTGCCACCTCGCCGCGTCGCCGACGCTTCAAATATATTAATTAACATCGTCATTAAGCTGTGCGGTCGCCAGTTACTGGATCTTCTTATGCATCCTCCTCCTCTTCCCCTTCCCAGCCCCCCTCTCTCTCTCTTTCTCTTGCAGAACTCGTCGATCTTGCGCGACCATGTGTCGTTTCCCGTTCTTCTTTGCGGAATCGGCACCTAGAACACCGCACAGAATTTCATGCGGACGCGACTGTGTTTGCGAACGGCAACTTTTATCTCTTCCGAGTAATTCTCGGCCGTGGACATTACAGGAGCCGACATGCGCGTGCACGATCGGCGAGATTTCGCGGGGACGCGCTAGTTCGTCTGTCGAATTATGTTAATGACGTTGCTCAACCACTCTGTTATTTTTTGGTCCACCGTACACCCGGTTTTCTGGACCGGAACTGTTACGCTGTCTCGGAAATTCTGTTCTTAAAAACTGAGCTTGATATTGCTTTTTATTTTTCAAACTTAAAAAATTCTAATTCAATATTAAATCTAATGGATAGCCCGACGATGGTGCTCAACCAATCGTTCAAGTCTCCGGCAATGACGCCACGCATTGAAATCACCGTGTATCATTCATGATTTCTATCGGAATAAATGACAATTTTAGGAATAATGTGTTTAGAAATTTCAGATAAGTTTAGGTAATCCCTGTGTTGCTAACAGCAGACTTTCAGGCCTTGGACTTGAGTTTTACAATAAAGATAATTACTGTTACTGTTCCCCTCAGTTTTTCCCGTCAGGAATAAGTCAGATAGAATCAGATAGAAACGAAAGAATACAGTGATTTCTCTATATATGTCGCCGAGGCCTGGATGATAAACGTCGCGGAATTATCCTCACTACTGCGGGGTATATCTCGTGAGGAGCCATGAAGTTCGAGAGGACTCAGACGTCGAGGAGTGTAAACATAACACGGCAAGGCTCGTATTGCAAACATATGTCGGGAATTCACTGTAGTTGACTTCGACAAAATGGATAGTGTCAATCGGAATATTCCCAGTTCAAGACAAGGTACTAATTAATTCATAAATATTCACTTCCATGTCCATAAACATTTTCTTCTCCAGAATTTTATTGGCGCGATTCTATTAAATCAAGAACGACCTCTATTGTGGCCGAAAGATTTTATTACACGGGGACGGGGAGACGTAATTGTGCTAACTGTTTCGCCCCACAATCAACGATTTGTTCTTTATAGAGGTAACAGTAGTTGCCTGTCCACTCAGGATTTTTACGAGACGTCCTGACCAGGATCCGTTCCGGCGCTCGTGCATACGTCCCCGACGAGAAAAAGTGCCGGGAACGGTATCACACGGTGTAGCGGTAATTAACGATCGAGTCGCGATCGGTTGCCCTGCTTTGTCGCTAATCATTTTCACCGTGTATCGAAAGTCGTTCGCGGAAAGGAAATATGGCCTATCGGCGAGCCGTGCACCGGTCCTTAACTCGTTGTTCGATGCAATCGCTCCGACGATACACGATCGTCCTAATTAGGCGGTAATTAGATTCTGTTCGGTGATCGGAGCTCATGCACCCGGCATCAGACGACCGGGTACAAGCGGATCGAACCTTACCCGGTGGACCTTCTCGCGGAAGTGACTCGCGACGTCGATATATCGGCCGCGACTCTCTTGGTACGAAATTCGTCGGCTGACCCCGTTTCGAAACACAGACCGCCGCGATAATTAAACGAACTAATCTGGAACGAGTAGAAACGGCGACGATGATCACGGTACATGGTGCCGGTCCCCCGTAGGTTTAACAGGAAATCTGTTTCGAAGAGAGTTGTCGGTCGTGGAGGATCCTCCGAGTGTCCTTTCTCGATCAGGGGATCAAGAAAGGACACTTGATAAGAGTTCCGTTATGATTATTTTAACGCGCTGAAAAATTATCCCCCGAAGACCACCTAAAATTGCAATCAAAACTGCCGAGTTACATTAGAAGAATTTAAGAATATTGTTGCCTTCTTTTCCACTTACTAAAAATATTAAACAAAGAAATATCTGATTTCTGCCTTTTAAGAATGACTTGGAAAATTTTTATTTTGCATAAAGATCCCCAGTCTAAGGATTACTTCTTGACCTCTTCTAGGTCCTACACATCCTGATAAAGTTCAAGCAATCATATAGAAAATTAATTTTTATAAATCAATAATTGTGTCACCCATGTGTGATCAACATGGCAGTCAACGTGTCAACAATATATTAAATACAATGCATGTATTCATTCAATCGGTTATATCATTTCTTTGGGACGGCCTTTTGAATCTCCCGCGTCAATTGAGCGGCAATCCTGCGTAACGAGTTCCATGGTAGCCGAACATGATTTCATTAATACATGTGGGTGTTTAAATAATTGTACAGCGGTGATTTAGTGCCGGGCACGTTACCAAATTCGCGCCGAGGGCAGAGGCCCTGAATTCCGCAGGGTACGCCGCCGGAGGCCACCGCCTGCACCTTCCAGCGTCGCTTTGTCCGGCGTTATTTACTGCTTGCGACTCTAGCCGCGTAAATTATGGCGAGGCCGGCTTTCATAAATTCCGGGACGAGATATGGAGCGACAAATTCAAGTCGCTGGGCCCGGCGCCCGGGTCGTGAGATTTCACGCACACGCCGAGCGGACGAACGGTAGCACGCCTGCGTTTTCAGGCTACAGGATGCTTCACAAACGAGGACACCATGCAATTCCCTAGCCTTTTTAACGGTTAGAAGACTGGTAGAGCATTTGTGCATAAAAATTAGAAACGTGGGGAAATGTGAAAAGTTGTTGCAGGGCGGACAAGACGAACGGAAGCTTCAAGTAGAAACGGCAGTTTGTAGTCAGACATAATTTACTTAATCGGATCCTGCGTTGACAGTACCATATTCGTCATATTTTATAACTTTGTATACATACAATGAAATGATCTCGTCTCTGAAATAGACACTTTTCACATGAATATAAATAATTTGGATAACTTTCAGGAAAATGCTCCATAGCAGAGAAATGATTAAATTTTCCTCTGAGGCATGTCGCTGTTTATCGTATTTTTTATGGAAAAATAGAAAAGGTGGTCAGTACGTCAACGATAAAAAGCGAATACAAACACTGTTAAACACTTAATCCTGATATGTTTAACGATCGTTATCCTTCGAAACCAAATAGCTCGGAACTAAAAATGTCAATGGAATATTGGAATATTGTTGTCTTCTTATTATCTACACTTTGAATTTAAAGAACTGACTTGAAGAACTGATTGAAGATCTTTAGTAACACCAAGACAATCTTAGAATATACTATCAATTTCATTGTAATAATTATAGGCGAATAACGATCGAAATCCGTTCGTGTATAAATTATCTTCATAAATCTTCTCTGCATCACAGAAAATAAATTCAGAAATGATTTCTCCCGGATTAGTGTGTATGCAGGACGCACCGCGTCGGGCGCCATTTTTGTGACCTAGCAACATTGCAACGGCCTGTAGAGCGCGTGGTCCGTTTCAGAACGCAGGGTTCTAGATTATCATTTGTATGGTGACTTCCTGCTGCGATAAACACACTACCGGCGCCCTGCCCTCGGGTTTCTACCCCTGATACCGATCCAGAACGCGAATCCCGGAGGATTTCTCTCCAGGCTTTTATGTGGATCAGCCTCTCTCGTGTCCCATGGTAGCGGTGGACCGTCACGTGGGACGACGGGCATATTTTATCGCGTCGAAGATGCGGGTTTGGATTTATAGGAGACTCCCGGCGATAAGGAAGATCCTGCGAGCGTTTGCATTCGACCGAACGAGTTATTTATTGTGGATTTCGCGGGGGACACTACCATACACGCTCTTTATCGCAATTGTTGATAATTATTAACCGCGAGCCTACCCAAGCCGATGTACCGAGGCCGCAACTTCCTGGAAATATAACTGCGGATTGTGGACGTTGACTTGCCGACGGTCCGGCAATTGATTGCCAAGCTTCTGTGAACAATACGCTGCCAGGAGACTTACTAGCATACCAGTGCATTGTATTCACAAATCACGAGTGGTCACCGTTGTGAAAATAAACGCGCATCTGCTAGTTTCTAGTGAGGTTTCTGCCGATTCAAAGTTCCTTTTGACCCTATTTTTATAGGGATCAAATCGACTTAACGTAATTTCAGTGATTTCCTAATAATATTTTTATGCAATTAAATCAGACCTGGTGGAAACAAAGTAAAGAACAAGCGTCTTTATCTTTCAGTAGAAACATTTTGCGAGCCATTGTTATCATTGGTGGACAATACCCTCACGAACATCTGGATGAACTTTTTACGCTTCAGAGACCGAGAAATAAATGTCTATTGGATTCAATACATAAAAAGGTTAAGCACGAGCCAGTTTTCCATTCGCCTAGCTAGCGAAGTGGCGAGCCGAGGAGAGTCGCAATTAGCCTAGAAGCTAAATAGAGACTTCGTTAGCGAGGGCCAACTACTGGCTGGTAAATCTACACGAAAGGGTAGCCGGGCGCGAGTCAGGAGCCATTGAAACCAGGCCCGGTGTCGAGTGGGTGAGCTGCGTATGGATTTCAGGCTCCGGCAAAAATCGGTAACATCGACGAAGGGAGGCGAAGGGACCCGTCGGGGGGGGGGGGGGGACGCACACCGATTCGCAGGGAAAGGGAATAAGGGAAGGTGGTGGTCCCGTACGACCATCTCGAGGAGAGAACACCGTGGAGATCCCAATCTTGCGTGGAGGCCTCTCGAGCAGTGAGTAAAAGGTGGCTAACATCTCGAACATCGTCCCTGTAATCTAATGAGCACCTGCTAGGAGCGCCGCCTACGCTTTATATAAAGACGAACGGTTCTATGCTCGGTGTACGTGAGGCTCAGGGCCGTACTGACCTCGTCTACTCTCAATTTTTCTCCTGGCTCGAATTATTGTTAAATTCACCGTACACTTTTATCTTGGATAGCCGAAGACCAAAAAGTGAAAGACTGAAGCACTTGGATTTTACGGTGCATCAAAGTTGCTTGTAGTGGTTACTGATTAATGCTGGACCTACCGGGCTCGTCAAAATGGCGGATTAAAAATTTTATCTTTCACGATCCGCAAAGCCACGGAAATTTTTTAGTACACTTCCTTATTCAATTACATGTTACCATAAAAATCCTATGAAATCTGAGTAAATTCAATCCTGTTATTATTATAAAGGAATATAGATACATCAGTCTCGTTTAGAGTGTGAAATGTCTAATAAATACACATTGCATTTTATATAACGGTTTCATTTAATTCATTCCACAGAAAAAATCACCTGAAATATGGCGATAGTACCTGTCTATTGTGTCTCTATGTAAACATGAAGTAACAGGAATGGTCCATCAGATGTGTCCTATCAGAGAACAGGCAGTAAACACGTTAAATTGAATTAAAAATGCCCTGGTCCTAAGCTGACCCTTCTTACCAGCAAGCTTATGACCGGTGCCGACGAATAGTGGCGACAAATATGAGCATGGCAGGCCGTTTCTGTTCATACGCGACAAATTCGCAGGGAAAACGCAATCTCGCGAATTCGATCTGAAGGTAGCCAGCGAGCTGGGTATTCGGAAACGGTCGGTGGGATCGGTGCTAGGGTTCTCGTTCCCCGGCGAGGGCTCAACCCGATTTCATCGTATACCATGGCTGACGTATGGCCAATAGAGGAGGAGAAGAAGAAGAAGGTAGCCGGCGTATCGGATATCAACGGCAAGGAAGACAAATAGCGCGACGCAGCGAGAACGTTCTCTTTGCGAGGGCATCCACCGCAGGGCCGTATATCCTGCCGCGGGATCTTGAACCACTGACGGATGGCTCTAAGCGTGTTCCGCGCGGCGGACGGAGCGGATCTGCACGCGGGCAGAGGAGGATACGTGTCGCGCGACGGCTCTGCGCCTCCTCGCCGTCAAACAAACGGCGAACGTACGGTCCAACACCCGCGAATCCGTATGTACCATGCGGAGAGACGTCCGCCTGGACCCCGGGGAGAGGGGCACGGCTATATGTTATGAGGGTACAGGTGCCGGTTTATCCTCCTTCTTCACCGTCCACTTCCACCTCCAGCTGAAAAACCTCCTTGTCCCTCCCTGGCGCGTTGTCTACGTTCGGCTCTGCGAGCGTTCTGCTGCCTCCCCTCCTCACTCCTCCGCTGCCACCTCCTCCTCCTCCTCTTCTTCTTCTTCTTCTCATCTGGATCCCCACCCTCTTTGTCCCCCCACGAACCGTCTCCTCTCTTCGATGTCGTGGTCCGCTACGAGCGCAGAATCCGCTCGTATGCGTGAGGTCGCAGCGAGTGCGGGTGAAAGTCTACCGCGGGTCACCTGCCGCTCCTACCCCGCCTCTCGGCCATTAGGTGCACCTAGATCGCACGATGGTCAACCTAAGCTCTTCTTCCTCCTACTCCCTGGCCAGCCGGGCTCTACCTTCGCATTTCGTAAGCGGAGGATTTCGAACAACTTCCTTATGCTACTTAATCTCTCCCGGCTAATGGATCTGCGCCACGGTTTTCCCTGTCTGGGCCACGTTCTTACAGCGGCCTGTGATTTCCAGTTCTGTAGGCTTTATTTTTACACAAAAGTTAGGCTTACCGTTAGACATTTCGCATACAACAACCTAACAGTTCAACGATAAATCTTCCATTCGAGCCTTTATTATAAATGCTTTATACTATCTCGGAATTCTCCAGTGGAAAAATTAGTCAATTTTAATTAGTCACAACCGCGTTTAGGATAAAGTAGGATAAGAGCGGAGCGAGGATTGAAGGAGGAGGCGAATTGGTGCAAAAATTGTAACCCTGAGGGGATCAATAATAAAATACATACATACAATTAGCCACAACCGTGTAGTTCTGACAACGTCTGTGGACCATTCGAAAATTTTTGTCAGGTCAGAATCTAAAATCGATTTGAAGATTCGAGATTCCCTTTCACAGCAACTCCCTGAAATTATGTTACACAACATTCTAATCGAACTAGTGAAACGAAAATAGTACAAAATTAAATTTCTAAAGACTTTCGGCAATTTATTTTATGACCTCTCTACCACAGATTTGAAGATTGCATTTAAAAAATGATATCCAATGTAACATCGTACAAAGTCGGGTTCTCTGTCGAAAATTACGTTGTATTAGCCTAAGTTTGCCAAGCTTCTAAGAACGAGGTTTACTTAGCCAAGGCGGATATGGAAATTGAAGTAGCAATGAAAGCTGAGATATTCCATCGAATCGCATAATCGCGCGCCGGTCTGAAAACTATTGGCGATGGTTCGACTTCGGTTGGCCGGTGAAAGCGTCGGGTGTAACTTTGTCGCGAGGCGTGGGTCGCGGGGTTAGGCGATCCGCTCGATTTCGCTTCGTCCTTGCTAGCGCGAAACTCGACGAGGTCGGGTGGGGGTCACTCCCTTCCCCGAGGACATTCTTCGTTAGTTCGACGGGCGCCATTTCTCGACGTGAAATCTGCAAGTTTGCGTGGAACCTGTCGTTCTTAAACGACAGTATATATATTCTGCTTTTACTTTTGCGACTTTTACACTTTTATCAAAACACACAATTGAAAATTCGTCGTGCCATCTGCGAAGAAGAAAAGAAAATGCGATCTCCTCCTCCGTCTCGCCATTTTGCTTTGAATTTTTTATCTTCCACTGGGCTTCTTTAACTACAGCACAAAAATCAATTGAACATCCATTTCCTCAATTCAGTTCATGAAACTCCATATCAGTTTTGGAGTAATTAGAAAGAATTTGGAGAATAATGTAATTTCCTTTTCCACTGAGAAGAATCAGGAAATCTATTAGAAATTATTCTTTATAACATGATAATCCTAATAAATCAGTAGTTACTTTCAGACAGATTTGCGTCGTTAACACGTTGACTGCGACGTCACCCATATGTGGGTGACGGAATTATTTGTCCAGGTATTAAAATGAATTTTTACGTTAATATATTCTCAGTACCAAATTTTCTTAGGATCTGTAAAATGCAAGATAGTTGGAGGCCTAGATTTAATTTTTTTCAATATTTATTTCATTAAATAACACTTCGATTTTATGGAATTTTGAGGTTTCTAGTTTGGCAGTGAAAGTATTAATTCTCTTGCTCTTGGTGTTGTAATTAAATAGTCTTTTTCAACTGATTTTACGGTGTTCAATATATTCCTCTCGAGTTCCAATAATGCACAATACAATGAATTAACGAACAACAAGGTAACACTCACCTAGAATTCCGTTACCATAAAAACGAATTCGGTGATCTCCGCTAATGCTTCAACTCGGAAGACTGTAGGAGCTTTCGAAAGTCGGCACCGCACAATGGAAAGAACCGTCGGGAGGCAATTCCACCGTCGAAGAAAGTGCAGAACCTTTTCTAACGCGTGCTAAACGCGATTGGCACCGAGACAACGTTTTCACGGAGCGATGCTTACGCTTCAGCCGCGCGTAACTCGCTTCATTTGCTGGCAGTCACGTGTATGCTTGACAAAGCACTGGCCTGCGGTTCGTTTTAAGTTCGTGGCTGCCTCGGGAGTATTGCCTTCAGCCACGGACATTCCAATCGTTGTCAAGAGCGTCGATCAACGGTGTGCGACGCGACGTGATCAGTATCTTCGATGTTTATTAACTAATTCGACTGTGAACATGGTTTAGCAGATAATCGCGACAGTATGACTGGCACTATAATAGCTTCCTTCGTTCTCTCATAAATCATCTACTGGAAAAATCAGCGAAACTGATGAAAATTTGTAAGGAAATGTTAGATCAGTAAAAGCGAACGAAATTGGAAATTGTAAGTGAGAAGTTAGGCACGAGAATTTTTGTGAAGTTTGTCCTCGGGACCACTTTAATCAGTGAAAGAGACTATCTTCATATTGATAAAATAATTTATGAGAGTACAGTGTTTTCTCTGTATATGTCGCCGAGGCCTGGATGATAAACGTCGCGAAATTATCCCCACTGCCGCGAGCCAAACCCCGTGAGTGCCCACGAAGCTGGAGAGGCGTACAAACATAACACGGCTCACATACGTCACCTGGACTATACACGACATTGACAAGACCCGTGTTTTTTGACATATATCGAGAATTCATTGTATGTCAAAAGGTCTACAGTCTATCACAGGCCTAGTCTAACTCTCATCTACCCCTTAACACGTTGACTCTTACGCGAATTTTATGCGTTTCATGCGTTATTAATAACAATTTTCAGTTACTCGATAATGAAGTTTTCACTTTACACTATAAGCTAGTCAATGTCAGCATCGATCAACTGACAGTGGGATTAATATGATGACAATCCTCCGTGGCGTTCAAGGTGTTAATGCATCGCTAATTTGTCCCAGGTCATAAAAATTGACGAATCGATAATAATCACGATGCTAAAATTCTTTTGTTGAGAATAATACGTCAACACTCGGCGATCCAAATTCTCCTTGACGTCGAAGGGTGCGCGTGCATTTTCTCTCGCGGAATATTTGCGCTGTCGAGCAGCAAGACAAAAGAAGAGGGGAATGCAGAACGGGACAGTTGAAGTTTATGGGCGTCGGTGCTTATGGTCACAGGGTTAGTAGCCCCATGAAAACGGCACCGAGACGGAGCGCGATCGCAACGCTTTCGCGGACGATCTCACGCGTATCGGGCCGAGAGTGAATTCTATCAGGCCGTACGCCGGTTTTTCCGCGGGTTTCAGGTATGTTGATTGCGAGCAGCGATGCGCGCAGAGACGCATAGGTGCCCCGGTCGCATAGTTGCGCCGAGCCGGCTGCAACTATGCACCGGGGCACCACTATAATGCCGCGCGAGGATCGCCGTTGAGCGACATCGGTTAAAGGATGCTGCGAGGAGAGACCCGAGATAACCGACGGACACGTGGGAAAATTACCGCGGCGATCTCCGCCGATTCCACCGATCCGCCGCTCTGCCCATTGTGACTTCACGATTTACATACCGCTATTGATTTATTCCGTGCCGCTCGCGCGCACGCAACGCACGCTCGCTGCTGCAAGCGAGCGCAGTGCGTGACGCCGCTCCGCTCCGCGCCCCGCTCGAACCGGGGATTCATCAGTTCTCGAATAATTGATACTTGTTTGCCCAACGCGACGCGATCTTTGGACCTTTTCACGGTGCTCCGGACAGTTTGTACGCTGCTTCTCGGAAGTTTAGTGCGACCAGCACGTTTTTCAGTCGATACAATGTACAGGGCGTATAAAAAATTACGACCACCATTTTCCTAACAGATCTCCGGAGGTGTAGAATCACGCTACGGTGGTCGTGACGTGTAATTTTTATACACCCTGTACATGAGCATATTGAGCAGCAGAGTTATTTGGATTTTAACTCGAGTTTCGCTTGCATTGAAAATTTTGTTCTATTACGTGGAATAGTGACCAAACTTCTGATGGTGCTTAAACGAGTTTGCGCACTGCTGCTCGGAAGTTTGGTGCGACCAGCACATCTTTCAGTCGTAACAATGTAAACGAGAATATTGAGCAGCAGAGTTCGTCTTTGCATTTTAGCACGAATTTAACTTCCAATACAAATTTTGTTTTATTATGTCGAATAGCGACGCAATCTTCTGATGGCGCTTGAACGAGATTGCACACTGATGCTCGGAACCAGCACATTTTTCAGTCGAAACAATGAACACGAGAATATTGAGCAGCAGAGTTCCTCTTTGCATTTTAGCTTGAATTTAACTTCCAATAAAAATGTTGAGAACAACATTTAGACGGGATAGAAATCCCGTGGAATAGCGACGCAATCTTTTTTTACGCAAGTTTTTCTGTCGAAAGAATGTATGTGCATAAAGCTTTTGAGCAGCAGAGATCTTCGGCTAGGATTTCAGTTTCTCTTTTCCAATTGAGCTCGAGTTTCTCTTCCAATGAAAATTTTCTTTATCATAGTTGGATCTCCAATCGCGAAGAGACTCCAGCGAGCGGGTTTATGCACTACTGGAGTTTAATGCAATTGTCATTTTGCTATCGGAACAATCTGCATAAAGATGTTTAATAGTATATTCAGTCGATAAGAAGTTTACCGGATAACGTTGCTCATGGGGTAAGATTCTAACCTGAGTTTCTCTTCGAACGAACATTTTTCTGTACCTTGTTTATTTACGATTCGTCGTGGAAATTTATTAAGGTGCTCGTCGGTGAGATATTATTACATTAATTTCAATTTTGAAGACGCAACGTACGATCTTCGTTCGCGGTACTCGGGGCTCCTGCGAGCAACAAAGTCGTAGCGATCAATCAAACAGAGTCGCAATTAAGACTCCCGAAAGGAAGGATCGCGCGTAATTAACGATCAACGATTTTCTCCGGGTCTTTACGATCGAATTTCACTTTCTTTTATGAGGCGATATAATATCGTGCGTCGTTTCCAAATCGTCGGCAGACAGCTGTCGGGCAACAATGAGACGGAAGTGGAGAATTATGAACTGTTGTATCATCGTCGTTAATTTGTCTTATTGGCAACGGTTATGCGCGGTATCATATCTTCATGATTTTAATGTAATCACGCCGTGGAATAGTTTTATTACGAACTTAGAATTACCGACGGACCGGTCTGCCGTCGACATTGCCAAACGAATGCTCGGTTGCGCAACGCGAACTCGCGTTTCCGTCATTCTCGCGGAAGAATCCCGACGGTGGCCGATCGTGTCCGTAGCAGCGAGCTCATTCTCGCCATGGATCGTTTATGATCTTTGTGGTGCGCGACGCGAGACGTCGTTTCTTGCGATTCGTTCGTCCGCGGAGGTTGAAGTGTGTCGCCTCGCTTATATTACCGCTTGTTCTCCTCTCCGCGTGCTCCTCGTCTAGGCCGCGCCACCTCTGGTCGCGATGAATGGTGGACCGTTTTCTCCAGCTGCTTTACGACCGAATTCCATTCCCTTCTTCCATGAGAAAGACCGATGGAGAGCGCGAAAGGGAGGAGAGGAGAGAGAGAGAGAGAAAGAGCTAGACAAAGATCGAGGAGGAAGCGTCGGAGGAGCGGCGTCGCGGACTTCTTGCCCCTGCGACGACGAGGAAACTGGACAGGACGCGTTCGAGAGGACACGCCAGGACGTGGAGGACACGGCAGGAGGGATGGCAGTGCGTTGACAATGGACAAAAATCAACTTTCATGTCGTTATTTTAAACCTTCGTATTCCCAGATATTCGTTACAATGGTAAGTAACGATATTAAAATCAATAAACGTGTATTAACAGTAAACCTACCGACACTTCTTGTATACCTGTTTCTACCGGGCATGTTCAAAATGACCGGCCCTTAAAAAGAAGTTATTGTTACTACATTAGACGTAGATAATAGTCAATTTGTTGCTGAACGAATTAGTAGATGAACAACTTCCATAAAATGACGATACAAATTTATTTTTATATAATTGGTACGTACCTTAGGTATTACTGGAGGTATGTACTTTAATTAAAATTACTTCGATTGAGGTAAAAAATCCTACGGGATTTTTGGCAGAAATATGCGTAGATATGTAAAAAAAATATACAAGACTTACTTAGCTGCGTCCCCCTGCACATGAATTTTTAAACATTTTTTTTTATGTCAGCGATGACTTACTACGAATAAATCTGTCTTCGTCATACGATTTTCAATCAATGAAAAAGAAGAAAATTTTCAAATTCTATTAAATCTAGTACTGTCATAAACTGTCTACAGAAGAGAGTTACAAGGCATAGAGGAGAACAGCTTTATTACTATAATTATATAATAGTTGATGCAAAAACAAAATTATTCTAGTGTTTCGAACTCACCTTGGTGTCAACTACAAGAATACGCAATCAAAACTATGGGTATCCACTGAATATTTCAATTGTAATGTCTCAAGAGCTTCCTAAGGTTATCGCAATGTCAAACAAACATAATCATCACGTACTCTCTTCTGTATTCTACATCTTTTCTACAATTTTCGAGTAATGGAATTTTCTCCAGAAAGAAAATAAAAACTGGTCGCACCACCTACACGACCGATACGGGGCCGGTCGGGGTCAAGGGTCAGGAAGATCGGGGCCCCGGTGAGCGTAATTTTTGTTCGCGGAATGCCAATGGAAACCGGGTTATTAATAAATCGTCCGTAATCGGCGGAAGGGGCGAGACGCGAGGGAGATGGCCGGCCATGCTGGCCACTCGTGTTTTTGTAAGGCCGGTGGGTGGAATAAATTAAAAATAATATAAACAGAAGAAGGTCAGGCAAAGCGACACCGCGTTAATAAACTGTGCAGGCATGCTCCTCCTCGCCTCTCTTTCTTCTCTCGCTTTCCGTACCCGGCTATCGATATCTTTCTCCCTTATGGGAGAGTCGGCCGCGCGACCCTGTAGCGAGGCCGCGGCCGCTTAATTCCGGCGAGCTTTAACTCCCGGATTTCAAGAAGGTTGAATAGCTACTGGCTTGTTGCGGGGAGTTATTGAATCGTTAAGGGACTCCTCGGACTATCCTGTAAACGCGTGTTCTAGGAAAACCGGCGGGAAGCTGGACGTTTAATATCCAAGTAGTTCGGAACCTCTGCGCGTGAATCAAGCCGAAAAAGGAAGACGATTGCGAACTTGAACCCTAAACTAATTGATTTCTTTAAAATTACAAATGAAACACGAGTTGACGATCTAAAGTGTTTCTTTATTCCAAAGGTTGACAGTCCTGAAGCCGAATGCGCACAAAATATTTGAAGTAAAGTTGCTGATTAATTGTTGGAGCCAGGAATTACAGTGAATTCTCGTTACGAGTCAGTTTTCGACTCAGACGAAATCTGAGGTTGTCGCCGAGCGTCGCATTCGAAATACACAAGTCACGTTGGAAACCTAAGAGTCATGTCCGTCTACAAGTCATAAAAGCCTATGACTACTAACCGATAGTGACAAGAAGACTGATAAAATGTCTTTCTCCGATACAATGATTGCGCGTAGTTCGAGAGACGGTTCTCGGGCTTTGGCCCCTCGTCGCGGTGGTGTGGGTAGTTCCACTGACTCCAAATTGTAAGGTTGGCACTGACTAGTAATGAAAATTCACTGCAGTTTGTGAACCTAGCACCGAACGAGCGTTCGTCGGTGCTCATAATTTTTCGAAGTTGCAGGTGACAGAGGTGTGCCGAAGGTGTAGGATAAAGGAGCCGGATCGGCGACACTTAATTTTTCAAGACCGGAGGCGCGAGTGGGAAGGACACGTTGGGGCCCTGAGGCGTCGTTTCTTCTTTGGGAACGTGCTTCAGGGCCGTGGCGTACGGGAAGGAGCAGTATCCTGGATACACCGGCATCTAGATACTTCCTTGGCGAGCTTCAGTCCCGTATCTGAGCGTAGATCGGAATTCAGGTACACGGTAGCACTACCTCGAGGCGCACAGCTCGTGAACACCACCTCCGTGGAGAGAGGCCCTGGCCAAAGGGGGAGAGAGAGAAAGAGAAAAGAGAGGGAGGGGAGAGAGAGTGTATAGGGGACGTTAGGGAGAGGCAGGGAGTTCGCGAACGCCGGAGACAGGGCCGGGGATGAGAAGCGAGAAGAAAAGAGAAGAGAACAAAGGCGAGGGTGGGAAAGAGATGAAGAGGAAGCGAGAAAAAGGAGAGAATACGGCGCGAGAGAACGGCCACGGAGAGACGAGAGCCCCGGCGGCTCTCTCGAGGTCCGCGGTGATCTACCGTCCCGAGCCAAGCCCCTCATTAACGCCTTTGCTAAGAAATTACACGCAGTCGGTGGCAAACAAGAGCAAGAAGGTGTCAGGCCGTGCTTCGTTCGGATACACGAGACCTCCGTTCAGCCTTTCTCGATCCTCTCCCTCCTCCTCTCAATTTCTTTCTCTTCCTCGCTCAAACTCGTGTCCTTCCACCTTCGCCTCGCTTCCCTTTCTCTCTTTTCATCCGCCGGTTCGCCTCTCTTCTCCTCTCCCTCCTGTCCTCCTGTTCGCTCGCCCTTTTACTCGCCCCGTTGTAAAGCGTGCGAACCTCCGCAGCCAATTCGATCGAGATTCTGGTCCAGATAGCGCGACTTCTCACCCCAACCGCAACCACGTTCCTGCCAGAGATCCCGCGCGATCTTCGCCTCCAGACTTATATCGCACTTCCGGCCACTACGCGGACCAATGGACCCTGGCATGCCCGGACCCTGCGCCCGGGGCATCCGAGCCCTTTTGACCCCGGACGAAATTGTAGATTCTCGAGGGTAATAAGACCAAGGGCGGTGGACCCTCTGGTTTCGATGGAAATATAAGTCCGGCGAATCGGACGACATTCTGGGTTAGCTGCAAGGATAGGTTCCCTTCAAGGGCATTACATTGACTCATTCTGGCTTTTAGTTCTCATGGAAACTTAATTCAGCTCGATTGTTATAGATTGACTGCAGTGGATCCTCTCTAGTTTCAATGCAAGTGTGATTTCAGCAAATTATTTTGTTTTGGACGAAATTCTAGGTTAGGTACAGTGCTTTCTCGATATTTTTCAACAACACGGGTCTCGCCAGCGACGTGTATCGTACAGGAGACGTACCCGAGTCGAGTTATGTTCACACTCCTCGGCTTCCGAGGCCTCCCGAGCTTTGTGACCCCTCGCAAGGTGTAACCCGCGGTAGTGGGGATAACTCCGCGACGTTTATCGTCCAGGAATTGGCGATGTATATAGAGAAATCACTATATAGGCATAGGATTTCCCGTACGGCACTAAATCGACTCTTTTTGCCCCCTAGTTCTTAGAAAATTGAATTGAAGGGAATCTCTTCTAGGGAACTTCTAATCGGTTTAGATGAAACTAGAGTTCGAATCCCTTTGACGAAATTCTGGGTCACCCTTGAATAATCTCTGTGAACAATTTCCGTGGAGAATGGTCTCCGAGCATTGCCCTCGAGGCACTGCTCTGGCATCGCTGAAATCCAGGGTAATTAAACCACGCTAACTCGGGACATTCTGCATCGAGAAAGTATGTAGCCTTCAATTTCTGAAGTTTGTCACATCTCACATCACTTACCTTTGAGGCATACGAAAGCAAAGAGACGTTGTCCATATTCGTATTTTATCCTCGACGACAACACAATCGTGTAACTAGCATCCTTTATTTCTCGCAAAAGTATTTCGAAAAGTATCACTGTCTTGTATTAAAATCCATGGCCCGTTTTTCACGAGAAGATAGCTGAAGTCATAATAACAGTCCATTCACCTCCCACGTTGCAGGTCCGAAGTAATGGAAGTGGGTGGACAGCTATTATAACTTCAGCGATCTTCTTGCTGAATGCCAGTCCACAGACAATTTCACTTCAAACGCGTACAATTTCTGCGGAATTTGAGCAGTTCGATCGAAATCCGCTAACAGATTCGTAAAATATGATTCATTCGGGACAATTTTCTAAACATTCCCGGGAACTTGAAAAATCTAGAATGACCTCCAGACCGACACGGCAACGACGACACGGTCCACAAGAGCTCGGATGCCTCCGATCATCCGACGCTTTCCCACAAACTCGCTATCGACGGTTCAGACTGCCGGGACACCCCGTAGACCCCGTCGCGATGTAATCTCCATCTACACGGTACAGTTCGCCGGCTAAATACCTCCGATCAACAGAATCATCCGTCAGTTCTCCAATTTTTGCGCAATTGAATCGGTACCGTTGGCCCGCGCGATCGTAATCTGGACACACATCCTCCTGCTACATTTATCGATATCCTCGAGGCGGATCGCGGTCCCTGTACAATGCGCCGGTGTACGTGCGCGTCGAGGCGGACTGGCGATGTTCCACGATCTTTCCGTGGTGTGTGGTGGCCGGTCGGCCGAATTCCATCGGGGTCGGCCAAGGGTACCCCTCTCGCTCTTGCTCTTCCCACCTGGCGGATGGCCGGGACGTGGCCGGTGTGTTACGATCGAAATGACTGACGTACTGACGGGAAACATCGCGGCCCCCCGCTGTCGAATGTCGTCGGCCGGATCGTGCGAGTGACCGATGTGGGTGAATCTTTCTGCTCCGGCTGGCAGACCCGAGCCCGAACCCGGCCCGCCCGCGGCCCGAAACAACAAGGAACCGAGCGGAAGGGAGGCGAGAGGCGCCGCGCCGAGCCGCGCCGGGCCGGCAGAAGACAGGAGACAGTCCGGGCGAACTGGCAACCAGAAAGCACGCGCGGGTCCAATCTTGTCCGGGATGGCTGAGATTGTTTCCCGGGCACTGAGAACGGAGAAACACGGGTCGCGCGCACGCTGTTCCGCGATCTTAAGAGCCAAGGGTAGTCACGTGACTTTTGCAGAGCCAGAAGGCCAGCAACTGCTGTCTAATTTCCGTTCACAGCCTTCAGCCACTGGCTTAAGATCCGTCTTGGTCTTGATCCGACGGGTCTTAAGTCTGTAACTACACTTGTCACAGTTTTTGCTCTGTATTATCGATATTATGAATTCTGACGCCATAAAGGTGCTTCAAGTTTTTGAATTTATTTCGCAGAAAATCGAGACAAAATATAGCTCAATTTGTAGCTGGAGATATTTTCCAGCGCGCGCTACTCTCGATTTCATCCAAAAACACTTCTAACACTTATATTGGGGGGACCCATAAGTAATCAATTATTTTGAAATTTAAAACAAACTTTGCAGTAAATTCAGGTTTTTATTTCTTAATTTATTATATAATCTCCATCATTATCAAGAACAGTTTGCGTCTTCTACAGAAGTGAATATTTCTTAAATAATGCTCTAGAGATCAGAAAAGATGATAATCAGAGGGAGCAATATCCGCTGAGTACGGGGGTGCCTGTCAGGAGGCCTGTCAGAGAGATCATAATCACCAGCAGCAAACATTCTGAACCAACGTTGACACTTGTCGACCTTCAATACGTCTCTATAAACATCGCAAATTTTCTTTGTTCTTACCGTTGCATTAAATCCCGCATTAAAATGAAAAAGTATGCAGTGACGAATACGATCCTCGGAAGGTACGGACGCCGCCAGTTTATTACAGGGTTGTAAAAAAAATTGTACGTTTTGGAATATTTTGAACACAGACAGCTTTACCGAAAACTGTAAAATGAAGACAAAACAAATTCTTTGCAAATAATTGATTACATATGGTTACCCCTAATATTACCAATTATCTGCATAATCTCGTCAGCTCGTGACCAGAGCGCGCTAGATTGAACCTTCCTCTTTCGAATGAGTCCTTTCCCAGCGAAAAATATTCTCATATAAGGTTAAGGAACGTAAAACCATTTTTCCCCTATTTTTGTCGGTAACGTGGTCACTCTACCTTATCGCGATTCTACGGAGTCTTGGCTCTTAACGGAAGAGAGAAAGAATGGGAGACGACCCTTATCGGGGTATGGTATCGCCGCGTGTCTAGGAAAACAACCGAGGACCGCTGCTCCAGAAGTACCGGTGTGGAGAACCGAGATAGAGCACCGGGCAACGATCGTGCGTCTCGCCGCTTATCCGAAAATCGGCTGACCAATCGCGATACGCGGCTACCTCGGGGTCAACGCGCATTCTGGACGCTCGCCACGTCGGTCTGGAAACTGCTGGAATTTATTGGAATTAATGCATACGAATCTCCGGAGATTACTCCGTGCCAACCCCGCCGAAAGGGTTCTCATCTGGGTTCGCAGATTCTGAACGGTTCCGGTCTCCTTTTGGAATTAATTTTGTGGGGATTTGTTTCACCTTCAGAGGCATTTTTCCACTGAAAATTTTAGCTCTTAGCACTCGAATGACGACTGTAAGGCTTCACTAAAAATTGCTGTATCGTTATTCAAAATATTTCTTGCATGATTAAATTTGTTTGTATTTAATAAATTACTGAACATTTCAGTATTGTACCAGAAAATTTTACCATTTTCGTATGTATAAACATGAAAAGAAAATATATAGAAGAGAAATACTCGGAAGGAATGTTTCATTTTTGAGTTAAAATAGCTTCGAGTGCAAAGGGTTAATTTTCTTTAAGACATATTTGTGTATACATGTTACGCAAAATTTCCAAGCTTCTCCCTGACCTCCATAGTGGCCACCCTACAAAGGTTAATAGTGCGAATGAGAACACTACTCACGGCAAACTTGTAAAACAATGTTTACCAATAATATCGCAGCACTCGTATAAATTACCACGTGACAGAATATCGCAGGCGAGGAAATAAATGAGTGTTTTAATGGCACAATTATCACCCGATACGACACGCAATAAATTTCTCGTGGCACCGAGATTGCTCGAGATAAACTAAATACTTGAAAACAAACCTTGAAGAAGGCGCTCGCGGCAGTCGACAACGTTAGATCAATTTTTCTCCGCAGTAGGATATACCTACACCGTCACTCTTGTTCGTTCGCAATAAAAACGAACGCAATCAACGGCGCTCGGAACAATGAGGCGAAGCGATTACATATTGCTCGGCGAGCACCATTAAAATCAATCAAGATGGCCATCTTATGTAACGCTACTCCTGATGACGATGTGGCAAGTCCTGTCTAAACTTTACGTAACCCTCGGAGCGTATAACCGATTCCAGGCGAAAATTCTTCGATCCGGCAGATGTACGATAGACGGACATCGGTTCGCGATACGCGAGTTGATCACGGTACAAGCTCGTCGAAGACAACAGGACTATAAAGGCGCGGAGATTAGGAGTCGAGCGGTGTTGACACGGCGGGGACTGCAATCCACCGCGAAAAATCATCAAGGTATCGAGACGGCGGCCTCGTGGCGGGCCCGTCTCGTGGGCCCTGTACACGGGGCCCCGGTGTGTACCGACGAGTTACGTGTGTTCCGCGAGATCGTAAAACGAGGTCGGCCGAGTGCAAACGGGCCCGGGGTTCAGCCGTGTTTCGACCACGTCAACTCCGGCCGGCCGGAGACGTAATCTTATTAAACGGCTATTAGCTGCTCGCCGAGGCTTGTCAACATTTAGACATCTGGCAGACACGAGAACGCATTCCCTTAGGTCGCCGCGCACGCCCACGGGCCGACGAACGGCGTCGACGGTCCCGAAATGCACCTCTGTCGTCGCTTTCCTGCGGACACCGCACGCTAAAACCCCTATCGCATGAACGTCGTGAACGGACACGCCTGGCAATGCTTAACACTTTTATCCGTATCAGGGCATTATCGAAATAAATTATTTCTGGAAAATAATCATTGAGATTAAGACAGGGTGTTCGTTTGAAAACTTTCAAAAGATGTTAAAAAAGTGTAAAACACGTGTCCAAGGATTTCGAGGAAGAGAGATGGGGGTATCAGTTTTTTATTTGGGTGCCGTTTCAAGGTCATTTGAAGGTCATTTGTTTTTTCAAATGGAAACCTATATTTTTTATTATGGGATCTCATAGTACGTAATAAGACAAGCAATTTTCATAGGATACTTTTTTTATCCGCGCACTAGTGTCGGAGGTATTTAAAGAGAAGTAGAGCGATGCATAAAAGTTTTCAAATGAACACCCTATATATTATCCTACTTGGCTGGATGTCATTTGAAATAATCGTATGTTAATTTATCTGAACAGCCAATTAACTCTTCCAACATTATTTGAATTTCAAATGAGAGTCAAATAATTTTTCATTTCATCAAATAACTCCTGCTCTGCAAAATTCTGTCGAACAACAATTTAAAAAGCGAATGCAGCTAAAATTTAATCGTTAAATTACAAGAATTAGCATATCTAACTTTAGCAATTAATTTAGCTACTTCAATAATTGTTTCAGGTGAAATAAAAAGTTATTCAAATAAAATTTTTGGAATTAGGAAAGAAATTAAATGAACGTTTCAATAGAGTTTCATTCGTTGTTTGAATGGTTGCATTCGTTGTTTTCTCGTCTTACAACTATGATACGTAGAAATGTAAGTTTGCATATATCTAGAATTGAGAAATTTTCAAGTGAACTTTATGGAAGTTTCGAAAATGCCATTAGCATTCTTTCCAGCTGAGCGCTCATTTTATTTCGCGCGAACCCACGCATCATGAGGCTCATTGTGCGCCGTATCAGGTACTAATTGTATCATTAAATCCCGAATGTATTTTCTTGCGTACGACGTTCCAACGTATACCAACTTACGCAAGAAAAGAGGATTTATTTAACAAGTCGACTGCCATCAATATTGTTTCCAGATAAACCTTTTTACTTTGCAGCACCCTGATGGAGCTAATTGCGTACCGTATCAGGTACTAATTACATTATTGAAACGCAAATGTATTTTCTTGCGTATACCACTGCATCGTCTACCAATGATGCTGGGGTTCATCTTAAAGTCATCTACGCAGCTTCTGCTGATTAATTGCAATTAAACGTTGCGTGACTGGAAGCAACAACCGCCACGATGGATCTGGATAAAGTGTCCGAAAAAATATATTACAAATAATTTCCGAGCTAAACGGAGTTAGAACGATCAATCTGTACAATCATCAAACCCGTCCGCCTTCCGAGTGTTAATTTATACAGATAAAAAACGATTCTTGGCAAAATTTATTTGGTACCGGTCGAACGTTCATTTTGCTCCGCACGACCCTGACACGTCGCGATAGTTATTGCATGCCATGTCTCGCGCTAATTACACCATTAAAACGCGAATGTATTTTCTTGCGTACGGCACCTCTATCGAGTATTCATTTATACAGGTGTCTATATCAGCGGAGGATAATTCCCGCGCGGATAGGATGGATGGTTTCGCGTTAGCCCTGCGACCAATTAGGGCCCAAATCACGCGACGGGGACGAAGAGAACGGTGCCCGCCTCCGCGCGTAGGTCATTACGTCCGATTTAATATACCGTATCGGTAGAAATGTCGCTGGGTCCCGGTCTCTTATTGGGCCCCGCGGGCCGGTTCTGTGGACCGTGTAAGTAATTCGACATCCCGCGGCGCTCCCCTACCACCCCCTTCCGCGGGCCCCCTGCGCGTCGAAAAACCGGGGAGCAGAGTGGGGGGAGGATACGGGGCCTGACGGGGCCCGGATGGTGGGGATATGAATCGCGCGCGTGCACGCGGGGTTTAATAAAGTGCACTAACCGGCGCGTATTAAGAAGATTTAGGTGGCCAAGAGCAGCGGGCGCGCTGGTATAAATACCAGAATAATAGCGAGGTTACGGTGCACATCTCCGGCATCCTCCACCCCCTTCGACGCCTGCTCCGACGTTCTTCCACGGGGGCCGAATGTATGGGGTGACGTCGGGGCCCCGCCATGGGTGGGCACCGCACCGAGCACGCCGGCCCCGCCGCGTAAAATATCATCGCAAATCGCACCCCGATAAATTTCGCGATATTGCCCGTGAAACTGCTCGCCGGCGAAAATAAGAATGCAAATGGCCGCGCGAGGTGTTCCCCGAGAGGGAGAGAGAGAGAAAGAGAGAAAGAAAGAAAGAGAGAGAGAGAGAGAGATACGGACCCGCGCGAGTCCCAGCCACAGGACCCCACCAGACGCTTAACGTGGGAGCCGAGGGCGCCGGGCCCCGCCGGATAGATCTCCTCGATCGCCGCTGAATCGTTTCCAAGCCTTCGGAATCACTTTGTACGATCCTTTAATCCCTCGCCTACCGAGCACTGGCTATTGCGCTAGATTATCCCGTAAGCTCATACCGCAATCCATTTTAGCATTTTCTTACACTTTGTCCAGCAGATACTATAACAGTTTACTGTACACTCAAGAATATGAAAAGTGATACAATGGTATTGAAACGTTTTAACACGTTCACTGCCGCGGTGGTGACCAGTGACCGGCGCTTCTAACTTGCTTAAAAATGATTACCGTAATACTGGTAGCACTGAATATCAATTTATTCGTTCCGAAATTAACTAAATTATACTATAAGGGGCACTTCAAGTGCTTTTATACTGTAAGGATACTTTATTATCAGGTGGTCAATAATATTATTTAATAACGTTTGTAATAAGTAGACTGCAGATCTTTATGCAAAATAAAATATTTCTGCCTGTATTGCAACAAACTTGTGTGAAATAAATACTTAATTTCTCGATAAATATGTTTAAAAGGTTAAAAATAATATAGTCGTATATTTAAATACTTCAAATTTTTTGCTTTCTTAAATTAGACATTTTTATCATAAATGCATAAAATTCGCAGTCTAGTAATAAGCTTGTACAGAAAATTCTAGGTGGATTCATTTTCTTTTTTTTTTATCGTTTTACTACACTTAAAAGCGGTATGATTTTGTTATCAGTAAGGCTATATCGAAGCACTGGGTGTACGAATTACTCGTACATCGTTTGAAGACGAATAACTTTTTGAAAACTGGATCAAACGAATTGCGATTTTTTCAGAAGGATTAGAGAACGGAGATAGAAGAGTTTATTATAAGGATCTTTTTATTAGAAGGATTAGTTTTTCTTAAACTGCTACTCTATCGGAATTGCGAAGAAAAAAGTAATGCTCACAATTTGGAACTTTTATAATACAGCTATTACAGTGCGTAAAGGTTCATCAAAATCGACTGAAATTCGTGCAAGACACAAATGACTGAAAATGGCAAATCGGAGTTTTGGCTCTTAAGAGTCTATTTGGACTCTGTTAGTACACTATTTTAGTTAGTGTTTTAGTCAGATATACAGTTCATTTTGAAATAATCCTATTCATAATATAATAAACGTAACGATTCCTAATACAGTCGCTAATGGCTAGCAAACCAATGTGCCCATAAAAAAAAAAGAAAATGCCGTAGAACTTGATTTTAAGCGCTAATGCTGTCTGGAAATTTCGCCGAGTTATTTCAAGCCGCAACCTATTTACAAAAAGAATTACAACCTCGACTCGCCTCCGCCATATTTGGCTAGACATTCCCGTACTCCGCACTAATTTCAAAGCAAACTTTTTCAGCAGTTGTTTCAGCAGAATGTAACGAGCTACGCGTCGAAGAGTCGAGCGTGTAACAGGCACAGGCACAGTGCACAGTGCTGCTTTCCAATTACGAAGCCACGAAAACGGTGGTTTCTCGTTAAAAATCTCGCCGTCGAACGGAGAATCCCATCGGTTGCGTCGAGAGTATCGATCCGGGGAAAAAATTCGCGGCGTACGTGCAGTTAACGCCTGGCCGCGCGGTTAACGTGGGAGCGTCCCGATATATCGGGGACCATCGGATAGATCTCTTCGATTACGGAGGATTTGTAGCCGGGAATGGGACGTATCGGAAGCTTACTTTGTGGCCGGCCGTTTGCCAGTGAATGGAGTAATTGCAGGTCTTGGCGTGACACGGCGGGGAAGCTTGTTGCTTTTAGGCGTCTTGGGAAGAGACTTGTTCACGAGCCGGACTCCTCTCGGACGTTGAGCCGCTTGAAGAGTGGAACCGGGAGGCTTTTGCGCGGTCGCACCGGCCGACACTGACAGCCGAGCGTAATTGGTTTCATTTCGAACATTGTGGAGATTGTAGTTCTAAGCTCTGGTAACCTTTTATGGAACGGCCGTGCCTCCCGGGGGTAGTGTCATGCCTCCCAGTTTCTGTATGGCTATTCCCGGGCCTGACGGACACGTTACGTTTCGTCTCTGTTGTCCGTCATTCGGGTTTCGCTTTACAGAAAATTTAAACTGGACTATTTTCGAAGATCGCCAGAAGCATCCCGAAAATTTGTGGAAACTACCACGGAAAACTCTGAAGATGGTTGTGGGTCACTTTACGTTAACAGTGAATTCTCTGTATATGTTGCCGAGGAATGGCCGATAAATGTTGCGGAATTATCCCCACTTCTTCCCCATCTCCGAATTTTTCTATCACAGCACCGATTGGTCAGCGAGCTCTACCTAGAGTGACACAATCTCGGCAACGCTTTACAGTGAATTCTCTGTATATATCGCCGAGGGATGGCCGATAAATGTCGCGGAATTATCGCTGTTACCGCGGGGTATACCCAGTGAGGGACGAAGAAGTTTGAGAGACCTCGGTTACGGAGGAGTGTAAGCTGGATCAAAGAATAATATCTCCTAGTCGATATATGTCCGTGGCGAGACCCGTGTTTTGGACAAGTATCGAGTAAACATTGTATTTACAAACAATCGAAATTCATTCTATTTTCGAAAATAATCTTCATCGCTGTGTTAACAGTTAACTTGGTGGATGAAAGATTTGGATTTTACTAAAGCTACTACTGATCCATCGTAAGGGCCGTGAACTAATTTGTGCAGCTAATAGAAGCACCATTATCATTTTTATTCTTGGTTGAGGTCGTCCAGGAACATTATTTTGACAATCGTGCTGCTAATAGTTGGCTTAAACAATATAAAGTCATGAACATTTTCATTCTTCATTATTTTATAAAATGTGGATCCCGAAAAACTACTTGAGAAAGAAAGCTTCTTAAAAGAGCAGAAGGGCCTGAAAGGGCCTTCAGTAAGTTTTTACTTAGTGTGAGAGATATACTGTCCTGTGTAAGCATTGAAGTCACCAATCGAGTAACATTGCTCTGGCAACTGGAACAGCCACGTACTTTTCGAAAGTCTCTTTTAAATATACAAATAATTGTTTAACCGAAAATTTAGTAGTATGTATCAGTGGTACCCATAAGTAATCAATTATTTGCAAAGAATTTGTTTTGCCTTTAGTTCTGTACCGATCGTCGAAGAGGAAACACGTATTCTTTTACAGTTTTCGGTAAAGCAGCCTGTGTTCAAAATCTACTGAAACGTACAATTTTTTTACAGCCCCGTAATAAAATGGCGGCGTCCGTACTATTCGAGGATCATATTCGTCACTGCATACTTTTTCATTTTCATGCGGGATTTAATGCAACGGTAACAACAAAGAAAATTTTCGATGTTTATGAAGATGTATTGAAGGTTGACAAGTGTCAACGTTGGTTCATAATGTTTGCTGCTGGTGATTATGATCTCTCTGACAGGCCTCGAAGTGGACGACCAGTTGAATTTGATAATGACACACTAAAATCTCTAGTGGAACCTGATCCAAAATTAAGTATATAAGAATTATCGAGAAGCCTGGATTTCTATAAGAGTGGAATTGAAAATATGCAGGGGAGATGGCAAACTGTCCTTGATGATGACGGAGATTATATAATAAATTAAAAGAAATAAAAACTTGAATTTACTGCAAAGTTTGTTTTAGATTTTAAAATAATTGATTACTTATAGGCCCCCCTGATATATTCAATTAGCCTTTGCAATAAACATGGTTTCACGAGGATCGTAAAAATGACCTTCGTCCGGCTAGTTATCTTAAGCAGCCGAGGGCTTTCTACCAGTTCACGGGCAAAGACAATGTCCTTTGGGCGGCGTTTCGCGGGCAGAACGTAAATATTATTTACACGGTGTCGCTTAACGCGAAGGCGCACGATATCGACAGTCTCTTAACACCGAAAACAAGTTTCTATCCTCGTGCGAGGTTGCAATAAGTGTCCGCCGGGATCGTTCGGGGCTTGCCGAATGATTATGGCGTGGCATCCCCGGCGAACCTCCCGGAGTAATTCCTTCTCCGTTGCAGGATAGTTTCAGTTTCTTGTCGCGGGCTCTCGAACGACGAAGCTTTCACGGTAACGAGGGTCGCGGTTTCGCGCTTGGACTTGACCCCAGCTTCGCGAGGATCAAAGAGGTATTCTCTCAGTCGGGATTTCGCGTCCATACGGGCGTCAGAGGTGCAAGATAGCAGGCCGCGGTGGCATTAAAGTCGATAATTTACTGCCTTTTAAGGAACTCGCGCGCCGCAGCCCGCCTATTATCCGCTTCTGATCGTCGCGCTTCGACTCGGCCTTTTTTTTTCCTTCCCCCCGGAACAAATGAGCTCGCACGGATGCCGCGATTTCATTCCGGAATCTCTACCTTTGACCCGGACGGGGCCGCGGGCGCATTCGTAGAAACGCGGGGAATCCTCGATCGCCCGTTTTCGACCCTAACCGGGCCCTACGTTTTATGTCCGCGGAAAAACGCGTAATCGCTCCCCCGACTGGGAAACACTTGTGCTTGTATCGATCCCGCAAAACGTTAATTTTATTCCGCTGTTACTATTATTTTATTAGCTATCGGGCGTAAGACTTTCCGCTGGAAATCCTAGAAGTAGGAAAACCGTTTTACTGTCAGGCCCCCCGGTTAGAGATGCTTAAACTCGTCGGTGTTACGAGCATCCATTTTTACGATTTCGTCACGACACTGCTTTCCGAGGACATAAAATGCTTCTATCAATGGCCACTTTGATATGAATTTTGCATTCGCCGCGAAAGAACCGCCGGTGAGAATGTTTTCCTACGAAATCAGTTTTTAAAGTTATTGACGTTTCTCGCGTACCACATATAATGGTCAGGAACGTAAAGCCACGTCCACAATGAAGCAACCTTTAACTAACGTTGCATGCATCTTGAAAAAGTCACCGCTTTCACCGAACGTTTTCGCATATCTCTTCGTGTTTCTGTTGACGTTGCTCCAGCGGAGACATAGCTGAAGAAATGAGAGAAGAACTCAGCTCTTCTAAAATATATTAAAGAAAGAAATAACTAAGCAGCTTACGTTTTTCGCGATAGCTGTAGAAAATTGGCAATTTACATAAAGATTCTTGCTACATTGAACAGTTAAAATGGCGTGTTTGGATTACGTTGACTCGAAAAAGTCTCCAAAATGAACGAAACAAATTGTGCGCGCTTATTTCGCGTCTTATAAAGTAGCCAGGCGAAATAAGAATTTGCATGTGAATCTGCGTTGCGGTCACGCGTTCTTCAATTAATATCTGTCGTATCCGTCGAGACCCGTCCAGAATCACATCCGGCGACGCGTAATTCACTCTTCCACACCTACGGGGTCCTCGTTCCGAGGATCAGCAGTTCCGCGGTTTTCGTTGGGCAGATTTTCGCTTCATCGCGCGCTCCGTCGCGTCGCCGTTGCGAGCGAGGTTGATTTGCATACGCGGCGGCTTGACCCGAGTCACCCGAAAATCGCTCGGCCGACCCGGTCGGTCTTATAAAACGTCTGGCCCGGGGCCCAGCTTCCTCGATCTTCCTGTTCTCCTTTGGCCCTTCGCTGTTTCCAGTTATCCCATCTCGTCCGTCGAGCGTCACCCGGGTCCCGGTCGATCGGCCGGCCCCCCCCGAAATTTATACTGTCGCAAATTCTGGGGAAACGGCCCGGTGCGGGCCGCGCGGGGGCCCGAAGCATCGACGAAACGGTCGCGGTCCCAGATTTATATAAAATTGTAATGCCGCGAAGCGACGCGCGTGTAACGAGCCAGAACACCATAAGCTCTGCGGCCGTGGGCCCACCGGGAACGGTCGACGGACGTTAAAGGGGGACTTTTATAGCGGCGGGGCTGCATCGTGTATCGTTATACTTGCCGGGATTTATAGATTTACTTGGGCCCCGGTAGAGCGTGCCCGGTAGTTTAGAGGCGCTTTTAGGAGGAGGCGAGTAACGATCCGCTTAAAATCCATCGTTTAACGACCGCTTTAAATTCGCTCGGTCGCGCGCGCATTACGTTCTTGCAAAATGTGTTTACTTATCGGCCGGCTGTCGCGTTAAAGACGGCCTGCCCTCCCGGCGAATCGACTTCCAGATCGAATTCTTCGATCGTGTGCTCGGTGACGTCCCGTCGCATTAAATTATCCCGGGGGAGAAAGACCGAACGTAACGCGTTGTTCCCTTAATTCTTTTCGTTCCCGCTGAAACGGAAACCGTATCGCCCGGTAATTTACATGAATTTCGGCACCGTAAAGTCGCGGGGAGCTTTACGAGTCACGGAATTACCGCGTGGAATATACTGACCGCCGTCCTTTAAACCGACTTTTTCGGTGTAAATCGAGGTGTACCCTAGACTGCCGCTAATTAAGGTGGCCGCTCCAACGACCACGGAAATTTGATTACTCATTACCCGCCGTTTTTTGCCTCTCGTAATACCCTTCTCTTCTCCCTCAACGTCGGCTGGGGAATTTGGAAAGACAGCCTTGGAAGTGTTAAGTCATTTGTTAAAGATGAATCAAGTAGAAGAATTTTTTCTGTAGACATTTTGGATGGAATCGGTTGAAATATTCAACATAATTTTCCTGGGAAAATGGATATTAACCGTTTGCACTCGAGGCTATTTTAACTCCAAAATTTGATATGTATATTTTTATTTTTATTTAACTTTAGTATATTTTCAGTTTTAATTTAACAGAAAAATTCTATATATTTGTGTTCATGTTATTCATAATAAAACTATTTACATAATTTTAATTCGTAACTGTAGGAATTACGTACTTCAGCCTGACGAGGTCAATGTGGCCGATATTTGTACCGAAATAGTTAACTGCTCGATCATAAAAGTAAGATCAATAATTGTAGGTTCAGAGTTAAATATTTTTTCAACCAGTCATTTTACTAAAAAAGTTTCTGAAATTGTCCAGTCACATACTGATTGAAATGAAAGAGGAAATCACGAAGTTAAGTAGAGGAATTACCAGACGGATAAATTGTGATTGTGAAATAATTAATTTTACAACAGTTTCTAGCATCGTACAACCATATGAACCACCATTTTAGCAAAAGCGACACAATTTCGTGTGGTTCGCCTACTTTAACACGTTAAGTGCCAAATATCATTCCCAGAGATTCTTACAAAATCTGAGTAATTTAATTAATGAAACCACAACTAGAAATTTAAAATGTATTACAGGGGATGCTGTCTCAACCCTTTTGAATTCGAAAGATCTTAATAAAATTCGGTTCATCTGGATATGTCACCGGAAAAATGAATGTCTAAGGATAGTCAAAAATCATTGTCAGTCATATGTGAAGTGAACGAGTTTATAAAAAACCACAGTCCGAGCACGCCACCGAATCTCAACCAAATTTCACTTCCGGGTCAGGCCGTCTTCCCGTCTCCCGTGCTAAATCATTCATATCAAGCGCCCAAAGGAATAATACTGTTCGCGAGGTATCCCCCCGGAGACTATCGGCTTATCAGAGCCGAGGAATTCCAGCCGCGCAGATTATAAAACCTGAACAACGCCACCCCGAAGTGCTTAAGCCCGTCGTCCGCAAGTGTTCAATTAACTTCACCGGGATGATTCACGTTCGCCGGTCGTTTCCGTCGTTATATCCCCGGAAATGAGCGCCGGTGTCCCGGCCGCGGGAACACATCCCGATGCATATCGCCGGCGATGGCGAGGCGGGGAATAGGATAGGGTAGGGGGCGGGGAGGGGAGAGAGAGCACGAAAGGGGGTACGGAAAGGGGTGGGTGAAGAGCCGGGTACAGGAAGATATCTGCTCCTCCTGAGTAGGAGGAATAGGTAAGACCACGTACGTGGAGTCGAGGCGGGCACGAGCAGGCACGAACGAGCGAAAGACAGCGTCGTAATCACATTACCGTGATTTTTCCGCGGCGACCGGCTATTAATTCCGCGGGTGTACATATATGCGGGCCGCGGACGAAGAAGGAGAAGAAGAAGAGGCAGGAAGGAGGAGGAGGAAGAAGAAGAAGAAGAAGAAGAAGGAAGAAGCTGTACAGACGGCGGCAGCAACAGCGGACCGAGAAGAAGAGGAACAAGAAGAATATCGGGGTGAATAAGAAGAGTACGAGGAACACGAACAACGAGCAGAGGAGGGAAGCGAGAACGAAACGAACCGGAGAGGAAGAAAGGAGTCGGGAGAGGAGGACGAAGAAGAGGAGGAAAGGTTGGTATAGGCCTGGGAGGAGGACCCCACCTAAGCATCTGAACGCGGCCCCTAAGCATCGGTGTGCGGGTGTGGCAAATACGTGCCGGGGTCGGCGGGTCGGGCCTCGATGGACCCCTGGACCCCTGGAACCTGGATCTTCGTGCCCGTGAACGCACGCAGCGCCGCGTACGAGTCGGCTCACGGCTCACGGAGCTATAGCAAGCTCTCGTACAAGCCTCCCTCGGACGCGAGTGTGAGCCTGGACCATGGACGAGCACACGCAAGCGTGCACGCGCGCGTCCGAGCCGGGAATAAGTGGGAACGGGAGGGAGAAGGAGAAAGAGCGAGAGAGGGAGCGGGTGGATGAGCGCGAATAGACATAGGCGTGGGAGAGTTCATTCAGCGAAGATACTATCGCCGATTTTATTTCTAGGCGGATATATCTATGCCCGTTAACCGAGAGAGGAGCGACCAACGGGATGTTCCTCTAAGCGATCCGAGCGGCCGCATCCTGCTACGGCGAGCCTCCTCCAGCCACGAGGGATTTAAATTAGAAAGATAATTTTCTATTAGTCGCGCGTGATAAACGCGCCGTTGTTCACCGCGCCACGGACTGATATCCCGATCCGACGCCCCCCCCCCCCCGACCCTCGCCCCGCCCGTCTCTTTGCCGATTTTTTCCCGAGTTTTCTTTCCGAAGGCTTTTCCCGGGCTGATTTTATCTGGCCGTGCGTGACGGAGTTATTGGAGATACCTTGCGTAATCGCCGAGCTCCGAGTTGTTACGTGCTGGGTACTATGTCTGGAATTCCATGACCCTCCCCGTCCCCATCCCCCCCCCCCCCCCCCCCCCCGTCAGTATCGATGGTTTACGGTCGCGACGCTGGCCGAGACATTAAATTGACCGGAGCAAAGCGTTGCTTTTCTCAGGCAGAATTTGTAATGATAGCCCGGTATCAGGGAATTATGCGATTCGACGGCGAGCGTGCGATTCGTTCTTCCTTGTCAAGCTCCTTTCATGTTTCTTTGACACTGAACATATTATTGATCTTTTGTTTTACCGCCTTTCAGCAATCCGATTACACTGCTCGAAGATCTTGAAGCTGTTCTACCGAAAACGTGAAAGGACATTAAAGGATCCTAGTAAATATCCACATCATGAAGTAAAAAGTGTCCTAAGTAGTAAGTAGTATCCTAAAAGTATCCTAAGAATATATATGGTTTACATTTCCGGAACTAGTGCGCGGATTAAAAAAGTATCTTACGAAAATTGCTGGTCTTCTTACGTACAATAAGATCCCATAATAACAAATATAGGTTTCGAATTGAAAAAACAAAGTCGACCTTCGAATGACCTTGAAAAAGCCTCCCAAATAAAATACTGATACTGCCCCTGTCTTTCTCACGCGAAATCCTTGGACACGTGTGTTACACTTTTATAATATCTTTCATACTTTTCGAGATATTCAACAGTTGCTTAAAAAAATTATTATAGGTAGTACAAAATGTGCACTTTTGAATAAAGTACTCGTTGAAAAGAGTGAGTCGTTTATTTTACCAGAAAAAATTCTTAAAAATCTTTCTCAGATTGTTAACCAATATCGAAGATAATGAAACAGTCTTTCCGACTTTCCGTCACGTCCCATAATTCCTCGGAAAGCAGCTCGTCCCGTATGGAAAACGCACAAGCGCATCCTCCCGACGTCGACGCAGCATAATTTTCAAGGAGCATCGATCATAAATCGTGGATCAGCCACTGGAAGGATCCTCTGGAAGGAGACTTTGTTGCGAGCCATGGAAATCACAGGCGGCGAGAGGCAATGAGAACGCTACCGCAAATTCAACGAGCACGATTCGTATGAATTATGCGTAGATAGGAGGGACGAAGAAGCCGGCCATCTATTGTCCACGGAAATCTCGCCAGCTTTCCGCCGGCGGACGAAACATCCGCCGCGGGCATCCACGGATCCGCCTGGTGCGCAGCGCGTCCAGGCCTCTTAATAGTATTGAAATTGCTAGTTAGACGCATAATCGAGTTATAACTTTTGCCGCGAATGATGAAGGTGGATACCAGGGCCGCGGCGCTGGATAGGAGAGCGCGAGAGAGCCATCGTCGAGAGGAGAAGAGCTCTTCGCGTCCCGATCATGCGAGGGCCCACCGCGTCTAATGAAAACGAAACCCCTGAGAGGCGCATGGGCCCCCATTGCCCCCCCCCCCCCTCATTCATGGGGGAAGGCGCCTCTCGGTCCGCGGCTACTGTGAGAAGCTATTCGCCGAGCCCTGCAATCATGCGTAAGCCATTTTCGTCAGGCCTCATCGCAATCTTCGGAGCATAGTTCGAGGAAAACTCCATTTGCCTTCGAATTCTGCCTACGTGTCAATCTTTGTGGAAATCGTAACGATGGAACCACTGGAGCCTCCAAAATCGGTCATACTTTATTAAAGAATCATTGGAGTCGTAAATCTACTTTGTTATGGAAAGATCAATGCGTTGAGTGACGCGCATGTGGATAACAAAAACAAGATGCACAAGTCACTTAAGAAGGGATTAACGTAGTGAAACAGTTTTTTTAAATCTTTCTACTGTTTCAAATTACAACTACAGTGTCTACTCTATATATGTCCCAAATGCCTAGCCGATAAAAGTCCCAGAAGTATCCCCACTGCCGCGGGGTATACCTCGTGAGGGACCAAGAAGCTCGGAAGACCTCGGTGGCCGATGCAAGGTCGCGAGGATCCAAGAATAGTATCTCCTGGACGATATATGTCCGTGGCTAGACCCGTATTCTGGATATATATCGAGCATACACTGTGTACCTGCATTTGTAAAGTTTTTTCATTATTAAACTGATTTTATCTGTAACATATTATCGTTCCTCAGTTAAACGGAGTTTATATTGCGAGGTGCTTATATTCTTGGCACGTGAGGTACAGTGATTTCTCTATATATGTCGTCAAGGCCTGAATAATACATGTCGCAGAATACCCTGTGGGGGATCGCGAAACATAGCACGGCTCGGATATGTCGCCTGGACGATACATGACGCTGATAAGACCCGTGTTGTTGACGTATATGGAGAACTCACCGTATGTCGAAAATAGGATAGAAATAAAATCAGCTTAATAATAATAAAAACTTTACCATAATTATTTCAAAGAACGATTGCGTTTTGACTCACAGTTCCTTTTGCACTTTCAGCCCTTGTAGAACACGATACAATAAATAAAATTTGATGAACTTTTGACCTTCTAATTCAAAGTCAAGGCACCTTCTTGACGCAAATTTTCTCCAAACCGAGGGTGTAGCGACGTATAATTTCTGTACACCCTGTACAATAACAGCATAAACACGTAGTTGCCCTTTCACAGTACAGTAACTCCGATACTGATCTGTTTTGAAGCCGCCGTCACAGTTAGATACATAGTTTCTCATCTGATAATCGGAAACCCGTTCTCCGATCAACATCACGTATAATCCCCCGATGCAATATAGTTACAATATACCGTTCAAGCACAAAGGCCTCGAGCGTATTAATTGTGGCGAAGCAGAATCGCGGAAAAATTTTCACGCAATTGTTAATTGCAGCAGTCGCGTGCAAACCTTTGTCGCCCAGTGATCCCCGACTTCCTGTCGTATGGTCGCACAATGAAACGAAGCAGAGATGCCACGAAGATTTTAGCGGTAAGAGCGCCGGGCATAAAGAAGAACATTATGCCGGGCGCATAATGCAGCCACGTAACGGCCGATCGAGGGGATCGATGCCGATCGTTTGATCATGGTGGCGATGCCGATCGCGACGCGGTGGCGGGCCGTACGGTCGCGCGAGGCCTGGCCTTTTAAAAGCGTCCGGAGAACGCTCGAACGGGCTAATTGTGCGATATTGTGCACCGACAATGCTCTAATGAACCATTGTCCATGGATCGGCACCGATCGGTGTCGTCTGGCCGTGTTTTCTTTTTCTTCATTCCTCCTCCTCCTCCTCGTCGTCGTCGTCTTCTTCTTCGGATGCGGGGCCGGCTGACACACGCGGAAAACGAACCGTGTTCCCGAGGAATACGCCGATAGACCCGGCAACAAAAGCCATCGCAGAAACACCATCGACGTCCCATCATCTGCCGGACGTGCCGCGATCCGCGATGGGGTCAGAGATCGGCCGCGGATATTCTAATAAGTGGACGCGCTGAAACAACGGGCCTTTGTTGTCGCCACGAGTTGCTCGACGAATTTATGTTTCGCTAATTGTTATTCCGGGCGTGGCATCTATGCCATCATTTAGAAGTTGTGCTAAATGTTTATTTATAGATCCCAGAGTTACTTGGTTAGAGGGTTACTGATTTTTGGTTGTGATCCAATTTTAGGGGATCGTTATGGCTTCATCGTTTGTATCCACTCTAGAATTTACAGTTCTTGTTCGAATTGATAACGGAGGTGCGTAAAAATGCAATTTCAAGAATGCTGTTCGAAAAATGAAAGCATTGAAGAAATTTCAAAATGTGTATTATAATTATTATTAGGCGTAGCAGTGGATATTAATATATTACGCAGCGGTATTATTTAGAAACCTGTTTATAGTTTGAAGATCGCTGACTAGGACAATTTACGAGCAGTCTAGACGCATGTTAGTATTGTAAATGTAGTTGTACAGATGTCGTTATACAGGTGTTACGGTAATTCCTACCTTATCGATAGGTAACACTACAGTTACTAATATGTACAGATATATCACAATATGAATTGATTATTTCTAGGTTATTACCTGGTTCCTATACAAAGATCCGCAGTCTAATTACAAGTCATCACGCAAGAATGCTGCGAAGAGCTCAAGTGCTCTACGTAACGCAAGCTTCGAAACTGAAGAGACACGTTCCTTTTCCGAGTTAACATTCCGACAAAGTTAGAGGAACATTTTCCTGGTTCGCTTCCAGGGTGACCGTCGGACGTCCGCTCGCGGAACAGTCCTCGCGGAGGAGCCTCCCGCGCTGGTTCCTGTTAGGATCCTTCAGGATCGCGATTCGCGCGAGTCGTTAAGCCCTGTCGCGGCGCGGCAGGGATTCCGCTTTGGCGGAGTCCTCTTCTCGTATGTATATCGGTTGACGCCGGTATAGATACAACCGATCCGAGAGGAAGGCGTTCCGTCACGACGAAGTGCCGCGCTAATGAAAATTCCGGCGGGGCATCTACACGCATAGCGGGGAAACGCCGGCCGGAATGCGGTCCAATTAGAAGAAGGTTTCTTGGTCCGCGCGTCGAAGGGTGGGGGGGGGGGAAGAGAGAATTGGTTTATTACTTCGAACCCGGAGATACGGTCGTCTCACTAATGGTGATTCCGTTCCACGGGTCTCCACTGTTCCCCCCAAATGGTTCTTCCGTATGTACATTGTGTCCGCTATCTTCTTCAGGAGGCTCTTCTTCTTCTTCTTCTTCCCCTCCCGACACCGCTTTTCCCTCGGTCTGTCTATCTGCCTCGAACGGTTTCCCAGTGTTAACGAATCAATTCGATGTTGATTAATGTACGCTTCGCTCCCTCCTCTAATTACGTGAGAGTTATTACCCGATTGACCATCGGTCGCCCGGCTGATTATACATCTTTTCCTGGATACCGCTAACACACTGGGATCGAGCGTTTTCTCACTCACGTGACCATCGCTTCTTGCCTCCGCTCTCTCTTTTTCTCTCCCTCCCTCTCTCTCTCTCTCTCTCTCTCTCTCTCTCTCTCGCTTGCTCTTTGTGCGTCTGTTCTAGCAACGCGTCGTGTAACTGGATTCGCTTCCCGGCATCTTTATTGGCTAATAGAAACTTCTTCGTTTCCACGTCCCCGGAGATTTATCGGGTTCCGCGTGGGCTGTTTATCGACATCGACTTCACGCTCTATAACTTCTTTTATTCGCGCGAGGCCTCGCGGAAACTTCTCGCCGAGCATGCTGCAGAAAAGTGGGGGCTATATTCGACGTGGGGATATCTGTTTGCCGATTGGAGAAGGTGACTTATCGGGTGCTAGCGAAATTGGACTGTTTCGCGATTGTCAGTGGATGACTTCCGAAGCTTCACCTGTGGCACACGGCTACCGGAAATAGTGTTGTATATAACTCGAGTCTTCGAAGCTCCAACGCTAAGTTTCTAAGGCTACAATTATATTGAAATGTCCGGAAAAGTCGTGTCATTTTTCTGCAGGTAGCATTAGGATAGGTCTGAATATGTCAGAATGATTGAAAACAAATGGTATGTGTATGTAGTCTAAAAATGTGATCTTTCAGGCATTTTTAGAAAAAAAAGTTTAATTAGGATACATTAATTTTTGTTAGTTTTATACGCTCTTAAATGTGGAAGTAAACAGTATGCATTATAGGCATTTGATGCTTTTTTCTTCCAAACTATAACTATATATTATTATATTATAAGTGCACTGATTTACACAAGATACATGATATAGACGTCGCGCCGATTATTTCCTACACGATGCCTGTCAAAAATAATCGACTGGCACAGACCCGAAGTCAAAGTAAGCACAAAGGAGCACAGAGAAATGTGTCTAATCGATATCGATGAGGATCGCTGATTTAAGCCGATGAAGTTTCGAGAGCACATCCGGTGCTGTCGCAGGCAAGCCGTAAGCGCAATCATCGCCGGCTCCGTGGACCGGCCAGGTTAATTGGAAGCATCGATAGATTTACGAGAGAATAACGAAGCTCCCCGATCGAATTACACGGCATCCACTCTCCGGCGGAATGAGCGTCTCCGGTGATCCGCTCGACATCGATTGCAATCGGCGTGATTGCCGGGCATTATTCGCCCGGGGGGCATTCGGTTGCATATCGCACGAAGAGGAAGAGGCCGGCTCCGGCAGAGATCTCGCGGCGCTCGATCCCGATCGGAAGCGGAGTGAAGCAGAGTTCCCCGAAGCTATTAACGCAAACCGTGATCCAACGGGAGGGGAAAAAGGATCCCGTCCCGGCTCGTCCCGGTTCTCCGAAAGCTTTTAAACGATCGCGCCGGAGCCCCGGAACGGAGAAGACACGGTGAACCTGTCCGTCACGTCGCCGCGGAGATGAGCAGCACCCACTTCTTCGGGGCCGCTCTCTTCCGAGCGTGCTGCGTACCGGACCCCGGCGGGAGGTGAGAGGTTAGGCAAACACGAGCTTATCTGATGGCCCGTCAGCGGCTCGCCGCTCCCCGGGCCCTTCCGCGCTGGACGCCAGACCTTCTGGTACCCTGTAACGCATTGTCCAAGCGCCGGAGAACCAGTAGAGCCCTTGAAAGGTTACACGGGACGCCGGGACGCGTCTCCTACCCCCACTCCTCCTCTTCTGACCCGATAGATTCAATTTCGAGCCGTGTCACTCCCGGCCACCGAGATCCAGAGATCGAAGACGATCGAGGCAGATTATGACCCCGCTGCGGGATGATCGCGTCAAATCAATTAGGGACGAAGGCACGCGAAACTGTCCTGGTGGCAAGGATTCTGAGATTTTTTATCAAATTCTGCGAATACACTGAAACGGTTCTTGAAAGTTGTAGTACTCCAAAGTGAACCAATAAAGGACTCAAAATTCTATTCTTCTAATTCTAATCTCGATCAAATCGAACTGTGTCTGATGGAGGGATCTGAGGAATGATCCTTACGTGCATAACGATTTGAGCGGACCTAACCAAGGCAGCCATGATATCGTCAAATCCTCGGTAATTTTCATACCTCTAGGAACGAGGTCAGTGTACCACAAGGTCAACCAATCTACCACTCAATTGTACTCTTCTAATTCTAATCTTGATCAAATTACTTCAAACTTCATCTAATTGACAGACCTCGTGAATCATCCTTCCGTACGTAACGATTTCAACGAACCTGGCCAAGGCAGCTACGAAATCGTTAAATCCTTGATAATCTTCGTACCACCAGGAACCAGTTCAGTGTAGCAATCCGATCCACATTTCCATCGAAGAAACTAGAGTACCCTCGCAGCGTATCACCGATATGATCTCGCATCCGTCTCGATCTAAAAACCCCGTGACAAAGCGCTGGCCGGTTCGAAGATCAGAATCGTCCGTCGAGGAATCCAGGCATCGTGGGAGTCGGTTCGCGCCAAGTGCATCACCTTTCGACAGGTACATCGCCTATCCGTCCCGCCTCTGTGGATCGGAATCCCTTCGTTCCGATTTCATCGTGCCGACCCCATTCCGTCGGGCACCCTGTCAGTTCTTTCACCGAGGTCTGGTATTCGGTGCGGCCATTGTCTCTCGGTTCTATCAGCCCACGATACCCTTTACAGACATATTTTTCCTGTGGACCGAGCGGTCCGCGATAAGCGGTGGAACGCGTTCGCATGGAGAGAGCCCGGCACACGCATTCGTCGTCCAGAATTATGCAACTTGAAACTGCACACGTGTAGAGAGACATAACGACGACGGGGAACGGGCGGCGATCTAAGTAACCTTAAATGCTGAATGCTCTCTCGATCGAAGGACTTTCGAGAGAGGGAGAAACGGAGGTGGTACCGGCGGGCACGCAGCCGTTGACGACTCTATCCGGACTGTCCTAGAAAGCGGCGAGAGCGGTGCGTTTCGTGCCGACGCGGGTCGCGGCGAGTCTGTTGCCGGTGGTCGAGCAAAATCTCTCGCCATAAATTGGAGCCCCGGTACCTGGTAATTGAGACGGCTCTATCGGCCGTCCACTAAATCCGAAGTATCCCATCCACCATTCGCTGGCGCGTACCCCTCCGTGACTTACTAACGTGATCTCGCGCGCTGGTCCGCCTGACGCTCGTGTACCCAGGACCGGACCGGACCGTACCGGGCCCATGGAACCGCTCGCGAGGCGATCGGGCGAAGCTGGATGCATTAACAAATTAATTCCGCCGCTATCTCGCTCCCTCTCCATCATCCTGACTCTGGGCTGGCAGGCCGGCTGGCGAGGCTCGAAGGCAAGGCTGCGAAGGCAAGGCAGCCGGGGCTAGCAGCGAGAGGCCTACAAGCTACATCAGCGCCGCGGCGAAATTCCGGGAAGCCGTGTGTCGACGAAATTTACGCGTGCCGCATAAATACGCGATGTGATCATCGTTGCGCGCGTTCGCTCTCCGGCCTGCTCGCTAGCGGCCCGGGCTCTGATTCAGGGGGTGGTTGTGTTGGCATTCCCCTCTCGGCTTAAGACAAGCGACCGTACCGATTTAGGATCCAATCGGCCGAGTTTATGCGAGCTTCGCAGCTGGGTGCACGGCCGGTCTTATTTCACGGTAACGTTATTACGCGACCACTCGCCTCTCTCTCTCTCTCTCTCCCTCTCTCCAGAGAGGCAGAGAAAGGAGCGGGTGTACACGCGTGTACACGCTGAACAGTACAACCGCGTCTTATCCGCCGGGGCCGGGCACCAGCTCACACAGGGTGTCCCTGGAGCCGACGACAGCGGGGTCGATGGGGTTACGTAGCCGCGGGAATGGCTTCTTCAATTATCGAGCCCCGTCTTTCGCCGGGAAAATACGGAAATTGGCACCGGCCTGTAAACGGCTCACCTGCTGCAAACGACGGAGATACGTCGGCCTTCAAGATGAATGAAACTGGCCGGCCCGGAGCGGCGCGGATCGGCGCGGCGACGTCTTTAGTTTGCGGCGGCGATTACTTCGGTCTAGCGAGGATCGATTGCATGGTTGCTCACTTAGAACGGTAGTGCCAGCAATTCTGGGCGGAGTTCGTGGAGTCAAACAGCCTGATCTCTTAGCCTGCAGCAATATGATGTAGCCAATTGTTATCGAGATCAGAAATCGTGTGTACCCTCTGTAGGAGATTGTTAATTTATGGGTTTGCAGTAATTAGAAGACAGTCGTTTCGATGAACAACCTGTTTCAGTGAGAAAATGGAATTCTCTATTTAACCCTCAGACTCTTGCGAGTCCCAGGCCTATGCTCGAGTCGTTTCTGACCCACGCCGATATTTCACTATAGTTTTCTTCCGATATAATACGAAGGGACCGCCTCTCGTTTCATTTCGGATGAAGAAGAAGAAGAGAAGAGATTTACTTATTTCGAAATATAAAGCGTTGTCTTATATCGAAATGAAATTGTACGTACAGTGACTTCTTTATATGTGTCGCCAAGACCAGGATGATAAACGTCGCGAAATTGCCCCCAATACCGTGAGGTATACACCGTGAGGGGCCGCGAAGCTTGAGAGGCCTCGGTAGACATAACACGGTTAGGGTATGCCTCCTGGACGATACATGACGCTGGCGAGTCCCGTATAGTTGACATATATCGAGAGTTCACTGTATTGACGGTCGCTCGAGCTTATCCCCACCGCAACGAGTCACGAATGACTCTGGCAAAGCCCACGGAGGGTTAATGTATTGTAAAACTTTGGATATTGTCATATGTGTGAAACCAACTAAAAGCATTGCAGTACGATTGAAGCATCATTCGATCACCAATTGCTGTTCGTTGATTTAAATCACGTCGAATTACAAGAAAATGTAGCTGCCACTACGTCAGCCTCCTCGCTCGCTAAAATTAAGACTTTTGCGCGGAACGGGCCACGCACAAAGACAAGAACATGATTTCTCGCTAATTGAAGCTTCAATACGAGCGAGCCAAGAGGCTCCCGAAGACAACTCGAGCCTGTTGGATTCCACGAAAGCGTCTAAGCCTATTCGTCGGTGTACAGCCGTGTACTATGAACTCCGAGGTTAGAAGAGTCATGTCGGCGATGGAAAGATAACCAGCGTACGCCTCGAGGAGGAGTAACGAGAGACGTGTATCGAATGGATTTGGGACACCCCGTAGATTCCTGACAAGCACGGCTGGCATGGTCCCGCTCGGAGATAGGCTTGTTCGGTAATTAGGCGGTCGGAAGGTGGCCGCAGGGGGTCCGTTTCACCTCGAGGTGGATCACGTGGGCGTGCGCTACGTGAGCCGCTTAAAATGTTGCTGGCGAAATTGACGACGACTCTCTAATTAGGCGCGCGACCGGCCGCTTCCACTGATTCTCACTCCCCCCCCCCCCCCTCCACTTCCTCCCCTCCGGTCCCGTCCAGTGGTTTATCGGCCGAGCAGTTACGGATTTCTGCTAAACCCATTCGCGATCTCTCGCAAATTGGCGCGGACCACCGCCGGCTCACGTAAAGGATCCGGGAAAGCGAACACCCGCGAGAACACGGCCGGCTAAGGGCAAACGGGCCGATCGTTCTCACCTAGCCCTCGGCAAAGTCAATAATCCCCCTAAGAGCGTCGGCAGACACGTGTTTCAAAATTATCGCGTTCCAAAATAGCCGTGCCAAATTCGACCAATTTTAGGAGCCAAGACCCCATAGATTCGCGATAAGGTAGAGTGACCACGTTACCGACAACAATAGGCGAAAATGGTTTTACGTGCCTCAACTTTTCGTCCCTATATGAGAATGTTTTTCGCTGGGAAAGGGCTCACTCGGAAGAGGAAGGTTCAATCTAGAGCGCGCTGGTCATGAGCTGACGAGATTATGCTGATATTTGGTAATATAAGCGTTAGAAGTAGGCCAAAAATTGACGATGCGCATGCCGTGGATTCCAAGCATTTTTATGCCATTGGATGAGTTTTTTGAATGAAAATTTTCAAATTAGCTATATTTTGTCTTGATCCTCTGCGAAACAAAGCCAAAAACTTGAAGCACGTTTCTGGCGTCAGAATTCATGATTAGACACAGACTTAAGACCCGTCGCATCATGACCAAGACGGACCTTAAGTCGGTGGCTGAAGGCTGTCACCGGAAATTATGCAGCAGTTGCCGACCTGCTGACTCTGCAAAAGTCACGCGACTACCCTTGGCCTGTAACATTAAACCTACCACTGCCAGAATGACCGGTTCTCTATTTCACAATTATTGAAATGATAAAAACGTTTCAATAGGAAATTACTGAATTGACTGATTCAAGAAGATGTGCTTTTTGAACTATGACGAGTAGTATTCAATTATTTGCATTTTGAAAATTTCTCCATGTTTATAGTAACTTAATTATTTATTTTGTTTGGAAAGCACTTTCTCGCTATTTCGTAAATCTTTGACATTATTTTCTAAGTGAGACTTTTTTTCTGCAATCCCTCTCCACCGTATAAAGAAACTTTCTTTAATATGTTGTAAAAAATTATTTGTTATAGCTATTTATGAAGTTTCTGAATATTTTTTTACCACACAAAAACAGGTTTGACTGTAAATTCAATCTTCTTCCTTCTATGAGACGTTTCACTTTTATATGTTTTGTACTTTATAGGATTAGTGTTAAGACTACTAGGGCTTTAAATAGCAGGTTAGAGTTCTTTTTTACAAGATTTCAGGAAATTGTTTTACAGCATCTTACGTGTCCCAAAAATGTACTTCCTTGAAAGAAGTGATTTCCGAGGTCACTTGAAGTAACTTTGTCCTTTGTGAAAATAGTCTCCGCAGGAGTTAACGAAAAACACGGGCCAATCGGAGCGAGGCAGCGGTGGGGGATTCCGGCTTGGTCAGTGACAACGACACGAATACGAGGAAAATTACCCTAAAAGTTTCAGGAAGAAGGGTTGAATAGTTTCTTGAGGTAAAAATCGCGAAGATTGGCTTAGCTATTTTCAGGGTTGCGAACCGGCTGTCGGCTTAAAGTGAATCGTCTGGAGAATTGGTGGCGCGAGAAAAGTCGTACGGAGGACGCGCGAAGGGATCGTCGGAGCGGAATACGTTGGAACTCGGTCGTTCTTCGGGAGGGTGAAAGGGTATCTCGTTATGTAGAAGGGCGGTCCAAATACCGAGCAAATTGGCACGACTCCCACACTATCATCGGTTGTCTCGCGTGCAAAGGGAGGGAACCGGCGAACGAGATCCGCTCGGAAACGAAGCCGGCCCGCGTATTATAACGAGCCTCGGCCACGTACCCCACGCCGTGCGTGCGTCATTATATATTACGTTACGCTTACGCGCATGTAATTGCGAGCATCGTCCACGAAAGCGTTTGATTTATGTCTTCATACGAGAGATGTTCGCGAGCGCGTGGGCCGCGTCGCGGACGTTTTCTCTATCTCCGTCTCTCTTTTCCTCCTTTTCTCTCTCTCTCTTTCTTTCTCTCTCTCTCTCTCTCTCTCTCTCTGTGTGTGTTTCTCTCTCACTATCTCTCTTCCGCCGAGAGTTCTCTCGGACGACCGTTCGCCATTCTGTCGAACAAGAATACCCATAGAGTGCCGTGTTTGCCGAGGCCCGACCGCTTGGATTATAATTACGATATAATTTAATACAGTCACACCTCGTTTGTATACGATACGAACGGCTCGAGCCTGTACGTACGATTATTCCCTTCAGATACGGATGATGTATACGAGCCACGGACCCCGCCAGAAGATTCACGATGCCGGAATTGATTTGTTCCACTGGATTATGAAAATCTCCTTCCGTCTCCCGATCGATTTTCCCATGGGAATAAATCTGCTTTCATCGCGGTTCTAATCGATCAAACGTTTCTAATGCTTCCACTCTTTTGTACCACCTATCACATTTGTTAAACGAAGAAATCTTACTTTCATTACAATCGATGCACACCGTCTTCATTTTGCATCAAAATCGGCAGGCTACTCGTGATCTGACGTATACAGTGAATTCCCGTTATAAGTCAGTGCAAGGTTCGCGGTTGTAAGTCATTGGAACTACCCACACCGCCGCGGGGTATCAGAGAAAGACATTTTCTCAGCCTTCTTGTCACTACCCGTCTCTATGTCATAGGTTCATGACACAGATGACATGATAGTGACATTTGCGGCTCCAGCGTGCACTGTGTACAGTGAATTTTCGATATATGTCAACACGTCCGGGTGACATACCCGAGCCCCGTGTTTTGTTTACCGAGGCTCTTCGAGATCATTGGCCCGCGGTAGTGGGGATACTTGCGCGACGTTTATCATCCAGGTCTTGGCGACATATATCGAGAAATCACTGTATTTCAAATGCCACGTTCGGCGAGAACCTCAGATGTCGTCTAAATGTCCCTCGCCAGAACCGCGCAACTGACTTACAGCGGGAATGCACTGTATTTCAGAAGATTCATAAATAAAATAGGGAATAGTCCCAAGCATTATCAATTGTACAATTGTAAAAATAGAGATCGGTAGTAATACCGATCATATGGACGATTTTCACTAAAATCGCTGGTGTTCCATTTTAGACTGGAGCAGCCCTCTAATTTAATTTTCCTCTTCGACCAGCCTCGGCCCGAGGTCCCTCCTCGGCTTGCAGATTAAGAGAGAGCCCGATAACGGTTCGGAGAACGTTTTACAACTGTTTCGCTTGTTATCTCGTCCGCAGTCTCGTTTCGTTGTACCGAGGCGTCTCGCCGATGGGTGAACGTCCCTCCGCCGGCCGATAAATCATTCCTCGATCCGATCGATCTTCGGGCCCAGGCCGGCGTCGACAACTTCGAAAAAGAGACAATATCGCCGAGCAATAAGTTCGCGGGGTGCAGGGAGAACTGGTCTTGAATACTTCTCTCTCTCTCTCTCTCTCTCTCTCTCTCGTTCTCCTGATGTTTGCTCTCCTTTAACGTTCTCCGGGTTGTCGAAGACAGTCAACGTTTGCTCGGCTCAGCAATTATGTAACCCCGTCAAACTGTTTCACCAAACAGTTCGGAGGAGCGCGCGTTCACACGGCAATATACCACGCGGGCCGAGAAAGACGACGAGAGACAGGCCCGTTACAGATCTCCTTCCGCTTGTTTGACTATCTCACGGATGCCAATGATAAAACCGTCAACGATCCGACCCGACCTGGCCGACTCACCTGTTTGTACTCGCGCACACGGCAAAGTGTCTCGCGGCGCGCGCCCGGAATCGGTTTTATCGGTTTCTACGATATTGCTGTTGACACGGGCAACGGGTTTGCTCTTCTTTTTCCTCTTCTACTTCGCGAGACTGCGCTCTCTTCGCTTTCCTCGCCGATTCTAGGCGATCGAGCATTACGATTGCCAGGTGGTTTTAAACGATCTACAGGTGGTCCCGAACCACTCGTCGATATTTGGGTTGCTTTCGCTTCGAACTCAAATATTTGAGGAAACGCAATCCGTTAATATTCCAAGTTTGACCTACAGCGAAATCTTTAAGCAAAATTAAAATTGTTTGCCTTAATGGCAAGAGTCAAGAGTTCTGTAGCAATACCAAGCACAAAAAGTAAAAGAGTAAAGAATTTATCTTGATATATCGCCATTTTTATTATAATTTATGGTTCCTTTAATAGATTCATCTATGTTCTACGAGTTTCTATAATTCCACCAATTTTGACATGAAAAATCTGAGGCCAGTCATTTGACCGACGCTGGCAGGTCTAATGTTAAAGTTTTTGAATTCCTTCAATTTTGTCTATTTTAAATTAAATGCATCAAATCCAGTGTTTAATGAGCAATTTGGTTAATTTACAATTCTTTTAATTTTGTCTGCTACAAGAAATTTCACCGACTCACTTTTGCCATAATTCCATAAAATCCGCTGTTCCATGAGCAATTTGGTTAATTTCATATGTTGTTTAGAATGCATTCAGAATTATTTTAAATTCCATAAAGTGTGCCCAATTTAAAAACAGTTAAAACCGTCTAATTCGTTTCCGAAAACTTCGTGCCTGAATAGGTTAACGTCAGCCTAAACGGCCAAGGAGTTTTCGATCGTCCGTTCACGCGACTTTCCGGGTTCACACGAATCTTAACCGAGACCGCCCCCGGCCACGGGCGAGCAGCCCGTTAACAACAAATTATATCAATTTGTTAGTGGCGCGAGAGCGGATAGGTCTGCGGGGGTGGCGCGTTGCATGCGTGTTCCCGGGCCATAGATCACTCGGCCGGGTTCGCAAAGGCGTGGAAGAAAAAGGAGCATGAGCGTATGACTGCGGGTCTCGTGAGGCCCTCGAAAAATACGAATCGAAACAAAAGTCGTTTTCTGATCCTGTTTCAGGCCAGATCTAGGGATCCTGTTAACGCTTATGCTGAATCGTCGATCACGGTCGTTGAGTTATGCGCGACCAGTTATCGTCTAGCCCTGGAAACAGATCGGTTCGGATATGAGGTCCCGGTTGCTCATTAGTATTCTCGCATAATGAAACCGTGAAGCGGTTCGATTTTCACCGACAATGGTCCGTTCAATCTTCTTGGTAACCGAATGTACGTTTTTGTGAAAATTTTTATACGAATAATAATAATAATAAAACTTTCTATATTTTTCTATGCAACTTCTAACTTTCTGTCGATGTTTTAAAATTAAAAAGTTTCAGAGGTAAGAAGGTTTTATTTTTGAAAGATAAGTAGCTCCGAATGTTTAATGATTAGATTTTCAAATTATGAAGGACTGCATTTTCAATAGATTGCGGATTTTATGCATTTATGACAAAAATGGGTAACCACAATTTGAACCAGTGGACATATTAAAAAGATTTAAGGTCATTAGCGTATTTATTTCAACCGAATAAAATAATTAAAAGAAGAAATAAATTTTTATTTCGTCCCTGCGTCTCGCAGTCAATGGAAACATTTTGTATTTTGCATAAAGATCCTAATTATCAGATGTGAGTGCCAAGCGATCGACATAAGATAAATGGTTCCACCAACGTTAGGAATAACTATTCTTATTGAAACGAGAGCGGGGGCTGAAAAATCGAGACGGAGAAAGTGTGCGCTCGTTTGAACGGTCAAGAACTACGAGGATGAAATAGATCGGAGATGTGCGTGGGCGTCAGCGCGCACACCGGACGCGCCGGAGCGAGGGTGTTACAAAATATGAAATTGAGCCCATTTGTTCCAGTTGCCTCTGTGAGAGCCGGGCCCCGCCGTACCGCTGGGGACCCACCCCGGGCCCCTGTGCTCTCTTCCCCACCCACGTGTTTCTCGTCCACGACCCCCTCCCGTCATCCTCCGGGCCTGGCCTAATATCATAAATCCTTCGAGGTGTTAATACGTTCGCACACTCTTCGGTTCTTTCTCGCTACGCGCCGATCTGGCCCCCACGTGGAGACGCGCTCTCGGGGACCTTCTCGTCTGCCCTTTGTCCTTGCGATACGTCCACCTTATTTGTCTTCGAGCGGGCCCCTTCTGACTTCGATTTGCCCGTGAAATGCGTATCGGGGAAATGAAACGGCCCTCGCCTCTCGTGACTTTTATTTCGAGCGTCGCGGGCCAGTCGTTGATTTACCGTTGATCATTGGACGAATTAATGGGCCAGGATATGAACGATTTTTTAAGGGCCCGTGCGAAAAGACCCCGGACACGCATCCTCGCGTAGACGCAATTTTATTCGATTGACCTATCGCACTTGCTGCTATTTCTTTATTTGTAACTACAATATTTCCATCCCATATAGTTTTTTTTATATTTTATGGAAACAAGCCAGCAATATTTAATAATGCAATAATGCGAGCAATATTTTGAATTCTTTTGAATTATGTGACAAATTTACTACTTTACAGGTTTATATGTTTAAAGACATTCACAACAAATACATACTGATAGAATTGAGTAACCTCGTCCTTCTCGAAGATAGTTAAAAAATGATTAAGTGTTTAACATCGTAAGTGACGCTTCTTGTAATATTGTTATCTGATAACGATACGCTTACCAACTTAATTAGCTCCGATTGAATAACTAGTTTGAAAAATACGCGTGATTTAATGAGCATGTTCTCGCAACAGGATCAGGTTACTTCGACGGAAAAAGCTACTTAGTTGCTGTTTATCCGGCGATGAGGAATTCAACGGGACTCCGTAAAGGATAAATACGACGGAATATGTATCAATTACAAGGATGTACGGCCGTAAAATGTAAGTACTAATTGCGCAGCGCTTATCTGTCAGCCCCATTCCAGGATTTTTTTTTACGGGAAGACTTGTGCACGCGCGGAGCCCAGCCGGTCGTCCATGGAAAACGCAACGGTTCTCTCTCCCTCTCCCGGGCCCCGGCCGAGGAATTATCGCAACGCGCCGTGAAACATAATAATTAGTTCCAGTTTAGCGAGGTAATGAGCGCCGGCCTCCATTACCGACCTCATAATTGTAACCAAACCCCTATTAAAATCGACCTTATAAACGCGTGCTTTCTCCCCTCCTCGAGACCGAACAGGGGGGCGCCCCCCCCCCCCCCCCCCGAGTGCACGCCGCAAACAGGGAACGCTATCTCCCTCGAATCGCATTCCCGTGCCCCGCGAGTAACACCCTATAATTTCCGACATACTATACCGCCACGGTGTTATCCGACCGATCCCCGTGGATCTCCGCCGATCGCTCGGTTTCGCTCGATTTCGAGATGCCGGTTTCACGCGGCACAACGTGCAACACGCTCGCGGTACCCCTGCCTAATCGGAGCCCATTGTGCTCGAAATTTTAATTAGCGAATCGAGCTTCGATTCCCGGTGCAAGTCCATTCGGTTAATCCTAGATAGCTATCCATTCCCGAAAATAAAATTTTAATTAATATACTCGCTACCATATGATGTCAATTTAATTTTATAAACTTTATTGTCTAGCGTGGTAGTACACAGCGTAATGTTCAGAGGTCCCATGAGAATCTTCTGCTAAATTGTTTTCATGAATTTTAACGGTGGAGGTGAGCAATGAAATAAACGTTGGTTTCGGTTGGTTTTGGATATCCTGTTTCTATATCAGGTAAACTATTGACAAATGAAAAGAGGTGAATTGTAATATTTTTATTTGTCATTGATATAAATTCTCGTTTCGAACCCGCCGCCGCACCGCGTCAGTGCTCACAGTAAGTAGAAACAGTCGGTACTAGACAGACACTTTCCTCGAGCTGATTTCTCCAAACACTTAGTTTCAAAACTACATTTTACACCTTATCAATACTACTCGAACAAGTATACGAGACACACCTAACATTTTCACGTGAAATGTCGCCCTTGTTTTTAACAATAAAAGAAAGTGTGTGAGAAAATATATTTTTACTTCAGTGTATCATTAACAGTAAACCTACCGAGTCTTAAAAGTAACCAATACATATTGTCTTGTAAAAATGACAATATTGAATTTATTTGGATTTTGTGCGGTTCGTATTATAATAAATGCTCTCCTAAATATATTTATTTAATAATTTCCCACGAAAGTATCTGTACAATTTCAGTAATTGTAAAATAAAAAATGTAGAACGGTCATTTTGACCCTCAGTGGTAGGTTTAGTGTTAAAAACAGCAGAGGTATTTCAGGTGAAACTGTTAGACGAGTCTATCAGTATAATTACTGAATTTCTTTGATACAAGTATAGTTATATTGTGGATCTTTATGCACAATAAAAACTCCATTAATTGCAAATAGGAATTTATCTCTCTCTCTTTAGTGGTTTTATTAAGTTGTAAAAATTGTGCCGATATTCAGTTTTGTGAAAAAAGCACAAAATCCGCAGGCTAATTATTCTGGCTATTATTATTGGTGTTTATAGGAAAACTAACCGAGTCGCTTAATTTGTATAATTGACTCCCGAGACGCTCCCGTTGTAAGCGTGTCCGAGAGAAGATAAGGCTCTTAAATAATGATTCGGACGGCAGGGAAGAGAAAAAGCGGCGAACGATAAATCCATTAACGAGAACGTGGACGAAGTTCATTTAGTAACGGGGTTTGTTTTTGCGGCGCACTGCCCCGCTCCGCTCGCGGACATCCCGCCAACTCTCACGACTTGTAAGTTAGTGGCCTGGGAGAGGCAAACCGAGGCTGTTAAAGATTTAGAGCCGGCCGTTAACGGTCCTCGGCAATTTACATTTGCGACCCGCGAGAGAACGCGCGGCGACTTCCTTCTTTTTCAGGACGTTTCGGAGAATAGACCGCCGCTGACTTCATATAGTTTGCAATTACCGCGAAATTATTTTCTGTTACAATTTTGCTCGGTAGCTCCCTCGAAGCAATCAATTCACCTGCTTATAAATTATTACCTCGAATGGAACTCCGCGTGTAGAATTACTCTCATATTTCATCTTCGTGTTCTTCATATCCCTGGTGTCTACTCATTTAAATATTTATAATATTTATAATACTTATTTACTAATGTAGCAAGATACTATTTAATAGTACTATTGAATAGTAATTACTAAATAGTAGTACTATTTAATAATACTATTTAATAGTAGTTATTTAAAAGTAATAGTAGTATTTAATAGTATCTAATACTATTTAATAGTAGTATATAGAGATATATTGTACATATTTAATATTAATTTATTAACGTCCGTTTATACAGAAGCTTTCTATCGCTAAAAAAAGAATTCTTTCTCATAATCTTACAAGTCTTATAAACTTATAGACGTACTCTGTACACACAGAAAATTAGATTACAATCACAAAATTAAATTTTCATGTCTTTTGCTTAGATTTTTAAAAAACTGTTTAGAATGTATTCATGATTTGTTTATTGAAACACTTCTCGTTAAAGGTCCAAACAAAAAAATTTAACTGCATAAACCAGCAACACACAGCAAGCGTCAAAAGCGCAACGTGACAAAGTCCGTCGCGCTAACACAGCTCCAATCAAAAGCCTAGATCATCGATCCTCTCGCTCCTCTCGCGCATATTCCCCGAGTTTCGTGACGAGCGCTCATCGGTCCGGCCGCGAAGATTAATAATTGTCCCGATGTCTTCATTACACGTCGCGAGGCTTTCTCGCGATTCATACAACCAGGCGCAGGATCGATCTTCCGTGTCGAATTCATTCGAGCGACGAATCAACGTCCACCGATGCGTCTCGATCACTTAGGCGACTTTGTCCTGCACAAAGGATGCCCCGACCGAAGGACACAGCGGTTCGCGAGCCAATACGCGACGAGAAGAGGTCGAGGATCATCCTCGATCGGCGGAGATAACCGGTCGATCCGCGATTTTACCGCGAGCGGCGCGCTTTGAGGATCAAGGGCCGCTCGCGTGAATTTCCGATCCGGATTATATTAAGATAAAGAGCAAGATGGGCGGGACCATGCGGCGCTTCAGACGCCGACGCCGATCTCGTTACAATTTCGGAAAAAGATCGGCGGGAGGAGATCGCGATGGAGATCCATGTTGGAGATCGTTCGCGAGATAACCGTTTGGTTTCTTTATTCCTGCTCGGGGAACGATCTGAAACAATGCCGAGAGCTGCGTTAAAATTGATTCGATGGGGTTAGGACCATTGAAGGACCGGTTGGGACCTGTTGAAGGATTTGTTTGAGGGAGTTAGAACCGTTTGTTTAATGGTGTCATCGAAGAATTAGGGGTCTCTGACTGTCACCGAAACTCTTAGGTTTCAAGATGATAGAATGGAAAATTTGCTTTAGAAAATGGAATCTGTGCGTTAGCTTAGCTGGAGCTAGCAGTTGGAACAAATTGAAGCTGGAGCAGAATTACGTTCTTATTAACGTGTTGATAGTAGGTAACAATTCCTACTGATTGCTAGAAAAATAGAGTGTAGGTGGAACTGTTGATAACTTTGGGTCAAAATGGTAAAGAGCAATATAAAATAGAATTTTTGCATTAGCTTAACATGAGCTAGCACAAGGTCAATTCGGTCATTGGGAAGCTGAAGGAGTAATTCAACCTAGCTAAATACAGAAAGCTAGAAAATTTAGAAAAATATAATTTAGGTGAATCATTTGTAACGCTGACTAGATATGGTAAAATTCAATAGAAAATGGAACTCTAGTGTTGGCTTAAGGAGTCGGGTCAGGACGTAGTTTTTGGGACAAGTTGGCCCTTCAGAATCTGGGGTGCAATAACGTCCCAAATTAGACAAATTAACGTCCCAAGTAACATTAAATTACATTTTACAATAACGTCCCATCCGCCGCAATGGTTCTAATTGGCTGCTCAACAATAGATCGCGGGTAGAAGTGAGTTCATAACCTTGAGTCGAAATGGTAAATAGCAGAAGAAAATGGTACTCTCGCGTGAGCCTAACAGGAGCAGCTCGAAGCAAGTCGGTCACCGGTAAGGTGGGCAACAATAACGATCAACGTCGAACAGGATCTCGAAGGGACCAGTCTTTCCAGGATCTGGCTCATAATTACCCGCTTGACCAGTCGGTCCGCGAGAAGGCGTGCAGCTCGCGTCCATCTTCTCTACCGGGTTCACGATTACCGCGCGAGATTAGGACCCGGTGTTCTTCCACCGGTGTTACGGGCAAGACAGAAAAAGAGAGAAAGGGGGGGAGAGAGAGAGAGAGAGAGAGATCCCGTGGCCGCGTGGATCGTGAAATAAGATTCGAGCGGTCGTTCGTTAGGTTTCGTGGAACGGTGGTGCTCCTGATTGGCGTTCGCTCGATCCACTTTACAAGAGGGGAGTCCGTGAGCCGAGATAAAAGGCCGATTTTACGGGGCCTCGCGGAACTCCGCGCAGAGCCGTTCCCGAGCCATCCACCGGCCTGATCGAGGAAGGTATAAAGGGTGCCGACGGGCATTGTCTGGCGTTTAGTGCTGGCCCGACCTTTGCTACATGTATCGCGGCCCCCTCGGCATCCCGATGGGCTTCTTAAACGTCCCCCCTCTCTCTCTTCCCCTTTTTTCTCTTCTCTCTCTCTCTCTCTCTCTCTCTCTTTCGTTCTTTCTCTCCATCGAGTCTTGCGTTTCGCAGCCGAGTCGTAATACCCGCGCTTACGACTCTGCGTCTCGCACCTATCCGATCGAGACGAAAGACGTTCCTCGTTCCTCTTCTTCTTATTCTTATTCTTCCTCCTCTTCTTCTTTTGTACCCTCCGGGACACGGCGACTTGTTCTCCTGCGGTTCGATGAACGCGCTCTATTAACCCTTCCTAGTCCTACAATCTTCTAGCGATCAAATTATTTGGGACCGAAACCATATTTCTTAGCCACGCGACGAATACAATGAAATCCAGCTGTAGGTCAGTTGCGCGTTTCTGGCGAGTGACATTTAGATGAAATATGACGTTCTCGCCGAACGTTGCATTTCAAACACACAGTGCACGTTGGAAACACAAATGTCACTATGCGTCTCTATGTCATAAACGTATGGCAATTATGGTGATCGAATTAGTAGAGACACAGTGTTTAAACTATGTTCCTTAACCACGTGATGTATACCGTAATACATTAACCATTTCCTACTCCTACTGTCTTGTGTACTCATTAACTCTTTGCACTTCAGTGGTAACTCTGAAACTTCACTGAAAATTGTTGTGGCATTATTTTAAAAAAATTACAAAAAATATTACAAAATATTTGTTACATTAAAAAGCTTGGATTTAATAGATTGCTAAACATTTAAATATTATATGCGCGAGTCTAATCAGTTTAGTATGAATAAAATGAAAATATTGTAAGACGAAAGAAAAATTTAGTTTTAGAATTAAAATAGCGCCGAGTGCAAAGAGTTAAATGATTAGAGACAGAGCACCGGAACCCATACTTGCCTGTAACATGAGGGCACGTCATAAGATGTGCCAAATCCTGATAAACACATGGATCAAGCCCAGAGTAATTCAACTAATAGAATCGCAACTGTAATATCGAACATGTTCACCACTGATGCGAACATCATGGCTCGTTCATGAGTAGATCGTGGATCACTATTTCTAAAATACAAGAAGACATGTGTGGTCGCAAACATTAATTACATCCTCACTCAGTGCCTACCATAAAAAGTTTTCCTGTTTGGTAAATCGTCCATCATTCCGATTTTTATCGAATAATCCATAAAAGTTAGCAGTTACATAAAGCTCCGCAGTTTACTCGCGAGTTTATAATTCTCATTCTCGGAACAAACATCCGTTGAAAAATTCCAACAATAGTTTACCTGAAATCAGAGGAACGCGAACGTTCTCGTGAATCCCGTGGATCCGATTCGCACGCAAAACAACAAACAATCAAGAAACAAACAAACAAGAATTTGTCTTCGCAGTCCCGTCGACTCAGACCCGGTGTATCACCGAGATCCGCCGTTTCTCAGCTTCACGCACGGCTAGATGAAAATCTCGGAAGGATAAGAATCCTTCAAACGTCGAGACGACCTCTCCGCCGCGGAATCTATAATTAAAATCAATCAGCGGGTCTATTTATACCCATCCGCGGCATGATCGACCGCAAAAAGAAGAACGGCTATCGATTCTTCATTCCGATGTCGTAGCTCGTCACGTCCTTCTTCCCCCCCCCCCCCCCCTCTTTCTCGTCAACCCCCTCTGAACCCCCTTCGCCGATCATCGATCGGCTATCGCGACGCATCACCATCAGCACTTTCATCTGCCTCGCGGTTAGGCGTTATTAGAGAAAAAGACATTCGTCCACTGGCTTCCCCTCTTCGGCTTCCATCTTTAACCCTCAGCGTGCCCCAGCAAATCATTTAACATTAAAGTATAACCAGCTTCATTTTAAAAAAGATTCTCGAGACATGTATTGACGCGTACACGTGCTTGAGTTAGAAATTTAGTCGTTGTTAGTTTGCAAAATAATCCGTGCATAAGGAAATAAGGGACCCTCAAGCAGCTCTTATCTTTAAAGAATAGCAAGAACAATTATATTTACTAATTGCTAGACTGCAGATTTTATACATTCATATAGGTGACTGTGTAGGTAAAAATCAAGACTGAAGACATTGAAAGAATCTCGTTGCACTATGTTAGACTTACTGAAATTGTCAAAAGAAAGAATTTATTTATACGTATTTATTTATATTACATTCATACTTGTATTTATTTATACAACACAACTTACAATTAAATTACATTTTTAGTTTGCATAGACGTCCGCGGACTGCTAAATATAATACGGCGATGCAGTAGAACAATCATTCCAGTAGTCAGCCATTTCGGACCAGTAGGCGTCCATCTTGCGCGTCACTATTAGTAATGTACCATTTTCTGTAACACGAGGACACGAAGCTCATTTTAAAATTTAGTTCATTCTATGTAATAAAATAAATAAATAACAGAATACACTCGCATCTATTCCGTGGGCGTTGCACTTCTCACTGTTTTGTCTTCCGAAAAAAGCATGGTTTTTCGAGGCGCGTCGCTTTTCCGCGAAGGGTGCGACACGTCGGAAACTTTGTAGATTCTGCAGGAATTTACGTGACAGCTGGAGACTCGAGAGTTCTGGGGTTAACAGTTCCGATAACGGACGACGGATTTTTCCGTCGTTCCGACGGTTCGATAAAACGTTGCGCGTATGCCCGGTCGTCGGCCGCGGTTGGATATCGTTTCGCGCGCGCGGTGAAATTCCTTTCTGGGAAATTAAGCTGGCTTTCAGAAATCGACGTTGCACCTGGGGGGCCGTCGTGGCAGGAAGGACACTCTTTAAACAGAGAACGTTACGCGCACCGCGCAAATGTAAACGGCCGTTACTCCCTGACCTCGTCGTATCTCCCGTTTCCACGTCGGGTTGACACCGCGGCGCACGGAACCGCGTTCAACCGAGAATAGGATAAACCTGACTTCTCTGTGTGTACCGTTTTATGGATTTTCCCGCCGAGCCATAAAGGATAATGCCGGCGAGCGCCGCTCGGGCCACGTATTACATTTATGCATGCGTATATCACGCATCTAATCGTGCCCGAACGATTCGGCGTTACGCCGATTGTTCGCCGGTGCCGCCGTGCAAAAATTATACCATTCCGCCGCCATTTTCTCCGCCAATGGTGGAGAAGTCCCGTGATTTTTTAAACCTTTAACTGCTGCGCTTTAACACAATTAAAAATTAAATTGTCGCTACAGTGAAAGAATCACATTGCTAGGGACCACAATCATCAGTTTGAGCAGTACTTTTTGAGAAGTATTTAGTAGTAGTATTTTTATATTTACCCGATTGGTCTTAAAAATCCTATTTCGAGAAAATAAGATTTCAAGTTTTAAGCAGCGAGAATTTTCGATCTAGGCCAATGGAATATTATAGTTCTCGCGTTTACAACCCCCCTCGAACGGCTTTGAAATGTAAATCGCGCCTTTTCAGTGCAGTTATCGTCGAGATATGAGAATTAATACGCGAAATCGCTGCACCGCGGGCAAATCTCCGCAGTGAAAGACACGGTGCACCCATACGGACTGGTTCCATAAAACGCGACTAAACAAGCAATAAAACGGGAATTGATTCGTCTCGTTAATTCCTAAGTAAGACGTATGATAAATAAATAATTTCTCCTTAAGGCCTCTCAAGTTATTACTATAATTCTTTTCGTTTGAAACGCGAGTAAAATAGAAGCGGAAGTTTTCGTTCGAATATCAAGTTTATTATTAGTGACTTTTAGTGTTAGAGCTGAGACTCAGTTTTGTGAAAGTGCTCCAACTAATTCAATAATTGTTTGCTTCGTTTCTGTAAATTGTATGTTGCGAGTTAGCAGAGAGTAAGGATAGACGACTACAATATAACATTTTAATATATTATATTCTTTGATATAATAATTCAATTTAATGATTTCGCATTAACTTATGAATTTTATTTTTTAGTTAAAAATTAAGAACAACCATGTTATACAATTCGTCGCACAAGGTTGTAGCTGGTAATTTAAAGATGGTAACATAAATAAATCCTTCAGTTGTGATGACATAAAAAATATTTTCTATGTAATTTGTTGGAAATGAATGTCATATTTAATTTTTATTTTGTGTGATTAATATCTCGTGAGTCATTGCAATATTAATACTATGTGTCACCATTTGTATATTTAGTATTCTTTGAGCATTTCATATTTCTAGAACAGAAAAAAATTGTTGGATGCCATTTTCTAAGAGTTGTATAATTATTTCTATATTGCAGCCTCTAGAGTGCTTTTAATTTTATGTGATTAATATCGCGTGAGTAATTGTAATATTAATATTATGTGTTACCAAACGTATATTTAGGATTCTTTGAGAATGTCATTTCTATAGAACAGAAAAATTTGTTGGATGCCATTTTCCACGAATTGTGGAAAAAAACAAAATCAACAAAATTTCTCCAACAATCGCCAAGTGGAAGCTGTCCTCCCCCACACAGAAAGTGGTCTTCACACGATACGGGCAGCACCATAAACCCGCGACAATTTCCGGATAGCTAGGCGAGCCATTTACGGGAGCTGCCTAAGAAATTGTCATACGAGAAGTTCGCGGCGCAGGGAGCGAGAGCGGGCTTTCTTGCCGGGCCGGCAACAATCGTATCTCCATACAAATTGAACCGATCAACGCTGCCTCGGGACTTGAAATTACTCCCGGAGCGGTTCTCATTCCACAAAGGATACGTCACCGGAGGCGCGGGCACCGAGAAAACCTTTCCGTTCCATCTTCCGTCGATCCCGCTGATTTTGCACGCGTGTCTGTTACGCAAACAGCTCGCTGGAAGAACGCGGGGCTTACTCACCGACCAACTTCTGTTCCCTCCGCATTCCAATTAGCCGTCGCGTCGGACCGTTCGGAATCGACGCGGACACAATGGCCCGAACCGAAGGCAGATAATCGCGTATCAATTAATTCGCGCAATCAACGATTAATAATATATTCCGCCGGCCTTGCCGCTCTTTCGACCGTCCCTGTTTGCATCGCGGTGTAGCCTGAGAACTCCTTTCATCTAGCCGATTAGAGCAACAAAACGTCCATCATCGCTATCTAGCGAAAGGAATACACTTTTCAGAGTGCCTCGTTCTCTTACACCGTGTTGACTGTGACCAGGCAACGTTCGGCTAGGTCGTAACAGGCATAAATTATACATGCAATAGAGATTATCTTTTTTAAAAAAGCAGCGCCTTTATTAGTCGAGCTCTTCATCTACAATACTAAATAAGAACTCAATTTTTATATTTTTCACAATTTCTGCAGCTCTGCAACTTCAGAAAAGAGTCTGCACTCTATTCATTTCTTTGGAATAAAACATTGCTGCCTTCTTGTTAACCCTTTGCACTCGGAACAATTTTTAACTCGAAAACCATACATTTCTACCTATCTATATAATTTTTTTTCGTTTTATGCATAAGAAACTGATGCAAAAAATATTTTGATACTTTTAGCGACGCCTCAGAGTCACCTCCCGAGTACTAAAGGTTCATATTTGGTCTTTAGAGTAAATGTATGATCAGATCCAAATCCGACCACTATAATCAACTAATTCCCAACGGACAGATGTTTATATAAATATCTTGCCGAGTGTACTGCACTCTTAACTGCAGCTCAGAGAACAGCCTGCATTGCAACTGCGTAAAATCCTCGGTGCGGTTACGAGGCGGAAAAGTCTTCCGAGGCGGATGCGCGTTTATTCGTGAGCAAGGAAAATGGCGTCGGGCGGGAGGGGCATATAGCAACCGGCGATTTCCAGCGAGAACGGTGTCCGGCGATAATTCGCGTTTCTAAGAGTTTTTGCGGTGGTTATGGTAAGGGTAATGATAATTAAGTCGGGGGACGGTTGGGCCATTTTGGACGTTGCGGTCCTAAGGTTAAAGCCTGGTTCTCAGGCAGCGCCGTCCCATACGTCAACTTATTTACGTGGACGTAGGCGAATGCCAACGACGCGACGCGACGGTACCTTGGGGCATAATAACACGTTTATGGGGGGATCGGGTAGGATAGCGTTGCGTTTATATCGAATTTCTTCGCCGCATTACTTTGTCAGTGATAGTCACTATGAGCACGATATCCTGGCAGGTCGTGGAGACGGGGGAGGGGGAGAAGGGAGGGGTACAGGGGAGGAGAAGAGGGGGGACGGGCAGAGAGGAATACGGCGCAAGGCTGCCGGTCGGCAATGCATGAGCATGCATTACCCAAAGATTACGATTATTTTATTACACTATACGCGCCAGTCGTAAAATTCGCGTGCCATTTTAACAACTGGCTTCCTGCTGATGCCGGTCTATACCGAGCCGGCCGATCGCGGTTAGGGGACAGGCGTGTGGACGAACCTGGGTGCTTTTTAATTGATAAATAAATCACCGTGAACCGGGTACAACCGGCGGAGGGAGAGACCCTCTCCGATCGCGGACGGTCCACCATCGTCGGCCCCGGCGGTTTTTGTCGCACTTTCTTTCCTAAGTGACGAGAGATTGATGCGCTTCCCGGCTAATTCCCACGGGGACCGGGATTTTCGATGGGCTCCGGCATTATTCCGCTGTTACGCCTGATGAATTAAGGTTGTCACTTTACGCCGGAGATTTATTAACGCGCAGAAAGGATTGAGTTGCGCCGAAACGTCACCAGAAACGACATATGCGATGATATTTAGCAATTATTAGAAACCCGCGACGACGACGACCCGAACGCTGAACGAAAGAATTGACTATGATTAATAAACGTGCTACATTAGAACCCTTAATCAACGATATAAATTTCTATTTAGCCGCGATCTTTATAAATTAATTTATGCGCGGCCCGCGGCCACGGACGCTTTCAAATATGATATTTTATCATATTTCGAGGATGTTTATTCCGCCGTCCGGTTATAAATTTTCAATCCGCCGACACCGCAGGGGTGATGAGAAAGTTTAGAAGATGGTCTCTGATTGAGTTGAACCACGCGTTCAGGTGAATGGTAACAGGTTCTATTTTACTTATGCAAGTGACGGTAGAATGTAGTACCTAATTGACATTTGCGCTAAAATATCTTCAGCTTTTCTGTTCTAATTCTGCGACGTACGCTCGGTGATATTCTTCAGCTTTTACCGCGTCGGAGGAAAGTGCTCGAGCATGTGACAGTGTTCTAATAAGAAATTTTTGGCTTTTTACCAAGTATTTATACGCTAATGAAAAATGTCAGAACTGGCAATAATAATAAGAAGAAGAAGAACAAGGTCTACAATTAATAAAAATATTGTTGTTAAAATAAAATTATATTAATAAAAATAAGTTGTTCGACGGAGTATGCTTCCGGGCTGGCCCTTCCCAAACGATCCTTCATCAAAATCAAGGTCACGACCCCTCCAAAAAGGCGTCCTCCAGAGTCCACCATCGTTCAGGCTGAAAGAAACTTGACAAAGACCGCAATTAGGGAAAAGTGACGGCACAATACCACCGAAACTGTAATATTAATAGCGAACACGACTTTTAGATGCGCTATAGAGGTTACGGAAGCCCATTGGTGGCGACCATTCGTCCGGCCATTGTGGTCCTCGCAGTGGGAGCGCGTTTACACGGTCTATCGTTTGGTTTCCGAAGCTGAAATTTTTGTGGTGCCGGACTCCTTTGTACACCACCGACGTCGTTCTACTATGTAGCCCGTGTTCCTGCTTCACGGTAGCCACATACGTCGGTAGCTGACGGTATTTACCTACTTACGCGGTCGCAGCCACACACGTGGCGCGATGTGTGTGCATGCGCTGTCCGGGCATAATGCTCGAGAAATATGAGCTCACGACCCCCGGCCATACGGATTCTGATGATGAGAACGAAATGAGGCTGACCGAGGTAGCAGCGTCCGGAGGAGATCGTAGAGTGATTCATTGGCGGGCAGCCCGGGGATTAAAAATTGCCCCGTGTCGGAGGTCGATGGTATTTTACCTTGAAAATCGAGCGGTTGCCCCCATTTCATGGTCCTCAGGGTTTCAACTATCTCTCGGTGTCGTTTGCTTCGAGAGACCGTCGAAATTTAGGGGAGCGAATTCGTCTAGTTCAGACCCAATAAACAATCCATAGTTCTGATTGAATGCTCCATTAACACTGCAAATATTTTTTAATTATTTCTTAATTCAAACCTGAATGCATAGGTAATTGGTATAAGTAATAATATTAGAAGAAATTTTCTTTGACAAGAAATTAGGATCTGGTCTTAGCCATTTGGACAACCCTTCCCTATTTACTAACCTCCAAATTGACTACTTTGGGTAGATTGTTTTGTAAATAAAGTTTTGCTCATAGTATATCAATTTGTGAAGAGAAGTCTGTACGAAGCCATTTTGAATTCCCATCATATACTAATTCCTGTATAAACATGGAGAATTGACTACAGTGTAAATGAATAGAAAAGTTGCGAAATTACTAGTTCATGCTAACAATAGCTCGTGGTAACAGAACGTCACATAAAGAGCAGAATGTTTAAAAACATTTTGTGGGAAGATATCGATACCAATATTTACCCGTGCCCGCTGGCCGTTCCCAGTTCGCTTATTTGAATGAAAATCCAGTTGCATAAACTAGCAGCGTCGTGATTACAGGATCGTTCCCAAAGACCATCAATCGCGAAACGGGAGAGCAACGCCGCGCCGCGGGGAAAATAAAAACATTCGCGAAGCGGCGTCCGCTTGCTTCGCGAGCATCATACAATTATTCTATGCTGGTTACCATACAATGCTTACTTAAAGTCAGAGATTTCGTCGCGCGATTTCTAAGAGCCACCAGCAAAATGGCTTCATCGGCCGGCCGTTTTGCATACGGCTCCGTTCCGACTCCTTCGCCGACAGACGGCTCGCGAAATTCTTTTCCGACACTGTACAACAAATGGCGGCATGCTTCCAGTAAGATCACACTTTTCTTCCCATCTGCACGCTGGTAATTTTATCTCGATCCTAAAAGACTTGACATTCATGTTACGAATACTGTGCTTGCAGGATTTATGTGTTTTACTTATATATTTTTTTTATGGTTTTAATATCATTGTTTATTATTGCCAGAATTTGAATCAGAATATGCTTAGATGATCAATCGATGGTCAAGATTTAACAACTATCTACAGGGTACTGGTAGCTTTGTTGAGATTGATTATTAAATTGTGGGTTTTGCATATGTGTGTAAAAAATTAGTAGGAGAAACACAAAATTGTAAAGACATTATAGCAGCCGATAAACATTCTTACATCATTAGGTGTACTTTATTTATAGTACTTCCTGCATAACACCCTTAATAATAATGTTTACTAAAGTATCGTAAATTAATAATCCTTAAATACTTCTGACGTACCTGCAGTTTCATGTGCTCCGACATCAATCCTGTCACAAATGCATAAAATCTGCAGTCTAGAATATCCTAAACATATTCGTACTGTTTACAGGATGCATGAAGCGTGACCTTCACGAGTGAGTCATAACGAATGAGGACCAACAAATACTATAAACTACACCATAAACGTGTCCATTCGTTACTAACCACCACGCAATAACAGAAAACGATATAATAGGAGATGACGAACAGAAATAATCGAGAAGTTGATTGCCGATAAATCGCAACTTTCCAACAGCCTAACCTAAAACCCGTCCGAGACCAAAGCCGCACAAAATAATTCCAATAAACCAGAGAGCCGAAGGTGCGATCACTTTTCCGCAGCAGCAGGAAGTCCCGCAAAGCGGATTTTCTCCGGCTGGGGAGTCCATCGTCCAATTTGTTCCGAATAAAATGGCCCCTGGACGGCGTGGCTCATCCTGGGAATGCTGGCCGTTAGAAAACGCAAAGAAAACACCGTCCGGCCTCCCGTCGTGATTTTTCCGCGCAATTACACACCTCATAAACCTCTCCTCGCGGCCGTTTCATTCCTGGTCTCGTGTTTATCGTTGCTAGCGGCGCGATCGCCTCGCCGTCCAATAATAATACCATCGTCCGTCCATAATCCGTCGTATCATGACGTTTGCTCGCCGTGTCTGGGCTTTTGTGTCGGGGGATCCTGCGCAGCCCGATGGCGGCGGGTAACTCGCAGTCGGGGCCCGGTGTCACGGGCAACACAGGTGCACAATGCACGCGAGAATAGTCCCGTATGGTAGACTACTTAAAATGCATTGGCAATAAGCCACGTCGCGTTACGCGTCGGCTGCGAGTTGTCTATGGTCCCGGCCACTCAGGCTTAAAAGTTCCTCGTCTAGTCGCATAAGCGGCAGAGCCGAAGGAGCCCGATGCGCGCCGCGGTTTCCGCTGCAGAATGCACCACCGGGCTGCAGTCCTAAGTCAAGCAGAAAGAAAAGCCTGAGGAGGGTCGAGAGAGAGAGAGAGAGAGAGAGAGAGAGAGAGAGAGAGAGAACGACGACCGAGTATTGCGTGAAAACGCAGGAAGAGGGAGGCTAAATGGCACTCGCCGATGCGTTTCCGTTTACGACAACCCCCGGACAGGGTTACCGGGACCCTCGCAACCACGCAGTAAATAATACCATGCGTAATTAGGATTGTCGCGTGTGGTGCACGGCCGAACGCGCCGGTTCTCCGTGTATTAGCTCGCTCGCTCTCCCGGGCCTCTGTCTTGTCACGGACGGATCGATTTCACGTTTCTTGCGCGATAGCTCGCTTATTTAATGGCCCCCCGGGCTCCTAAGAACCTATCGTTCCGTTAATTACCTTAAGAATTGTACTAATTGTGCGCCGTGGGCGTCATTGTGCCACCAGACACCCTGTGGGGTATTCGGATACCGAAGGCGGTAAAACACGGTTTATGATTGAATTCGCGTATTTGTTCTTCGGCCTTTTATCACAGTTAATTGGAACGCGTGGTTGCAGTCTTGGTGGGCGAGAATGGACTATAAACTTTGCCGTGCCTTTTCGAAGTCGTATCGACTCTTATCGATTTGATTTACAATCTGTATCGATATTGTACCGACACTACTTAACAAGCACGCTGTCACTGATTTTAATATTGTCTCATTTTTACTTATCACTCAAATTTATTCATTTAAGAATCGTTCACTAGACTTTGATCATTATTTAGTTTCTTTTCTACGATATTGATGCAATTGAGAAATTAGAAAATGGAGGGTTATTTCGAAAACACTAGAGATTCCAAAATGAAATTTCAATACAATAGAACTACAATATAATATTAGGTGTACAAACTACATTCGTGGCACTCACAATTGAAGAGTTGTAGCTCTATTTTAATTCCAAATTTTTCATCCTTCACATTATTAATTATCTATAAGGTGGAGTAAATGCACAAAATATGACGGACAAGATTTTCGATAATGTACATTGCCTCAAGTATGAAGATTAAGCTATTAATTAATTTGTACACCTAATATAATTATTAGACTGTGGATTTTATGCACTTACGTAGAAAAAGGGTAGACCAAAGTTAAAATACTGAAAACATTCGAAGGATCTAAAAATACTGTTTCATTATTTTATGTATGTAGCTCCTGTATGTTGTAACGAATGAAGACAATTTTTATTTTACATATTAATCTGCTGTCTAATAATTATGCAAAGCACCAAATGTTCGAATACCTGTCCGATCCCCGGGTCCCGCGATTTCTTTTCTACCGGCGAGATACTTTCGCTAAAAATTCGCCGGCGCCGCTCATCATTGGTCCGTGGGAACCTGGATTCCGTTCCGACGTTTCGAAACAGAAATCTACAATTCTATCCAGCAGGATTCCAAGGGGTCAGGATCTCTGGGGAAGCGACGCGGCACTTTTTGCCAGGTCCATTAACCCAGACCGGCGCGCCGGCAGGTTCGTTGTTCTAATTTTCATACGGTCAGGTTCGGAGCGCGAGGTCGACGCGCGTTGGGTCGAAGACTCCGCGGCTCTCCGGCTCAGTAATTAATTGGGAACAGTATTAAAATGATCGGCCTATCGTTCTTCCTCGTCCATAAATACCTCGCCTCGCCTCGGTTGCCGGGTTGGAGCAAGAACGCGACGTTCCCTCGCCGCTGACAGCCACTTTTTAATCATGTCCTTCTTTTTCCGGTCGTCGATAATTCATCAACTATTTTTTCGCCTGGCTCGGGACACTGGCTAGGATTTCGGGCTTTCGCACTATTAATCGTACGTTCCAGCAATGCACTCTTTTCCCGTGGAGCTTCAGTCTTCAGGCTTTCGGGTGCAAGCCTTGTCCTTTTGGAATCATTCTACCACTATCTTGAAAGCATTGTGTCTAGTTGCATAAAGGATTAGAAGACTGATTAGTTGACCGTAAATTTTTGTCTATAATAGAAATTGTCTAAGTGGATTGCGAGAAATAGAAGTTATATAAATATGTACATATTTCGTCTTCTAACACTTTGTTAGTTACGTATGAGTAACACAGTCATTTTTATCAAGTTTGAAAATAAATTATTATTACAATCTATTTGATAAACCTTTATTCAGGATCTATGAAGTGTAACAAGGTTACATTAGCAATAATATATCTAAGGTCTTTTATTTTTATATTATTGAACAATTTGCTTTGGCTTTCTGTGACTTTTATGAGCATTCATGTGACAGTCAGTGTTAACACTAAACCTACCACCGCCGGTCAAAATGATCGATTCCAGATTTTTCATTTTACAATTATTGAAGTTATAAAGATGCTTTCATGGGAAATGAATAAATAAATATATTTAGTAGAACATGTATTATAATACGAAACACACAAAATTTAAATAAATTCAATCTCTCCATTTTCATAAGACAACATGTATCAGTTACTTTTAACAAGTCAACAAGTTAAAAAATAATGTAGCAATATCATTAAATCGTCAAATGTTTTTACAATCATATAGCGAACATATTCATTTTTAGCATAACTCTACGGCTTGCGGAGCATTGGTAAAACAATTTTAAAATTACACAAAAGCTACAAAGGCTAACTGGCAAAGATCTCAATAATAAAAACTACAAGAATCATTAACGCTCGGACCGGGACACCATGCGGCGGCGATCTACGTTCCGATTCTGGATCCACGTTCGATCGTGGAGGGGAATGGACATCCGGACGTCTCAGAATTCATCCGATACGTTCCTCCCCATCATTCTCTTGTTGCACTACCGTGATACGCGGGCAAAACGGTGGTCGGAGATATCGCGAGTGCTCGTTCGAGAGCGAACGAGGTGGTTGAAACGTAATACTGGTAACGAGTACCTAATTCAAGCACGCCCGCGTCATAAGTCCGGCAAAGCACGCTGTAAGTTGCCCCCGCTAGTCGTAATGGTGTTTATGGGCAATTCCCGGCTGGCCGTGGTGCTGGTAGCAAACGGCGAGCTCGCGCTCGATCCGCTTATTCCGGAAACGTATCGACGATCTCCTACGACTGGAATTCCACTTTTCCCGCGCGAATTTGTAGCTGGATCGATCGTACCATATCTAACCCGATTCGATAATAATTATTCTAGCGTTCTTGTTCCGTATATCTGACGAGTAGGGAGCAATCTGACTAGTAAGTCTAACAATAAAACCATTAATACAGTCTTTTCTCTATATATGTCGCAGATACTTGGCTGATAAAAGCTGCAGAACTATCCCCACTACTTCCCTATACTCTGTGAGGGGTCACCAAGATAGAGAGGAATCGGACGCCGAGGACACATAATACGGGTCGGGTATGAAAGAATTATATTATCAATAAAGATTTATAAAGAATTATAGTATCTCTTCGACGATATATGTCGCTGGCAAGACCGTGTTGTTGACATATGTTGAGAAAACACAGTACTGAGAAGACAATGATGTTTTACTTGACTTCTAGTTTCTCATAAAATCAAAGTACTACATACACCCGCAGTGTTGATTACTAAATAAATAACTGAAACAATGATAAATATAATGTAACTTGTTTACGGGTATCACATTGCTATTATACATTTATATGCTAAAAATTAAAGCAACTTGCATTACTGAATAATAACAACACGACAGAACTAATAAATTGATTGAGACAATTCAGGACATAATTAATTGATTTGTTTAGCAGTGTAAAAGAACGGCTGTGGGGTGGAGCCTATGGCCACACTATAGACAGCCCAAATCACTTGGAGGGCCTCAGTCATGTTTTTCCGAAATTTATGTACACGTTATCGGGAGATGAAAGAGAAATTGTTAATACAGTTGTACCTCCTGTTACCTTGTAATAAGCTTCATTGCTTTAAAATATTTTAAGCGACTGAGTGCAATATAAAATCTCTTCTAAGAAATTTTTCTAATTCAAAGAAAGCGTACGTTTCACCTACAATCGCAATAACTGTATAGATCATTGATAAATCAGCCTCGGATGGACATCGACGCTCGTGAAAAGCGATTATTTCGAGGAAATGGAGTGGAATCGTGGAATCGATTTGACTCGCGTAATCGGATCGAAATAATTCCGTATCGATACCGTAGGAACGGGGTCGAAACTCGTTCGGCGAGTTCTCACTCCCGTTCACGCGCTCGTAAAGCTCGTCCATTTGAATATGAATAAAGTGCGTCGGTTCGGTCCGGTACGCGCGCATCCCGGCAATCCGAGAGCTGCTACGCTCGGCCGAACTCGGGAGTGTTTTACGCGCACGCATTTATGGATTGTTTAATGGCGGCCGCCTACAAATTAGACGAGCGGTAAATCAGCGATCGAGCGGACCACACTCGGTCTGGTACAATGCGCAGGGGCCGACGGTGCGGGCATTGTTGCGGGCCCGGGCGTCACGCCTCGGCCAATAAAATATTGGGTGCACGCGAGCGTCCGCGAAAGGCGAGAGCGACAGAACCACTTCGAGGGATTATATTCGTGGTCCTTCCTCGCCGAGGAGAAAAGCCTGGCTCGCTCGTATATCAAACACCAGCTGGATAAAATACGTCCCGGGATAGGAATAATGAGCCGTCGCGTGGAAACGCGTGAGAAAACTCGTCGACCGCCATTGTACCCGGCGACGGTAAAACCGGGGATGGAGAAAAAATCCCGGAACGCTATAACCGACGCAAAATCAACTGGCCTCGAGAGGCCACCTGATCCCCCACCTACTCCTCATATTTTCTCCGGGTAGATACCTCCGGATAATGAGATTTCAGTGTTTAGAAAGGCGATACGATAATTCGGAGAACGGTGGTCGATATTCAGTTGCAACTTGCCCCTTAAGATGTTAAATCCTTTGCACTACGACTTATTTTACGGTTTCAGTGATTCGAAATATCATTACAGTTTGTAATTTTCTAAACAAGGAGAAAATTTATATTTATTTTGTGCCTATATGTTCTCCAATAACTAAACACTAACAAAACCAAAGTAGAATTTTATTTCGGTTTAAAGGAAATTAATAACACATATGTATTAAACTCTGTTTAGAATCGTCGTCACGAGTCTGACACGATATTGCAGGGCAAGGGATTAAATGCTTCTGAAGACAAATACAACGCTATCTCGAAATAGCGTCACTCAATGAAGTTATTAAACATTCATATAATATTGTTTTTATTATACAATTGTCTATTTGCGATTTAATTTGTCTTAACGAAACGTTATTCCATGAAGTTATTAAATATAGGCACACAACCTTTCACAACCGAGGCTGTGTTGGCTAGTATACAAACTTGCCGTGGCAATACGCCGTCGGTTGCAAATGAATTAACTGTCTATATACGGCTTAATTTTAATTATACCAAGGTCTGTAAACAGTTATTTCTAGAACAATTTTTTAAGACTGCTAAACCCTCGTTTTTAGTTCATGAAAAAATTTAAATCTTGAGACATACATGCTTTGTCGTACCAATACGCAGTCGGTAGAAAATGGGTTAACCGTCTACGGTTTAATTTACTTACGGTTTAATTTTAATCATACTAAGGTCTATAAACAGTTGTTACTAGAATAATTTTTTCAAGAGTACCAAGCCCTTCTTTTCAGTTCCCGAAAAAATTTAATTCTTAAATCTCCTGCCCGCAGTCCATAATGCAAACACGGTAAACAAAATCGATATCAGTTACAATATGTTATAAAATAAACCCGTGAACAATATCCCGAGGCATTCAACGTTACAAACATCGCAAATTCGTACTAGGATTTCAGTTGCGAAAGTAACCTCCGCAGCCAATCAATTTCCTCACGGTCATGCTCTCCTAATAACATTACAGATTCGTTGTAAAAGCACATAACACACTCCTGTAAATCCTGTAACTGTTCATGTAAACGAAAACGTGGCGATTCGATATGAAATTCATTATTTCCGAAACCGACAAATTTCTGCGCGCTTATAATCTCCTAATAACATTACAGATTCATTGTAAAAGCACATAACACACTCCTGTAAATCCTGTAACTGCTCATGTAAACGAAAGCGTGGCGATTCGATATGAAATTCACTATTTCCGAAACCGATAAATTTCTGCGCGCTTATAATCTCCTAATAACATTACAGATTCCTTGTAAAAGCACATAACACACTCCTGTAAATCCTGTAACTGCTCATGTAAACGAAAGCGTGGCGATTCGATATGAAATTCATTATTTCTGAAACCGATAAATTTCTGCGCGCTTATAATCTCCTAATAATATTGCAGATTAATTGTAATACAAATATCCCAGTTGCGGAATATCTTGTAAACGGTAAATAAAATGTTGAACAGGGAAAAATCGGGGACGCGGGCGGAGAGCCCGATATTTTCTCACCGAGAAAATCGGCAACGGTTAGGCCAGCGGATTATGATCGGACTATAGCCAGGTAACAGGGCCGCTTCTCCGCGGATTTTCCCATAATGTCAGTGGGTTAGCCGCGGCCGTGTTTTCTAAAGAGGCCGCGTAACGCGCGGAAATCGTGATTCGCGACCGATTATCGATGCACCGTTCTCGGTAACCGCGGCGTACGTGCATTTCGTCCGACTTTCTCACGCTGACTATTGTCATCATAATGCGGCTCGGCACCGCCACGTGAATTACTAATGATTTTTCCGGGAATCTCGGCGAGCTTCTGGCGAGGAGGTATCTGCGCGATCGCTTTCTGTTAGGGGGGCCCATAGGTAATCAATTATTTTGAAATTTAAAACAAACGTTGTAGTACATTCAAGTTTTTATTTCTTCATATATTATATAATCTCCATCATTATCAAGGACAGTTTGCCATATTTCTTGCAAATTTTCAATCCCCTCTTATAAAAATCCAGGGTTCGTGAAGCAAAATATGGCTCAAGGTACATTACATCTTCCTTCATCTTCTACAGAAGTGAATGTTTTATTTCTTAAATAATGCTCCAGAGATCTGATAAGATGATAGTCAAAGGGAGCAATATCAGGTGAGTATGAGGGTGCGGTGAAACTTCCCATTGTAATTCGTTGATTTTCCGGCAGTGAGTTTCGCTGTACAGGGCCGGGCAGTGTCAATTTATTTAAGGCTTCTCGATAATTCTTGTATACTTAATTTTGGATCAGCTTCCACTAGAGATTTTAGGGTGTCATTATTAAATTCAACTGGTCGTCCACTTCAAGCCCTGTCAGAGAAATCATAATCACCAACAGCAAACCTTCTGAACCAAAGCTTATGACCCTTGTTGACCTCCAATACATCTTCATAAACATCGCAAATTTTCTTTGTTGTGACCGATGCATGAAATCCCGCATGAAAATGAAAAAGTATGCAATGACGAATATGATCCTCGGAAGGTACGGACGCCGTAATTTTATTACAGGGTTGTAAAAGAAATTATACTTTTTAGAATATTTTGAACAAAGACTGCTTTATCGAAAACTGTAAAAGAATACGCGTTTCCTCTTCAACGATCGGTACAGAACTGAAGGCAAAACAAATTCTTTGCAAATAATTGATTACTTATGAGTACCCCTACGGCTTCCGTATTAAAACTGCATCGGCGTATTTCTCGGGGAACGTTCGATAGAGATAAAGAAAGCGGAGACTTCGACTTCGGAATCTGCATAATCGTCCGCGAGTATGATCGGTTCCTGTTCAAGGCCTCCTCCGGCGACTGCGTTTCGCTGCATTGTTGCGCTCCGCTCGAAAACTGCGCCCGATCGCGGACGCCACTTTTACTTCGCAAAGAGCTGTCCGGCGGTGAATCGGTTGCAAGCCGATCGTGTGCCGTTCGTTGCCAAGGAAAACCGCGCGGATCGGTCTCGAAGGCTGTTCGCAAGGAAACTTTCGAACGCAACGGCAACCGGCAGCTACGCCGGCATAATACGCGCGGCGAGTCATACGAAGCATTAAAAGACACACCGTGCGCGCGAATAGTGATTACTGCGAGGCTGCTCGCAGCTATGGCTGTGCAGGTTGATTATCTCACCTGTCTGGACTCTTTTACTCTCGCTGCTGCTGCTGCTGCTGCTATAATAGGTTCCTCGTCCCCGTGGTCTACCGCTGCCGCCACTCGCTACGCGATTATGTTTCTTGCTCCCCTATATCCTTGCCCCCACCACCCACATACCACTATACTTCTTTCGTACCAACGTTCCACCACCTTTTTTCAGGCCCGGTCGCAGAATAACACGTGCTACCGATGGAACGGTCTTAACGGACACACACTCTCGACCATTATTATTAGAATCCTAACTCGGCCGAGGATCAACTGCGAAGAAGATATGTGTAATCTTCAATGATCGGTCGAGGCTGAAGAGGGTAGTTGCACCGCCGGGTGTAATACCCCGGTGAACGGGGTATAATTTTCGGCTTTTTGCCGGCGGGACGGGTTGACTAAGTAATTTCATTTTATATGGAGTTTGACAACTTGCTCTGTTAGATGAGTAGGTATTCGTCTTCTGAAGACCCGGGGTTGGCGAACGTATTTTATGCTCGCTCTCGCTGGTAATTTGTTCAAAATTGATATTTACCAGCGTTACTGAAATTGGCTTTTTGTTTGTCTGGTGGACGATCACTAGACCGTGGATTTTAAGCGTTTATGGGAAAAATGAGTAGGGAAACTCATTAAGAACATTAATATATGAATCCCAACTTATTGAAATCATTATAGAAAAGTGAGAGCTTCTGTTTCGCTCCTGCTCGTTGTAATCGATGCAAATAATCCTTGGTAGATGCACATTTTTAGCAGACACATTTAGTAGATACTGTAGGAAGTCGTCATCAAGAATCTGACTCGATAGTGGTGGGGGTTAAATCTCACATATATTTTACCAAAACTAGTCCAAGTTACCATCTTACCACGAAAATTCATTCACAAATTGGGCCAACAACTGCGTAAAATTAAGCTTCAATTGCATTTAAGCGAACAAACATTAGTTGCACTACCCAACGTCAATACTTGTTTCTCATTTTTAATTTTTTAAAAAAGTTGTAAACTACAAATTTTATGAGACCTAAGTTAAGCTAATGCGCGTACGTAATGTACATATTATGTATCATCTTACACTTAGTGCAGCAAAAATGAATCTCATTCGAGATTTTACACTAGATTGCCGGATGAAAAAGGAGGTATCTAGGCAGTTAGTAATTTCCTCTGACAATTTGGAGGTATTCTATTGCAATAAAAGTGATTAGATACCTACCTTTGTAATTCTATTAAAAACCAACATAAGTTTTAAAAAAGATTATTTAAGTTTTTCTATATATATATTAGTTAACCCCTTGCACTACTATTTATTTCGTGATTATAACGATTAGAAATTCTTCATCGTTCAAAATATAATAGAAAAAAAAGATAGTTTATAAAGATAGTTAAAGGACATGTATATATCAACTACAACAAAATAGAATTTTAATTCGGTTTAAAGGAAATTAATAACTAGACTGCGGACCTTTATCCAAAATAAAAATTCTCTACCTGAATTGCAACAAACTGGAGTAAAATAGAAATTTATTTTCCCTCTTATTATGTTTAATAGGTTGAAAATAATATAACAGCATTTTAAAATTTTCCTAATCTTGTTAATGTTTTAATATACGGCTACCCATTTTTGTCATAAATGCATAAAATCGGCAGTCTATTAATAACATATATATTTACTAGATTCTGTTCGGAATTCTGTTCTGACTGGATACTGTAGGACAAGGGGTTACTAAAAAAGAAAAAAGAATATGGTCTCCAGGACGCGAAACGCAGAAACGAAATTTCAGTGAAACCACCCCGCCGGAGAGTCTCGGGGCTCGTTCGGCCGGCTATTAAAATCGAATAAAGTTAAATAACCAGTCGCGAGTGGCCAATCGAGTCCGATCCGTCAGCATCACCGGTAGTTCCGTGGCACGAAACCAATTTGAGCCGTCGAGGGAGGTTGTATCGAATCGCTGAAAGAACCCACGCGGCCGTATAGAAAACTCCATTAGACGTTAGATCGTTCTTCGTCTCGCGGGTCGTGTGTGCATCGGCTTGGCTCTGCCGGTTGCATCGCGTTGCGAAGCGGGACGAGAAGAGAAGAGGAGTCAGGGCCCGACGAAGGGGGACGGGGGCAGGAGTTTTGCGGCGGCGGCTGCAACGACGGTGCCAGCGAGCAGAAGAACAGTCGCTTTTTTGTCCAAGTCAATATATCAGCGCGGGGGCCATGTCTAACGGGTAATGCACTGCTCGATCCCTTCTGCACGACGAAAGGAATCTGCTGCTGCTGCTGCTGCTGCGACTGCAGCCTCTGCACCGTTGCTATTGCCGGTGCTGCTGCTGCTGCTACTCCTGCTGCTGCTGTTGCTGGTGCGGCTGCTGTTACGGCCGCGGAACGCTTCGGGCAGTCGAGCGATTGTCGTTGTCAGTGAAGAAAACTACTTCATTTTCCACGTTAGCCCTCCGGTACTAGCGGAACTACAATGGCTCTCGCGATTGGAATACCCTAGCCGCCGGAGTTCTCACCCGAAGGTCAAAAATCATTGCGGATATTGGACCTTGTGCACCTCCCTGCGAGGAACCTCGTGATACAGGATGACCAGGATGAGTGGATCCAGGGGATGGGTGTAACTAGACTGCGTATCTTTATTAAAAAATGTTCTGCATCGATATATGAGCGTTTAGTTTCCAGAAAACTCAATTTGAAAATTCGGTGAACACTCGTGCTACCGAATAAGAATCGTATGATGCTTCTTTTCACGACCTACCGGTTCTACTTCGGTCCCTTCACTCCCTTGTCGAGTGTGACTCGACATTTGACAGGTGTTTGCCAAATTACGAAGTGCAAAGTGTGGACAATTACACGTATTGGGAAACGTGTAACGGTGGTATTAGTAGTTGGAGTGGGGCAAGCGGTGCCGACACTCTGCATGATTTCCTCAGTCGCTCCATATTCGTTAAGAAGGAATGTTGTGTTACATATTTTGTTTTTGCGTCACAATATGCCCCCCTCCCTATACCGTGTAAGTTTTGAAGGTCATCGGTGGTTTTTGATACATAACTACATTTTTTTTTATTGCATCGTGTAGCTGATCGAAAAGTACATTCAGATATGTATAATAACATGACCTTGAAATGATGTATATACGTACAATAAGTTAGTGTGTACAACACAAAGGGTTAAAGTAGATCTTCTAGAAATCAAAGCCTCGTATAAGAAAATGTTATTCTCCATTTTTCGATTATTTTTTATTTCGACAGGAATCACCCCCTTGTGCCACCAGTTGCTGACCACCCTGTAGAATGAGCGACGGAAGGAGCCCATCCTGAAGCAAGTGCCATCGCGAGGCTTCACCCCGTGCATCCTAGGCCGCGTCACCATCGAACACTCGTCGTTCAATTAGCCTCGCATTCCGGCAACGACAGATGTTGCTACCACCCGCGGCGCGGCACAGTGAATTTGATCGAAGGAATATGGATACGGTCTTGGTATCGGTGTTAAAGGTTTCACGCGGTGCGGTGCGGTGCGGTGCGGCTTCACCTCCGCTCGTCTCCGCTCGCGTCACCGTTTGTCTCCGCTCCGCGAGTCCGGCTCGCCGTGAAATATCAAATTCAGCGAAGCAATTAATTACAGGATTGCGTAACATCGCGTAATGCCAGTTCACGGCGATCGGCGTCCGCGCACGACATGCATAATGCATGACAATTTCGCCGCGACGCGAAGCTTTTTGATTTAAACGACTGACGGCGGGATCATTAAGCGCGCGCGGCCATTCCGCGGTTGTCCATAGATCGGTAGACACCGCTCGATCCACTATTACCGTCTCCCAGGCTCTGACATCGACTCGATCAGCGTCGACCAACCGCGCGACGACTTATTGTCACCTGGCTTCCGGGGTGACTGTGGACGTTTTTTCGTTGACGCCCACTGACTCGCCTAATCCGGCCAGATGGGATTGTTCAGAGAGATCGAAGGCGAAACCTGCTACCGATTTCTTCACGGATCGTTTCGATTCTGTGGTACACTCTGTCCACGTTAAAACGACGAGCAGTAACTTCTGGTTGGTGCACTATCCTAAACGTGTCCAAGAAATGGTAACAATTAGACTGTGGGTCTTTATGCACAATAAACATCGCCTGTGTCAATTGGAAGGAACAGGAGCCATGTAGAGATTTGTTTTTCCTGTAATAGTTCTAATAAGTTTACGAAGTGTCTCTTAACACTACACTTACCAAGCATTAACAGTATCTGGCAAATAAAATTAGCGACCCTCAATTTAGTGAGATTGCCTGTGATTTTCAATATAATAAATTCTTGGACAAGGAAATTTATTCCACCATTTTCCATAAATGAATATTTTACAGTTTCAATAATTGTAAAACCGGTTATTTTGACCGTGGTAGGTTTAGTGTTAAGTATACAAAATTGGACGTTGTGCATGATCTGGTAAGCATGTTCAACTCCTACCATTGTTTTCTTCATACGTGAACTTGATACGTGAATTTACCATATTCTTTCAAAAGCTGTTTTCATAATAATCGCGCTCCTCGCTAATAAGCTTCCACTCACTGAACCATGCCATTGAACTACGCCCAAAAAAAAAACAGTTTTCATTTATGCACTATTCGAAAACGAATTTTCGGAACAAACTAATACTTGAGCACGCTTCAATATAATTTTACGCGCATAGCTGTCAGGTGCAAATTGCTTTCTCGATTTACGACACCTGCAGACTTATGAAATACAAGAAGATGTTCCCCTCGAGACAAAGGACATGTATATAATAATCAATCTTTCGCCAATCGAGACGAGCCTCGCGGTTTATCCCGGTTTCCGATGAAACCAGCCGCGAAAAATCTCGATTTGCATAACGATCCCCGGTTAATTATCCGCCGGCAGCGTGACGTAACTTTCTCCCGGTGAGTATAAGAATATTCAATTTTCCAGCGTTAAAGATGTTCCGTTCTTTAAAGATCGAGTATCGATCAGCTAATCCCCGGCCATCTTTCACCCACGAGGCTGTTTTCACTCGTTCGATGGCTCGTTCTTTCTTCTCGTTTCCCCGGGGTCTCTGTCGTTCCCCGTTGATTTACGATCGCGCCGATGGGTATCCGCGGGTTCGCGCGAAAGTCACCGCGCCGCGCGGAAGGTATCGCCATTTTCTTATCGCGAGCGAACGAGCCGCGAACTATAGCCTCTTCCTGCTGGCGTGCTCGGGTAAGTAGCGTCGGCCGTGGAGCTCGCGCCGTAGGCCTTCGCCGCCTCAAAATTACCGGCACGCCGTTATGAAAATGATAATTTACTGTGACGGGGCCCTTCGGGCTATGTATCTGGTTCACGCGGGACGCGCGGATACCCAGCTACCGTGTACCCGCTTCCTCGAGATCAAGCCGATAGTTACTTACTCGCCGCAGACCCGCCGCTCGTAAACAATACCCTGACAACTCCAGCGATCATGAAAAATGGAATTTACGATGATCGACGTGCCACGAGGAAACTGAAACTTCTCGAAAACGTCCTAGCAAACTATTGCACCGTTTAAGAATCGCCCAACATTAACACACGAGCGCTTCAAGTGCAACAAATGTTGAATTCACAGTTACTCATCCTTTAATATTACCAGCTCGCTATTATTAACGACATTGGAAATAAATATTCCATTCGAGTTAACACGTTGAGTGCCATGACATCCATATGTGGGTAACGGAATTATTTGAGCAGGTTTTAAAATGAAGTTTTACGTTGATATATTCATTGTACTAAAGTTGATTAGGATCTGTAATATGCAAGACAGTTGGAGGACTTCTCCGTATCATACATTTAATTTTTTCAATTTTTATTTCATTAAAGGACTTGCTTTGATTTTATGGAGTTTTTGGCGTTTCTAGTTTGGCGATCAAAGTGCATTTCATTTATAAATTATATACAAAATGAGTGTGAATAGTATTCGCCCACTCTTTAAAATAGAATAACTTTGTAAGCAATTAGAAGCATTGGTTCACTAAATGACACGTGCAGAAATGATGTTGGAAAAATAGTAATTGGTAGGAATTACAAGAAAGTATGAAAAGGGCATTTTTGTACACTTTTATATTTGAGCTCGTAATGAAAATTTTACACGTGTGTTTTGTAGATCTGTGTTAGTCGCACACGTGTTGATAAATTCATGGAAATCAGTAAGAAACGACACTTAATCGAAAGGATTTGTGGATTGTAATCAGTAGGTTGCGAATCTCGATGCATTTATGGCTAATGAAAATGATCAAAAAATGCTGGATTATAAAATTCGAATTTTTATTTATTTTGGATCTACAAAGGTTGTTCCCGTTGAAAATGTGATTTTGATTCCGCTTTCTCAAAATTCGTCTATAAAAATTGAAAATTGCATACAGATTCGCATTCTAGTAATCACAAACTTCGTAAAAGTCGTGGAAAACTACGATTTCGTTATGCTATTCTATCTCGATGAAATTTTCAGCACATGTATGACTAGCATAGACCTCCAGAATGCATACTATTTTAAATTTCCATTACGGGCTCGAATAGAGAAATCTCCGAACTCTTCTCGGCCTAGGAGACAGCCGTGGACGCTAGAAAATGTTTGTTTCGCACAAAGATCCGCTGTCTAATGATTAAAAACATGTAAGAGCGTGACGTTCGGTCCGCGTTCGGACGGTTTCGGGCCACTATGCCGAGGGACGAGGCAAGGTGAGAGGCCCAACGAATAAAGAGATATCTCTCCTCCTGGCAACAGGCGGTAACGTCTAAATTAAATGTTTCTGGATCGACGAGCCGCGGATTCAACGTGTCATGGGCCGCTCTTAATCTGGATTTAACGGCGAGGTCTCCGGCGTGAGGCCACCTTGCGGTGCCTGACCGTTTCAATAGAGCTTAATTGGCGAATACCGGGCCTCTGTGTGCGCCCGTACGTGTATAGAGACCGCATAGAGAACGCTCGCGCGAGAAGAAGAAGAAGAAGAAGAAGAAGAAGAGTGGGACGTTAAGGGGGGAATAGCGGGGCAGGGGGAGGGGGAGGGAGGGAGACGAATGAAAACGTGCGCCGCGAAGGCCTTCGGAGGTCTTCCTCTTCATCCTTCTTCCAGCTGTGACTCTCTTAGGTCTCCTCTCGGTTCCTCCGACGTTGCCACCCCCTCACCGCCGAGCCGGGACAGATGAGAACAAGAATGACTTCGCCGATTCGTCCGCGCGTTTTAGTTATTCATGGTATAATAATGACGATAACGATAATAACAACGGTAATGATTACGTACCTAAGACCGGCTCTAACGAACGCGCTGTGGGAACCGAGCGGGACGCTTATCGGCGAGCCTAATCGGCACCGTCCCGGAGAAATGTTTGTTATTAATTAGCGCCGGGCTTCGACCGATGGGAAATCATCGGACACCGTTCCTTCCCGAAAGAAATCTGAACCGGAGAATTTTTCGGATGGTTTCGCACTGTTCGATGGGTTATGCGAAATACGTAGACTGCGGAGTTTATGCATTTGTGACGAAGGTTAGAGGAAATTGAGAATAGTGAGATGATTGAAAGGATCGAAGCATTTCGATAGACTTTTTTGGATTTATTAAAATTATTCAAGACAGAACTTTCCATTTTGTTTCTATTTGTTGTAAGTGATTTGATGACAATTTTTATTTTGCACAGAGATTTGCAGTGTAGTTGTATTTATTAGGCTGTACCAACAGTTTTTTTCGAAATGTGATAGTATTAAGTAACATGAGCATATACAAGAAATATTGTCATGGGTTCATTCATGTTTTATTTTTTACCAAACTTTTTATTTACCCATGCTATTTGCTTTTTTACGAGACTAGTCTGAATTTGTATTGAATGCACTATTTGAAAATTAATCGAACTTTCGAGGCATTTTATTCGGTGTGAAATACTGTAATGAATGAAAATGCTCAAAAAAATTTTAGGTTTCTGGGGGTCCTTTTCAATTCCCAAATTTATGGTAGGTTCTGTCACAAATCTACTTGCCAATTTGCATCGTCTAGGAGAAAAGCGATCGTCCGTTTCCCATCAGCTTCGTAATGCAAAAACATCTTCAAAAAAAAAAGAGAAATAATAGAGTGTGAAAGTAGAGACTTCGACAGTAGAACTACCATGGTAAGACCTTTGTTTATAACTTAAATGTATGCATTTATAGCAATTCATAACAGTAGTAAGGATAAAATGATTTAAGAATGCCAATCTGTTGTTTTGAGCCTGATAAAATTGCCAAAATAAGAATGAAATAATTATTTAAATAAAAAGAAGTTTTTAATATACCACGTTTTGAAGATTGACTAAAAAGTAAAAAATAATTCCCCTCCAGGGTCAGATTATACTAAGTAATAGGCTTAGGGTCTCTAAACGCTAGCTATAGAAACAGGGTAAACAAATACCTGTCGGCAGAATCTGCTCAGTTATTTTTTGCTTTTTAGTCCATCTTAAGAACGTGGTATACTAAAAATTTCTATTTATTTAAATAATTATTTGCTGCTTTCTAGTTTTGTGTGTGTGTGTCATCATCCAGTTCTTTAACATTAAACCTACCACGGTCAAAACGCCCGGTTCTCTACTTCACAATCATTGAAATTAAGAAAACTTTTTCATAGGAAATTACTGAATCGACTTCTTTATTTCAGGAGATATTATAATAAAAATCGTACAAAGTTATAGTAAATTCAGTCTTTTCCCTTATCTAAGACGTTCCACTTTTATATGTTTAGCGTTTGGTAGCTTTAATTTTAAAAATGTCAACTCTCCAGCTCATCGGGAAATTAGTTTAAACTCAATTCCAAAATTTGCACCGAACAGACAAACAGACAGACAAAAGAAAGCGAGCTAATAAAAACGTGGTCAAATATACAATTATAACACCAATTGCGAAATTCACAACTCGACGAAGCTTTGCGCTTTTGTACACAAGGGCACAAAGTGATCAGCAAAGCCGTGAAATTTGATCTTATCCTCCACAAGAGAGCTGACAAAAATCTGTAGGCATCGACCGACGGTTCCTTTTTGATCACGCCTGGTAAGCAACTCTTTTCCCGGGGGAATTCTTTCCGCGGAGAAAATGCAGTCGAACGGGGGTCGTCCTCCGCAGAAACCGGGAGATTACACGTTGCCGTTGACTCGATGACTCGCGCAAGTCCCTCGATAGCGTGTCGGCCATCAAGATTTTATCGTGGCCGCCGGTACACTATGATCCTTCCTCGGCGCGTCCGTTAATTATCGCGGCTACCAGAAATTGTATGAACGCGCCGCGCTGCGGAATACATAGTCGGCCCGGTGCGGCGCGGTGGTGCTTGCACCTTGACGAATCCAATCACCGGTGGATTCCACGAACGATTCTACGACGTTCAATAAGCGTTACCTTGCCGGTCTCGTGTAAATGAAGGGAGCCCGGACAGGGGACAATGAGCGGCGAGCCGGCGAACAAGGGCGAGGAAAGTGGTTCGCGGTCGTCGGAAGATTACGATCCTCGAGGCTCGTTGGCCGGCTGTAAGGCGACTGGGATACCTCTGCCGCTGCTCATCCACCCACTTGTCCCTTTCGATGTGTTTATTCAATGATAACAAATTACCGAACGAATCTTGTGCAGTCATACTCTATAATTGCGACTACCGGCCACTGCGATTGCGCCTGAGCTCCGGTGCGGTGCGGAACGGTGCGGTGCGGTGGTTGCCGAGATGCCCGGTCCCTCGCCTCCGGATGAATCGTCCCGAGGAGGTTTAGGATCCGCGAGAAAGTCGAAGGTGAAAAAGCTGCGGCAATAACAGGGGGCCACAGCATAGAGCGACGCGTGTAAGAGAGTCAAAGGAGCGCTAAAGAGTATGTCTCGCGCCTCGAAAGTATTCATCCTATTTCTATCGCGCTGGTGATTATATTGCCCGAGAGAGCCACCGCCGGCCTTTTTTCCTCGCCTCTCTCTCTCTCTCTCTCTCTCTCTCTCTCTCTCTCTCTCTCTCTTCTTGCGTCGTCGTCGTCGTAACGTGGAATTATTCTGCGTGCCGCGACCGAGGGCCGTTAACCTTTAACAGTGGAAAGAGCCTCGGCCGCCGATAATTCACACCGTCGATGCGTACGCTCGATATGATTAGCGACCACGATGTAATTGCCGGACCACTGGCTGTCCACGCTGTTCCGCGATCACAGAAAAATCCACCGGAGCCTTTATAGTCGAGGTCTCTGGGCTCTGCGCGCCGATTCTGCACCTTTCGTGCATGCCTTTCTTGTCCGTTTCGCGCGCACATTACTCGCAGCGGTTATTTTCGTTCGATGAAAAATGTCTGTTGTATAGCTAGGGTTTTCTGCTGCTGACGATTATGGTTGTAAAACATTGTTTTCTGTGGCATTCTCTATTGTGTGCTGAAATAGCATATTAGATGAACCACCCTGTATACTTCCCTTAAAATTAGTTTAATCGAGTGAGATTTGTCTCTGTACTTCTCCAAAAGATATATGAATATTCTTTAGTCAATTGCATCCGCGTAACTCGCTAGAAATTAACACTGGGTCTACAGACCACTAAAATAGTGTTACTACTCATATTATTGTACAAGAATAACAAAAATATAATTTATTCGAATCTCTAGCGATTTTTATCACGATGTACAGTGATCCCTCTATATATCTCGCCAAGGCCTGGATGACAAACGTTACGGAATTGTAGCCATTTGCTATATAATATCTACTAAATTCTTTTACCAGAGTGTACCTTGTAATAGACATATGTGCTAGTAATTCCTATTATAGTATCTACAGTTGTTCCAAAAAATATCAGCACACTAAATTCTAAGTTTTCTGAGGAATGAAGAAGACGTTCAGTCGTTTCAGGGCCCTAGTGTTGTATAAATTGTAAAAACATTATTAGATAACATTCTGTACCAAAAAGACCAATTCGAAGTAATTTCTCTATATACGTCGCCAAGACCTGGGTGGTAAACGTCGCAGAATTATCCCCACTACCGCGGTTCATACCTCGTGAGAGGTCACGAAGCTCGATAGGCCTCGGGCGCCGAGGAGTGTAAACATAACACGTATACCTCCTTGACGATGCACGACGCTGCCAAGAACCGTATTGTTGACATACATCGAGAATTGTATGTCAACCAATTCCATGAAAGTAGGATTACAATCTCGGCAATGGAAAATCAGTTTGGGTCCCGTTATTTTGATCGGCCCTGTAGTTCTAGTGTCCACAGAGAAGACAAACAGGTCCAATCGATCAGCAGACACTTAAACGTACCCGTACAAAGAGTTCAATTAAACGCATTAGTGGTGCCTCCAGTGGCCACAATGAAATTGCCTGCGCATCGAGTTTCCCTTCGTCTTTACTATATAATTACAAATACAGTATAATAGTTATTGTATCAAACTACAGATCTGGAAGTGTCCAATTAACTTTTCACAAAATTTTTCGGAAGATTCGACGTTTCGCAGTATCAGGTGGAATAGTAGAACTTTTCAAGAAACCGGAAACGGAAACAGTCGGGAAGGGATGGAACCGTCCAGCCGTTTCTCCGGGTGTCTGCGGCGTCGTCGGCAGACGTCCCCGTCACACGTCAATCAAAGGAATAGCAAACTGCCGGTGGCCCATAAAGCATGAGCCCCGAGGAGGTGTCCCTGAAAAAGTCGATAGTTGCGCGGAAGTGTAACGCGGCTGCGGCACGTACGCGCGTTTCGCGAGAGCAGGGTGATGCCATGCCGGTGCAAGGTCTGGGGTAAGCCGGCGGAGTCTCACGGCCTCTGAACTCGGACTCGTCATAACTGCAAATGGAATGAATACCTGGCTACCCGCCTATAGTGGTAGCCACCGGTGGCCATTGCCGGTGGATGGTTACTGGCATTTACGGCACTAACCCACTGAATGCAAGCTCTAAGATTGGCTCGCGATATTAAGCGAGGCGTGTGTGTACACGCACGGACACATCCGAAGACGGTTGCGCCGGAGAAACGGGAGAGAGGAGGAGAGAGAGAGAGGTTTACAGGCGAGAGAAAGAGACGGCAGAAGCAAGGTACCACAGGCACGCACACACGTTCAGCCGCGTACCACGGTAGGTAGGAACCCGGAGAGTCCCCGGAGCAACGAATTACGAGATGACCCGACGACCACGAGGATGACGACGACGAAGACAACGGAAGGGGACACACGATGATCGGCGCGCGTGTGTCTACGTGTACGCGGCCAAGAAGATCAGGGAAGCAAGGTGCGAAGGTGGCATCGACTCGAGCACCTGCTACCGTCATTATCATCAGGCCGCCACTACAGCCGCGCCGCGCCGCGCGGCCGTGCCGGTTCAGAAAACACGGGGAGCACGGAGACGAGATTCGAGTCTAATTTCCGCCTACGGGCGCAATCCGCTCTCGTTGCTCGTCTCTCGCATAATCCGATTTACTGTACCACCGCTCGCGAGCCGGCTAAGATCATTACTATGGCCTCTGAGTGACGAGTCTTCTACCGCCGGCTGAGAGACCTGCTCCGTAACTTCCGGTTCGCTCCGAGGAGGGCTTCGGCGTTGGAATTCTGTTAATAATTGACTAAATTAGCGAGCCGCCTCTTGCCGGGGCAATCTGTCCTTCCCATGCATCCTTAATTAAACAAGAACATATTTTATATTAAAACTCCCTTGTTAATATAAAACGTTTTGTAAGATTTTTAAAAAATACAGTCTTGAAAGGATTAAGGATTATATGTGTATAATTTCGGTATGTTTTAAATGATTTGTATGTATTCGGCATGTATTAGGTGTATGGTTTCGGTATATGTTAGTTTCAAAATGGCTTCCGAGAAGACAATGTCCCTGATTGATATATGCGATGAATTTTTATATTTCTGAGGATATTAACACTAGGTTTACGAAGCACTAAAAATGAATATTTTTCATTATTTTATAAAAATAAGAAGAATGTATCTATACAAGTTTTTTAGCCATTTTTTAGATAATATATACATAAAGAAATAAAGTTTGTCGAGTAATTCCACGTAGGTGGATCTTCATAATCTGAATAATCGTAAATTAAAAATATTAGTATCCGTCATTTCGACGGGTCCCGTGAACTTAGTGTTAAGCTCTTTGCAACGTCGCAAAGCAATTAATTATACTTGTTGTATAGAAAATATTGCCTCGTACTGGAATAATTTCAACAAATAAAGGAAGCAGAGTGGTTCTAAGGAAATATGATCGACGAATTCATTTCGTGAGACGGCTATTTTGAATCTCGTTACACGTAAGCAGCGTTCAGATAGCCTGGAACCTCTAGCATTTCCAGTTTCCCGTTTAGTTCCAGTTTATATACTGTTACGAGCGCGGAGCGTGCAACAGGAAAGAATGAGCGGGGAAAGGTATAGCTCGATACAATCATACATTCGGCGTTCCGTGAAGGCTCGACGGTACATGGAAACGAGACCTCACCGCGGGCAGGGCATTATCGCACGAAGACCGGCAGGAGAATCGCGAGAATTCGAGCGGAACGAGAATTACGACGGCCGGGAGGATCTGAACGGGAGAAATGTCGGCGTGCCGCACGAATGTTTCTTTCACTGAGGAGAACGGCCGCCGCGGGACCGATCGATCCGACTATCTGACTGCCGATCGAATTCAAATTATACTAAGCTCCCCCGAGGCACCGAAATCGATGGATCGATTCTAATCCGCGAGAGTGGCCTCTTAAACCACCAAGCCGCTCGGATATGTCTCTATTAGGATTCTCTCCGACCTGCATCAACATCCCATTATTATCGTTACCATTTTCAATCGCTATTAATACCAATCCATTTTATTCCCTAATTCGTTCCGCAACCTCATTCCATCATTGTGCAATACAATTCTTTGACATGATTAATTGGATCAAATAATTGACAACTTTGCGAAGTATACGATACGTACGGTAGAACCAAATGCATGAATATTTTAGATAGACGATCTTTTGCAAAATCAAAATTGACTTATAGATTTTGGTCAGAAATGCTTCAAATCTGCAGTCTAGTCATAAATGAGAAAGGGAAGATTGACAAATAATTTTGAACTTATTAGTTTGAAATACAGTTGAATAATTTTACTGGTAGAGTATTTAGGTCTGTCTGTTATCTAATCATTTGTTTACTCAACAAAAATTGACTTAATTCTGTGAATGGAACAGATACCTTCTAATAAGTTAAGTTGTGCTCCTACGAATTCAGGATTCGCGTTAAAAAGAAGTGTATTTGATGGATAATTATCTTGACAATTTTCGGTAATAATTATGTTTGAATATTCTTCATCCTTCTATGAAGGAAAATATTGTCTTACAGATGGTGTTCACAAATGTCCAAGAGATTCGCGCTCTCCTTCATCGGAGCTTCTTGCCTGGATAGAGAGATGGCACTGGCTGCATACTTGGCAGGATCAAAGAACCCCTAAGATCATCCCTTTGCAACTAAAACAAATAATAATGCAACCCAAAAACAAGTTTCTTTAAAAATCGAATTAAATTGAAAAAATTATGTTTAACTAATCCTGATAGCACAGGTTATACTGAACTATAGTTCCTACCTGTATTCAATTTTTAAGAAAATAATATCCACGTAACGTTACGATTACATTTGTCAGACAAAGTGAACAGTAAATCCTCCTCTTATATTGAAAAATGCAAGCCTTACCAATATTAATTCTTTAAGACAGCAATCACTAATTTTATTATTACATTTTTATGGAAAATTAAGGGCAAACAATAAATATTTTGCAACAGAAATCCTAAATTACTCAATTTAAGTAGAAAAATTTTGCTCATTAATCTATTGAGCCTTACACATTACACCTGGAAACAGGGATCGTCGTCACAGAACTCGTTCTGAACACTTTGACTGCCGAGTGAATACCTAAAAAATCACCACGAAACTACCATTCAACCCTCTCCTCAATAATTACCCAAATAAAATTTCATTAGGCTCCGCCGGACGCTCACAAAATTCATTTTGCTCGAGTACGTGGCGCCGACAACGAATTTTCGGACCAGTACACGAAATCGTAGCGAGCAAAGTGTTTGAACGTGTTGGGGTCGCGTTATATGTTAGTTCTTCGTGTTCCAAGCATAAATTCTGACGAATGCAGGATCGCGAGCCGGACGATCGATCGTGCAATGGCGGTGTTCATGCGTGGAACACGGCGAGGCCAGGCGAATCTCGCGCGAGTCTCCGGATCTGCAGGCCACGGCACGTCGCCCGGCAATCGGCCCATAAAATAGGGAAGCCCCGGCGCATAAAGAACACGGAAGGAAGAGATAGAAGCGAGAGCGAGTGCGCGAGACCGAAGGTGGAAGATAACCGTCGGGAGTGCGTGGACCATAGGAACGTACCACCCAGCGAAAAATTAATAAATCCTGCTCTTAAACAAACAAACTCCACCCACCCGCGGATCGGATAAGGGGCCCGGCTATTGATTTATTAATTTAGAGCTGCCCATTCCTAAGACGCGGCCGTGAACGGGCCTCGGAGATGGGATATGCTATACTCGCTCGCTCTTACTATACTCGCGCCCTCGCGATCCTCCTATAGCGCTTCGGGACCCGAAGTTAAGGGATCCGCTATCCGACGTGGTATCGGTAATTATAGCCCTGAACGCGGGCGCGCGTCGGTTACGTTCATTACTGAATTATCGGCTCTGCTCGGCAAACAATGTACCCCTTTCAACCCTCGCCCCCCCCCCCCCACCGTCGAGGTCCACCCCCTCCATTCTCATCCTTCTCCTCCGCCAGGTGGATCCCGTGGAGCCTCTTCGTCTCCCTCCGATCCTCCTCTTCGTCCCCCAATATCTCTCCTCGCAGGGAAAGAGAGAGGACCTCGGTGCCTATCTGATGGGCCACGGGCTGAACTACGACCGGCTCTCTTTTTTCTCCTCGGTCCTCTCTCCGTCTCTCTTCTTCTTGTACGACGATCCTCCTCCGAACGTTATCTCGCGTGTGCCCGCGGAATTCTGCGACCCTCTCCGTTCCCTCTTAGCTCCTTTGAAAAATACGTTGCTCGAATTGAACGGGGATGGAATTTCCGAAGCGAGGAACGCGGAGCAAAGCAGATTGAAAGGAGATAATGAAGACGTCTATTTCAGGCGAGTTTCTAACGCGAACAAGAAACGTTATGAGTTCGTGGCCGAACCGGCGAGACTGGGAAGGGAGATAAAAGATCGATCTACCGAGCGTCCGTGAAGGGAAATGATTAATGGCGTTATCCGTTGCCGCGGATTCCGCGTAACACGAGATCGGCGAAATAAGAAGAAGTGATTCCATTATGCTCGACTCCCTCTTTCTCTCTCACTCACACACACACACACACACACACTCTCTCTCTCTCTCTCTCTCTCTCTCTTTCTCTCACTCTCTTTCCCTCTCGCTTCAGCTCGCCACCCCTTTCCCCCGCGCCGCTTCCGATACGCTGAAATTTAATAAATTCGACGTTTCGCGAAACCTCGTTATAAATACGAATTTTACATTCGCCACGGTGTTATTAAGTGTGAATCGACCTTAATACCTAGGTGCACCGTATGACTATAGGAGAGACGTGAACCCGTGGACGCGGCATGCACCTTTGCTTCGTCATCCACGATGAGGAACGCAAGAACGCGTTTTACCCACGGATCCGCGAGGCTTTTCTGGTCCATCGTGCGACCGCTTCGACCACCACCATCGACCAATACCTCTGCTCGTCGCCAGGCGAAACCCCCGTAGACCCAGGGCAACATTCTCGGTTGCAATTCTATCGCGACTCATTGCGCCAGCACTTTGTGCCCGTGGAATCCAGAAATAGTCGTCTTCGTGCCCGCGCGCGGAAACAGGAAATTAATGCTCCGCTGACCGCGGAATCGAGACCATTTGTATCCACTATTTACAGTCATCTGTCCCTTGGCTTCGGTGCACAAGCGTGACGTTCGGCAGGAACATCTGGCTACATGCTGATGAAAATACCTTATATTAGGGGTACCCATAAGCCATCAATTATTTGCAAATAATTTGTTTTGCCTTTAGTTCTGTACCGATCGTTGTAAAGGAAACACCCATCCTTTTACAGTTTTCGGTAAAGCAGTCTGTGTTCACAATATTCTCAAAAGTATAAGTTTGTTTACAACCCTGTAATAAAAATGCCCGGCCCCGTATAGCGAAACTAACTCAGGAAAAACTCAAAGAGTTGTAATGGGAAGTTTTACCGCAGCCCTGTGCCCACCGGATATTACTCCCTCTGACTGTCATCTTTTCAGATCTCTGGAGGCTTATTTACTATTTCTTATCACTGTAGAAGTTGCAAGGAGGCACCTTGAGTCATATTTTGCTTCACGAACCCTGGATTTTTATAAGAGGGGGATTGAAAATTTGCAGGAAAGATGGTAAACTGTCATTGATAATGAAGGATAATTGATTACTTACGGGTCCCACTAGTATCATTTTACTCAATTTTCTTAAATAATGCACGAGTTCTTGAGAGACTTTGAACATTGAATGATGCAGATTAAAACATTTCATTATTATAACAATGAACAGTAATTTTACGAAGAAATCCATACGTATAAACATAAAGTAAATTATTATCGTGTTGCTTCGAATTTCTAATCTTGAACATTTGTTTTAAGATATCTATGAATTTTTTAATTTACAGTTCCATTCATTCTTATCTCAAAAATATACAAATTTATATGCTATCTTGTTTTACATTCTATTTAACCTAACAAAATTTCTACATCCGTCTACATCCTTATTTAAGATTTCTCCTATTGCACCATAAGAAAGGCGAGAAATGTTATAAATATATTTGTATAATACTAAAATGTGCATACTAAAGGCGGACAGACTATTCACAAAATCCAACAACACAGATTTCCTAGCTACCTCTCCCCATACAAAGAGTATAATGCTATTATGTTTCGGAGACTTCGACGCCTGGCAAGAGACATCGCCGCCCATAAACCGCGAGGCTCGAACACGACAAATCTCGTGCGTCGATCGATTCTAATATCGCATTAGGCATGTAAATTCTGCGAAATCGATAAGTGTTTGAGTTTCAAGGAAGTGCGGATGATTCACGAGGAGCCGGAAGCGTGGAGAGACTCTCGGTTCGCTCTCGTGCAGCGATTTCCAAGCCGTTCGAAGGCGAGACTTTATAGAGTACCTAAGCAGCTTTTGCTCGTAGGTCACGGCCGGAAAAGAGTTGCGCGGCTGACACGGGGTTTATGGTTTCAAGCATGGAGGTAGCAACGAAAAAGAGAAGGGGGAGGGAACCCGTAGCCGTGGCGAAATGCAGCAGTCTACGAACGCAACGCTTAGGCACCGGGGCCCCATGTTCGAGTTGCGTCGGCGGATAATTTATGCCGCGGTGGTTCCGCGCCGCCCAGTTCGCCCTAAAAATTATTTATTTGATTGAACGCCGCTTCGGGGAAGGCTATTCCTGGCCGACCCGGATGATCGTTCTCGGGAACTCGTTCGCTTTGGTCGGTCTGGTGATCCATTTATTTTTTCTGCTCCCTGTAACGCCGTGTTCAAACATACTTCTTTATTTCCGATAATGTGTCACGGCTCTTTGATATTTTCTTGGTACTACAGTGAATTCTCCATATATGTCAACAACACAGGTCTAACCAAGCCGTGTTATGTTTATACTCCTCGACGTCCTAGGCCTCTCGAGCTTTGTTTATCTATTATTTATATGATAATTCCGCGACATTTATCATCTAGGCCTTGGCGTCAAATATAGAGAAATCACTGCAGCTAGTAACGTACTTTGGTACTTTCATTTCCCATGGAAATACTTCCAGAGAATTGTTTTGGTGTTGTTCCGAATTATCAGATGTAATATATTTTTTAAAAAATCCCCTGGTTATTCCTCTACATCCTCGCGTACTCAAAGGTTAAATATTGATATAATTCGGTTTTACGAAGAATCATCATAAAAATGTGAGCTTTGCTATTTACAATTGGAAGAGGCCTGCTGGGCCAAGCGGAATCAAAGGACTGCCAAGTTCATGATCAAAATCGGACTTCCCTAGACACAATGTAAGTAGGTTAAACCTGCAGCGAGCGATTCGAGCGGCGCGACCATAAATTCTACCCTATTACGCCGGCCGGCCGAGTAGCGCTTCGTCTTATTATGAAACACAACCCTGCTCTTACAGCCGAGCAATGCATCACCTCCGGCTTGGAGTAGCTTCTATCTGCTTCCCACGTGTACATTAATGGAGGCAAATCCCTATTCGCGAATGATGAAAGGCCCTGCTGCTCCCGACGGCGACGAAAATAGTCCCTGGATATTTACAAGTGGAGCTTACGGGCTGTTATCTATCCGGCGACTCGCGTTTCTACACGAGCGTGAACCGTGTCGAGGCCTAGGGTCAAGGTTGAAGCGGCTCGGGCGGCGATACCGCCGCCGTTGCCGCCTACGTTCTCCCGGCGACTACGATCGAAGGACCCCGGCGCAGGGAAGGGTGTTCCAGGCAAGGGCCGAAAAGGGAGAGATTCGTCCGGTACGAACGGTAAATTAGCATTACGGCCGTATTACCGATGTTGTGACGCCGACTTACACGCTCGCGGATCATCCACGGGGCAGGACGACCAAGCGCGCGCAGGATCAGCTAGCTCTAACTCTGATTTATGCTGCGCGCCGCGACAACCGACGCCAATATACACTGCTTATTCCTTATCCAGGGGACACCGAGTTACGCGTTATTTACGATGTCGCACTGACAGCCCCTATCGTATTTTCAGTTCGATCGTCTGCTTTATCGGCCGACCGGCCCGCTCCGAGGTCCTCCGTCACCGTAACCCTCGGAGTTATGCGCCATAATTGATGGCTGGTGTCTCCGAAAAATGTTCATTATTTTTAGGTTGCTACCTTGTCTTCGTATAGTTTGTAAATGTTGACATTAGTTTCGTGAAATCAGTGCTTCGATGGTCGTCACTGGTCTGTGCACCTTTATGCAAAATGAAAATTGTCTGAATCGAAAGGGAGTTACACAGTGTGTACCACGAGCTCTGTCCACTTGAATATCTTCGTTATTTCAAACAATGCGAGAAAATGTTACGTACAAAAGTTGTAGTGTTTCAGAAACTACATAATGAGGTATAAACGATATTTTTGCAAGTGGAGGCGTAGAGAAGATATAAAGTTCAACTTTGTTTTTCTAATTGGAATTTCCAATTTTTTATGCTCGATTTCGATAGATTGGCGTACTCTGAGTAGAAGAGTACTAAAGTGTCCTGAAACCTACCGTTGCTGGTAATAAGTCACCTTACAAAGGTGACCTTTATATCTTCTTTACGGCTCCACTTGAAAGAATATCATTTATACAATATTATGTAGTTTCTTTGACTATAACTTCTGTAAGTAACATTTTCTTGTCTTAGTAATTGTAATATAATGTACTAATAATACTAAATTCACGTGATGTTCCTTGTTCATGTTGCTTTTACTCATTTTTGTCAGAATATTCCAGCGTTACTGACGTCGTCTAGCCAAAGCATGACACACGTACGTACGTAGACGATGACCAATTTGCGGTAAAGTCACTGGAATGTAACGTCTGGTTCCAGCAACTGGATAATTATAAACCCAGATCAAGAAATCTCGGAGATCTCCCTTTGTCAGATTGTACACCCTCACCTCGTGGATAAAGAATACAAATGTACTGTTTGCGCCTCTGAAGAAATCACGCCAGTTCCGCCTACCCCCACTTTTAGCGCTCCCATACTCGCACGCCGCGCGCTACACAGTACGCCTAACCGCTTCATTGGCCAATATTCCGCTAGAACGGGAAATGCTGTGCGCAACGAGGCGTGTCCCTTCCGCTTTCACCAATCAGCACCGCATTCCTCCCGCAGGACATCTTGTGGGGCACACGAAGTACGAGACACACAGAATTCACGCATGATTCGGGCCGCGTGTTACGTTCGTGTAAACGCGTAGCCCACGAGAGGAAATATCGGAATATAAATAATGTACATTTTCTTTTCCCACTAGGAAGCTATGAACGCCGAGGAGGGTGGTCGTTGTAAATGCAACGAAAATCGCGTTGCACGTGGTCGAAGCGATTCGGCGCGCTGAATGATTACGAACGTGGATCGCGGCGGAAGACCCGTAAATCCGCTCCGTCGCGATTCTCCCGCTCGATCGCGAAAAGAAAAGGGATTCCGTAGGTCGGTCCGGAGCGGAGGCGGCGACCGGGGCCTCGGAGGAACGGCGTAGAAGAGGCTGCGCGGAGGTATGGGAAGGTACAAATTGCAGGATCGGGTATCGGACGGAGTAATTAATTAAATACAATAAAGTTAGGTCGACCCTCGTATCTGGGATCAACCACTCCTCCAATCGAGAGCCGTCCCGGCGTGGCGTGGCGCAGCGCGGTGCATCGTTGCGCTGCGCTGCGTTACATTGCGTTGCGTTGCGACGACGCGCGGTTCTCCGGAACTCCGTGGAACACCGTGGAAAGGGGACGAGACGGGATCGTTAGGCGCAAGACCGATGATTTTTCGGAGACGGTCCGTGATCGATCTACGACGCGGATTCCGTGAACCATGAAGATTCCACCGGCGCGGTGGAAAGGAAAGAGAGAAAGAGAGAGAGAGGAGGGTTAAGGTCTAGCCGCGATAAAACCCCGCTGGATCGTAGATTGTTGCACGGTGCATTTATTACTTCGGATGACATAGGCGTAGACATCGATTATCATCCGGCGTAATTTATCTCGGCGTATTAGCTCGATAAATTATTTGCCGTGTAACCGGATGCTGCGCGCCTTCTCGCCAACACACGCGCGCGCGCGCGCCCTTCGTTTCGTTCGCGCTTCGAGCGCATCCGAGAGCTGGTGCATCCGCCGCGTCCGTGCGCGCCGATTCCGGCAATTTAACGGGGTTTCCCGGTGCGTCGTAAAATCATGCTACGGGGCGGTTATACGGGCTGAACCTCGGTCCCGAGGATCTGGCAGAGGTCGGCTCGGGCTACGCGTCTCTCTGCGTCTAGTCGCGAAAGAAGCTCGCGCCGCGAAGATTATATAAGGCTCACGACTCGGAACGGAATTATGGTAGTAGGGGGAGGGGGAAGGGACACCGGAGGAGAAGAGACCTTTCGGGCTATCAGATAAGCCGGGGCACTCTGGTGCACGAGATTCGCGGGACTACGGATAATTATTATAATTGGCCGATAAATCGATAATTAATCAGGAGGCTAATTGCGAATTATAGTCGCGGCGAGACAATGCTTGGCATTGTTCGCCGCGGACGCGTACAAGTCAAGTGTGGGAAGGCTAATGGGTCGTGAGATAGAAAGTTATTGGCCGGGACCGGCTCGCAATCAGCGATTTTTTCGTTCTACGCGCGCACACGCCGCGCCGGCTAAGCAATTGATAGCGAGCATGTAACGTTGCGCTGCGCTGTGCTGCGCTGTGCCGCTCTGGCTCGGGCGCGCGCGCGCGGGCGCGTGCGTGCAGTGTTCATCTGCATCGAGATCTGCATCGGGGCCTCGTGATTAACGTAACTCGACCTCGAAGGCATCGCATCGCTCGGGATACATGATTCATGCGTGAAGCTCGCACTTTCGACATTGTTTGCAACAGCCTCGCAGGTGTATTTAATTATACCAGATTCGTATCGGTGCGCAGACCTATCGAAGCGACCGCGACGTTTCAGCGTGATGCTCCCGAAGAAAGATTGTGCGGCGATCCTTCGTGGTTCGCCCTTCTTAACCCTACAAATAAAAATAGCTCGATCTACTGGCAAAGGGTAAAGTATAAAGTTATGATAAAAGATAAATCTGAAGGTAGCTGAATTTTAAACCAGGAAATTAATTTTAAACCCCAATTTGCTGGGGATTTCGATTAAATTCTTCATTCAGTTTTTATCAGCATTACTTATTTCATTATATACAAGTAGCCTGCATATTTTATGCAAAATAAAAATTGTCAGCATTAATTGCAAGATACAAGAGCTACATGGTCGTCTGTTTCTTTTATTAATAATTCTAACAAACCGGAAATACTACAACGGTGTCTCTAAATTCCTTAAATGTTTTCTCTCTTTTCTCATAAATACACAAAATTCAAATAACAATAAAATAATATAAGACAAATTGACTAAATGTGTAGTCCGACTGCAGGTTTGTTTCTACACCACAAACGTTGCACTATGTTATAAAAATGATCATGCTTAGACTTAGATCTCTATGCAAAATAAAGAAATGTCAAATTAATTGCAACAGACACAGGAGCTCACATAAAAGGTGTCTCTTAATGATTCTAATAAATTGTTAAGAATATTTTGATATTCTTAAATTATTCTAATGTCTTCATTATATTCTATTCCATTTTTGTTAATAATCCCCTCAATAATTCTAATAATTCTAATCAATTTCTCTTGTCTCATGTCTTCACTATATTCTATATATTTTGGTAGAAATGAAGATCAAGATTCGCAGTCTAATTTTGAAAATATTCCCAATGTTTTTCCTGGTTACCCTGAAATGCTAAAAATTCAACAGTAACGCTCACAATTATACCGTACCTATTAAATTGATCCCCCAAAGCAAATTTTGAAATGTTCTGTCGAGTCAGTACCGCGCACAGCTGTCGTCTTCGAAGAGGTCATTTTTCGAATCTTCCCCGTGAACAGTGGAATCGAAAATGCTAGTGCTGCACTTACGTTTCGTGCACTGTTGCGTAATTGGTAAAATTTCTCAGGCGATCCGTGTAATCTCTTGGAGGACACGAGGAGAGTACAAAGTGGTTTCAGCATTGTGCTGGCCGATCTGGAACTCAGCACCGCCGCCCACGGCGCGGCTCACGCTATTGGCTCGAATTTAGAGCTCTTCAGCCTTTCACAGATTCCTTCGTCGGTGTTCCATTCTCCGGTAGGCGCAGTGTCCTGAAGTGGACGAGAGTGGAGGTCGAACGAGAGCTTCCAGCGCGGCTGAACACGCGGATAAACATTCATCCGGGCCGAGGCAGGTCGGCTAAAAAGGCGTTACGCTATTGAGCCACCGCGACGAGTGCACTCGTAACGCGACGTTTGCAAGTCACTCCGTGACCGAATCGTGAGAAACACAAATACGGTCATCCTGAAGCGTCGACGGTTGCCCTCTCGGCCGACCGGAGTTCGGGGATTTCGAAATTCTTCGTTATCATTCACTTTTACCGCTCGTTGTTCTTATTACAGCAAATTTTTTGTCGTTTTACCCCCTGAGAACGTTGTATCGTCGTTGGCTGCAAGAATAACCTTAACAGGTTATGTGAGTTCGGGTTAGCATTTTTCTACCAGGTTCTAGTTTTTAAGTATAGACTGTGATGCAAAAGCCGGGTAATTCCACAGTGTCCAATTTTTGCTCCAAACAACCAGCAATGCATGAAAATATCATACACTTCAAGTGGTCTTTAATTGGTGTGCTAGAAGCAGTTTTAATTTTGTGGGAAAATCTTGACTGCTTCAAGGAATAATTTCGAATGAGCCTGAGCAATCATTAACCCTCTGTACTCGAGCGGTGACTCTGAAGCACCACTAGAAATTGTTCTGGCATTATTTCAAAGAAATTTCAAAGGATATTACAAAATATTTGTTACATTACAAGATTTGTGTTTAATAGATCACTAAATATTTCAATATTATATGTAGAAATCGGATCAGTTTCGTATGAATGAAATGAAAATATTGTAAGACAGAAGAAAAATTTAGTTTTAGATTGAAAACAGCGCCGAGTGCAAAGGGTTAATCTCCAACAAACTGCGGATCTTCCTGCAAAATAAAGATTTCCTAACTGAATTGCAGCAAACTGGAGCGAAATAAAAATTTGCTTTCTTTCTTAATAAGTTTAACATACGATAATATTAACGTTGAAGACATTTCTTTTTAAGTATGCAAATTTATATACTACCTTGTCCTACACTCTATTTAACCTAACAACATCTCTACATCTCGTCTACATCTCCATTTATGCTTTTTCCTCTTGCAAGGAAATATGTTTCTTCTTTCATTTTTCCTGCAAAATAAAGATTTCCTAACTGAATTGCAGCAAACTGGAGCGAAATAAAAATTTGCTTTCTTTCTTAATATGTTTAATATACGATAACAATATTAATATTGAGAATGATATAACAGTATCATTAAATTCTTCCAATATTTTTACAGTCTTAAATTACACCTACTCATTCTTGCCGTAACTGCATGAAATCCGCAACCTAATCGTCAAGCAAACACACGTCACACCGGAGCAGCTAAAAAATCCAATAAATCAACACAGACTGCCGAAAGCTGAAGGTCTAGCATTAAGATCGACGATTCCCGTTCACCCTCTGCAATAAAAAGAGATTTCTCTATCCCTCCCGCTCGCTACAAAGCCGTCGAAAAATCATCGAAACAGTCCAGGTGTTCACTGTCCCAGACATCGCCCCACCCGAGCCTTCGTTCAACGATCGTTTCATACAATTAAAGGACGATCGTTTAATTGTGTCGACGGCGCATGCACAGCATCATCGTGCGCAAAAGTCAGTCTCATTAATCGGAATCGAAGATACACGGAACGATTGTAGGTTCGTCTTGCAGCTCGTTCCCCTTCGGACAGGAAGGGAGAGGGCCTGGTGGGCAAGGGCAGAAATAAAAGTAAGGAAGGTCGAGGGGAAGGGAGGGGAAGCGTCGAACCTGGCTCCGGGATATTAACATTATAAATCGTGCAGGCCGGCGACACGCCCGGGGCGGAGCCGATCGTATCGGCTCGATGCCCACCTCCAGGCCCGATATCGATTACACTCCCGTGATTGGCAGGATTCGTAACACGCCACGGGGATCTCTCCTGGCGCGACCGACCGGACCGGCCGATCGATTGATCGTGGATCGAGGATCCGGGCCGCGCATATCGCCGCGCAATCCGTCGATAACCGAGCGCTGTCTTCTTGATGGACAAGCGGGGACTGCGATCGCGGGATTCCACCGACCTGCACGCAAACCGACCACCGATATACCACCAGAGTCGATAGATATCGAATCGGCCGGGAACCGGCGCGTCAACTCCGGTGGAAATCGCGCGTCACCGCTTCAAGGTATTCGTCTCGGTCCCGTGGGAGAGGAACGCGCGATTGCCACGCAGAGACACCTCTCCCGCTTATATTCCCCGATTGACGACAACCACTTCAAGGCTACAGGCTTTTCCAAAATACGTGCGACCGCTCCGAACCGGAAAAATCATGGACTCTTTCAGATGTTTCAAGTTTTCGTAAAATATTCTCTTCGCAGGATTAGGGTCTATCTGTACTTGCCGGGACCGGATGATTCTGCCGCTGGACTCTAGGCCTAACCCCATGTTAACCAAAAACCGGATGCCTTCGTGCCAGGCGTTGGACTAATCACTCCGGTCGTCGTTGTCCGGCAAGCGGCTGATAATTACCAGGTGGACTTTCGAGAGCTCGTTGACAGTTCTCTCCTTAGGTAAACTATCGGTATCTCTCCTCTACAACATTATGGAAATAGGAATCGTTCCTGCCTCTTCGTGAAACAGCATCACACATCCTTATATATTAACGTAAATTATACATATATTGTGAAAACGAGAATAGTTGTTTTTCTTTTTTAACACTAGAATGACTGAGCAATAAATGTGTCTGACGTATATTGCTTTGTAACAGTGACAAGACTGTGCCCATCCAGACTTCATACAACTTTTATTGTAATATGTGCTTCAATGAAGAGGTTCATTAAAAAATTTCCGATGAAAACATTTTTACAATTTCAGTAATTGTATAAGAAAAAATTAGGAAGCAGTCATTTTGACTGCTCCTGTCGTTCTAGTGTTAAGGAAGTATCCACATTAGGGAGGGACTATGTCTCGAATTTTGATGATATTGAAATATGTTGTAGTCCAAGTAAATCTGGAAGAAATCCGAAACAATACTCCGAAAAGTGTTCGATATCGCGGGGAATGACTCAATTATATAATAATTTGTAGAATAAGAAGAATTAATTCCACACAAATTGTATCGATTTGTCTTACGACACGAAAAAATGTATATGGAATCTTTTAAATTCTTGTCCATAATGACCTAAAAATGATTAGATGCAACGTTCCCTGGCAGGAATGCAATGGCGTATCTATATCTTGTCCAGTGAGACGAGACAGTAGACGTTCATAAATATAGCCACTCGAGTGCGACAGAGTTGAAGTTACCCTTACAAGATAATTAGATAATTAGATAATTACTACGATAGACAGAGCTATGAATGCGCGGCTGATTGGATCAGAGTGCAAGGGACAGGCCTCGTTTCACACGTATTTTCGGCTACAGTCGAAATATTGGCTATAGCGATCACACATACTATGTAGCGTGTGACGTCGAAGCCAAAACACTGGGACTACGGGCGCGGCTGAGTTGTTCCCAAACATGGTGGCACTGTAAAAATGTTTTTTTTAACTTGTTCTCCGGAGTTTTTACTTATAATCATTTATAAGATATAGAGTATTATTGTTCTGAGTTTTATTGTTTCTTATAGTTTGAACTATTACTTCTTAGCATTACAACTCAGATGAACAATTCTCCTTCCATCCTGGAAAGACACCACAGTTATTTAAGATGGAAGTGGGATAAAATAATTTGTCTTTATGAAATCCTGTTTTATTAAACTGTATATATGCTCATCCGTAATCACGAAAGCAACTGTGACATTAAAATTTCATTATTCTAGTTATCAAGGTACTATTGTAGATAACAAAAATATTATACTCCAAAGCGTAGAGATTTAACACAATATGAAGAAATAAGCATTAGAATTCACAGAATTTGAATGAAGGAAGACAGAGCTGAACACATAATTTAACAATGCTAAAATTTATTTGTGAAGCTGAATTTTATTGTTCCTTATAGTTTGAAGCATTACTTATTAACATTACAACTCAGATGAACAATATTTTTTTATCTACTTCGAAAATGGATTCTGTGCGGATCACCCGGCGGCCGGTGATCATCGGACGAGATGGGATGACCTATACCGGATTGTCATCTAATGCCCAGCTCTCAGCGGATGCATAGGCATCCCCGGGGGTAAAGGGGAGCAATCTGTTCTGGTGTTAGGTAGAAAACCCCCGTTGTGCGCGGCTCTTAGCTTTTGTTGCGAGCTTCTCGGGCGCCTCTCAAGTGGCCTTGCTAGGGTTCCGGCAAATATGAATTAGAAAAAACGCGGTAGTATTCATACTAACGTTCGCCTCCGGCAAATATGAATAGACCCTTATTCGGAGGACGCAGTTGTTATGTGGATAATTAAATTACAATTTTGCCACTTTAGGAATTAGACGCATAGGCTTGATGACGTTCATGTAGAAGGTTAAGCTTCTTTCTCTTCTGTGAAATTATTGAGAATTAAGAAGTTTTGCTCATTGTGGCCCTAAAGAGAATCATAAGAGAAGGGGTCAATTCAATGACAAGTTTGATGTGCCCTGATACGCACAATTTTCAGGCAACAATTTCTTAACCAGTGTGCAAAGATTAAATTACTATCAATGACATACTGAAATTATTACCAGAAAAATTACCAACAATTCGATCACTTTATGTGTATAACGTTTGGTAGTGAACATATTAAATTAAACAGCGTTAGGATTTACAGTTTAATTTTCGATATATGTCAAGAACAGGGGTCTTGCCAGCGTCATGTATCGTCCAGGAGACATTAAATGTAAGTTATTAATTATTATCAATAATTAACTACAGAACAATTAGAATTTGAAGTAATACTATATATTTAACTATAAAATTAGCATTTATTGTGTGAAGACATTTATAGATATATCCTAGAGTTAAACTAGTTAGTAGACATTTATATCAGATTTAACGTAACCATAATATAAATATGCATACAATTATTATTATTATCATTAACAACAACTCGGCGTTCGAGGCCTCTCAAACTTCCCTTCCCCTCACGGGATATACCCCGCTGTAGTGGGGATACTTCCGCGACGATTATCATGCAGGCCTTGGCGACATATACAGAGAAATCGCTGTAATTCAATGAGAATTTTGATGCCACTTAAATCACAGCATTCGAGAGCAACAACTTCTTAACCAGTGTGGAAGGATTAAATTCCTACCACCATCGGCTCAGTTGCGAAAAGAATCGCAGCGGTTGGGATTAAAATTCGCATCGGAAGACACCATTCCATTCTTTTTATCTCGAGTCGTGCATGAATCCCGCGATGGCAGGGACACCGGCCGAATGGAAGCGTACCGAGGAGGATGTCTGTCGCCATCGTGAAGCCATCGATGCACGGTAAACGATCATATTGCGGCGCGATCAACGTCAAAGGAATTTATTGGGGAGTCGGGGGAAAAAATTCGCTTATCAGTGGTGCGCGTTCCTTCGCGCGCGCGCGCGCTCGCGCGGATCACCGCCGCCTTTCACCATATTTATCGACACTAAAGCTCACCCCGTTGACGACAATCTGTTGTCCGGCACGGATACGGAGCCACCCACCTGGACTCGTGCCGACGAGTGAAATCGTTCGTCCCGACGGGATTTTTGACCCGCGGCCTACGGGTCTCGCGTCAATAATCCGCGCGACGTTAACTATCGAAATGTCGTTGATGCGGGATTCTTCGCGGAGAGGACGAGTTTATGAGTTTCGAGCTTGTGCTTCTTCACTTTAGCTAGTAGCATCGCGCTGGATCAAGCGGATCATTTGACGGCGACGCGAAACGAATAGATCCTTTCAGCGATAGATCCTTTCAGGAGATTGCCAGACAGCTGTTAACTGTACCACTATTTTGTGGAGATAGAAGTATAAATGTTAGTACTTACAGCAACTCTTTTTAGTTATTTTATGTAGTGTATTCTGGATTTTTATTCTGCGGAGTTATTGAGGTGTTCTTCCGACTCATTAACACGTTACATTAGTCACATATGACTGACAGTGATGGTTGACATATCCACGTAAACCGAGTTTTATTAGGATCTTTAGAATTCAGAACGGTTAAGACAGCATCTCCTATAATACATTTTAAATTTCTGGTTTCGGTTTCGTTAACTAAATTACACTGATTTTGTGAGAATCTCTGGCACTTAACGTGTTAAATATTTGTGTCACTATTATTACGATTTTGTAACATTTTACCATAGCTTCATATATTCCTCCTGCAAACACGCATCGTGAGTAAGACTGTTTCGTCTGCAGGTTTTGTGGTGATTTTTATGGTTTTACGAGACAAACTGGCATCAGTTAGCGGATTTAGATAAGAGAAAAATCAAGTTTTATTAATTCTTTATCTTTCTATATGTTTCTAAAGAGAAAGACCTTGAAGAAAATCACATGTCCAGTTGAGGGTTTAAAAATGGTACAAGTAAACTTCTGTATTTTTAACACTACCTCGAATAACAAGCGAGGAAAAATTTGTAAATGGAGCAAAAAATGTGGCCGATTCCTCTTCCGTGAAGCTTGAAATTGATCGACTGTAGAGGTTTCTCGATTTCAACCGGATCTACATCAGGATTTCCACGTGGTCGCGTTAAGGGAATTGAATTTTTCCATTGGCTGTCGGACGACGTACGAATTTGTTCGATCGCGAGGAAGAACCGACAAGGCCTTGCACGGCACGAAGATCGATTTTACGATCGACGGGCGCGAAAAAGTCCTCCTGGAAGTTTGCTGTTCCCTTTGCTCGTCCCTCTTCGCGTTAACTGCCGCGGCACGCCAGCGTGCGGATCGACTTTGCGGTCGCGATCGTTCCGTTCTTCCGAACAATGGGCAGCCAGTGCTCAGGAGACTGTGTCAAAGTGCCCTTTTATTGGGCCGTATTTCACCCCTCTGCATTCGAGAACGCGAGCGTAACGACGACGGACGATTCACGACGGACACCGTCGATCTGGACGATCGATGTTTCTTCTCTATACTTGTCCCGCGTCCGTCGATCCTCTCGACGGAACAAAAATCGAACAAGAACGCCAGCTTTCTTATGAATTTCTTTCAATGGAAACACTCCCGAGAAGCCATATAGTCACCCTTTCAAAAAACAACAGGTAAAAACGAGCAACCAATCAGGCTGAAGGACTGTCCTTTAAACTCTTCCCTTAAACGCTGGATTTCTGTGGAAATGTATCTGTATGCATTTATCATCGCTTCAAATCTATTAAAAAATGGAGCCTACGTGAAAAAGTCACGCACGTCTTTTGTACTGCTCAAAATTATAGCTGGAAGACACATATTAGGTAGTCCCGTAAGTTCGTGCCGTTTACTCATGTAATATTTAAATTCTAAAAATAAAATATGTAATCACCCTTTCACTCCACAACCTCTTCTGACCTTTTTGGCAAAGTGAATAATATCAACATATCCACAGCACGAATTTATGGGACGACAACTGTTCCAGAGGCAAATTTACCCTCATTTCAATTGTTATGTATTTATTTAATTTTGTAAGTTTGGTCACCATAGAAACTTACAGGTGTAGAGCAGATACCTGAAATTTCACGCGCATTTAACCTAACTGCGCCTATATGTCACATATTATTTGTTCGGAACGGGATTCAGAGGACCGGAGGCGACACTTCTAGTTTTCATGGTGGAAATACAAGTTTCGATTGACAGGACCATCGGGACAAGGAATTCCGCGGGGAAGATGCCGAGCGCACGGGAACGGAGCGTATGAGAACGCGAGTGTGGGCACGTCGCGTCATAACTCCCCGGGCATTGTAAATCACGGTGGACGCCTCGTGCACCCATAGAAATGGTTATATTCGGCCGTAACGGCTCGTACCCACCGCGACGACGACCAGGGTATATTTTAATAGTAACAATAAATTACTTACGGGAAGAGAATCACGTCCCAGTACTGGCGGCGATGAAACCCTCACGTGGAGAGGGCGCGAACCTCTTGTCGAGCACCCTTCGCGTTTTCTGCTTCAATCCCGCGGACAGTGATTACTGTATCGTCACAGAACCAGCGAACCATTACGCTAGTAAAGCATGATCGACCAATATTTGCGTTGAATTTATTCGTTACGCTGTTATTCATCCGAGAATTAAAATTGTTCCTATCTGAAACATTTTCTCTATATTTTTAGTCATTTCTTGGAGGAAAATGAAACTTTATATTTACATCTACATTTACTTTAACATTAGATCAGTTAACCTATATTTTTAATCGTTTCTTGGAGGAAAAAGAAAATTTATATTTACATCTACATTGACCTTAACAGTAGAACGACAAATTTTTATTGAGATTGAAAAGAAAAAGGTAACATTCCTATTTTACAGATTTTATTTCAACTCTTTGGCACCGTTAATTCTTCGAAAGTTGATTTTTTATTTATTTATTTTTTCCTTACAGTATTGTACTGTTCTTTTATTGTCGAGTCGTTCAGAAAAATTTGAATGCAGAGATAAACTGGTTGTCGACTTCGAATCAACGAGCCGTGTAACCCGTGCGATGCATCAACTTTGCAAACTCATTTAAAGAAATCATTAATAAATACCCCTGCCAACCAATGCTTCAGCCGTGATGATTCAATCTCCTAATTAGCGCCACGTGTGCTTGATACGACACCGTGTTCGCCGGTGATGTATCAAACGCAAGTTTCAGAATATAAATGAACATCGGACACGTTGCAGATCCAATCAACATAATTACCACTCGGGTATAATTACCGGGTTAAAGGGGTGCGGTCACTGGAGCGAGCCACGAGTCAATATTATCGAGTCATGTGTTTGTGATCCTTATTCAATCATCGGAACAAAATTCTCCTAGATTGCAGCTATCCAGCTAAGCTGTGAAGAATTGCAATATTCTTCTTAACAACAGAAATATACTACCTCCTCAAGAAATAGGATACACGAATTGAAACAGTTGTATTTGATAAAGAATTTATTTACTGACACTTTTAGCGGACCATCTGACATCACAAGATTATGGTGACTGCTAACTCAGCAATTTCAAAAATTCCATAAAAATCTAAGAAACTTATCCACTGAAATCGGAATTGAAAAGCTGAGATGTTTAAATTGACTGCTAACATAGCCTTAAAAGTGCCATAAAAATCACCGAAATGGAAATTGAAAAGGTGAGATGTATAGTATATTTATTTAACTTTTATATATAATTATTAGACTGCTGATCTTTATGCATTCTCACAAATTGTGAGAAAATTTATAAAATTTGAAATGTCAATATACTATTTCTCGTCTATTAAAATTAGCAATTGAGGAAATAACATTCTACTTAGTTTCTACTTCTTGTAATCGATGCAGACAATTTTTATTTTGGACAAAGATCTAATTATCTAATAATTATGCATATGTATAGATGATTAATACACTGGACGCATTAACATTTTGATTGCTGAACTACCCAGATAGCACGCGACGTCTTAAGGACGTCTTTTTTACGTCCATTTTACGTCTGAAAGTCTTACGTCTGGAAAAGACGTCTTTTTCGGGACGTCGTTTTTACGTCTAAAAAAGACGTCTTAAAGTCGTCTCATTTCAGACGTAAAAACGACGTCTTATTTCAGACGTCTTTAATACGTCTTTTTGGAGACGTTGTTTTTACGTATGCAAAAAATGTCCTAAAGACGTCTTTTTCGAGACGTTTTATTTCAGAGGTTTTAAGGATGTCCTTTTCGAAACTAAATAACTTGAATTTCTTGGAGATGTTATAATAGTGGCTATTATACTGTGTAATGCCTAACCTGCTGCGTCTTGTTATAATAAATATTAACTATAACAATAAAATATTTCTTTATTCATTTAAATTTATTTTATTTTAATTAACATTTATGAATATCATTAAGACATCTAAAAGACATTCCAGGGACGTTCCAGAGACGTTCGGAAGCAGTCCGTAGGACTTTCAAGACGTCTTTAAGACGTCTGAATGTCCATCGACAGACGTCTGTGTGCTATCTGGGTAGAAACCTCAAAAATTCCATAAAATCAAAGTAAGTAAGAAAAAAATTAAATGTACGAAGTTGAGTAGTCCTCCAACTTTCTTGCATTTTACAGACTCTAATCATTGGTACAATTAATATATTAACGCAAAAATTCATTTTAGAACCTGGACAAATAATTCCGTCACCCATATATGGGTGACATGGCAGTCAACGTGTTAACACCAGAAATGGTTTTCAATTCTGCACAAACAATTTCGTGTGTCATTTTTGGAAGATGCGGCGTTCAGTGTGTTAATGGCAAAGATGTACCCGTCGCCTCTTTCTCGAAAGGGTCCGAGGTGCTTAATTGTCTTCCTCGGATAACATTTTCGACGCCCACAGGCACCGGGGCCAGCAGAACCGTGTCGCGTGTTCTAGAAACGTGGCCCGGCCCGCGAAACACTAATCACTCGTTTATCTGTCGTCCACGGTGCTCAGGATTTTCGCTTTCAGATATCACCTGGGTGGTGAACCGACGCGACGTTGTATTACGAATCCCGCGGCAAGATTAATTCCCGCCTCTCCGCGCTGTTCATTAATACCCGTGTGCACGCCCGTGTTTAGGATTACACTCTGATAACAGAATGGATTTCACTGTAACACTGTGTTCGCCGGTTGCAGCCGGTCGCTCGCGTTGCGCCGCGAAATAAATGAAATTTCTCCCGCCTATGCTATCCCAGCACTGACAGTTACTATAGCAAGCCATGTAGGTACAAGAATACTTCATATCTTTTTTGTTTCGATTTTTCGGGAGAATTTTTATATAGCTGTGCGAAAAGATTGTGACAGAATGTTGTTTAATAGGAAGCAGTTTTCATTTACAGGACTGTCATATCTCCATTTTTGAGTATTTATTTGATTATTTTATTTGATATTCTATTATCGACAAAGCGTTCATTCACTATCACATTTGGATAAAGCATCGCATAATGCTGTCAATAATATGATTATTTTTCCACTCATGTAAAAAATGTACAATCACAGTGGAATAAAATTTATTTAGAAGTAAAATTATTTATCTAAATGAAAACTGAAGATATGACACTAACCCTTATGTCAATAACTGTAATTTCTACGATGTCCAATTACTGTATAGTCCCAACGCATATTTTTACGTCTCGTAATGTAAACGAATCTGTGATCTGACCCAAGAACATGGAAACCTGCCATAATCTTGCCATTAGTCCACAGAAACGTTAAAGAAATTTGAAAAACGAAATTGAAACTGGGTTATTGACGTGAAGGTTACAGGTCAGCTTTAGTACTTTAAAACGGTAAATAACAAACCTGAAGGCTATGATAGTATTAGGTCGTCCCATAAGTTGGTGCCGTGGATATGTTTATATTATTCACCATTGAAAAGTATTTTAATAAAAAATCGCAGGAATTTTATAGTGACGGTACGATGTCTTTGCCAAAAGGTCAGAAGAAGTTGTGGAATGAAAGGGTGATCACATATTTTATTTTTAGAATTTAAATGATACAAGAGTAAACGGCACGAACTTATGGGACGACCTAATATTTCTTGATCAGAACGCATCGTAACAATTACATTTAAAAAATTGAAGATTTAATAATTTAACAATGTAATAATTCTTCGAGATATCGAAAGGTACATTGGATCAACCAAGACCGAAAATATGTGCGAACGAAAGATGATGTTTAATACATAACTATGGGGAACATGTGTCGAACGGAGGAGCTTTCCGCAGGTTTTCGCGACCCGTTTCCGGCGGCGTCGGAGGACCTCGAACTTGCGCAAGCTCCGCTAACTGTTCGCGAGCCGATCGCCCACGCAGCGTGCAAGGTGGTCCGGGCACTTGAGATCTTCGGGTCTCGGTCCCCGGACACTTTTATGCCCCCGACGACGAGCGACGACGACATCGCCGAGCACCTTCCTCGCGGCGTGGGCGAGTCATGGGAACCTGCACTCCGTCGTTCCTGTCTCCCTCCTCGTTTCCCGGCCGGCCATTTGTACATCGTTAGTACGCGATCCTGCGTAACGTCCTCTTCGTTATACATTCACCGGATCCATTGTATTTTAATTGTTGTGTCCCAGAACGGGGAAATGGGGACGCGTTACTTGCCCTGGCTGAAAACCTCCAAGGTCCTTCAATCGTCTTCTGCAGCCATACGCTCCGTCCATTCTCAATTAATACCGCAAACGATCCAATACACATTTCTTGTATCCACAGACCAGTGGGTAGATTGCAACTAGGCTGTAATGGATCGGTGCATTGGTTGCAAAGATGGTTCGCGTTTTGTGATTTATTTGTGGTTAATGATACTACAGATGTCTTTTCTCTTGAACACAACCTGGACCTGGTTATTCTGACTGTGAAGGCTATAAATAAAATTGTATGTGGGCTGTGGTTCACGTTTCAGTAATGCTAGTTTAGAAGCAAATATATCACAAGAGAACCTGGACAGTTTTACCATAATTCTTTTAGCTACTTTAGCCAGCCACGGTAGACTAGTAATGACAGTCTAACCAACAGAACAGTGATCTAACCTCAAGACAGGATTGTTTCCGGTTTAGCGACCTTGGCAAACCACCTCGCACCAGAACTGTAACCCCAACAGGTCCCAATTTTACCTAACCGAAGGTCCATCCCCTTTTCCAAGCGTTAGGTATTTGCTCACCTATCTCCGTCAAGAACCCCAACACCAAGGTCCACGATGTGTAACGAAGACCAGGGCGCACCAGATTCCCGAAGGTACTCGATTTTGGATCGTGGGACACGTGGCAGCCGCACCGAGCGATTTAGCATGCTGGAATGCGGCGCAAGGTGGTACGCGAGAGAGAAAGAGTAGAGGAGAAGCTGGCAGCTTATGCGAGGCGATAGAAGAGAAGCTCCGTGACTCGTACTCGACGTTCCTACATACACCCAACCCGTCGTCTCTTCTCTCGTCCATGACGATCGTAGGTCCTCTCTCTCTCTCTCCCTCTCTATTTCTTTCTTTCTCTCTCCTTGGTTCTCTCTGTCCCCCGTTGTTCTCCGGCTTTTTCTGGTTCGAGCGCGGCGCGTTCGTCCTTCTCTCGATCCTCGGTTGTTACGCGCGCGTGTTGGTAGGGACCACGGCGAGGCACCGTGAGCGTATAAAACGCGTCTTTGTGCGCGGTCTCGGGCCAGCTGTTTGTCTAACACCTCGTACCTGGCTGAGGTCACTCGCGATTCTGTTACGAGTCGCCGGGAACGGCGTTCGATTCACGGGCTGGGGTCAACGCCACGTTCCACGCCAGATCGACGGCTCTTCTCTTCGTCTTCTCCTTCTTCCTCTTCTTCTTCTGCTTCTTCTTCTTCCTCTTGCCACTCCTCCGCCTCCTCCCCGTCCTCTTCGTCCTCCTCTTCTGAAACGTCCGGGCGAAACGGCTCGTCCTCGCGACATCGTTCGCCTAGCTCGTCGAGCCCGCCGCTTTCCTGAGACGTCCGATGATTTATGTTTATTTGGCAAGGTACCTCGACGACGAATACACGCCGGCCGTCCGCGTATCCGACTCCCCGTGACTTCTGTGAAACCGTGGTGGGTCATCAAGGTCGGGATACCAGACCCCTTTATGACGGGAAATTTTCTATTCGAAACGAGATTTCAATGATCTTCCGCCGCCGCGCCGCGGAGGTGGAGATTTAAATTCCTCCCGGCGCGGCGCAAGGCGTAAAAATCGATAGAATATGCCCGACGAACGTTTCCGCGTCGCGAGTAGAGTCGAGTCGCGTCCGATCGCTAGCGAAATTCTGATTTACCGTCCACGGTTCGGCGTGGACGAAGCCAGTCCGTAAAACACTAATGGCAGGCCCTTGGCGAGATAGAATCGCCGTTTAACGGCCATCGCGACAATGCCCGCTAATGGCGATCGCCGCGCGCTCGCGACAATTCCTATTTTCAGTGAAACGTCTCCTTTGACCTTGAGCTGGTAGGCTATATGAAATTTTCGACGATGCGGTAAGCTGATATTCAACGGATAGTCCGAGTGCTCTAGGCTGAATCCAACAAAAATTCTACTAAGAGCAGAGAAATTTATTCGCTGAAACAGAAACTGGGGAGGTAAGGTGGACAAAAGACATTTATGGGGAAATAAATTACTTTCAAACAGTAGGAAGATTGAAAGAATTAAAGGGCCTTCATAAATATATTGTTTGCGACCTACTAACGATATTAAAGAGAGATACTGAAAAGGTAAGATAGACTATGCAGTTATGACAAAAATAAATTACTTTGAAACAGTAGCAAGATTAAAAGAATTAAAGGGTATCCATATATTGGTTGCGAGCTGCTAACAATATTAACCCTTTGCACTCGAAGCTATTTCAACTCCAAAACATATATATTTTTCTTCGTGTTATACATACGAAAGTGGTGTAATTTAATCGTACAATAGAAACAAATTTAATAGTGTAAAAAATATTTTGAATAACGATATAGCGATTTTTAGTGACGCCTTATAGTCGCCATTCGAGTGCTGAGGGTTAAAGAAAGATAGAAATTTCTAAATAGCTCCTGCTCGTGCCAATCGGTGCAGGAAATTTTTATTTTTCAACAGTCCAAAGCCGAGAATCAATTAAGGGTTAAAAAGCTGCCCTGACAGTAAACGAAATGAAATTAATAAAAAATTAAATTTTGATATTCCCTAGATCTTCTCAGCGTTCTCAGCGAACAGTATCCTCCGCTTCGTGTAACTACGACTTAATATCGAATCTTTTCAGCTTTCTCAGCGCACAGAATTTGCGTCCACAATTTGAAGACATGACCTCCAATATTCGATGCCGATCGCAGGATCGCCAAATCAAGGGAGGGTCCGGTCTCCCGCGACGTTCCGTCAAAAATCCGGCGCGGGCAAAAATGCCGGGGGACTCATCCAATATTTAACGAGAGGCGCAAAACGACACGCTCGAGAGTGATCCATATTCACCGGATCCGTGGTCCCGTGTCCTCGGGTACGCGATCGATCGGAAGAAAACAAAGTGCGGGGGTCCGAGCCTCGTCCGCCCCCGTGGTCGCGACACAGAGGCAATAACTCGGTCGTGATCTTTTGCGGCTCGGTGCCGTTTGAAAAAAGTCGATCGCCAGTAATAAATACATCGCGGAACGGGGTGGTAGGTTCCGAGTGGTGCATTGATATTCCCGTTGCTGTTTCTTTCCCCTGGCACCGCTAATAACTTATCCGGTAGACGGTGGCCGTGGTTCTTGCGCGTCTATCGGGCGTCTCCGGGCCTCGGTTCCGTCCCTCGGGTCGCTCGTCGGGGGCGAGTGATGTTTTCTGGCGCGGCTAGCGGACGCTCTGTGTGGTCCTCGTGTCAAAATGTGTCAAAACTCGAGTTCGCGATCTCAGCGAGTCGCCGGCAAAAAGCGGTTCGACGGCCCTACAAATTAACGGGCCCGTCGCGTCGAAGTCGCGTCGCGGACACAACATCGCTGCCGGGAGAAAAGGACGACGATCCTTCAGGAAACCACCGTCGTCCGACGCTTACCCAACCGCTACCCGACCCCCCTCCCACGCTCAAACGCAAAAATAATAGTCCCGGTATCTGGCATCGCCGAATTTGGCGAGGAAACATGACTCACCCTCGAGCTGGTGGCTCTGCGACGTCGCGGGATTTCTTCACCCTGCGCTCCTGGGGTCTTCTTCGACCCGTACTTCTACTTCTTCAACCCTTTTTCCATATTGTGAGAATATTTAGACGCCGATGAATATTTCAGATATTTCGAATTGAATGGTGCTGCAATGTTCCTTGTTCTTTTATTTCTTCGACCCTTTCGATATTGTGGAAATATGTAGACACTAATGAATTGTTTAGATATTCTGAATTTTAAAGGAGCTTCACGTGAATTGTCAAACACAAGATCTCGGTCGTGTTATTTGGCAGCGTCCCGTGTGCAATTCCCGAAGAAAAATATTAATGCAGGAATTAAGGAAATGTATATAATATCTACCTCTTGATGTTAAAAGTTATTTCAAGTGTAAAGCTGAATTGAGAATGTCAGGCGCGTTAGGTCAATGGTGATTTGACTGTGGTCATAGTAAATGTATGCGTTGACTGCCATACACGAATCCTTACAAATCTTGCGGAATCATAGTGATTACTACTTTAAGCCTTCTGCGCCACAAGAATCCCAAGAAAGTGTATTTTATTCAACTAAAAGAAGATACAAAAATTGGCCTTCTAAAAATGTACTTTTCATTTATTAGTTCTTGTAGATATTTTTATTAGTTCTAATTTCAAGAATATTCGACACTTAACATAAACATAAATTAGCTTTTGAAACAGCAGACTGAAAGCTGCCAGAAAATTCAATAGATTCGTCCATTATGCACGATCACAGTAATTGAAATAAAGCACAGTCTCTCTCATTTAACCTTTAAACCAGGGACTACGCAGCGACCGCATCGAACGCAGAAATCTGTGAAATTAATGGTAAAAATCATCAACATCCTCCGCTTAAACGCGTGCCCATGGGAACGAAGATACCATCGGGATCGCCTGCAGCCAACAAGCTCTCTCGAGCCAAGTATTCCAGAGTTGCTTAAAATTTTTCCGAATTCATTCCCCTGGATTCGCCTCTCCATTCAAAGCAGCCTCGTCGGCCGAAGAATTCCGAAGGAGAGGCCACGGGGAAGAGAAGCCTCGGCTCTCCGCTTGGCGATGCCCGACGAAGAAATACTGCGCTGTTCCCTGAAATGTTACTCCGTGTTTTCCCGGTAATTATCGCAGGTGTTAAAACGATCGTCAGGCCGCGTCCGCGTTTGCAACCTGTCCTCCGGGAGATACGTTTCCCCGTGTATCGTCTAGTCAACCTTTCGAATGCCACCGCGGCGCGCGATCAATACACGACGCGTCGCCTCGTCGCGTCGGCTGAATGAATCGATCCTCCCCGTCCTTTGCACGGAATTGTTCAACCGGTCGTCGGATCGACGGTCTCCGTCGACGGCCTTTACCCTGTTGGGGTCCCCCAGTCAACTCTACATTAAAAATAATTATAAATAAATATAAGTAAAATTAATGTCGAGAAGTAACTGCGAGATTTTATACACAACGAATTGCACTTTCATTCCCGTTTTGTTTCATTTTGATAACTGTTCTCGTTCTCGGGATATGAACGAGGGTACGTCACACTTTTTCTCACTCACTTTTAGGTCAGACTCTGTGCGAAATCATTTTCAACAAAATATGAACCCGACTCGGTCCAAAAAATCTACGGACCTGTGTACAGAACGAAAATTGTTTGAAGCTGGACCTGGGAAGCGAGCAAACATTGATTTCTCTCGTTAATAGCTTGATTATGTTATAATACTGCGTGTACGTTACTCTTTTCCTCACTTACTTTTCAGCCCACCTCTGTGCAAAATTATTTTCAACACAATATGAACTCGAATCGGTCAAGAAAATCTATGGACCTGTGTGCAGATCGAAAATTGTTTGAAACAGGACCTGGGAATCAAGTGAACATTGATTTCTCTCGTTAATAGTGGATCTTTGTGCAAAATAAAACCTTTCTGTCTGAATTGCGACAAACTGGGGTGAAATAAAAATTTTATTTCTTTTCGATTATGATTATCATTAAAGCAACCCTAAATTTATTTAGATTGTCTGTAGCTTTCAACATAATAAATGCTTGGACAAGAAAATTTATTCCACTATTTTCCATAAATGAATCTTTATAGTTTCAATAATTGTAAAATATAAAACCGGTCATTTCGATCGTGGTCGGTTTAGTATTGATAGATTGAAAATAATATAACAGTATCTTTAATTCTTCCTTGTTACTGTTCTAAAGTACACGTACTCATTCTTGTCATAACTGGAGAAAATCCGCAGTCTAGTGATAGTACCGCGGTGTCCTTGAACTCTTTCGATCTGCCTGCTGTTCGAAATGACAACCACTCGCAGAAGTTACTGATGAAGAGGCGAAGACGAGGATGGGTCGGGAAACACCCGAAAGAGGGCAGGACCGCGTCGGGATCCCGCGGCGTCCTTCGCGACCGTCCTCCCCGAGCGACTCCTTTTCGGCCGCGCGTTTCCGATGCCCGGGCCCCCGAGTTAGATAAAATCGCGGCTTTAACGGGACACAAATGGCGGGGCCATTGTTCGACAGAATCGTACCGTTGATTTTCTATGGGATACGGCCGGCGCATTGTGCAAACCGCAACTGGACGCGAGGCGCTTATACACACGCGGCCGATTGCGGGAACGTCTGCGCTGCCGAGCGGCAGGCAGGCGCGAACTGTTTGCCCGCTTCTCGATTTCCACCGATAAAATTATTCTCGCATAACGCCGCGCGATGAAGAATACTCGGGAATGCCTCTCTCTCTCTTTCTCTCTTTCTCTCTCTCTCTCTCTCTCTCTCTCTCTCTCTCTCCGACTCTGTTCTCCCTGTTGGCGGTACGGTGACGAGACATCTGTTGCGATTCGATGTTTCTTTGCTTGCGCGGGTAACGTGTTTTCAAAATAAAGAACGATACGTCCGACCGGAGATCGTGTCCAAGGGCCCCCATTGAATCGTTCCCTTTTGTGAGCGAGATGCTCGATAACACGAGGTGTTTGAAATAATTGAAGATCTCGTGTTGCCGCGTGTAAATCAAGTGTCCGGATAGAAACGTTCTAGCGCGGAAGGACTGCGGCCGTTTGCCGATCAAACCGATACACTTTCAATGCGAACAAGGTGCTCCAAACGTGCCATTTTTTCCTGGTCTTCGTGTTACACTATTTTATTGCTGCAATTAGTCGTAAAATATTTTAAATAACCCTCCTGAACTATTTAAATCAATTTGTCCCAAGGGCAGGCTGTTGTTTTCAATTTTATAGTTCGTGCAATTTATTTTAGTTTTCTCAGAATTTAATGTTAACTGCATCTCGATCTAATTCTTAAAATATAAGTGTTCAATTTCTTGAACCCTGCTGGATGCGTCCTATTATCATGATTTACAAGAGAAATACTGTAACATTTGATTCCAATTATTCACTAAATACTCTATGTACCGTAAATAATGTTAATTCCCCTGTAATTTCATTAATAACTGTCAACGCTGTCCGCAGACAACAGTAGCCACCAAAATATTGATAGTATCCAACGATAACGTACAACTTAGACAATATTACGCGTTCGACAGAAAAGATTTACTATCTAAAGACAGTGATAAAGCTTCTAGTTTTTTAGTCGACGGAAATGCTGTGGAGACAATATAAATGGACTTTCATTAATTCCCGAATGCGTTCGACCGAACGTTTATGATCGGTCATGACTAATAGTCGTGGTTGCAAATTCTCTCTCGGGAATGATTTAAACGAGATTGAAGACAGCTAACGAGGCTGCCTGTCGCTGTAATCTGGCGCCCGATATTTCCTGGATTAACGAGAAGTTATCCGGCATGTTCGACACACACACACGGCGGATTTGATTTCCTCGTGGATCGAGGATTTATTCGTGGATACGCTGCATTCCTGATAAATCCTTATTCGCGCTCAAGGACCTCCGCGTCGCGCGCCGCGCCGCGCCGTCCCGGTCTGCCGCCACTCTCTTTTCTGTATTATATACTTGTCAGACATTGTTATTATTACGGGCACGACCGCAGCTGCTCACCGAGAATAATAACGAACGTTCCTGCACCCCTTCGTTACACGTATCGGAGTCACGCACTTGCCATTGTTATTTAATCTGAGGCATTCCTTCAAATTAATCGATCGTAGCCGCAGATATGTGCCGCGGGACGCGGAAGTTACGAACCCATGAATCACTGTAACTTCGATATTATAATCCGCCGTGCTTATCCCTCTCTCGCAACGTGCCCTGTCGATTATACTTCGTACCTCAAAGATAATCCAGGTTTCACGTGTTTATCGACAAAAATTAGTGCTTTTGGAACTCTAATTGATTGAAGTTAATGTGCTATTTTAATCTTGCCACATTTTATTAGAATTTCTCATTTTCAAGGAAAAGATTTTCAGTGATTTCTCTATATATGTCGCGAAGGCCTGGATGCTAAACGTCACGGGATTATCCCCGCTACAGCGGAGCAAACCCCCTGAGGGGCCACGCCGAGGAAACATAACACGGCTCGGGTATATCTCCTTCACGATTCACGACGCTGGCAACACCCGTATTGTTGACATATATCGAGAATTCTGTGTAATACCTCGTTTGTGCATCTTTTTGATTTTCTTTCTACCCTGTCAATTTCATTGGGTTGTGCCATTAATGTACTATATATTTTTCCAAGCTTCCTCTTATTTATCCACGCGATTTGGCTCCTTAAAAAAACTAGTCTAATGCATCGAATGTGTTAATAAAAAACGAAACAAACTTTCGAAACAATTTCTACATCGGAGTAGAAATTACGTTCGGTAAATGAGGGATGGTTGAGGCTTAAATAAATTTTATAACAATTGTAGGACGCAGAAATCCCACTATACCTACCTAATTAGGAGCACCCATAATAAACAATTTATATTGCTTTAATAAATTGATTGCCAGAATAAATAAATGCAGGTAGTCCAGAAAAGCGTCTCGTAATCCCGATAATTGCAAAATAAAGAATCCGTCATTTTGTTGAATAATTTCATTATTACATATTGAAAGGAATAGGATGCACTTGCACGAGGTGAAATCCTAGAAAATTGCAATGGCAGAGGATTGTGCAAACGCGAATCTCGCGGCACCGGAAACGGTCGCGGCGTCCGTGGGTCGCGGGCGGCGACTTTTCGCGCGGATCCGCGACCAGGGACACATGAGAGCGGGACGTAAAATTCACGAGCGTAACTTTTATCGTCCCGCGGACATTCTCACGTTCTTGGCGGCGCGGCGCGGGGATTATGGGGCCGATGCGAGCGGAGAGCATCGGCGCGTGTGGGCGCTTCTTTACGACGGAAAGCCGAGCAACGCCGATCGTTTTACGCGAAAACGACTTTTTGCCTCGTCCCGACGTGCGTGCGGTCGACCCATTCGCCTCTGTAATAACGAGCCACGATCCTCGAACAAGGTCCACTCCGGGGATCAAGCGTACGGAAGCTGTCCGGAGATTATTGCCGCGTCTATTGTGTCGCCGCTGTCCGCTGTACTGGTGCTTTCTCCGTTAATTTCCGATTAATATACCAGCACGGTCTTTCTCTCGGTGGTCTCATTAACGAGTACGCCCTCGATTTTTTAATAGCATTTTGGAATGTCGCGGCGGCAAGGGGATCATCGTTAACCACCGTACGGACCTTAAAAATGATTGCAATAAGGACACTGTAGTCTTCTCATGCATTTTCATCCAGTTTAACCCTTTGCACTCAACGCTATTTTTATTCTAAAACTAAATTGTTCTTCCGTCTTGGAAAATTTTCATTTTATTTTTACGAAACTGATTCGATTTCCGTATATAATATCTAAATGTTTAGTAATCTGTTAAATACAATTTTGTAATGTAACAAATACATTGCAATATTTTTTGTAATTTCTATGAAATAAAGCCACAACAATTTCTAGTGGTGCTTCAGACTCACCACTCGAGTGCAAAGGGTTAATTCCATGGATTTCGTTTTGTTGTGGGGGTGGGGTTAATAAATATGGAAACAGTTATAACACATAAATATAATTAATAGAACTGAAACACTGGTTTTTCCCGATACAGTACACGCTCGCATGCTTACATGCTGTCGCGACGCTCTATACTCTTTTGTCTATATAAAAGCGGGAACGCTGGTGCGCGAAAACAAATGACTCGCGCCAACCGGCTGCGCCGACGCAGTTTCATCTATGCTCATCTGTGGGCACTGGAACCTTCTTCAATCCCCCACTTTCCAGTGTCCAAACCTAACTTTTCCACGCATCGGCGGTGGGATGTTCCTTTCAGCCCTTTAGTTAATACGTCTGCCGGGTTTTCATCAGACGGAACATACTCCAGGCTTATCAACCCGTCTTCCAAACTTTCCCTGACAATGTGGTATGAGATGTCGATATGTTTCGTCCTATGGTTATCGACTCTACTCTTCGAAAAATCTATTGCGGACCTGTTGTCGCAATACAGTTTGCACTCCCCTGCAACAAAGTTATTTAAGTCTAATTCTTTAAAAAACATTCTTACCCATGTGACTTCTTTTATGCTATTCGCCATGGATACATATTCCGCTTCCATAGTCGACGTTGCTAAGCATTTTTGTTTGCATGAACCCCAATGAACAATGTTCCCTCCAATGTACATGGTAAGATCGGAGAATGAATGTCTATGGTCTTGATCTCCAGCCCAATCCGCATCACAAAATAGTTTAACATTCGTGTCTCCGTTCTTCCCATATACTATACCATAATTTTTAGTCCTTAACAGATATCTAAGTACGTGCTTAGCTTGACCCCAATGTACCCTTCCCGGGTTCGCATTGTACTGCGATAACTTCGTTACTGCATATAGGACGTCTGGCCTCGTATATAAAGCTAAGAACATCAGTGAGCCAATTAGTTCCCTGTATGGCGTTTGCGCCATCGCATCCTTGTCTTCTTGCGTAGTTGGTCCATCATTCAGAGCTAAAAGGACTCCTGGATCCAATGGTGTAGACACTCCACGACATTCCATCATACTATATTTCTGTAGTAGCGTCTCTATGTATTGTCTTTGTGACATGCGTATGTCTCCCTTGTGATTCCTTTCTATTTTCACCCCTAGTGCATGACTCATCTCACCAAGGTCTTTCAGTTCATATGCTAATGATAACTCGTGTACGACTTGCATTATCGACTCTGACTCGCTCGAAAACATAAATAAATCGTCTACGTATACGATCTTTCAATCTCCGGAACCCACGTTTGGTTAGGAAGTCATCCAGTTCCCTGTTCCAATTTCTTCCGGACTGTTTCAGACCATAAATTGGGCGTAGCAATCTTGCGATTTTTTCTGCCTCGTTTTTGTGTAATGGCGGAATTCTTGCAGCTCCCCGTACAAGTACGCACATTTTATATCCACGTGCCTAGTGTACCAGTTGAATTCCGCTGCTAATGCTAGTAGTATTCTGATCAGAGGAAAACTCGCAACTGGCGAATACGTTTCTGCGTAATCAATTCCTCTCTTCTGCGTGAATCCCTGAGGTACTAACCTTGCCTTGTATCTCGCTAATTTGCCATCTGCATCAGTTTTCAATTTAAACACCCACTTACTGCCGATAGCCTTTTTCCCTTCAGGTAACTCGGTTATTCTCCAAGTTTCCCTGCTTTCCAGGCTATTTATCTCGTCTCGCATTGCCTCCTTCCACTCCTCTGCCTGTGGGGAGTTCAAGGCCTCAGTTAGGTTCTGTGGTTCCACTATGTCCACAAAATTTGCCTCAATGTCGCTTTCGACATTATTACTTTCGGAATCATGTTCGCTGACGGACGTCTTCGGTTTTCCTTTGCGCCCATATGGATTTCTAATAACCCTTTTGGGCCTACCCACCTTTTTGGTTGTGTTGGGAGTGTTGACCCCCACTATCTCCTCACTTACTCCATTTCGTCCAGGCCTTTCCGACGAACTCTGCCCATCGTCTCGCTTCGAAGCTGTAATGCAGCTCTCATTCTCCGACTCGGTTTCCGACCAGGCTTCGTCGAACCGCCAACTCTGTGCATTTTTCCTATATATCCATTCGGATCCTATCTTCTCTTCGCCGAAACGCACATGTTTGGTAGTGAGTACATCTCCTAATGTTGGACACCACAATCTGTAACCTTTCGTGCGATTACTATAGCCTACCAGTATGCATTCCACTGCTCGATTGTCCAATTTATTTCTCCCTTGTCTAGGAACTCGTGCGTATGCTAAACAACCATACACTTTTAAGTGCAACACGCTTGGCTTATTCCCAGTCCATACGGCCAGTGGTACCTCATAATCGATCCCGGTGTGACACACTCTATTTTTAATATACGCCGCAGTTGTTACCGCTTCGGCCCACAACTTCTGTGACAATCCGGCTGAAGCGAGCATTGACCTGATCATGTCCAGTAACGTTCTGTTGATCCTTTCTGCGACGCCATTCATCTGCGGAGTTTCCACATTTGACCGCTCGTGCCGTATACCCAACTCTCTGAAATATCCATCAAGTTCTCTATTACAGAATTCCAGTCCATTGTCTGTTCTGAACCTTTTGACCCTTTTATTTTGTTCACCCTCCACCTTGGATATGTATTCTTTAATATGAACCTTAGCTTCGTCCTTACTTCTCATACACTTAACAATTGTTTTTCGAGAAAAGTCATCGGTAAAGGTAATGAAATATTTACTGCCACCGATTGAATTCATAGGCATAGGACCACAAACATCAGAATGAATCAACTCGCATACCTGTCGTGTCCGTCTCTCCCTGAGTCTCTTACATGGGAGTTTTGTTGCCTTACCAACGCAGCACGCATCGCACGCAAATTTATCATCCCTCGCGTTAGTCAGCCCTCTCACTCTGTCTTCTTCTGCCATTCTTTTGATAATTTCGTGGCTTGTGTGGCAAAGACGCTGATGCCATATTTCGTTTGTATTTAGGCTCAGCGCATGCGATTCTATTCCTGAGGACTCGGTCACATCCACCTCGGCCTTCACTATATACAAGTCATCTTTTCGCTCTGCCTCGCAAACTATTCTTTTGGTCGTTTCATTTTTTATTATGACCTTCCCTTCTTTGAACAGTAGTACTTTATTTCTCTTTTCGATTTGTGAAATGGACATTAGATTGCGTCGCACATCTGGAACGTAATATACGTTGTGTAATATAATGGAATTTTTCTTACCATTCACCAACGTTGTTAAGGCTATGTTCCCTTTTCCCTTCGCTTTCAGGGTTGCACTGGTTTGTTTATTTGGGTCCGCCGCAGTATTTACTACTTCTGATTTCAATTCGTAGAACTTTGTGAACCATTCTCTGTTTCTGCATACGTGGTGTGTACATCCACTGTCAAGTAACCAAGCATCATCCATATCCACATTGTTCACTAACACAAGAAATGCATCGTAATCCTTCCTTGGCTTTGGCTCTCACCTCTTTTTTCCTCTTTCGGGTTTTGACCGACAGTCTCTGACCATATGTCCAACCTTCTTACAATTAAAGCACTGATTAGGTTTGACTTTATCATTCCAAGGTTGTTTGAATTTCTTCTCTTCTGGCTTTTTAACGAATAAGGCTTCTTTGGGAGTAGCTTCACTGTCAGCATTTTCTCTCGATGCTCTTCGGTTATACTCTGCCAATAATACCCTTTGGACCTCCGCTGAAGTAAGCTTATCGTTTGGTAGGTTTGCCAACGTCATATTGAGGTTTTCGTAGCTGTCTGGAAGACCTGATAATAATGTGTACGCAAGATCCTTGTCACCTACCTCTGCTCCTGCTTCTCGCAGGTTCGTTGCAGCTATTTTGGCCCTGGCAAGGTATGCAGGCATATTCTCATCATTCTTCACTTTTAAATGGTAGAATTCTTTCTTCAACTGCATTATTCGTACCCTTGACTTTGGTTGATGGACTTGCTCTAGTATCGTCCATGCCTCATGCGCACTTGCACAGTCTTCTATGTGAACCTGTTGGTCTATTTCAACGTGGAGACCTATTGCTGCAATTGCTTTGTTCTCAATTGCATTGTGCATTCCCCTTTGCGCTTCTGTAGCCTCTGCAGGAAGCTCTACCTTCCTTAGAACATTATCCAGTAAGCCTCTGCCTCTGAGATACCATTTCATCTCAATCTTCCATGAACGATAGTTATTGTTGTTTAATTTGGATACCCTATTATCACTTTCTTTCTCCATCCTTGATGCAGACATCTATCGTTATGTACCTAGTATGTATGCACTGCTTTACAACCCCACGTGTTCACTTTTATGTTATGTGTACTATTTAGCAATGCGACGCATTTATTTGCGTCCTGGGCCCATAACCATTGTTGTGGGGGTGGGGTTAATAAATATGGAAACAGTTATAACACATAAATATAATTAATAGAACTCAAACACTGGTTTTTCCCGATACAGTACACGCTCGCATGCTTGCATGCTGTCGCGACGCTCTATACTCTTTTGTCTATATAAAAGCGGGAACGTTGGTGCGCGAAAACAAATGACTCGCGCCGACGCAGTTTCATCTATGCTCATCTGTGGGCACTGGAACCTTCTTCACGTTTTATTTATATATATTTTACTCAATATATATGAAATTGTAATATAATCGTACCTGGTTCCAGATTTTTTAAATTTTGCAATTATTGAAATCATTAAAATCCAAATAAATTCTAACTTCTCATTTTCATGAGTCAGTATAATACCTGTTACTTTTAACCAGTTAACTGCGGAGTTTATTTTTAAAAATCCCTCACTGCGGGGAATTAAAATCTAGCAAATGCCGCTATTATAAATTTTACGAAAAAAGTAAAACAAAATGAGAAAGAATCACGTTTTTATTTGACATGAAATTAACAATTCATTAACGTTAACCGCGCCGCAATAGAGATTTTGTCCGACGCGTATACACGTCAAACGCGCTGGACTGATTAAAACGCACAGATGAAATATTTCGTATGATCTCCTAAAATCCCCCCCCCCCCAATAGAAAAGGTATGCGAATCAGACTGGAGCATTTAACGGATCGTCGTGGTCGACGAGTAGGAGTAACCATAACTCCGCGGCGGGCAAAATCGTGTCACCGGAGGACTTTCACTGGAAGTGAATCGCGGCATTCAGCGGAGGTTGTTCGAACATCCGCGATTCGAGGGTTAATTAAAGAGTAACCAGACTATAAGGCCGGTCACAATGAGATCATTAAAAGAGTGGGCCGCAATGCGCCGCCCGTGTAAATGGCCATTTAAGTAGTCTTAGCCGGTGTAGGAGAAATCGAGCGGCCGAGGATGTAACAATTTCCCCGGATACAACCCCCGGGGTCGCCGCGTGATCGTGCAATTATTGTCCGCGGTATAGTCGTCGCCGGCTGGACGGGTTTCGTTAATCAGAGGGTCAATTGTTTCACCCTCGGCCCGAAGGAGAGACTCGCATTGTGGAGCACACGGAGAATGGATTTAAACGGAACAGAATGGAACGGCGCGGCGCGTTGGAACGGAATGGAACGGAACGCACGCGCCTCTCTCGCCACCACCGGTAGGATTGTTTATATCTGGCTGGATTCCAGCTCGATAAATTCGATTTTTTACACGCGTACGAATATAGTGCCGGCCATTCAGTCGGGTTTTGCACGGGCCGTGTCGGGCTGTACGCCGCGGCGTCCTCGTCGTCGTAAGCCCTTACAAGAAGCCAGCTCCATTCAAGAGTCAACCGCACTGAGTTATACCCCGCTACGGATTCGCACGGATCCGGCGCGCGAATTCGCAGCCGGATTCCCCCGGTGGACCGAGCATGACCCCGCGGGGCCAACAATGCCCCGGGAGCAAGAGCGGCACGCTCGAGAGGAGCCCCCAAGTCTCAGAGAGAGAGAGAGAGAGAGAGAGAGAGAGAGAGAGAGAGAGAGAGCGAGAGAGAGGGAGAGGGAGAGAGAGCCAGAGAGAGGGAGAGGGAGAGAGAGCCAGTCGAGAGATCCTCTCTCGACAATAATGGAACGGACGCTCGTTACGTAAACGCGCGTGACCTTATCGAGCGGCGAATTGAGCGAGGCTGGCCGCAATAATATCGATACCCGCGCTCGTTATTAATAATAGTGATCACGAGGGCGCAGCGACCAACTTCAAACCTGGATGACTCGTGCGGTTCCACTCTGCGTACGCTATGTCTCAATTGAGACGACAATTGTAAATTGTGTTGTATTAGCTGCCCTTTTGTCAAATCGATAAAACAGTTTTGTTTTTAACACTAAGTTTACGGGACCCGACAGGCTCTAACATTTTTAATTTAAAATTATTAAGATTCCAAGGATGCATACGTGAGAAATTATTTTTAGGAAATTTATTTCTCTGAGTATATATTATTTTTAAAATGTTTCGAAAAATGTGGGTAGCACGTTCTTGTTATTTTAATAGTCACTTTTAGTGCTCTGTAAACCTAGTGTTAAAAGTTCTTCCAATTTTCGCCATTCAGTGGTACGAAAGCTTAACTAATTTTAAATTGGAAAGGATTGAACATTAATGTGCTTAGGCAGTGAGGTGTAAAAATACTTCAAAAGTGGCTAACTCCTTGGAGGATACTGACATGTACATTTAATTTTATTTTCATGCAATACGAACGTTACCTTTTGTCAATGAATTTGCAATTGTTTTTATTTCTGTTCGATTGATACCTATTGAATATACCATAAACTATATTTAATTATGAAGAAAATAAAATCATCCAATTTGTTTTTACCAATTTTATTGCTGGAAATGTAGATTCCTGTTTTAACTAGAACCTTGTGTAGGCATTTCTTATGTAGTCTCCATAGTTTTGTAGAGAACAATGACAAATATGAATATAACTTTTATTTTACTGCACAAGATGAACAAGATGATGGGATTAGCTTTGTTTTTTTATAATCAGGCTAATACATTTTATTTATTTGTTTTCAATAATCATTTTGGAGACATGTTCGACGAACTAACGTCCATCAAGTTCGGTGAAGATTGTGCGAATGATATTTTTGTCTTCTGTTTCCGGTGTTGCCATAACACTTCAACTTCATGAGTGACTACTTAACGAAGAAAACGAGTGAGAAGCAACTGAAACGTTCATGCGAGATAGAAATTAACACTAGAAAACACTTTATTGCTTTATATATTCAGTACATACAAGGTTAGACTGATTTAGCCTTAGGATTTCCGTTTTAATGTGTGAAATCAATTAAAATGTAACGTTTTGTTAAAAGAAGATGACGTGGACTTTCATGTCTCGTTAACCCTTCACGAGTTTCCCATTTGTTCGAAGATAGAAAGTTTTATGGCAATCTTTAGCATTCTCGTCTTTTACACACATTCCACTATGAGTCCACTGAATACTTTCATATTTGCATGCCTATTATTATGCTTTTTATGCATGCAGTTGTTCATCAAAGAACAATTATATTTCCCTGTAACATTCCCTGTATCATCTATGGTCTTTAATTAAAGTTTAATTAAACTGAGATTCTTATGCTTCTTACGAGCACAAACCCGTTTTTTAAAATAGGAAGATACGTCTTGGAAAAAATATTACACAATCATGTGACTGTAATAAACCTTGAGAGCGCGATAGGATCAAGTAAGAATTACATAGTAAATTAAAAAACGGTGTTACTCTCGCTGTAAAAATTGAGTAATGGCCCCTCAATTCCTAAATTTCGAATAACATAAGTATTGTACAGACTGTTAGCATATAATAATATAGCATATAATAATACGTTAAGACGGGATAAATAAAACTTACTTCATTGTTTATTCTCACATTTACTCATAACATCACAATTACAACGTATGGTAGTACAGTTCTACAATTTAAGACCTTGATTAAAAAATTAGACTAGTTCATGTTTCAGTAAAATTGTACTCATCAAAGTCCTACGTATTTTGATACACTAAGGATTGTCTGAAATCAGAATTCAACATTTTTCAAAACCCGGACTTTGTCAGCAAGGTTTTGTGCGCCAACGTCCTTCATTACTACATACAATACAGCTCAAAAGTATCCGGACACTTGCGAAATATGTATTAGTATTACATGGAAGTTATTTCAGTGCCTAAAATAGTGACTAAAATCGATTTTTATTAGTTTCTTATCAAATATCTAACGTTTCAAATTAAAAATTACGTATATTATAATACTACGCTAAAATTATATACGAGATTCATCGACGTATCCACCGCGGAGTCTCCGGATACTTTCGAGCGGTATTGTATTTCTAAAATCTCATAAATTCCCAAAGAAAATCTGATACATTGTCGCCACTTTATACAGTAAACAACTAAAACCGAAAGCAAAGAACATTCGAGGCGTCAGGTACGCCAATAGTATCCTCCAGCTAAAAGACTAGCCTCCAGCACCATAATTTGATACCACTTACCTTCCAGAACCAGGATAAAGCAGCGTCTAGTTAGCCGGCGAACTTCAGCACAGCCGATCGTCCGACTTCCGTGTTCAGCAAAATATGATCTAGCACGAACGTCATATGGAAATAAGAAGATCGCAGAAAGTTTTTGCGAATCCTGGAAGCAGTTATGCTCGAGATGACCCGGTGTCGATCCGTGCACAGCCATCGACGAACGATCCTCGGACTTTTTCCCATCGGTTCTATGATCCGCGCGAGGAGCTGCGTGCCTATCGACGGAGGAGGTCACCGGCGCGGCGCGCTCGTCCGCGGCGTGATAGACCCATTCGCGTAATTTATCGTCGCGTTAACCATAATAGACACGAGCGTGGTATCCACCAGCTGGAAATGACAAGTAACAGCGGAGAGTATCGGTTGTACCTGGTTTTTCTCCTCCGGTCGCATCGCTCGATCCGCGTGGTCCCCGTCCTTTCTCATCTTCTCCTACTACCCAGCTGCCACCGCGGACGAGCAAATAGAAGCGCGTATCGTCGCGGGATACTCGGGTCTCTTAACGAACATCAGGCCCGAGGGGCGACTGCATAGCGGAAGGGGGCGGGGAGGAGGGGGACACCTCAGCGATGATAGTCGATCGGATCACAGATACGGGGGGTGGGGGAACCCCGAGGGGAAATACTCGAAGGAAGGGGCGCTCCTCGCGAGGCGATTACCGATGACACGTATGCAGGCAATCCCGCGGCGTTTGCGCAATTATTGGAACACCTCATGTCCGCAATAAATGCTGGAGTATGCCCTGAAAGGTGTTAGTTCAAGATCATCCGGTGATACAAGACCGCTCGGACGGTATCGCTCTCGCGAGATGCGGATTTCATCACGCGGCTCATCCGCTCGCAGCTACCTAGTCTTATGTAACCAGCCGGGACATTAAGGTTACCCTCGATCGTGGAAACAGTCGCGCCTACCCTATTCTCCGTTCCACCGTGTTTTCATAATTATTTGCCGGCCGATGCGGCAGCCGTTCTTACGCACTCCGAGCGAGCCGGCCGCGAAAGGTCGCGCGGATCCGTGGATCGCGATCTTCTTCGGATCTCGCCCACCAGGGACACGTAAACTTTCTGGAAAATATGGCTTGCGGAGTTGGAAATTCATTTTACAACGCGCGCTCGAAAAACTCTTCCTTCGAATCTTCTGGGAGCTGAGAGACTACAAACTATTAGATGAACTAGTGGAAAAATAAATGGAGAATCTTATCTTATTTGTCTAAGTAAAATTCGATAAAAAGATTCTACTTACTTTGCGTCAAAAATCCTATAAAATCAAAGTAATTTATTCATCAAAATAATAATTGAAAATTTGGAACGTGTGATACAGTTCTTCAACCTTCTTGCATTTTGTAGCTCCCATTTCTTCATTGTACAGTCGTAACCTCCGATAAGAGGTTATTCAGCAGTCTGTATTACCACAGTCTGTCTGGATAGCTTATACTAATGTGAAGGTAATGTAATAAGTACATATCAGTTGCACTGACTTAATTTTTAATGGACGTAATAGTGACGCAATAGTGTGTAGATATACACAATCCACAATCTTTCAGGAAGGAATTTCTGGTATGGTGAATATATTAACGAAAAAAACCACCTTATTACACACGGAAAAATTGTTATCTTTCGGATAGAACGTTGACCGTCACAATAGAAATTTTCTCGAGATAAATAGTAATGTTTTTTTTTTTGTCGGTAGTTAAATTTTGTTGTCCGATGCAGCCTGCTTCTAAGGAACGAAGGAACAACAAAAACAGTGAGGTCGACGTGATTCAGGGTAGGAAAATAATCGAGCGACAGAGCGGAGAACCTGTTCGCGGGACGGTGTGAATTCCAGAAAACTCGGTTACCGATGCCATGGATAAACTAACAAGCAACAAGCCTGGTGAGTCAGAGGCGGTCGCAGCAGGAGGAAAAGGTCTCGCGAGCGGCGAACGCATTAATCGTCGTCCTTAATTGGGCCATGTCGTTAGGCGAGGAGCGCGACGAAACTGGATATCGCGTAATTGATCACAAAGCATACGATTGCGCCGTACAGGGAAGACGAGCGCAAGGTCGGGCCACGTGTCTCTGCGTACGTGTGTACCACCGTGTGTCGCAATTACTCCCACGTCACCGTGCATTGAAATCTCCGCGCCGGGGAGCGTCGCTGGGGACGACGCCGCGTTTAGACAATTTTCTGAAACGCTTTGTCTCCCGGAACTTGCCGGGAAGACGTTCCTGACTTGCTTGGAGAATTTCTGGAATTTCTGGGCCACTCTTAACCCTTTGCAATACTTCTTTGCAATACTATAGAAATACAGGGTGAGGCGCTAGAAGCAGGCCACCTGAATAACTCGGCTGCTATTGGTGTTAGGAAGAAATGCATCAGATGGAACTTGCTTGGTTTCGAGGGAACATTAATCTGATGTTAGTAGCTTTTTTGTAGGTGAACGCGTAAAGGACATATGAAGGTCAACTTCATTTTTTTTTAAATGGAATGTCCCTTTTTTATACCATAGATCGATAGAGTATCGAAGTCTGAGTATAAAAGCGTTGACCTTCATATGTCCTAAACCTAATAGTTGACGAGATATTATCCAAAAAACAAAGAAAATTATTTTGGTAATATCTCGTTAACTATTAAATTTAGGACATATGGAGGTCAATACAGTTTCACTCTGAATTCGATAGTCTATCGATTCATGGTACAGAAAGTAGGTCTTTCCATTTAAAAAAATCAAGGTGACCTTGAAATCTCCTCTATGCCTCCACCCACGCAGAGAATGTTTGTGTCACAATATGCTACCCCTCCCTATATCATGTAAGTTTAGTATACAACATTTTTCCATATTATTACCAATAACGGCAATATCCAAAGGGGACATAATTATTGCTTCACCTTGTATAATACACACTTCCTTGCCGCCTTTGGTTGTTGATATTACTTCGACTCTGTCTCGTAATCTCTTGTTATGGGTCGTTGAATTTAAATAAACATTCAATCACGCTATACGCTTCACCTGTACTTTAGTCGTTTACAAAAATCTCTGTAGTGCGAAGTGCATCCTAAGTTTCCGAAATGCGTCATTCAATAACGGAGAAAGTAGATACGGTTTTTGTTTACGGGGAATGTCGCCATATTGTAAGAGAAGCAGTCCGTTTGCCTGCTGAACGGTACCCCGAACGTGCCAGACCCTTACGATCTGTCTTCACGAATGTTAGAGATTTCAAGGTCACCTTGATTTTTTGTTAATGGAAAGACCTACTTTCTGTATCTTTCCTCCATATGTCCTACATCTAATAGTTAACGAGATATTATCGAAATAATTTTCTTAATAATTTTCGAAATAATTTTCTAACACCAATAGCAGCTAAGTTATTCAGGTGGCATGTTTCTAGCGCCTTACTCTGTATATTCTTTGTCGTGTTATACGTACGAAACTGGTGCAATTTACTCGTACAATACTGAAGTGTTTAGTAATTTATTAATTACAAAGACATTTGATAATGTAAAAAATATTATGATGATACAACAATTTTTTGCGGCGCTTTACAGACACCATTTAAATGCTAAGGGTTAACACCAGGGACCTGTCAAAATGATAGATTCTGACATTTTTAATCTACGAATATTGAGATTGTAGAGATGCATCCACGAAGAATCATTTAACAAATTGATTTCTTTGGGTATATATTAAAAAAAATTGCTACAAATTTGTACAGATATATCTATGTTATTCTTATAAAGTAATGTAAAATTTTCAGTGCTCCGTAAACATAGTGTTAAGGTGCTAGGTATATCCTTAACCCCCGTCCGTTATTGCAAATGTACGTAATTATAATTGAAAAGAAGCCACTTGTAGTCGTCCTGTATCCTATTCTATACTTTATTGATCAATAAAAAAGATACCGAACGTTACCAAGTGTATGTACATTGCGACCCAAAGCAATAAAATTTGAACAACGTTTTTTTACCAATTATTGAAGACCATACATTCAGTTGAACAAACTGCAGAAGTTAGCGCGCCACGCCGCGCGTGGCTGTCGATCGCTGGCGAGTCACACAGTTGATCGGCGAAAAATCCTGAACAATGATTCCGTTGCCATAAATCGAGCTCGCGGGTAACACGGCTCCAGCCGTCGCGGAACGGACGCATTAGCATCGCGCGTTGCATCTGAACCGTAAAAGGAACCATCGGCGAGTATCCTGGCCGAGGATGATCTTTCAAGTGAGAGGAGGACTCGTCCTTGTCTGTTCGGTTGGACGCCGCCGCGCTGCGCTGCGCCGCGCTGCAGAGCGTGTACATCATGCCCAGGCCGGCCAGAACGCCTCTCAAGATCAGGCATCCGCGTGTGACCACACATGTGTAATTCCAATTAACATCGCGGCCAGCCGGCTCTCGAGCTCGCTTTTGCTCAGCGCCTAATGCCAGAGCGTTACGAGTTACACGCGAGTTATTTCGCGCTAAGGTTAACGCGTGCGCGCCGCCTATAGCCTGGCTAAATCACTGACCGATTGACTTTTATTCCGTTTCCACTTGATCGTCGTTCCCTTGGCGAACACCGACGCTAATCGGCCCAGAATCTCATGCTGAAGGATCCAACGCACAGTCCCTTGAAATCGTACTTGATAGGATGACCTGTTTGGTGATAGAACATAATTCGTCTTAATACTAGAGAATACAGTGATTTCTCTATATATGTCGCCAAGGCCTGGATGATAATCGTCGCGGAGTTATCCCTACTACCGCGAGGCGACGAAGCTCGAGTATGCCTCCTGGACGATACACGACACCGGCAAGACCCGTGATGTTGACACATATCGAGAACTCACTGTACTAGCATTACTTCTACGTAAACAAAGTCGAAATCAGTGTGTATAAAACCATGGTAAAAATAGCGTTAAATAAGAAAATTTAGAATTTGTCATTCAGTTAAAACAAAAAATAACATTTCTGATGAGCCCCCTTCATGAGCCAGTGATTTAGACTCTTTGATATTTTTTGATAGCTAGCTTCGAATTCTAGGAACTAAACGCGTGAAAGTGTATCCCTTCTAGTAACCTGATCTCGAGTAATAAATTTTGAAATAGTCTTCAGGGTAAGTACAGTGCACCGAAACAGAAGTGTTAATTGCGCGATCCACATTGCAGTTTTTCCCCATTTTCGTAGAGATATCGCACGCTCTCGCGAAGCAGGCAGTGTGCACAGTGCAGGTACAATCACGGGAAAATCATCGGCGATTTACGCCAGCTAATGCGCAGCCGCCGCGCCGCGAAAACCGTAACGACGATCCGGTAATTGGACCGAGATTCGCGCGAGATTGTATCGCGCGATGAGCTTCGGGAATTTCCCCGTAACCGCGTCATTTTTGCGGACCCGTGCCTACGATCTTTCCACACCTGACGATCCCATTAACCTTTCTGTTGCGCAATCGCTTTGGAACCGCTCGAACCACTCGGCTTTCTCAAAATCCCCATTGCGAAATGGGCGGAGAATCTGTGCCGATTTTTTGCCGATCTATTCTAGTGTGTTCTCTGATGGGCTACCGTGTTGCCGTAATTATTGGGCTGAGAGTGCTTATGCAAATTTATGTCTTCATCGTCAGCTACCAAGAGACTAAAAGAGATTCGTCTCCTATGTAGTAATGGCTACAGTGTTTTAAAAATAATGGGAAGAAGAGATTCTGCGAAAGCTTCCAGTTTTTTGTTCTGAACATTTTTGTAGATGGCTCACTTTTGAAGATCTTCACTGTTTTTATGCGTTGTTCGCTTTTAACGCTAAACCTACCAAAATGACCGGTTTTCTATTTTACAATTATTGAAATTATAAAAACGTTTTCATAGGGAATTACTGAATTCACTTCTTTATTTAAGTACATATTATAATAAAAATCGTTTAAAGTTTATGTAAATTCAATCTTTTCATTGCTATAAGGCGTTTTACTTTTATATGTTTTCTGCCTGGTAGGTTTAGCGTTAACCCATTACCCGTCGCAATTCAAAAATACAAAAGAAAATTAAATTAACTGTATAATGATATTCATATTAACCAACTGGAACTATTTTTCCGTAATTCTTATTGTTTGTATTTAAATATAAAAATTAAAGCCCGTCCCATTTTTGGAACATTGGCGGAATGTACTATAGTATACTAAAAAAAAACAAAATTATAATTGTATACTCTGAACGGATTTATCAGGTAAGTAATCAATAATAAGTAATATTAATAAGTAATCAATTATTTTTAAATCTAAAACAAACTTTGTAGTAAATTCAGGTTTTTATTTCTTAATTTATTATATAATCTCCGTCATTATCAAGGACAGTTTACCATCTTTCTTGCAAATTTTCTCCTTACATCTTCTACAGAAGTGAATGTTTTATTTCTTAAACAATGCTCAAGAGATCTGAAAAGATGATAGTCAGAGTACGGGGCCGGGCATGGTCAATTTGCAGTATTACACTTTTTCTGTGGACTAAAGATGCCCTCTTTTTCAATAGTTCTGAATACGGCCGTTGTAATTGCTGACAATACAACTTAGCTGTAACTGTTCCTCCAGGTTTCAACAACTCAAAGTGAATTATGATACGACAGTCCCACCAAATGCACAGTAACACCTTTCTAAGTGATAAAGTAGGTTTAGGGGTTGATATTGCGGTTTGATTTGCAGAAAGCCATTGCTTGGAACGCTTTATGTTACCATAAAGAATCCATTTTTCATCTTCGGTAACGATTCTGCTAAGAAATGGATCTCTACAAAATCTGGATAGCAATGATCTGGATAGTAAATTGATCGACGAATATTATTGTTTGTCTCAGATAATTGACGCGGTACCCATATTCCCTGCTTATATGCCTTTCCCATTTCGTGTAGGTGCCTTTATGTCCTTTAATAGTTGCCTTTATTTTTAATTTAGTTTTAATTTAAGTGTCTTCCATAGTTGACCATGTGGACCCAAGGCTTCTCGATAATTCTTGCCTACTTAATTTTATCATAATCACCAGCAGCAAACCTTCTGAGCCAACGTTGACACTTGTTGATCTTCAATACATCTCCATATACATTGCAAATTTTCTTTATTGTTACCGTTGCATTAAATCCGACATGAAAATGAAAATTAGAATATGATCCTTGGAATGTCGCCATTTTATTAGAGGGTTATAAAAGAATTATACTCTTTAGAATATTTTTAATATAGGCTGCTTTATCCAAAACTGTAAAAGAATACGTGTTTCCTCTTCAACGATCGGTACAGAACTAAAGACAGAACAAATGCTTTGCATATAATTGTTTACTTATGGGTACCCCTAATATTACGAGTCCGGCACTAATGGTCGAAGTGCGGGCAAAAACGGAAGGAGGAAACAAGAAGAGCGGATTGACGGGGATAAAGGCCGCGGGGCCGTGTCCTTGTGCGGCGCAGGACTCTCCAGGACACGGACCACACACGTCGAGGCAAGTGTATCGTAAGTGGCCTTTATTTCGAGAGAAAATATTATCGCAGGCATCGGGCCCGCGGATAATGCTCGCGGTTGTGCTCGCCGGTGTAGTTCGGAATAATATTTTGTCCGGTTCCGAGGCGGCGTAGGACCGCGTGTAGCGAGTGCTCTATTCGTTGGTCGTTTGTCAGGTAAAAAGTGGCTGTCGTGTTCGCCATCGAAGGAACTCGACCGGACAGGATCGCTTGACAATTACCGAGCTAAAAAGGGAGCCGAGTTCGAGCATTGTGCCCGGGAGAAAAATCAAACCGATTTCCGTGCTGGCCCGTGTGCGTCGCACGCGGTCGATTCGGCGATCTTTTACAAATGCGAAATTTATCTGGCGATCTGGACCGTTGGTCAATCCCGGGCCGATGGACATCTCTCTTTCAAGTGGCTCAGCCTGACTCTATTGTCGGGCCGGGTCAACGGGGTCGTCATTGTCCCGCTCGGGGCCAATCTCGAATGGATGTTTTGGTTTTCGTGAATGCGTCCGATGGCACCTTCGAGTGGCCGGCCTCGATCGATCGTTTTTCTTCCCTCCGGAGATTTTTCTCCTTCAGTCCCGGGACCGGGATCTCCTCCTCTTTCCCGTTCGCCATTGTCTACTGATGCTCCTGTGTTCTTGCCACCGATTGTGTGCCGAAGAAAAGAAACCGCTGGAAGACAGATCGAAGACCGTCACCTAGCGTTCGATGAATTATCGCCGCGCGTCTCGATCGTTAACTACAGTGACGCCTAACGGATCGCCGATTTATCTCGATTTTCGCTTCTTCGGAGATTTACAGGCTTTTCCGGGCGGATCGTAGGTGTGGCCGCATCGCAACCGCCAGCCTTTCAAACAGTGTCGCGCACTGGACCGATTGATTCGTTCGTCACGAGCATTCCCGGCTTCTTGGAACAGAGAAAGCCACAATGCTGGGATCGGTAATTGCACTGAAATGCGATGAAAGGGCTACGGTAATTAATGATTCGCTTTGTGATCCATGAGCTTGAAACCGTTACGTGCTGTGGTCGCTTAATTGCGAAATTATGTGTTTTAGCGGCGGAGAAGAGATTTACAAGAAAGCCGATGGAACCGATCAACTTTACCGATATGGAGTCATCGGGGAGGCGATTAATCATGTTACAGAGAAATAGCACGGTGGCACATGTCCTTTTGTCTATAACTCTCGGGTCTGGAACTCGACGAACAACGCATTAGGTTTGTAACAAATGTTACCGATCGCTGTTCGGGAAAATAAAAATCCTGACGGACTTTCAAAAATACTAAGGAACTTTCATCTTTGTTTGCAAGGCACGTCAGGTCTGTAGGATTCACAAGAAAAATCAGTAGGGTAAGAGACCCAATTACTGTGCCTATATTAATTATACTTATTTTTAAAACGTAATGAATCTTCAAAAAGAGATATAAAACACATGTATTCACTGATTTTAAAGAAAAAATTGATATTTCTCTTTTAGTATTCACTGTGCTTTAAAAATAAGTGTAATTAATTTAGGAACAGTAATTGGTACCCCCCCCCCCCCCCAGTAATTGCGCCACTTAGCCTATTCTTTCAATAAAACAGGATATAACAAGAAACGACCTAACAAGAGATTCTCCATCATCGTAGAATGCAACTCTCGTAATAAATATTGTATCTTCGGTGGAAACAATTTTTCCATAAAGTCAAAACCTACAGAAACACGGTCCAGTTATTTTTTTTTTTACTCGTTGCGGCCTCGACAAGCGGATTGAAAAATCGGCCGATTAACAGGTTGAAGTTCATCTCCGCCGAATCGAGGGGGTAGCCAATCTCCCGAGGGGGTCCGCCGAAACGTTCGCCGTTATATAATCCCGTTAATTAATTGGAGCGCCGCCATCCTCGTAATTCGTCGTTTCCACGAACTCCCGGGGCAGCAGAGCGAGTGGTCGAAAAGCTCGAGGCAGATCGCGCGAGTCATTCATCACGCGCTTGTTAATTTCTTGTTATGAATCGACGCCGGGTCGACTACTGGCACCGACCTGAATGTCTTTAATAAGCGGAGAAGCGGAACGGTCCGTTCGAGAGCATCGCGGCGAGCATGGTGCGTGCGAGATACAGATTGCGGCCGATTGTGACCGGCAGCCATGATTAATCGCGACGATCAACCCTCGCGCGAGAGGAACGCTCGCCCTTTCCAGCTCCCTCAATGCCCGCAATTAACCCGTTCGCAACCGATGACGTACTGGTACGTCAAACTCTGGTCGAGTCCACGCACTGGAACGTCCGAATCCGCTCTCGAAATCGAACTATTATCGTGGATTGACTCACTATGTTTATGCGCTGGATAAGGTTTGGTTAAGCACATGGTTTCCCCCACTTTAATTTCCCTTTCTACCGCGCTGTTCCCCCACGCTTCCACCGTGGCTCGGTCACGTGACGCCATTCCGCCTCTGCCGTGCATACTCCGGTGCGGGCAGAGAGGGGGTAACTTTTTCCTCACAGTTCGTGTCCCCTCCCTACTCTACCTTCCTCTTCCACGACGCTATTCTCCCACGCTTCCGCTGCGGCCCGGTCACGTGACACGTTTCGCGTCTCTGTCGTGCATACTCCGGTGCTGGCTGAGAGGGGGTAAATTTTTCCCCTCGGTTCGTGCTCCCTCCCCAGTCTGCATTCCCCTTTCACGGGATTCCTCCACGCTTCCGCCACGGTCCGACGCGTTTCGTCTCCGTCGTGCGTGCGTAACAATATCACGTGACCAATCCGGTACTGGCAGAGAGGGAGTAACGGTATTCCCCTTATTTCTAGTCAATTCCCCTGATCCGGCGACATTGCTGCTGTTGCGAACAGGTTAACTCAGAGATTCCCAAACTTATTAAATCCATCGCTCTTGTTTCAGATGAACAATTACTCGGCAGTCCCCTGAAACTTTTGTAAGTGAACGAACAACAAGATTTGGAAAATTTGCGTTGTTTTATATATTCATATACCGTTCCAGTTGCGCACAACGGAAGCAGTGGGCTAGCAGAGTTGGCCCCCTAGCCTCGAAATTTGATTTTTTTGCGACAACCACGACACGATCTCGAGTCAGCTCGGGGACGATCCTCGATAACGTACGATCGCGGAAAAAACACGGGCCTGACGTGCTTAAGGCCGCGTCAATCACGCTCCGGTTACGTCAGTATACTCTCGCGGCGGAATAAGAGGTAATTACGTCCGATTAAGCGCTCGCCACCGTGAAAATAAATGTTCTCTGATAGGATGGTAAATATGTCGAGCGAGATCCGCTAATAACCGAGCAACATGCGATGCTTGCCAAGAGCGCGGACGTTCGCGAGGAATGCCGACGGTTTTGCGGAATGATTTATCCGGCGGATCGGATTCACCGCGATCCGATCGATTCGTATTGCCACATCGTAAACAACGGACTTTGTCCAAGCTCCTATGCGCGTTCGTTGTAATAAAACTGCGCCGAACGGTGCCTAAATCAAGTATTGTTCCCGGTTGTTTCGCACATGCGACTCTCAGCTGAAACATTCTGTTGTTTTTAGAAGTAATAAGTATTCCTTAGCTCTTTTAGAACGAATGCCGACAACCAAGATTGTATATATATTTCCTGAAGTTACCAAAGATTTACTTGTGCACATAAGAGCCACCAGTATACATTATTCATTGTTCCTACTATCTAACTATTCCTTCTATTCCTCGTATTCCTTTCTATTGTTATAGTTCTTATTATTAACATACAACATGATATCTGCGCTGGTTTTCTATTTAAAATGACTATAAACCCATTATTGCATAACACCTATACGTTTTACTTTTTATTCTTTCAAGTCTCTATATTTCATTTCGAGTTTTATTCGAGCAACTTCAAATATAACTTGCAAAATTTCCAAGAAAAGAGAGAATTCGATCATCGCCAAATTCTATATCAGTCTGTATATCTCCAGTCCAAGTTTCAATTTTAATAAATCATTTCATAAAAATTAGAACAAGGAAACAATTTACTTCACAGACTAAAAGTCTTTTTACAGTAACGATTCATCAAAAGTGTCCTGAATCTTGCTAAATTTCATCGTTTTGTTGGTTACTATTATTAGGGCATCTTTCTTGCGCAAACCGTTCGCTCGAGCCGAGTCTAGCGAACAAGAAAACACACGTCGAAGAGCGGGGAGAGATTTTTCGAACGGGGCGGTAAAAAGAGCCGCAGAGAACATCTGTTCTGGAAGTCGGACGGGTCATTAATACGGAAGAGCGACACCTCGGAGGCCCGTGAAATCCTGAGGATCTCGTTATGCGTAACCGAGTACACGGAAGTGGTACAATGCCGGGGCGCCCCCGAGAAGAAAGGGAAAGGTGGTCCCTTAATCTGACGGGGCACATAAATTCGCGGGAACGAGTCAGTTTTCGTCGACAGCACAACAAATCCGGGTGCCGCGTCTAAAAGGGTTTCGCCAGATGTTCGATCGGATCTCGTCTGTCTCCGATTCTCATGGCCGATCTGACTAGACGATTATCGGCGATCGTAGCCATCCGGTCGTCTCGGAAATTGCCGCGCAATTTGCTCGACTCGAGAGACAGGCGGAAAAGAATCGGAGGAGACAAAAAGGAAAAGAAACAACGGGGTCTCTCCTACGCCATAAAATTTCCCCCGGGGACTGCTGGATCGCGCAAAAATTTCCTTCGAACAACAAAATGGGGTTATATTGACCCTCTAATGGTATACTATCTCCTCAGATCACGTTCGAATCTTTCTAAAAATTCCGTAAAAATTTACTGAGATGAAATAGCTTAGGGCTACAAAATCCAAACGTTCGATAGAAGCTAAAGAAACTGTATGTGTATTCCCGATTAATGTTAACAACACGGGTCTTGCCAGCGTCGTATGTCGTCCAGGCCTTGGCGACATATATAGAGGAATCACTGTATACAGAAAACTTTGTAGGGGTCACGAAATACGTAAGGGTTCCATCAAAGAATTTTATTACGACTTGAAAAAGAAGCCATTATGACAATTTGCAGCCTTTTTCTGGGTGACTTAAGTATTCTAATTGTGTGGAATTTTTTGAAGGAGTATTTTTGAACATATTAAATTCATATGGAATTTCATCAATTTCAGGTTAGAACGATTTCGTGGGTTTTTTTGAAGAGGGTGGTTTTGCAGCGAGCGTGTTAAATCAATCTGGGGTTGCATAAATTTTCGAAGAGGTTCAGCGCACTATTTGTTCGGCTCGAAGCACCGGCGAAATACTCGGAAGAGGGAAAAGAAACAACTCGGTCTCTCCTACGCCATAAAATCGATCGCCCCCAGGGCCGGTAGATCGAGGGTCGAGTAAAAATTGTCCGGTCTCCATAAAATTTCCGTTTTATTATGGTATTGAGACGAAATCAGCGAATCCGCGGGTCATAACGAGGTACATTAAAGGGTAAGTCGTGCGTGACACGCGTTACGATTCGCCCGCCACGCCTCGCCGCCGAGGCGGATTCTTGTAATTATTAAAAAACCTGCAAAATCCTTGGGAAGCTTATGATCGGCGGAGGTCCGCGGGAGTCGGATTCCGAATCGGCGGCGGCGGCGGCGAGCGGCGTCGAGATTTTAATTCGAGAAACGTATTTAATTGGATAAACGCGACAGACGATTACGGAATGACTGATCGCGGCACTCGCGGAGATCGGCCGCGGAACGGGTTACGATCTGTAAGAAAATTGGCGGGTGATTCGGTCGAATGAATAATGTAATAGTGGACGGCCGATCGATCGTCGATAGAAAACTGCGGCTTCTTATCGCGTTAACCATTCCGAACTGTCGCGTCGTGTCGCGGCGAATTCAGAAAATTCGATGGCGAAACGGACCACTTCTGCCAAGTGCGGGCAATCACACTCTGGGAAATTCGACGCGAAGTGGGATCTATATATCAGTCTGATTTATCCATTTCCAGTGAATAGATTGTGGATTTTTTTTCAATGTAAAATAGAAATTATCTGTAGCAATCGTAAGATGCAAGAGATATATCTGTGGAAATCAATTTCCTTTCTCAACTCCTTGACGTTTAAAAACGTCGCCGATAGATGTGAAATGTACGAAAGTTCATTGCTAAGCTTATACAAATCATTAGCTATAAATATCGTCAAGAGTTTAACGAATCCAAAATAGTAATAACATTTTTAGAATTTTTCACTTGATCTATTACGTCTCATCATAAACGTATAAATTCCGCAGTCTAGTAATACTTAACACTAAGCCTACCAAGGTCCAAATGAACAATTCTCTATTTCACAATTATTGGAATTATAAAAACGTTTTCATAGGAAATTACTACATCGATTTCTTTATTTAAGCACATGAAAATCGGACAAAGTTTAAGTAAATTCAATCTTTTTCCTTCTATAAGACGTTTCACTTTTATATGTTTTGTGCTTGGTAGGATTAGTGTTAAGTATTGAATTCTTGAAATTCGGCGACAGCGCCTGCCACGTGTTGAAATCACCGGATGCCGCGCTCATTCCATCTTCAACATTTACTGTGCTGTTTTCTGTTTTAAATTCTTTTCTGGCTCTGTTCGGATTCAATTGTCTGGCAAGGCTTATGTTAATTGTCCGATCTCCTGTATTATTGAAAGAATTAGCAAACCGCTTTCTCTGCACTAATCTGTGACCTGTTATTCTCCTGGCGAGACCTTCCGCGGTAAAAATTCGTGCATACTGACAATGAGTCATTAAGTAATTGTTGAAGCCAAGATTATTCCCCGATGGAATGCTAAATTCTATCGCCACGAAGAAATGTCTCATGAACTTGCAATTTTTACAAATCAACGATTTTTCTTAAGGAAATAATCTGCTACGAATTTTTTCATAGCGACCAAACGAACAACGGAAAAAGTAGTAGAAAATTTCGGAAGTAGGGTTCCCCTTCAACGTTACCGAGCTCGAAAACTCGCAGAATCGGGATCCGTAAATTTTCGTAAATTTTCTTTCCCGGAACAAGGGGAAAATTGTGAAGAAATTTCGCGGATCGGCAGCGACCGGATGCGAAGTAACCCTCGTGGGGCTGATGCACGCGTCGCGACCGAGTGCCCTTGAATTAAAATGGTAATAGAAATGTACGGATTTGAATTGCGAATGTCATAGCGTGCACGCCGCGGCTGAGCCCGGGATATGTATATGCTAAGCAGCGTCTTGTTTTGAATTTAGAACAGGCGCCATCTTGCCGGCGAGCGGTTTGCTCTTTGCCCCCTTCCAGCGGGTAATTCGTGCGCGACCAATGGGGATGCATTCCGGAAACCACGTATGTACCGGCTGCTATAACCTACGAGGTATACGTATACCTATTTCATCGGGCGCAACACTGGCCCCATGCCTGTACTTTTATTCGTGACAGGCAGTAGCAAACTCATTAACCTTCGGCTCGTCTACGATCCCCTAACCCCCCTCTTCTCCTCCCCCCTCTCTCTCGCTCTCTCTCCCTCCCCCCCCTCTCTCTCTCTCTCTATGTCCCCTCTATCCACCCCGGAGTCATTTTTCTGGCTCATCTCGACGGAGGAAACAGCGGGGCTTCTTGGAACTCCGGGGAGACGTGAGCGTTATTGAACGAATAGTTCATTTAACCGTCCCGGCGGAACAGTGTTACTGTTTTCCGTTATTTATTGCTCCGGCGTCGAGTGCAGCGAACGGGGCCGTTAGGCTCGTCACGATTCGACTGCGGACTTCATTTGTATCGAATAAACAACTTCGAAAACCTACTGAAAACTAGACTGACTTAACACGGCCATCTAGAAACCACCCCTTCACAAAAATCATGCCCAATGGAGCGAGTTCGGTCAGCCAGTCCAAACTGCAGTTTATCGTAATGTCTACTTGTTGAAGTCGATCTCTTGTTGGACGTCTTCGAAAATTGCTGAAGTGTCAGATCGGTTTAACCCTTAATTCATTAGCATCATTAACGTATCACCGGGGCCGCATGCATACGCGCAACTGTTGTTGGTCACTATCATTATTCGTTAGCTGAAAAATAGAAATGGAGGGTGTTGTTGGAGATGGAAGTAGTAATTCTGATTTCTTCTTATAATACTGAAATATCAAGTTCTGTTACTCGTAGTCATTTTTGTAATTAAATATAATAAAAAACAAGTTTGCTGACAAAGGCCTTCTGTTCAGTTTTCCTTCTGATGCAAATGGGTTAACGGACCAATGCCGCCATATAAGCGGCATGGCACTTTTACTTACTGGGTCCAATGCCGCGTATATGGCGGCAAAAATCAAATTAATTAATAATGTAAATATTTAAATTTACAATATAAATATTTTCCTTTCTATACTTGATATAAAAATATTGAGTCCTCTTCGTATGAAAAATAGCTTGGACCTGGTGGGAAGTAAATTTGAAATACCGTGCCATTTACTCTTGTACCATTTAAATTCTAAAAATAAATTACGTAATCACCCTTTCATTCAACAACCTCTTTTAACCTTGGCAAAAACATCATACAGTCGCTATAAAATTTCTGCCGTTTTCCATTAAAATACTTTTCAATGGTGAATAATATAAACATATCCACGACACGAACTTATGGGACAACCTAATACGTTCGATGCGAAACCACCCCTTCAATGAGTCCCACGAAGAGTCCCACTAATTTAGTCAATAACGTACGACATATACAATTTCTGCACGGCTTCTGAAAAAACATTGTCATATACACGTACTCGAAGATGAACAATTTCCGATCGCTTCACGGTGGAAGAATGGCTCCCGTTGATAGCATTCCGCTGGCGGCCGCTTCGCGTCCCGCGTCGGTTGCACGGTAAACACTGTTTAATTCGCGATCAGCGTTAGAAAGGCGCCTATCGTCGAGGTAATAAAAATGTCAATGCTTCCCGAGGTCTATTATTAGGAAACACAGGTTCCGATGATGCGGCGGCGATTGTTCGGAATCTGATGCTCGTAAAGTAAACGCGATTGGAACAAGGCCAAGTCTGATTAATTGACGTTGAGAGAGAGAAACCAGAAAAGTGGGAGGGTGGGAGGGGGGAAGATGCGAAAGAAAAAAGAAAAACATCAACGGTGGCCGGATATTAAGCGAGCGGCTCCGAGGCCACGGCGGGATCCATCAATATGTCGGATTAAGGGATTATAGGAGGATCGCTGACCGAAAGAAAGATGTAAATGAACCTGTTAAAAGTCACGCTGGGCCCGATTACGTCTCATTAAAGCTTGTACTCGTTAGGATCTCGGCCATTTTTCAGAGGTGCCGATCAATCTTCCCGCGTCGACAAAACGGTTCCCGGAGACGCTTTCTTGTCGCACGGCCGTAGGAAAACACGCGGTGGGACAGGTACACGGTGACACAGTTTCCTCGGAGCGGGTTCAAGCGATTCCGAGCACGTCCCGGGATGCCCAAAGACGATCTTGAAGAGATCCCCCGCAATTAGACTACGGGCCACGGCCGGCCGGCCCTTTCGCCTTCTGTTTATTCGGGGCAAACAGCGCTCGGCGAGCCTAAAAGAATTGTAAAACGAGGGAATCTTAAGAAAACGAACCCACACGGAGAAAAGAGGAACGCCGGAAAGAGGCGACACGATCGTGCCTCGAATCCCGGGCGCGTCGCCGAGCCGAGCCGAGCCGAGCCGCGACGGCGGCGGCGGCGACGGCTGCCATGAATCCGCCACCCTCCTTTTGTGCCAGGACCTTTCTCTTCGGGCTCGCATTATCCGCTCGCCTAAGTCAACAGGTCCTCCACGGTGATGTCGTGCCTACTCCCCTCGGCTCTTCCTTTTACCCGTCGACACCTCTGACCGATCGACTCTCGCACGAAATCATCCTCTTCCTCCCGGCGCAGCGGCGTTCCCAGCTCCGGTCGATACCCGACCGGCTAGCCATTCGATCATCCGGTAATTATACTGTCTCGTGTCGGTCAGTTGATTTCAGATTTTAAGACAGGGTTCAACGTTTGAGCACCTCGGACGATGAAGAAATTCGCATCGATGAAATATTTTGCGGCTTTCGATGGGAACTGGGCGCTCACTTTCTGCCGGTCTCTTCTTCCTTCAGCTTACAACCAGCTCTGAAATCTGTATTTAATGAACAAACTGCGGATCTTTATGCAAAATAAAATTTCTTCACATCGCTCGCTAGAAATTCGAACCAAAGTAACAAATGTTTTCTTCTTTAATAACTCCCAAGATATGCAAATAGTACATCAATACTCTTACATTCTCTTAATCATTGTGTTCTTCCAGATTGCACCTACACATTTTTGCCTTAAATGCATAAAACCCGCAGTTTGTTAATGAATTGTATTTTTCAATAAATGTGACAATGGTGAACACAATGTTACGGGACTGTTCCAAACATTTCGTGGTGTTGAGTTTGTAACCACCCATGCTGTGAATGTATAAGAAGACACAAATTAATGTTTGTAATGGAGGAGCAGAAGACTGTAAGACTTTTATGATACGTATAAATCATTTTGTAACGCGACAAGGAACAGTAAAGCGTCAAGAGCCCTCGATACCCCCCCCCCCCCCCATGTAACAAAATAATTTCGCCGAGACAGCGTGGCCGGCGGTTCAAGGGGAACCGCGGAGTTTGGAACCTTCTAGACTCCTAGTAACGCGTTATTGGTAAAGTTTGCAACGAGTCCGTATGAATACCGGTAGATTACCGCAGAGCGAGCACTCTTGCCGCACCTGTGGGAGAGGACGAGGTAAGACCACGGCCACCCACAGGATGGGAGAGTACGAAGCTATCGGACGCCCAGCAACACTTGAGAGGACAGGGGTTACACCAGGGCGCCTCTCTGGATACATGGGAGAGGACGGCCTTCATGGCCATCCGCCTGCCGAGAGGAAAGAACAGGGTAGCTTCCTGGCCGTCTGAGAGTAGGGACGCCTGGTTCCTAAGTACGTTTCGGAGAGGACGGTCATGAAGGCCGGCCGACGAACGGGCATGCGAAAACCGGCGAAATCGCGTCGTCGCCATATTTCCAGAGGGAGAGTACGGTTGAAATAAACCGGACGCCCGATGGTGTTAGCGCGTATGTAATATCTTTTCTTATTAATTTCTCTCTCTCTCTCTCTCTCTCTCTCTCTCTCTGAGAGAAAATATATCCTGTGTCCCCAGATTCCCCGATTCCTATCATTCCACAAGCATCCACCGCAACCTTTACGTTACAATTTATAAAAATATTTCTAAACCGAACATGATGAGACTGAACATATGTAATCAATTTTCGTGGCCACTGTACATGCAGTGTTAACAAAAATAAAGGGTTTCCGGAGAAATTCTACAGTCTCAAAAAAGTATGCTACTTTTGTGTTGCAAATGCAAAGCTACAAGTGGGAAATGATTGAATAAACCTCATTATTCAAGCACGTATCATAAGTTGCCAGATCAGTAGAGTGCAGGTGTTTTGCATTTATGATAAAAGTCACTAGGTAAGATACCAAACCGTGAAGACATAGAGAAATTTACGAATATTGTTGTGTACTCCTTGATTCAATAAAAATATTAAAAGAAGAATTATTTATTGTTCCTTACAATTACCGCAGATAATTTTCATTTTGCACGAAGCTCTGCAGATTCTGAAAAATCTGAAGATTTTCTGAATTCTGACAAATCTAGTATACCTGGACTTCCATTTAAAAATAGATAATTTGAATATAAACCAGCAGATTCGTGCAAGTGTCTTAAAATAATCCGTCGAAGCTTATTTCTCGAATCACTCGAAAATCTTTTACGAAGTTGCTGAGCTCAACGAGTTTTGGTGCAGGTGGGGGTAAGAAGAAAAATTTGCAAGCAATTTCGCGATAGATCGAGCGCCCATCTAGGCCGCGGAAGCAACATGCGGATCCAAGAACGGTCCGCGGCTGCAAGCGATCAAGATTGAGCCGCGGCGTTGTGTTGTAACACGCCACTCCCCGGGCAAGGGAGATGTCCAATTTTAATTATGCAGCGAGCCCGAGGATGCCAGCTTACGTAAGGGGTAATGAGGCGAGGATCGATTTCGTCTGGATCAAGACACACGGAGGATAATGGGAAAAAATTCAGCGAGCGTTCGCCGGGGTACGTGACCGGCGTGCACGCGAGCGATTCCATGCGGAGAGGAATTTTGCGATTCCCCGGTCTCCCGGCTCGGGTTCGTTGCATCCTGGCCTCTGCACGCGTTTATTCGTGCAATTTCGTATTCCCCAGGTTTATGGTCTCTTTGAATATTGAAGAGTTGCGCTCTGGAATCTATAGGGGAGCTCCGGGACCCCGAGTGCCGGTAACTCGTGGAACTATATCTTTAAATATTTTAATATCTGACGTCGAGATTGGAACTTCCCGAGTCATATAAATGAGAGTATTGTTTCACAATTTTCTGATCTTGCGCAGTTAATGTAATTGAATCCTGCATGCTGCTCGACCAACGCCATCTTGTTGGAGGTACCTGACCCGTTCGAATTATTGTGAATCTACTTTGTTAACGGTTAGAATGAACATTTTCTGATCGAGTTGTCACAAATTGATGTGAAACAAAAATCTATTTCTTTTCTTTAATAATACAGAGAAGTTAAAAATTGTATTTTCGCATTTCTAATTTGTTTTGTTTTTGCTATAATTCTCGGTTGTGAAATACATAAAATATTGTCGGGTCGAATTTTTCTAAAGTACACAACCATTTTTGTGTCTGAAAATTCCATACAATCGCCATAGTAGTAAAGAAATAAAAACGCTAATGGGTGGCATAAATTCGAAGGATCTAACAGGGATAATCTTTTTACTGCTTCTGTACGACAACTCTCCAGTACTAAAACTTCCCTGCTTTATGTCGCTTTATAAAAAGACCAACGCATTTATTTAGAATTGCTTTTTGGTATAACGTATACTCGAATAAATCAATTCTGCTCATAATTTCTCAGGATAGAGTTAACGAAATATTAATTACCATGAAACAAAACTATGTGAAATCGGTCGATTTTACTTAAGTGTAAGAACTAGAATTAAATTGCATCCACTTATTCTCATAGTGGATGTATAAAATCCGCAGTTTAGTCACCAACAATTAAAATGTATATAAAATTTACATATACTTCCTGTGCCGAATACACAATGATTAGCCGCACTCGCATTAAGAAATGCATACTAGATCTGTAAATAAAATCTGTGCAAAGTGTTAATACTCTCTTAATTTATTAGTTAATTATTCCTGAGCCTTCGAATTTCCTCAATCGCACACAATTCCTGTGCACTAATTTCCACTACTGCAGAAAAATTGCAACTATGAATTTTCTTTGATTACTGTGGAAAATTTCGAGGTTTCGCTTTCAAGTTATTCACTTCATCTTATTAAATTTTCACGGAATATCAGAAATGTTTCTGCGTGATACTTCCGAGTAAATATGGTTCCACTGTTATAAAAATGAATTCGTAGTCCCAGGCGTCGTCGCCAGCGAATAAATCGCAATGCGAGGGGTTAATATTGGAAAGAATACGTAAACAGCTCGGCCATTCTTCACCGTCCAGGCGTCGCGATCCCGGAGCCCTCGAATTTCCTGGATGCCGCGCGGACGCATCTTCCGGGAGGATTAATCGCAGGCGATTTGGTATTAATAATACATAAAAGGGCCTGTTATTCATCAGCTAATCACGCTCCCCGCGAGGCGGCCACGATATCGGCTGCGCGGAACGACGCGGGCAATCAACGATAAACAGCAATATCATTGGACAGTCGTGGATGGCGCGCGGCTGGAGTTGCGTCGGATCCCGATCGTCATCAAATTAAAGGAAAACACGCGGCGGGATGGGTCTCGCGTCAGACAGGGAGAGTCTCTCTCTCTCTCTCTCTCTCTCTCTCTCTCTCTCTCTCTTCCCTTTCGTATAAATTCCTCGATTAATAAATCCCCCCTCGATGGGGGCGAGCGAGCCGCGCGATTTACCGCGGACCGTTGTAATCCACTTAATCGGTCATTAAGCTCCCCGGCGAACCGTTCCGCTGCGCGTGTTTTCCGCCGTCGCGGTTTCAGCGGGAGGCCGTTTTAATCGGCGGAAATTTTCATTTACTACATTTATTACACTCATTCCGTTTCCATATCGCACCGGCTCGTTACGACCGATCGACCGTCCGGCGATCCGACCGGGGAATGCCAATTAAGCGGGGTCAAAGGCAACCATTTCACTCGGCGAGTCGTTGTCCTACGATTACGCAAAGACTATCACCACTTCCATTTTCGTACCGAGGTCTAACGTGGCGTTGGACTTGGTTGAGTCACTCGTTCTTTGACCAGTGATAACGAAGTTATTAACCCTTAATGGATCAATGCCGTCATCGCACTTGTACTTACTGGGGCCAATGCCGCGTATATGGTGGCAAAAATAAAATATAAATATATATAAAATAAAATGTAAATATTTTCCTTTGTGATATAAAAATGTTGATTCCACAGTCTCTCTTCATATGAAAAATAGCTTGGACCTGGTCGGGAGTAAGCTTGAAATACTTCCGGACCGTTAAGGTTTAACCCTAACCCTACCCAGCATTAATAGTACCTGGTAAATATTGCCGTATTAAAATGGCAACCTTACATTTATTGAAATTTCCTCTACTATTTTCCCCAAATGAATTTTTATAGTTCCAACAATTGTGAAATATAAGACCGGTCATATCGACCGTGGTAGGTTTGGCGTTAATTAAAAATGGGGGAAACTGTTACGGTCAGACTGCGGATTTTATGCACTTGTCACCAAAATGTGAGACAGAGAACAGTGATGGCGGCGGATTTGTATGCAGAAAAATGTACATTTGCAAGATGCAGTAGCCACATAGACCTTGATCGATTTTCTGAATTATTTTAATAATTCGGATATGGTACAACAAATGGGACTCTCTTACAATTTGTATGATCGATGTGTAGCAGTCTCGCAGTCGCGGATTTTCGTGCCGAGAGGATCTCGCGAGAGCTCGTACGCGTCTCTCGTGCGTTTTTCGCCTCGCTGTCACTTCCGCATCGATGGAAACGTAGTCATATCGATGCAACGGCGAGATAGCCGCCGGTGCCCCGTGTGTGCCGAGCGTTGTTCGCGATCAATAGATCGCTGTACCGGCGGATCGGCGATCTGGCGATCTAGCAGCGGGAGATCGTGTAGCGATCGTTCGTTCCGCGATCGCGCACAATACGAATCGTACGTTCCGGGGTCGTACCGGGGGCGACTGTCTACGTATACTACTTCGGATCCGTGAGAAGTGTGCTGCCTGCTCACGGACCCGTACAACGATCCTGCACCGAGCTGTTAGAGATACTTTCGACAAAGAGCCACGAACGTCTTGGAGCGCGTACGCGATCACGCGCACGCGCGCGCGCGGTTGAGGCACTCGCGCCAGGCATCCGAACTCTCCGCCATTTTCTTCCCTTCGAGCCTGGCTCCACAGAATAGAATCCCGTTGATGCCTAAATTGGATTAAAGTCTCCGAGAATGAGGAATTTACAACAATTACCTCGATGTCCAATTAATTGACTTCGCGACTTCCTGTCAAGGATTGAAATGGAATCTCCAGAATATTTTTGCTAGATGAGAAAAAGCATCTAATCTGAATTCAAACTTAACGCATTTGTAGCAAATATTGTTAAATAAAGTGCAATCTAAAGACAATTTTTGTAAAAGAAAGTAAAAGAAATTGTGAACATGTTGAATGAAAATAATCTCCAATGTGTTCATGCGTGTCCATTGAGCTTCAACATCAAACAAAAACTGAATGTAGTCTGAAGAAGTTAATCAACTTGGAAATTTGTCCCATTAATCTTCAAAGAAAAAAAAATACCATTAAAAAGTTAGCATGATTTAATTCAGTACAGTTTCTAATGTTTGATTATTCTCTTCTGGACTTGAGAGAGTTGAAATGTACCTTATGTTTATCTTTAAATACGTTATCGTAATTAATCATTTTTAGTGTTCTTATCTGTAGCAGAAAGAGTTCTTTTAAGATTGAAATTGTTGTTTTTGTAAAAAAAAATAATTTGTACTTTGACATTAATATTTTCACCGTCTTGAAATGCTGGATACTGAATGATAAACCACAGGGATTTCTCGATATATGTCGCCAAAGCCTGGATGGTAAAGGTTGCGGAATTATCTCCACTGCCACGGGGTATACCCTACGAGGGGCCAGGAAGTTGTAGAAGCCTCGTATGCTGAGGAGTGTAAACATAATAATACCGGTCGGATACGACATTCAGCGTGAATCAAAAAATAGTATCTCCTGGACGATACTTGTCGTTGGCAAGACCCGTGTAGTTGACATGTATCGAGAATTCATTGTATTTTGTTCATTGTCATTTAATCAACTAGCATTTTTTTAGACGTAATCCGGCGGGAGATATTTTTAGGTTTTTGCAATTTTCGGGACGAAATCCGCAATTTCAGTCATGACAGAGCGATTTTACATAAAACCGCGCAGATCCCCGTTTAATGCCAGCCAAACGAGCTATGCACGTCCATAAAAGTGTTCGCGAGAGGAAGAGTTAAGTGCCGCAGTGCCATTATTCGCGAATAGATCGATTAGCGTCGTGACGTAGCCTTTCTCAGCGATAATTATTTGTTTAGAAAGTATCCCGTGAGCCGTTCGGAGCGATTCAGGCTAAAGATAGGGACCGTGTAGAACGATCTAATCGACGGACTCGCGCACGCATAAAATGGTACCGTTTCTTTCCGGTGCACGTGTCCACGATCCTCGGTTGTCTGAATCATTGCTGTCGTTCATTAATAATGTTCCCTCCTAAATCAATGAAACTCAATTTGAATTCCTGAGCTTCCACATGCCTGTCTTATGGAAACTGAAAATATTGCACCGGTTGACAATGAAAAATGGGAAGTTTGAAAAATATCGCGTTGATTGGGTCGGTACCATTATCTATGCAGCTCGAATATTCCGATTATCGATATGCTAATTATTGATACGAAGAGAAAAAATGAGAATCCCGAAGAAGATTGCGTTGATTGAATAGGTGCCATTTATTTCATGTCACTCTAATGAAAACTGCAGAGATGAAGCTCGTCACAGTGATTGCTTCTGGAACTCTGTTAGACCGTACAAGGCCTAATGAACCTCGATTTAAGCGTATACATTATGAGGAAAATTAATTCTTAAAGAGCAAGAAATGTAGCCCATATATTATAGACGTGATGATCCAATTAACAATATGTAGAGCATCTTCGCCAAAAAGAACCTGTAGAAAACAAGACCACCACTAGAACCCTCTACAACTTCGCAAATTAATTTCATTTTTCCCAACACATCATGATAAACTGCATTACCTACGCACCTACTTCAGACAGTGTCCAGGCCGTGCACGATCCTTCTTCGCCTAAGCAGCGCCGACCCATCGACAATCGGTAATTCAAGCACCATACTGCAACCTTGTCAATTTGCAACGGTGAGCAAAGCAACTTTCCTATTAAACGGAGTTATCGGTACTTTCACGATAGAGTTAGCGATACAGGAATACCACGGTTGGCGGGTCGGTCCGAAAAACCTTGTATTTCACGGCGCGGTGCCACAAGCCGACGCTGATTGCTGTGACAAGTCCTGGCGGATAGTCTCGGCCCGGCCGTACCGCGAAGGCCCCTGTCGTAGGTCCCCGTCGACACTATGTCATCGTGCTACGGTTCCCGTTCACGTGTTGTTCACAAAGGGTGCGGGGGCCCGACTGTCGCGCGTGTACGTACACACCCGGGGCCATTGAGCGCGCGAGTCCGGGGCCCGTTTGACCGATCACAATACGAAATTAAGATAGCGATCGACACCCCGGCTATCGCCGGGCCTCGGTCTGCCGGGAACGGACGAAAATAAATAAACGGCCGATAAATCGCGTTGCGAAACTCGGGCCCCGTCGCCGACGGGGACACCCCGCAGATCCCATCGGCAGAAACAACCTCATTCAGAGTGACCGCAAAACAGACTACGGTTGAATATCGCAGGACGCAGGAAGAGAATATCGACCGGTCCCGTTGAAAAACGAGACCGTCGGTGCGCCGAGATCCTGGCGAATAAACGGAAAGATAGAAAGATGAATGGCCGGGACTGAGCCATCTCGACGTGGAAAATATGTTGACAAGCTTCAAAATTTCTTGCTTTGCCCTTTCAGCAGTCTTAAACGAACCTTGTTTCCTGGGAACTCCCACAATCTTTTGTCAGCGTTTCCTAAAGCGACAGAAACGGTTGGTGTCAGCCTTCAATAGCGGAGAAAATGCTACAGTCAGGACATGGGTGACGTCAGGAACGTATAGTGTAGTCTAGCCGAGATAGTGACGTCATGGTTCGTGCTGTGGGTGGGGAGAGTCTCCCACGATCCTACATTACGGATCGCGACGCCACTACATACCACCACCATTGGTACCTTGAGGGTGGGGAGTCTATCACGGTCCTACAGTCTTAAACAAACCGCATTTCCTGGGAACTCCCACAATCTTTTGTCAGAATTTCAAAAAGCGACAGAAACGGTTAGGTCAGCGTTTAATAGCGGAGAAAATGCTACAGTCAGAACCTGAGTAACGTCAGGAACGTATAGTGTAGTCTATCCGATATAGTGACGTCTTAATTCGAACTGAGAGTGGGGATAGCCTATCACGATCCTACAGTACGGATCGCGACGCCACTACATACCCCCACCATTGGTGATGGGGCAATTCTCGGCAAGTAACGTCATCGCTTCGAGGGACTTTTGCGGCAACACTGATCGACGTTGAAAAACTACGTTTTCGGAACTTGTGGACGAGCTTTCCGTAACGAGATAAGCCGCGAGTTTCTCGGCGATTTTTCGAGCGACTCCCACGGTTGGCATTTTCAACGAAGAAATAAATCTTCCGAGAAACGACTGTGAGCCTTCGGGTGTCCCTCTCGCACGGATGGGCTAGATACGCGGGCCCTAGAAGACGTTACGCCCTCGATGATCGATCGACGTTTCGATTCTTCCTCGCGAAGAAAACGAAGGACGATATTCTCTCGGTATACGCGGCTCTGAATCAGCAAATCCTTTGATATCTCGTTGCGAGCCTGCCGCCAGCTGCCGCGCGCGCCAAGCTGAACCGAGCCGAGCCGAGCCGAGCCAGGCCCAATCCCCGCATTATTTCGTGCTCTCGGGGCCCTGCGCAACGCGCCGCGCCGGCGTGAATGCCCCCTCGACTATATACGAGCAGCATGCATGTAGACATCAGATACGCTCAGTATAATATAACTTTTGCCCGCTAAGATACTTGACGCCGCATACCTTCCGCGAGCAACGGATGCCCCGCGTGCCTGCGATCCGCCGCGAAACATATCGCTGTCCCTCGAAAATATTATTTTAGTCCGCGACGAGAACCCACCGGTCGGCTCCCGTCACCATGGGGAAACCGTCTGACCTAGCTACGAGGCCTGCCACGCAGCCCCGCTTGCGTAATGGCGATTGTACCCGGCTGATGCACGATTTATGCACGCCTAGTCGAAAATATAACACATATGTCCTATATCCGGTGGATTACATGATGATACGTTCCGGAAACTGTACTACCTACCAAGAGTGGGGATAGGTAGCGGCATCAGGATCCGGCACGAATCATGACGTCACTGTAGAGGAGAGTGTCACTGTCTATAACTAGGTGGCGTCACAGTCGGGGATAGAGTGTTCTATATCTAGGTGACGCCACTGCCGGGGATAGAGTGTACTATAGCTAGGTGACGTCACTCCGGCTCTGACTATAGTATTTCCCCCATTATTCGTCTCTCGAATTCCTCGATCCGGCAACACTGGTGACCATGCAAACTTATGTGGTAATATTATTAATCTCAATTAATCTCAACAGTTCTCCCAGGAGGACGTAGCATTAGCACATTTTCTCTTCAACTTAAATTTTAGGTTACGTTAATATTTTTATTGAGTCAATATTCTAATATTTTGGTTAAAATATGATACGTCAGCATACGTCACACAATTTTTGTAGATCTGTTACAGAAAATAAGGTCCAAAAAAAGACGACAGAGAGTTATTCTTGATCTTCTGGCAACGTTTATCAAATCTGGCAACTTGTTCCTAACATTTTTATTATGTACTCGAAAGGAAGGGTGCATTCGGCATGCAAAAGGCTGAAACGTGTAATACCCGCTATTCGGGCAGTATTCGAAAAAGCGGCGGGCTATTCGTGTCACTCAAGCGGGGTAGGCGGGCCCGAAGCGGCCCGGTTCGTGGCGCGAAAGAAAGGAGTGCGCGGAAGGCCCATAAACTGTATAATTTACGTATTCGGAGGTGTATCTCGGTCGGAATCTGCAGCGGTCAGAGCCGAAAATTCCGAAAACGTCAGGTCAGGTAGACCTCGCGCGGCAAGTGTCCACCGGTTCAGATGCGTCACGATTAAAGCAGTGGGCCGGTCTGGTGATCAGATTAATGACATCATAAACTCAATAAAATATCACCGAGCGAGGTCGAACAATATGGGCGAATCGCCCCGAGGGGTGGGGGGCAGAGGGTAGGGGAATCGGGAGCGGGTGTTGGCGTCTCCTATTTCGTTCACGGGGCCAATCGTCTCCCGGTTTCTCGACGATCACGTTGCCCCACGGTATTGTGCCCCTTCCACCCCGGCTGATGGATGATGCAAATAACTGTGCCGGGTCCTGACGCAACCGTCGAGCGGTCACGGAGCAGTTTTCTCAGCAGGTGGTTGGCCGCCTCGGATGGCAGGTCCGAAAAAGGGAAGAAACGCGCGCAGGGAGGAGAAAAGAGAGCGCCCCGGGCTCGAGGGATCCGGAGAAAGACCAGGAATGCGACGGTGTGCACAGTTCTCCCGAAGAAAGTCGGCCTCGACCTCTCTCTCCGATGTCCTCCGACGATTCTTTCTTCTTTCTCGGATCGAGGCGGCTCTCTCGGTCAATAAATATGAAAGTCGGCTAGGGGTGGATCGCACCTCGAGCGTGGGACGCGCGATTCCATCGTGCACCGCTTCTTGACGTTTTCGATCAAAGGAGACGGCTTCAGGAGGGTGCAAAGTTGCGAGCGAGGCGGCTACAGCAGCATCAATCATTTCGGCTAAATCCGTATCGGGATCCATTGGGAGAAGATTAAAGCGACTCTGTGTCTGCTTGTGACTTTCTCACCCCCCGTTCACGATTTTTTTCAATAATATCCCGCAATCTTATTTTTTACCCGTTGACGAGTTCCGAAAGAATTTATATTGTGTGTTAGATACGTAACACTTACACGAATTTACAAGTCCAGAATTGAAGGAGAATAATAAAAATAAAGGAAATGGCCCGTTTGGTCGTAGGATCGACTTCACGATGTTCTCTCTCAAGAAGACAATCTTATTTTTTAGCCGTTGCCATATTATACCATGTTCCAAAAGAATTTACATTGTATGTTAGATACGTGGCACTTGGACGGATTTACAGGTACAGAATTAAAGGAAAATAATAAAAATAAAGGAAATGGTTCGTTTGGTCGTAGGATCGACTTCACGATGTTCTCTCTCGAGGACGAACGGATCACGTTTAATCGACTCGGACTGTAGCGAGCAAATGAGTGTCTAGCGATGGACGATCAACATCCGGCGATCTGTCGATGATACCGGCGTCCACGGGCAGCGTATTCTCTCCTCTCTCGTCTTTTCTCTCCTCTCTTCTCTCTCTCTCTCTCTTCGTTCGCGGTGGTTATATCGACAAATTCGTGTCCCGCGGCGAAGGAGGCAGATCTGTCACATCTGTGGAGAGCAATCAGAACCTGTAGCACCGTATATCGCGTTCCGCTCGTGTAGGCCCACGGAACCGGGGGTCGTGGGGTCGGATATCGATAGTTTGAATCGACGGACGATGTCTCTCGTCGTGCTCATCAAGACGCGGCAGGACGGCTTCGCTGAATGCTGCGTCATCCGCGTCCAAACGCGAGACGTCCGATCGCTGCAACCCTCTCCGTATATCCTTTGCTTTTTCCTGGTGGACTCATTAACCCTGCGCTAGTACTCTCTTTTCTGAACTGGCAAGCCTCGCTCTGAGAACTTCCCGGAAACCTTCTAACAATTCTAACAATTCCATCAATCATTTGATCTTTACACATTATTATAATTCGTTCACATAGAAATATTAAAAAGAAAATATTATATTACAAATATTTATATATGTTAATAGAATATTGTAGGAATAGGTTACGTGAAAGCCAAGCGGTTAGGTGTTACAGTGAAGTTTGCTTGATAATGTATTTATTAAACTCTATTAAACTCGTACAACTCTCTCGTTAAACTCTATTCTCGCTCTGTGTTTCTTCTCGCGACCGCGACCTACCTCAAATCGCTCGGCAGATCGTCGTCAAAATACATAAACAAAATCGTCGTAAAATACATAAACAAAATCGTCGTCAAAATACAAAAACAAAATCTACATCGCTCGCGATCGTTGCATCTTTCTTATTGCCTTTCTCACACACTCATGCTCTCTCTTTCATACTCAGACTCGGCAGTTTCGTATCCCTACAATATTGAAGCGAATATTATGCAGTTATGTCAGAAATAAGTAATCCAAAAGAGTGAAAGCCTCAAGGGAATTAAAAAATGCTATTGGACTTCCTGCTACCAATTCAACACATTAACACGTTAAGTGCCAAAAATCAATCCCAGAGAATCTCACAAAATCAGTGTAATTTAATTAATGAAACCGAAACTAGGATGCTGTTTAACCCTTTCAAATTCTAAAAATCCTGATAAAATTCGGTTTATCTGTAAATGTTACCAATAAAAATGAATTTCTAAACCTAGTTAAAAACCACTGTCAGTCATGCCTGACTGACGTGGCAGTTAACACGTTAAGAAGGAAAATAAATTTTTAGTTCACTCCATCACCCTGCAATAAAAATCTATCATCAGTCTACTGATTACATGAGTAATTGCACACAACAATCTACCCCGTGTCCTCACAAACTCAATAATAAATTTTGCAGCTTGCATTTTAGGAGTTGCTTCGCCGTGCTTTCTCGCTTTACAGCAGCTCCTAATTGCCGTAGCCGAGCAGATCGGGAAAAAGCAAAATCCGAGATTTTCCTGCGCCAGGTATACTATACCGCGAGGAACCCCGGTTTACAGCATGCTCCCGCCGAACGCCAGGTATCGCGGGGGCGAGGTAGTGTAAAAAAATAAAATCTCCCTCGGCAAAAAAATGTAATGCTTTACGAGGGCCGGAGATAAAATCCAGGCATCGACCCGTTACCAAACGCTCGGTGGTGGAACAATGCGATTCGGACGGCCAGAAGCCTAAAGACACCGAAGGTTCTCGCTCGGAGGCGTGCTTCCAGATTTTACAATGGTCGGTCGTCTAAAACCATGCTGTCCCCTTACGACAATCGAATCGATTATGAGCAATTCACGCGCCCATTGGCCGCCGTTGTCCGTCGGCATTAATAACTTTACGGCAGCAGGAAGAGAGTGACCGATCGTAAAGCAGCTTGCGATGGATTGGGTCGACGTGGAAATAAAAAAGGAAATTGGGATTCCGGCGGTGGACGAAAAAAGAATTCGTATCCGAAAAAATCCGGGGGCCGAGTGGGTGAGAACGTGAGGGGTGTGAACGCGTTGCGTGGAGTTGTTAGGGCGACGAGAGTTACTGTTATCGAGGTTTTTTGTCGTGTTCGGATCTGATTGAGCATTTCATCCCGTTGAGCGCCACCCTTACTCACGATGATCTGTGCCTTTGGACGTCGGAAACATACGGCAGAAGTCATTAACTGAGAAGCACCGATTTGAAAAAAATTCTACTGTTACATACGGTATTCACAATCTATACCTAGGTTCTGCTCTAATCCTCTTAAATGCAATTTTGGCTGTTCAACCCTTAACGGTCCGGAAGTATTTCAACCTTCCACCAGGTCCAAGCTATTTTTCGTACGAAGAGAAACTGTGGATGCAACATTTTTATATCAAGTGTAGAAAAGGAAAATATTTACAGTTCATTATGTAAATATGGCAACAATAACAGTGATAAAAATAATGGAATGATTTTTGTGCCGCTGATATGGCCGCCTTGGTCCGTTAAGGGTTAACTCCTGTGATTTCAAATATTTATACATATTTATTACGAATTATAAATATTTAGATGTAGTAACCAGTAAAATTTGTAATTTTAATATGATTGTGTCTACTTGATTCTTACAGTACACTTCCGGTAAAGAAATTCTGGTAATAAATATGCCGAGGTCTGAGAACGTTTACAGACTCGAGGAAGATTTTATTTTTTACCTGTATTGTTTAGAGCAACGACGAAATGTTCATAGCAATGCAGATTCGACGATTGTTGGAGCATGATCGACGGAAAGCTGGCACCAAATCATCCCCTAAAAGCCCAGCGAGCAGACAATTGTCCGCTTTCCTTTCTTCCCTCTTTTTATGGTCATTCATCAAGATCCTTGGATTATCTCGTCGAGATTGTTTTGCGTTGTCCAGCCAGGGTCGTAAAACGGTCGAACGTACCGAAAGCACTCCACCCCCGAAAGTGAACATAAACATTCCGTGGACGGTCTAACGGTGCTTGGTCACTTTTTCGCAATGGCACCGTCGGGCCAGCTTTCTTTCTGCTCCGGGGCTTTCTACCGACTATTTTTACCGCGGGGGAAAATCGTACGGTTCCTGCATTTTTATGGTGACCGCGGACAACGGTTAAGGCGGAGACCTGTATCTTCGTTGGCACGCCGAGCAATGTGGGTCAAGCCATAAAAAAAGAGCAAGAAGGGTTCCTTGCCAGGGGTAGTTCCAGTTGTTTACCGTTAGTACGGTGCCAATCGTAAAGTCACGGATGACTTTTTAACCATTATTGTTCCGAAATAAACCGTGAAAAAATGCTCGGTCCCGCCGGGATCACCAAAATATTCCCCTGATTCCCGAAGAAGGCCGACTCGATCTCGAACTCAAGCTGATGTTGGCTGTTTTGGACGCTGCGGAGAGTCTGTGAGCCTCAATGTTTAGACTTTTTATTGTTGTTGTTAACTTCAGCAACTTGCGCTCTTGTTATTGTTAACTTTAAAATCAAAATTACTAAAATACAAGATAGAATTCCCTTGTGAACAAAGGGATTATTGAAGCGATTATTTATTAAATTAGATGATTAAGGATGTTGGGTTGAGGATGTTAGAGAGTTCTGGTACTTCGTCACACTGCTTAAGAATCTTTAACAGTTTCCACATTTTAATAAAAGTTACAAAGAAAGAAAAACTGAATAGAAGGAAGGAATTAATGTACAAAGAAAGAAGAATTAAATATACAGTAAGAACTGCTATAAAGAAGAGCATTTATCTGCTACTCAAACTTAACTATTTTATCAATTTATTTCTATTTGTCAATCAGGCTTGAGTAACTCATCCACGTTTACGGCTTTTCCGAGCGCTTTTTTCTGCCAGAGGTGTTTCAACCACTCGAAATGTTGCGCACCCATGGTAAAAGCAGGCAGTACGCCACTTTCCCTTTCCATCAATTTCTTTCCAATTTGTACCCTCGCCACGATTCAACTATTCCAACTCCGTGCCCTGCACAAAAGGGCGTCGAGCGTCGTCTGGCCGGACGCTTCCGTCGCAGGGGCTGAAAACAGGGCCAAAGTGGAGCGTTTGCCGGGCGTATCGTTGCGTGAAACCGACTCATCGTGGCACAACGAGAGCCTAACGACTGGCATTCAGTGCGTGCCCGTTTGCCCACGTGACATGCAAAAATCACCCTCCGGAGGGCCGAGAACCAACGGCCCCCGGCCCAGGAATGACTGGGCCCGTGATTGGGCCCCGAAACTCGAGAGCAATACAGAGATCCTGCCTACCTCGCTTTCTCCCGTTCCGAGAGATCACGTCGCGCCGGGCTAATTCAACCAACAAAACGAACGTTTACGCGCGTTTTGCATAAACGCTTACTCATGCTCCCCCGACCATCTTTTTCTCCTACGGGGCCCTCTTTCTTCGCACCCTTCGGGGAACGACGGGGAAAATTTCCCTCCTGCGACGCCTGGGTGTTCTAGATTAATGTGGAACGTCATTCCGACACCTGTTTCTTTCGTTATGAATTTTATATTGGGTTGAACGTGTCTTTCTTCTCGGTATGACTATTGTATTGCGATGTTGAAATAATGGAGAGGGTAGCTGTCTGAGAAATGACTGGAGGGTAGCAAACGAGTAGGGCGAGTCGTTTTTCGATATTGTACCGTGCAACTCGATAAAACTGTCTTGAAGTTGTTTTTAAATGATCCGGTGAATAAATATAATAAATGGAACATGTTACAATAGGATTGCGATAGTCAGAAAATTTCTACAAGCTTCTATAAATAGGCAATTATTTGTACAATTCGTTTCTAGGAGTTGCTATAGCAATGGTATTCTTATTCGTATGATTGTTCAGTGCAGGATAAAATTAAAATATATTTATGGACCACGTATCCACGAATCTGCTAACAACGCCTGATATTGTATCATAAAAGTAATTCCGTTAACTGTACTTTAATTATAAACATATTTCCTATTTATTTGCCAATTTCCTCTCTTTACGAAATACTCTCCCTTAATCTTCTACAAATTTACAGGCGCCCACTGCAAATTTTACAAAATAAGAACAAAGCTGAATATACAGGGCGCCCAAAGAAACGTATACACACTTCAACAACTGATAACTAGATTGCGGATCTTCATGCAAAATAAAAATTTTCTACCTAAATTACAACAGACTGCAGTGAAATGGAAATTTATTTTCTTTGTTAATTTCTTTAATAGGTTGAAAATAGTGTAACAGTATTTTAAAAATTTTCTTATGTTTTTACTGTTTTAATATACGCCTAGCCATTTTTGTCATAAGTGCATAAAATCCGCAGTCTACTGATAACTCGTATACAGTGAATTCTCGATACACGTCGACGACACAGGCCTCGCCAGCGTCGAGTATCATGCAGGAGACACCCGAGCCGTGTTATGTTTACACTAGTCGGCGTCCAAGGCCTCTCGAATAATTCTGTGACGTTTCTCGTCCATGCCTTTGTGACATATATAGGGAAATCACTGTAATTGTCACCCAATAATAGAGTGCGCATATTTTCGGTAAAACCCTGTACAATTTTCTTCTTTCCTGGCTTGCTCCGGATTTTCTAATAAATCTAAAAATGTCGGCACTATAAAAATTGAATAGTTTCGCATACTAGCAAGGATTGAGGGAGCCAGTCACCCCCCAAGAAGAAAGCTCAACCCGTGGCGCAACCCGTCCGCCAGAAATCGCAATTTGTCGAAGAGGCAGGGGCGTTGCAGGTACACGCGGAGGCGAGTGCGCATTCGAACTAATAATATTACATCGGTGGATCCTCGTCCCGGGAAATAATGGATTACCGAAGATTTAAAAGGCAACAGGCTGTACAATCATCGCGTTCGAGAGAACAACCCCTCTCGCAGAAACAAGAGTACACGCAGAATACAGCTCCCCGGACGTCTTTCTCCCCTCCCCTACCGCCTCGTACCGTCTCGCATCGCAGTTGGCAATCGCTCATTCGGGATCACGGTATATCACGCTTCATATAGAATGCCGGTGGGCCGATGAATTATTGACCGGCCGGTGGCATCCGGCCGTTCGTTCCGCGGGCTGAAACGATCGACCATAGCAATCCCGTTCGCGGCAATGATGAATCCAATCATAATTTAGTTACATCTTATTAGACTCCTACCGAGCCGGCTCACCGTGAGACCGCCAGGTATATAACCTTCTTAATCCACGAAATGCATCTCGCTGCTACCCCTTCGACCCCTCTACTGCATTGCTCTCTCTCTCCCTCTCTCTCTCTCTCTCTCTCTCTCCTCTCCCCCTCGGACTCTCCTACTCGCTGTAACGGAGGCTTCGATTCCTCTTTCCCGCGCGTTTGTCCTTCGCTCGTCTATGAAACCGCTCATCTTCCACGGAGATTGCACAGGCCGTGTCTAATTTCGATCCCGGCCTCCGTGGTCCCCTTTCGTTTGGGCCCACCTGTGCTCCCTGCGCTGGTTCCTGTACTGCAACGGGTCAGACTCGCGACGAAAACTTCGAACAGAATCTACCAAAAAATCTACCTCATGTATGCTATTAATTCCCATTAAATTGAAATTCAATTCTATTTTACTGTAGTCAACACCTAAGGATCGTAGAATAGCTGGGTGTACAATACATAAATTGTAAATTGAACGAGAAGTTTCAATCATACTGTATTAATAATTTTGTAACTGAGCACTTGGCATTGCGTAATTTTAAAAATAGAGAGAAGACATAGGGAGATTTCGTTGAAAAGTTACATAATACTGGTAGATTTTTAACCTTCGAACAGCTGGTTGTAAACAGCAATGTTGGGTCAGATTTGACTATGTACTTTTTGTTCTATCACTTTTTCCAACCTATACAGTGAATTCTCGATGAATGTCAACAATGTGGGTCTCGCCAGTGTCGTGTATCGTCCAGGAGACATACCCGAGCCTTAGACTCCTTGGCGTCCAAGGCAAATCGAGCTTCGTGGCCCCTCACGGAGTATATCCCGCGACATTTATCACCTAGGTTTTTGCGACATATATAGAAAAATCACTGTACTTCGAATGCATCTTTTCGGTACAGAATATTATCTAATAACGTTTTTACCATTCCTACAACAATGGGGCCTTTAAACGACTGTACGTCTTCCCTAGTCCTCAGAAAATCTAGAATTTAGAGTGCTAATATTTCTTGAAGCAACTGTACATACTATAATAGAAATTACTAGTACATATGTATCTAGTACAAGGTATATTCTGGTTCAGGAATTTAGTAAATATTATATAATATTATTTTTAAAAACAGAGTAGTTCCTAGAATGTTTTAACAGTGTTTTAACTAGCTTCATTTCTATAACTATGTATTAATCCCTCGTTATTATTTGTGTGTCTACAGCGCAAAGTGCACTAGATATTTTCATCACGCGTACACAAGCGTTCATAGTTCCTAATTCGAGTAGGTTGGAATCAATGGGGCTCCAAGTTGACTTAACGGAGCTTAACAAAAGATTTTGAAAATCGTCGGAGCCCAGGAGGAAGGTAGTCGAGCGGCTCCCGGATAGAAAAAAAAGCGCTGAGTGATACCCGGTACTCGATCCTTCAATTATCTCGAGGAGGCCTGTAATTTTTGTGAGAGATCTACACGGGTTTCAGACCTCCGGTGTTAGCATCTGTCGTCTCCGCGTCAGCGAGCGGACCCATTGACGTTAATTCGACACCGCCGTGACTAAATAATATTATGGAAACGTGTCATCTGTCCCAGCAGAACCCGTTCCACGGGCGCAAGTTCACGGACCACCGGGTATATCAATAATTACAACGTGTGCGAGATGATGATGATCTGACACCCGTCGCTGGGGTCCAAAGCACCGCTGACATCTTGGACCGACGCCGAGACCCTTGTCCGTCTGTTTCCTGAATTCCCGACGTGCCCCCCGAAGAACGACGGACACCTTGACCCTGCTAATAGCACCGGGAAATTATACTAATTAATTTCACACGTACAATTTTCTGCGAAACACTGCGGAGAATGTTTCGTGGTCGATCGGAACCGCTTAATAAGTCGATACCGATCGCATCGTGTATCAGTCCGCAGGCAAGAAAGACATTAAAATGAATGCCAGACGAGGATTATTGTTTCGATCTTGGAATAAGCAATATGTATGTTAATGAAAAGTGCCTGAAACCATTGATCGACTGTGGCTATAATGAAGAACGACCGGAGTGAGTCACGTGATAGATCCGATGATAGATAGGAAGAAGACGAGCGAAGATATCATTGTTTTTAATAAGACTTCAACTCCTAGACCTCGTTTTTTGAGGAAGATCGTCATAGCTGAAAGGACTATTAAAAATATGACTGCGCGCGTCACGTGATTCTCGGAACCGGGCAGGCGATGATTCAATTACAATCGTACAATGTATCTAGTTAAACCCTCCGTAAAGCTTATATTAAACGTTTCAATAATTAAACAGACACGACAAAACGGTAAAAAGTACTTTATCGTTCGAAGAATTTACATTCGAACAACTCACGATTTTTCTCCTCGTTCTATTCTTAGACCCGGCTTTCGATGCAACATTACTCAAGCTTACAATAGAATCTCCGCAAAGTTTTCTCATCATTTCTCAGGATCATTATCAAAACTGTGTTCTGACCTTCGCATCTCCAGCGGGATTCTCCCACAGGCCCGCGATAAAACTCTCCAGCAATCAATCAGCCAAGTTCGATCAATCTCTCCGAGGGAATTCACGCAAAAACGTTTCATTAGGTTATCCGGGTAACCCGTTTCGCTGGGTCTAGCTGTGGCAAGGCTTTCGTAGCACGAGAACCATCAGCGACTTCTCTCTGTAATCCGAGTCCGTTTCTCAAGGGCTCGGAGGCTCGAAAAAAAGTGCATCCATCGCAACATTTTTCGATCCTGGATTAACCTCTCAAACACGGCGCGATTGTCCGCAAATCTGTCTCCCAGGGACGGCGCGCCTGGCCGCAGAAGGAACAAAAGCCACTATAGTGGCGTTACTGTTCAAACTGGAGCTTTCCACGGAAGCCACTATAGTGGCGTTACCGTTCAAATTGGAGCTTTCCACGGAAGCCACTATAGTGGCGTTACCGTTCAAATTGGAGCTTTCAGTGAAGAGGTTAAGCAGCGGAACCGGCTGGCAGAGGCAGAGAGACATGTCAGCCAGTTTGCGCAGATAACCCCGGCGTATCGGTTGTTCGCGTTTCCCGGTTCCGAGCGGGTTCGGTTTAATGCACCCGTGATCTTTGGCACGCATATGTGCAACGAGGATCCGGGCCGTGCCAGGTGCCCGCGCTTGAGTCACGGATTTTATGGTCCACGACCCCGCATTTCGCGGTTCTCACGCTGCCTTTAACACAGGAATGCTAAAAAGTCGTTCCTCATTAAACGAACTGGAACGGAATTCCGGAACGGTACTGGAAAATACCACGCAACAGACCTGGTCCGCGAGGCGGGAGCAATATGGATTGTGCATCGCGTGCACTCGCCTGCGCTCGCACTGACCCGGCGCACGCGACCCGTGAAATAGAGACGCGGGAGCCGAGTCGCGCCCCCTTCCTACGATCCTGATCGAGGAATCCTTTTTTCCTCTTTCATCTTCCTGCATTTAGCCGTTCCTATCGTACCGATCGAGCGTATGCACTTGATCTCTTAGCGGGATCAAATATGACGGTACTATTCAGTCTATTAATTAAGTGGGACCTCGGTCAAAATGGTGATAATTATTTTGTATTCATGTAATCTTTTCCTTCCGATATGAGTATTAAATATACATATTAATTTACCGTTTTTGAAACTGATTTTAGAAAGGTTAACTTGAGGGTTAAGAAGGTTCGAGGTTAACTTAAAGCTGTATAGTTTTTAAGTTATACTTTTAGCCTTTATAGTTTTCTTTTTTTTTTTAGTCTTCTATAATTTTATTTGCTCCTTGAACTTCTATCCCACAATTAAAGTTTGATCAATGTGCATTCCTTCATCGTTTGGTTTTAGAACTATAGCATCTTGAAAATTGTCTTATGGAAATCAATATTGAGCTTCTTTTTTTCGACTGATTCAATCTTGATTATGCAGCATGATTGACTCAATAATGACCATGACAAATAATATATTCGAGGACAATGTTTTTCATTTATTTGAGCATTTTCTAGTGCTTATGCTGGTGCTTTATGATTAGCCTCGTCGAAGTGGTACTAATTTATAATATATTCAAGAAAAACATACTTCGATTATTGTTAAGCTTATTACTAGACTACGGAAGTGGGTAAGCACAATTTAAAGCAGCGTACATATTAAAAAGATCTGAGGGCATCAGCGTATTGGTTTCAGCTTAATAAAATAATAACAAAAAGACAGAAATTTTTATTTCGCTCCTGAGTCTTGCAAGCAACGCACATATGTTTAATTTTGCACAAAAATCCGCAATCTACTTATTACAGTTATTCTAGAAATAGTCAAGCTAAAGGCAGTGGCAGATTGATTTATCTGAAGTGCACGTTCTGTTTGATTTATGTCAAGAAAAAAGAGGACGTTTTCTATTTTTTGAAAAGATAGGTAGCCTAGTTCCTCGAAGCAACAGCAAGTCCTAGAAAACCCTGGCCAGCGCGAAAGAATGAGGCCTGGCATTATGCGCGGGCACGTTCAGGTAATCAGCCATGGCTAACGATGTAATGACTGTCTCAAGCTCGTTGGTGAAGTTTTGACACGTTGTACGCTGCTCCTGTTACAACTCCGAGCTATTCGTTCAAAAACACGTACGAAATCGTGTCTATCAAAAGTTCATGTATACCCTTGCCTGAACAGTGTTACCATTTTGAAAAATACATTGGACCTTCTCGGTTTCGAAGATTGAAATTTTCGTGGACCGAGCATGGTCAAAGGTTTTCCGTCGAAGAATAGCGGAGAACGAGTAGGAAGCAAAACTGGTGACACTTAGGAGTTCGTTGCAGCTGGTAAAAAGCAAGACCGGTTAAACGCTGCGCTCGCTCATTCATGCAATCACGCTTGTGCGGTCTTTCAGCGGCTGGTTCGTTTGCGGAAACGGCGCGAGCACCGGCGATTAAACGCTTCCTTGTAAACCTTTGGCTACGCGGATCTCGTATCCGACCGAAACCTGGAAAACACGAGTGCTGATAGTATTTAAACTCGGAAAGGTAATATTGGTAATAGCGGCGTTAAATACGAACGTGTTTGCGCGGAAAATTTTATTATTATTGCTCGAGACACCCTATCGGGTACTTTAACATTGAAACGGGTAACACAGTCTTTGCGAAGCGTTTCATATATTTTACAACACAATCGCTACGCGTTTCAATTATTTCCGCGTAATTCCTATTTACAGTCGAGTCGGAATCAAATTATCGCTTTCATTTAGAAGGTGTAAGTGATAAAACAGATACGCTGGAAAAACATATATTATCATTATTGAGGATTAAAGACGTGTCATATTCATTTACCAATCGTTAAACTTATTTTCCGACTCGACTGAATGTATCGTCTCTCTTCAAACATGTATTATACGTCAAATGGTTAAATTGTGAGGATTATCTTTCGCTATAAATATTGAAACGAACGGAATGTCGAAGAATAATGTGTTACTTTTATTTTAAAGGGAACTGGATAAGAATAAATTTACAATGCACGTTTCAAGTCTGCTAGAGACGTAACAATAGCACAACGAAATTAAAAAATTTTAATACAATATTTATGATGCATTACAATATTTAAAACCAAAAATACGTCTGCACCGTACACGGATGGAAGAACTAATTTTAGTGGGGGTTGACCGGTAGCTTCTGCGGCACACCGATCGCAGTGCTGCCCTAATTGCGGTGCGATTTTTCCAGCCTTCCACCAGCTAGTATCCTATTCATGCCAGCCATAAATTTCCAGCGTCATTCCGGTAGCTTCGAGCAGCTCCAATTCCCCGACCTGTGGCCTTCCTTTATCGTCGATTCGTCGTGTTTTACCGAGTCGATAAGGACAAGGAAACCGAGGTAGATTCCACCGGAGCATGCCGAACCTGCCACGAGGAAGATCGACGAGGGGAAAGAAAGAAAGAAAGAAAGAAAGAGAGAAAAGGAGAAAGAGACAGAGCCGAAAGGGAACGACGTCGAAATGAAAGCCGCTCCAGAATCGTGGTAGTCGTGCATCCGATAATGAGGCTCGCGCGGCATTTTCGATCCCGTGCCGCAAATAATCCCTTTTCTCGACATGGGAGGCTTTCATTACCGGACGAGGAGGCGGAGGGAGCCGAAGACACGAGAGCCAGAAGAAAAAGACACGATAAATACAGAACAGGGTAGGCCACTACGGGTGGAGAACCGCCGAGGATCGATGCCGTTTTATTTTTTTCAGAAGCTGATTGAGATCGACCGGGATCATTTACCGGTCGACCTGTTCCGGGGCCCCGGACTAATCAGATCAATCAGATAGAGTACGATCGCGAGATGAGTTCGGCATCATTATACTCCATCGGCTCTCTCTCTTTTCTTTCTCTCTCCTTTTCTCCATTCTTCGATATGTCCTCCTCCGACCGCCGTGACGGGTCCCCAGGATCGCAAATCGAATCGTGAAATCGATTTCGATTGCTCAATCGCGCGCCGCTCCGCGATACAATTCAACCACCGATTTCGAGCGATTTTAATTCGACGGGTTTCATTACTGGACCTCGGATCTTTATGCAGAATACGAATTTCCTACCTGAACTGCAGCAAACTGAAGTACAAATTTATGTTCTTAACTTCTTCCCACTCGGAGCCATCGATTCTAGACTCATAATGTCCCCTTAGAGGGGACATCAGAGTGCAAATGGTTAATGTTTAGTGTTTTAAAAATAATAGAGTAAACTTTTCTATTGCTTTTACTGTTCTCAATTACACCTACTAATTTTTGTCGTAATTCTTGAAATCCTTTATATTTACATAATTTATCTCTCAAGGCACAGTCTCCTAGTTTTTATGATTTACTGCACGCAACACGCATTTGCTGCTTACTCACAAGAATGAATAATTGGGGAACACCTTTCTCTTACACTCTCGTTCGGGATGTTCGAAAATTGTTTGAATGCTAGCGAGATTTGATTACGGCGTACAGGAGCAGCGAGGTTGAAGGAAGTTGCTGTTTCCAATGGTTATTTGTCACAGGGGATTGATAGAGCAACTGTTATGGGCGTTTAGAGACACGCAGCATCGTTTACCTAAGTGACTCATTTGCTACCGATTTTCAAGATCTCCTGCTTCCGTGAGTTAGGCTCGCGTGATTTCACGCGTACGCCGACCATGATCTGGACTGTCCCCCTTCGTGACGAGGACATGTGCACGCCTACTTTGCTTCCCGTTCTGGCTTCATTTGCGGTAGACGAGTTACCATTGAGACATCTTTCCTTGGAATTGGAGAAAATGATCGTCATCAACAACTGAATCATTTATTCTCATGGACAATTTCCTAAAAATCGAGATAAAGGTATAACATTCCTTTCAGTAGGAAGAAAACAATAATTTCTGTTCTAGTGGACACTATAAGTGCAAACAAATTCATGATTCTTTAGCGACAGAAATAATTCCGACACGGGTAAGATAATTTTTAAAATCACACCTTCCAATAATGACGAGAAAACAACTCTGTCGCCAGCAAGATAATTTTTAAAAATTACGAAACATGCTGACACGAAAGTAAAAGGAACGTCCTCGGTATCCGAGAGCGAATTCTGTCTGAAATTAATAGGATGCAGCATTATCATGCATTGAAATCACCACGGCGTCGGCGCCTGGTGTTCATTAAAAATTCCAAAGATTTATCCCGCTAATTCTGAACAATATTAATCTATAATTTTACGAGACCTCCGCCTGATAAATAGTAAATTAATTTTCGATTTCGTTTGTAAACTAAAAATGGTAATGGCGACGGTAATAAGAAACGGTTGTAAATAGTAAAAGACGGCGAACCAGCCTACTCGGGGGATCAAGCGGAACGGAGATTCGATTAAAAATAAAATCGGTATTTATGATGGAGCGAGATCGAGGGTACCGACAAGATTCTTTTCAGACTGACAGAAATACGCAGCCAATATTTCCCTGAATACGGAATGGTTCCTGCTGGTTTCCTTCTTCTTCTTCTTTCTTTCTTTTTTCTTTTTTTTCATAACACGTTACTTCTAAGATTGGGCCCCGGTCCTACCGACAACCGCTTTCCAGCGGACTTTATAAAACTTATAAATATTCCGCGATATTTCATCGACGCGTAACTCCTGGCTGCGTCTGCGGGATTATCCGGTGAGAAACGACGGATTTCGATACGCATTATTCAGAGTGGCCCACTGGAAATGCAAATGATCCTCGACGGTCGAAATCACGAAGGCCGAGGCGATCGGGACCGGGTTGTCGCGGGAACAATTTACACGATCGCGGTATAAATCAATTTCGGCGACAACGAGGCGATGTTCGGGCAAAATTACTTTTCACCAATGTCGAAAGCGGACAGTTTCATTTTCTGGACGACGATACTCTGCGTAGATCGAAGAACATCCTCGTTTGAACGATGGAAGGTTCCGTAGGAAAACGGAACATCATTTAGAAAACGAAAAATTGTATAACTTAGTTTTTACGGCAACGAGGCGTTGCATACACAAAATTATGATGAAATGAAAACAGTTTCATTTTCTGATGGTTGGTAATGTGTGTAAATCGAGGAACATCTTTGTTTGGACGACAGAAGGTTTCTCGGAGAAACGGAACCATAATTTAGAAGGCGGAAAACCGTGACGGCGCCGTCTTCTACCTAATGACCCGACTAATTGTTTCGAGCCACCATGATTAACCGTGGGAAACGTGCAACAGGTCTGCTGTCGATGTGATAATTACCGGCACGCCTTGTTTAAATTCGGCGCGCTGATGGGTGATTAAATAATAGGAGTTCGCGATTTTTATGCTAAGAGAGAGAGGGGGGGGGGGGGAAACGGTGACGGGTCAGGTAGCAGGGGGAAAGGTGTTGTCTAATTGTCGGCTGGCGAGCGTAGGAAGTAGCCGCCACATACTTATTTTTATACAGGGTGAACCGCGTCAATTGCACATCTTGAATTTTCACGTTACTTGTAATAATATAAAACGATCATATACGAAAAAGTTGCAAGGTATACGGTATACCTTAAATATTTACGTTATTTGTAATAATATTGTTATGTGAAGGTTTTTTGTATGCGTGAAAGCGTTCCGGAAATTTCAAGGTCACCTGTATTTCTTTAAATTAAAGGAGCTATCTTTATCATAAATCGTTAGAGTGTCAATATTGACTTTGACATGTCCTGGATCTAATAGTTAACGAAATATTATCGAAATAATTTTGTTTACTGACCGTATTCAAGATGAGGGACATAAGGTCATACTAGCTTACAGGTAGTAGGCACATATTGAACATTACTTCAATAATATCTCGGTAACTATTAGATGTAGGACACATGGAGGTCAATACATTTTTACGCAGAATTTGATCCTGTATCGATTCATGACTCAAAAATCTTTCTACATAAAGAAGTCAAAGTGACCTTGGAATGTCCGAATCGCCCTGACGCATGTAAAAAATGTTTACATCACAATATTTCCCTCTACAACTTTTGTATATATCATCTTTTCATATTATTATAAATATTCAAGCTTTGAAAATGACGTAGTTCAGTCTGTACATTGCTCTTCGAAATAAGAATTAAAAAATGTTCATAATGTGTACTTATCTGGACTTTGCATAAAAAATTGTGGTAAATTTGCAGATGAATTAATAAAAAGCTTGTAGATAAATGTTGTGATATATAAAAATTGTGGAGAATTAACAGATGGCGTAATAGAAAGCTATAGATAAATCTTACAATAGTTAACGATGAATTCAATTTTTACTTTATACCGTTTGTTGATCCACAATATTCTCACCACGCGTTCATATTAATAACACTGTCCAACAAAATCAAACTTTTTTCGAGTTTTGCAATACCTGTTGGGTGATTCTTATACACTTTGTCATCCTAAAACCAAATCTGAAAGCAGAATTGCTCCATCACGCAACGTTTTCGAAAAATTTTGGTTTTTGTAAAAATGCCGGATTTCGATACAAAATGACGTGTTACGCAAAAACTAAACATGCGAGAAAGTTCAAATTTAAGTCAACAGATAGAGGAAACTCTCCTCTACATACTCATGTAGTCAATTATATTTTTATGTACTTTCTAATAGTTGTAAATGGTTGTTAAAGTTTAAAAATGTGCCGACGCGGGTACTTTGTACGCTCTATTTTTGTATTTATGTGAAAAATCCTTTATCCAGCAGGAATTTACTATACAGGAATGTATTCTACAGACATTTTTGGTAAAGAAACCATTCACGAAAAGTATTTGGTTCCCTTAGTATACGAGAAGATTAAGGAAATAGTCATTGCCAGCTTGTGCGCGACGCGTTCGCGCCAGACGGCCATTGCAGCCTTTTCTCGACTCGGCAGGGTCGTCTCTATGCGTAGTCGACCTTGGTACCACTCAAGCATGTATTTGCTTACTATTAGGAAGTACATAAAAATATAATTGACTATATGAATATGTAGAGGAGAGTCCCCTCTATCTCTTGACTTAAATTTGAACTTTCTCGCATGTTTAGTTTTTGCGTAACACGTCATTTGGTATCAAAATCCAGCATTTTTACAAAAACCAAAATTTTTCGAAAACGTTGCGTGATCGAGAAATTCTACTATCAGATTCGGTTTTAGGATGACAAAGTGTATAAGAATCACCCAACAGGTATTGCAAAACGATTTTGTCCATTACAAAACATTTGATCTTCCGATCCACCACCGAAATTGGTAGGAACACAATCTTCTGACGCCAACCCAGCTCCCAGCCACGTCATTAGGCTACTTTACCGGAGTGTTCGAAATTAGAGATGAGACCCAGGCACAAAATCCACCGTGGCCAGAGCAGAACACATAATTATCCGAGGCCACGTGGCTTCGTGATCATTTTCACGACTGCCGAACTATTTTCTAGGCATGTTCCCTGGTGATCTGCTCGAAGGGACGTTCGTCATCCTCGCTTGACGTCGATTACCTCCTCCACTTCCGGCCCGCCGTGTTGTTTTCTGTCGATGATGGCGACGAACGAAAGGTCTCGCCACCATTCGATGGAAAGTCGATCTGCTTTCAACAAAGGACGAACGTTTTGACTCGGGCACAATGGACCCATTTCACCAGGACTTTCACACGCGGTGTCCTTTGTCCTGGTTGGAGGCGTGGCTGTCGCAAGCAGATCCTTTTTTTTGGACCAGTCCTTATTTTCATGGTAATAGTAAAAAACTGTTTCTTGTTCGGAATAATAATGTTTGTGCCTTTCATCGGCATTCAAAGATTTGTTCAAGTATATTTTTAATCATCGACTAAATATTGGTATGCAAACGTCTTTTGTGTGTGTCAAGAAATTGTTAAAAACGATCCAATATTTCCTCATTTTTGTTCACATCAATGAATGCGTGTTGTCTGTATCGATAAAGAAATAAATGTTTAGGGAAAATGTTGTATCTATGTTCTTAAACAATTTTTCTGTATATTCAAAAATTCTTAAAAACAATTTTATCTTTTCCCATCTCCGTTCGCATTAGTTATTATGTTCTCTATTTGCACGAATCGTTGACGAAGTAACGGTTAATGCGTCGAATGTTTGTTCATAAATACACAGCAGACACGTGTAAAAAGACATAAAACGATTTCACGTTCACCGCGTCGCAGTCAATTACAAATATGATACAATGAATCGCGACGAAATTATGGTATAATTAAATAGACGAACGTTTGCGCGATCACTAAAAGTTACAACCTATTTTATGATATTTTCCGAAGAATTATTGCCGAACATTTTACGGACGCATTTACCGGTGGACGCGGGAGCAGCGCGATGAATCTCGACGCAGCCGGATGAATTTATTAAGTACTCCCGAACAAGCAACGCCATTAAAATGATGTTCGTAATAAATATAACCCGCATTATCAATGATCTACGATCTAGCCGCGGCGTGTATAGCAGTTCGACTCAGGGTTAGAGCGATGGGAACAAAGCGGATTCATCGCCGCGATTCTTCCGTTGATTTCCCAATGCGGTCTCGGTAGGCAGCCCCGATCGTTTCTCAACCGATCCGTGACAAAGATCGGGCCGGCGACGAACGATCCTCGCGCGCAATAAAATAATTTACACGACGAGTGTCGAGAAGTCAAACGGAGTCAAAAGTGAGGGAAGGATAATTACCGCGTAATGTCGTACTTTCTCCTGCGGAGCGTCGGTGTACGCGGTCATTTACACGCGTGTAAAACGTTGATGCTTGGGAGCAGCTTACCCGGTGATATTAATGTCGTGCTAGTAATGCGCGTAATAGCGTGAGCATGAGCGCGAGCGAGAACAGGCCGCGTGATTTAAATCGCGCGATTAAAATGAATAGAAACCCGGCTTGAACCCGGCCGTTTTCCGCGAGCATACACCATCCTTTTTCCCGGAAACGCTGTATCCACCCGGGGAAGCGTTCTCGACAAGTTATTGCAAATCTTAATGGATCTTCTTGCACCGAAAGCTCAAAATTATGGACGCACGATTAGACGAATGCATCAATCCTTTTATACAGTGGTGAGTTGGATAGGGGTCCAGAAGGTTAAGTCAAAATTAAATTTCTTTAGATTTATTTGAACCAAATCATTAAGTTAGCTTGACTATCTTTACCATTTCAGTAATTGTAGAATACCGTAAAATAATCGCCGTAATGTAAAACTGCCCTGCCATGAACAACCCCCGAAGAAGTAGTGGAAGGAACGTGGATATTTTTAGCAATTACTGTACATTAATAATTATAAATTGTAAATGAATGGTTGTATTATAAATTTCGCGGTACGAAGGACCATGGAAATTCCCAACAAACATAAAATTTGGCATCGGACCGGCGGAGAGAGGTTTCATAAAGAGTAGTATACAAATTAAGAAGGTTAGGAATCTTTTTTATGACCTATACCTAAGGTTGTGCCGCTCTCAGAAGAATAAGGATCACATGGTCTTAGGGACCTCGTCACAGAGTAGGGGAAGACTTTTCGTCAGTTACCCTAGAACCGTTCAGGGCCGTGTATCGTTTAACTTTCGAGCGATTTCGTTAGGTCTAGTTCAGATGCGACGGAAACTGCGCGCATCAAACGCGCGGTGCTTATTTACATTAACATCTTTATATTGGTCCAACTGCGCTGTTTCTGCCGTGTCTGAACTATCCATTAGTGTTGTGATTCTTCGATCGTTGTGAACTGCGTACATATTATTTTGACAAGTATTTTCATTGCTATTATTTGTACCGTTGTTATTTTTGCTTGTGCCCTTCTACTATATTTATTTCAGTATTGTGTTATAAATTTTTTTTAGGATACAGTTTGTCTAATTGCTACTCGGAGTGTTGCAGTATAAAGTGCCTAAAGTTCACACGAGGCGAATATATGCTTGGAAGCCAAAAGGACACTTAGGTAACTATACAGATGTAGCTGAAAAGGGCGGCCGATTGTATTAGTTATTATTAATGATTAATTATTATTTGTTAACAACATACCTTAGAATTATTAACAACATTGCATTAATATTTACATGCGTACCCATAGTTATGATAGAATAGCAAAATTATAACAAATACACATGGAACATTTTTTGTTTATCAAAAGCAATATCGATGGTACTCAGCTGCTTGTGTTAAAAGAATCACAAATTTTAATTGTATTGTTTAATTCTAATTTTAATGTTTAACTTTAATTTTAATGTTTAATGTCCAATTTCAATGTTAGTAGTTAATATTTAATTTTAATGTTTCATTTTAATGTTTAATGTCAAAGTTTAATGTTTAGTTTTAATTGTAATGTTTAATTTTAATTTTAATGTATACTTTGAATGTTATAATACATATTAACAATAACAATAAAATATTGCTGTATTCATTTAAATTTATTTTATTTTAATTAACATTTATGCACATCTCTAAGACGTCTAAAAGACGTCTTTAAGAAGTACAGTTTTGTAACAAAGACGTAGGGCTTTCAAGACGTCTGAATGTCCATTGACAGACGTCTGTGATACGTCTTTAAGACGTCTGTGTTCTATCTGGGAGTAACCAATTAAAATTTAAAGTTAGTCCTCGGTAGCGGAAATCTGTGAGGCAAAGTGCCCAGGATCTCTTGCGCAACTATTTCTGAGGATCGAGCAGGGGTTAACGAGCTCCAAGGAAAATGAAGGAAGAGAATGCGGATTTTTGAGCGAGGACGAAGCTGAAAGTCATCGATTCACGCGACCCTCGGAAATTTACAATTACGATTCCGCCAGAGGCTCGGGGAATAAAATAAATTCCAGACATTCCTAGACATTTCACCAGCAAAATTTACAACCTGAATTATTACCCGCGCGACGAATTTTTTCCGGCGACGCGGCTTATTTACGCTCGGTACGAATCCCATCCGACTAGGAGTTGCTTTCCGGACGAAAGGAAAATATAGTACAGATCGAATTACGGTCTGGCGATGCGTGGATGGCCGCGTCAATAAAAGTCCGAATGATATATTCGTGGTCGCAAGTGCGTCTTAACGATTTCCCAGGCGTACTCGAACGATATCGAATGGTCGGCGAGGCGTCGCAGTGGTCCGAAATCGATGAAAAAAATGGAGGAACGTAGAAGTTCGTCTGAAAATGAAAGAAAACGATAAGGTGCGACAAGTTTATCCCTTCGAGGATGTGTGCACAATCACAGGAATATTCCATAATTTATTGCACAATATTGAAACAAGTCTAAAACTATAAAATTCTTTTTCTTCTCAAAGAATTCTCAGTCGTCCGGTCACTTTTAGCACTAGGTTTACAGGGCACTAAATGTGCCTATTCTGCATTACTTTATCAAAATAACGAAAATGTGTCTACCCAAATATTTAGCCATTTCTTTTACAATATATTAGGAGGCCAGTAAGTAATCAATTATTTTAAAATCTAAAACAAACTTTGTAGTAAATTCAAGATTCTATTTCTAAATTTATTATATAATCTCCATCCCCCTCTTATAGAAATCCAGGGTTCGTAAATCAAAATATGGCGCAAGGTGCTTCCTTACATCTTCTACAGAAGTGAATGTTTTATTTCTTAAATAAGGCTCCAAAGAGATGAAAAGATGGTAGTCAGGGGGAGCAATATCCGATGAGTACGGGGGGTGTGGTTAAACTTCCCATTGCAATTCTTTGATTTTTTCCTGACTGAGTTTCGCTGTACGGGGCCGGGCATTGTCAATTTGAAGTATAACACCTTTTCGGTGGACTGAAGATGCCCCCTTTTTCAATAGTTCTGAGTACAGCCGTTGTAATTGCTGACAATACAACTCTGCAGAAACTGTTTCTCCAGGTTTCAACAACTCAAAGCGAATTATGCCACAACAGTCCCACCAAATGCACAGTAACACCTTTCTAAATGATAAGTTAGGTTTAGGTGTTAATATTGCGGTTTGATTTGCAGACAGCAATTGCTTGGAACGCTTTATGTTATCGTAAAGAATCCATTTTTCATCTCCGGTAACGATACTACTAACAAACGGATCTCTACGAAATCTGGATAGCAATGAAGTGTAAATTGATCGATGAATATTCTTGTTTGCCTATATGCATTTCCCATTTCGTGTAAATGCCTTTATATCCTTTAATAGTTGTCTTTATTTTTAATTTAGTTTTAATTTAAATGTCTTTCAAGTGCCTTTATATCCTTTAATAGTTGTCTTTATTTTTAATTCACCAGCAGCAGACCTTCTGAACCAAGGTTGACACTTGTTGACCTTCAATGCATCTCTATAAATATCGCAAATTTCCTTTGTTGTTACCGTTGCATTAAATCCCGCACGAAAATGAAAAAGTATGCAATGACGAATACGATCCTCGGAAGGTACAGACGCCGCAGTGTTATTACAGGGTTGTAAACAAAAATTATACTTTTTAGAATATTTTGAACACAGGCTGCTTTCCCGAAAACCGTAATAGAATATGTGTTTCCTCTTTAACGATCGGTACAGAACTAAAGGCAAAACAAATTCTTTGCAAATAATTAATTACTTAGGGCTACCTCTAATACCCAAAGAAATAAAGTTGAATGATTTCTCATTCGTGCATCTTTACAAATTTCGATAATTGTGCCATAAATCTAGTGTTAAAAAAGGTTTTCCGAAAAGGGTGGAAATATTCACTGTGCGTAAAGAATAATCTAAAAGTTGATTTTTGCTGCCGTTTGAACCAGCACGTGTCGAATCGCCGGCTCGGACGCGGTTCGCTCCGTCGAGCTGCTTCATCTGACCACGCTCCTCGTCGTCCTTCATCCGTGAAGGACGCGCGAGGATCACGGTCGAGGATTTTCAGCGTTGCTCTCGAGAGCCGAAGGAAAGGCGGCCCGGATTCGTGAGCAGGACCCGTCAGAAGACCGCCGCGCCGGTTGCCAGGCCTCGGCCCATTTTGATTGATCGGGCAATATAGCCTGCTCGCCCCCCGCGGTTTGTGCATTACCAGCTACGACGTGGAAAAATTACTGGATTGAGATGCACTCATTAATAATGGCCGCGTACGTGCGCGAGATCGAGCCCCCTCGACTTCGATCCTAAACGGCCGCGACTCGGCTCCGCTCCGCTCTGCACCGATCCGCACCGCTCCGCGCGCCGATCCGCTCGACTCTCACGTGTAATTACTCGTGAACGAGCGTGCGACATGAACCGGGACGTTTTACCACGGCAGAATTGATCGATTTTCCTGAAAGAAATTCGCCGTGTTGCTTTTTTCCGCTACCCAGCCCGCTGGGAAAACATGGCGCTGGGAAATGGCGATGCCGAGAGCTTTGCCTAGTCGTATCGGTGAGAATTCCGATTTTTACGTTTCGGGAGCTTCTTGAGAACGCGAGGAGGTTGATTGATCGAAAGTGTTTGCGTGGATCCGTATTTTTGATAGATATGCGCTGGGAGGTGCTTTACCCCTTGTATTGGCAACCATTTACTATGATTTCTTAAAAAATTTCCTATATTCTCTTAGGAATATTACCAAATAAATGGCCATTGCTACGACACTATTCATCTGTAAAGATAAAGATTTGGACTGAATAAAAGTACAAGAAGAGTTGACTTTTCTGTTTCAGTATTCCTAAATTCTTTGGACGCATTTTCGATTTCACCTTTAATCTAATCAGATTTACAATAAACACACGAAGCCTAGTAATCAGTGTGACGAATGTGAACATTTCAGGCTCGATTTGATTACACGTGTTATTGTGACTCCGCACAAATTGTTTCTAATTATTCGTCCATTTCGGACACAGCTCGAGAGAATCGGTATAACCATGGCAATTAGCCGCGCACAATGCGAGGCTTCGTCCGCCGGATGGCCGAAGATTTTTCAGCGGAGTGATTAGAAGGCATCCTCTTGTGTTTACAAATTGCTCGCAGGTAGCTCTCAGCAACAAGTTTCCAAAGGGAGAAAAAGGCATGGGGGCGCGATGGGGCCAAGGATTCATTGTGCGATCGCCGACAGGTTGGTGGACCTATCGCGGCCCCGCAACAAATCGAATATAAAGGGGGGTGGGAGAGAGAAAGAGAGAGAGAGAGAGAGAGAGAGAGAGAGAGAGATGAGGTACGGGGGATAAAGCAAACAAGTTGCTCGCTACAGTTTGACCGTATGGCGGACGCGAGAAGATCGGCCGTGGGCCATCGCGCGCCGTTTCGACCATAAAACCAGGAGTTATGGTTATTTAAAAACTTATTGGCCCGCCCATGCGTTGCGGTTTGCGCGGGGGGTGGCTGGTCCAAGAGGGAGGGCCACGAGGAGAGGATGAAAGAGGGAGCGAAGGAGCCGTGACCCAGCCAAGATAAATCAAAGGATATTAAGACCATTCTGTCCTCCCTTTCTTCTCGTTCGTTCGCTGGCCTCTCCTCGCTCCTCCGGGACTAAGTCACTGCCTCCGTCGTTCTGCTGCCGCCGCAGTCGCAACCCCCCTTCGCCCTTCTCTCCTGCCACCCTTTTCTTCTTTTCATCCTCTCCCGTTCCCCCTGAGAGAGCGCGCGCTCGCGCTCACACACGGGAGTTCTTAGCGAAACGCTTTACGGGAAGGCAGAGGGCCGCCATAAAACTATCCGGGTTCGCGTTCACGGACGTCCGAGTGCGTGTACGTGGCTGCTTTACGTTCCGATCGGCGACAAGAAACCGGGAGCAATTCACCGGGTCCTGGGAGCAAAGTGGATCCTTGATAAACGGATATCGAGTTTCACGGGAATCCAACGCCCGCCTCTCCTCTAATACCGTGCGTCGAACACGCGTTTTATTTCGGGCCCCGAACGGACTCCTATTTAAGACCACGTTCCTCCCTGCGAGACCTCCGATCTACTCGGAACCTCGGAGACTTTAATGCCACCCGGTGTCCTCGAAGACATTCCTCGCTACAGCAGCGGGCAGCTGAATACCTTCGACCTGATACTTTCAAACAATTGTAATTAACTTCAGTTCTGCCTACGGCGGATTCTGTCCGTCAATGGTGAAATTAGTTGGCGCAATCGAACACACCGAGCAGATTAACCCTTTGCATTCCTTTAACGCGTTTTATGCACTTTTGACGAAGCTGGGCAAGTGCAATTCAAAACAACAACCAGATTAAAGGAATCTAAGAATGTCTACGTACTAATTTCAACTTATTGAGATCAATACTGGAGGAAAGGTGTTTGTATTTTACTTCTATTTCTTGCAAATGCTGAAGTCAATTTTTATTTTGAAATAATGACACGAATATATAAAATTGAAGCACAGTGAACAGTTTAAAGGAATTTTAGAATTTCAATGTACTAGTTTCAACTTGTTCAAATCAATAATGGAAGAAGGATGTTTCTATTTGGCTTCTACTTCTTGCAAATGCTGCAGTCAATTTTTATTTTGGCGCACAAGTCACTGTTACTGCATTGATCCGCGACTGATGAAGACACGACGAGTAACAAAATTCCATATTCCACCTAAAATCATTTTCATGATCCAGGTCATCGCAAAGGCAACAGGACTCTTCATGTACCTCTTTGTTAAATAAATACGAAAAGGAAGATCTTCAGGTCGTCACTAATCAAAACAACCACCTGGAATCCGAAGCATCGCAAGAGTGATACCCGGTGTACCCACTATCCGATCATTATCATCTTCTTTTTTTTTCTCCGTACACGACGGTGAAACAATGGAGCTCTTGTACCCTCGTAGACCCGTGTCCATTACACGGGATCCCCGAAGAGTATTCGGTCGGTGGAACAAGGCCGGTCACCGGGACGATCGAAAAGAAACGCGTGGGCGAGCCGATCGGAAGACGAGGCACTCGGTTGTGTGAACGGATCACCGGGGCAGGAAACGTCCGGCTCAGATTTGTGTAGATCATTACAGAATGGAAGCTAGAACAGCGAGGCGCCCGCTTTCTTCTGCTCGCATGCGGTATACACGCCGTGTCATGTCGCGGAGGCGCTCCTACTAAGTCACGGGCCATTGTTCTAGTCGTCGTTTGATAGACGATCCTCGTTCGCTACACGACTGCCCGAGAGCACATGCGTCACGGGTTAGACGATGATGAGCATCCGTTGCCCTTTCCGTCTGATCCTTTTCTGGCCTGAACGGCCCTCCTATTCAAATGCGATCCCGAACTGCTCGTGCTGCTCCTGTCAGCTTTCCCAGAAATTAAAAATTCTGAAAAATTCATTTCTGAAACTTGTGGAGCTTAAAGTAGTAAGATACTTCAATTTATACCTTTTCGAAGGAGGAAATTCGATTCCTGGGTATTATCACATTTATTCGGTCTAGTATCCGGGGCCATTTTGAAATTCTGCAAAATTTATTCAGAGGCTGTCGGGTATGCAGTTTGAGATTAAAAAACCCAAATGTTCTGAAGAAGTTGAGGAAACTCTATGCAGTAGAACCTCGCTTGTTGCACGAAACGGGGCCGACAATGCGTGCAAAAATCGAGACACCGAACTGACCTGGATAAGAATTTTGGAAATATATTTCGAATACTATTTTGAAAAGATCGTTACTCTACAATTAAAGTAAAGTGCTATTTTATATGAACGGTAAAATTTCTGCAGATAAAATTCATTTTGATAAAACATAAAACAAAATATTTTTATTCCGGTAATCTAAAACAAAATATTTGAACTTTGTGCTAAATAGTATTTAAAATATTTCGTGACGATGAGAACAGATGGAGGGAACAGGTAATGATAAAACGCAAGGAAAATTTCTGCAGATAAAATTCATTTTGATAATCTAGACCATAAAAAAAAATATTTTCATTCCGGTATTCTAAAACAAAATATTTGAACTGTGTGCTAAATAGTATCTAAAATATTTCGTGACGATGAAAATAGATGGAAGGAACAGGTAATGATAAAATGCAAGGTAATGATAAAATGCATTCATTCCAGTAATCTAAAACAAAATATTTTAACTGTGTGTTAAATAGTATCTAAAATATTTCGTGACGATGAAAATAAATGGAAGGAACTGATAATAATAAAATGCAAGGTACCATAGACAGTGATTTCTCTATATACGTCGCCAAGGTCTGGATGACAAACGTCGCGGAATTATCCCCTCTACCGCGGGGTATACTCCGTGAGGAGCCACGAAGCTCGAGAGGCCTCGGTAAACGTAACACGGCTCAGGTATGTCTCCTGCACGATACACGACGCTGCCAAGACCCGCTGCCCCTCCAAGTTGTTGACATATATCGAGAATTCCTTGTATTGTCAACTAGAACGGACCCGATACGAACGCCTCAGATTCAGATCAGACCTCGATCGCGATCCACAACGGATAGCCAGCTCGGAATGGTTATCGCGTCGGTGGTCCCACGAAAAAGGGACCAGTGTGAGCAAATTCGGCTACCTGATGAGTGGGTGGTGCCGCGAGGCAGGTTGCGTGGCAACCGGGACATGGGCCTGCGCACGAACGTTGCACGGCAACGTCGAGCCACGGGTACAGAGTTGCAGGGATGCATTCTACGGGTGTAGAACCCGCGGGCAGTATGCGTGAACGCGCGTGTCAGACTTAAGCGCACGGATGTGGCACCCAATGAGTTTAAATCATGCCGACTGGCCGGGAAGAAGAAGAAGAAGGCGCAGCAACGCGCTACGAGCACACCGACTCGCGGTACAGAACGATGCAACGCGTTGCAAGTCGCGTTGCAACGCGGCGCAGAACGATACAACGCGGAGCGGAGCGGCACGGCTGCGTTGCACGCGGTTAAATCATAGGAGCAGGAAGGAAAAGGCGTGCGAAGGGGATAACGTTCCACCGACGAAGCTCGAATCACGGCGTGTCTGTAATTCGTTTCGTACGATCGCTGGATAAGCGACGCGGCAAGTGTTTTCTACGGTGTGCCCGCGAGTTTCAGGGCTTTCGGATCGCCGCGGAACACCGGCCCCGAGGAGCCTGTTACATCGTCGACGGTAAATCTAGCCGCGATTTATAATCGAGGATGAACGGATCGTTAGAGGTACAATGATCTTCGTTTAATGCCCGTACCGAGGATCCCGCGTTGTTCCATGCGACTACCGAACACCTCGCCTGGGAAACTGGAACGGGAGTGTTCGGGTATTTCTCTGCTGTGTGCACGCAGATAACTCTCTTCGTTGATATACGACTTCATTGCATGATCATTCATGTCTAACGAAAGGCGTGGGGGACGCGATTATTCCTGGTTTTCTGAAAGAGGAGAAACCGCGGCGAAAACTTTACTGTTTGGCTCTGACAACCCTCCGACGGCAGAGTCCGGGTCTACGTTGACCCAAACGTATAGAAATGCTGATTTAATTCCTCCATTTCTGGCGATTAAAATATTGAGTGGCGACTCTGAGGCGCTACTACGTATTGCTACGTCATTGTTCAATATATTTTGTACCTTATTAACACTAAACCTATCAAGTATTAACAATATCTGGTAAATACTGCCTTATAAAAATGGCAACCCCAAATTTATTAAGATTGCTCGTAATTGGACAAGAAAATTTGTTCCACTATTTTCTATAAATGAATTTTCACAGTTTCAGTAATCGTAAAATATAAAACCGGTCATTTTGACCGTGGTAAGTTCAGTGTTAAATTTGTTTATATTGAATAATTTAAAGCGTGGAGATATTCTAGATCGGCAGAAAAGTTTGTTTTTCCAAATCGTTCCAAGCGCAAAAGGTAAACTAGACATTTTTGGAGCATAAAACTCATCGTCTTGAAAAGTTAAAGCAATGAAGCACTTTATCTTCCGGTAGCCTAATAACAGACAATAACTGTGTTCTACTCCAAAAATTTTAAAAATAATCTTACATGTAATGATCGGAAGCAAAATGATTAAATTACATTATTGGGGAAGAGTTGTCGGTTTTACCGACAGTCTCTGAAAAAATTAAGAAATAGTCGCCGGTAAATAATGTGTTAACATACGAACACCAACTTCATGAAACCAGCTCGAGCCACTTTATCTTTGAGACTGCTCCGAGTCTCCTGCGATCGCATGGCGTTTTTGGTAGTCAGATTCATCATGCCGGTGGTTCAATCAATCAATATCCTCGTTGAAGCGTTCCGTCGCCTCCCATTGGTCGGTTCCGAGTCACATTCCTCGGAATCCGTCACGCAAAAAAAAAGCGTGCTCGTTAATCGAGGCCACTCGAGACCATCGGAAAAGGAAGCCAGCAGGCGTAAAGGGAGAAAGAAGCGGGTTGGGGGGAGGTAAAGGTGGATGAAGCGGCACTCGGAAGGGCAGCAGAAGTCGAAAGGACAATCGCTCGTCAACCGGCCGTCAAAACATCCCCCCAAGGATCCATGGTGAATCACATTCTCACAGCGGAGTCGCAGCGCATCGACAAGGCGGAGGTTCCACGATGAACGAAGAAGAGAGACCGCGTCTCTCGGTCTCCTCGGCGCAGCACGACAATGTGTGACCGCAAACAAACGAATGGCAGCGATAGGGGGCGCCAATGCGCATTCAAGACGAGACAGACTGTCATTTGTCACGTCTTTCACGGTCTCTAATGACACGCACTGCTTTTGGACGCCTTCTTATGCGAAACGGGCACCTGGCACTGATTCGCTTTATTATTTCCTTTTTTTTCAACCAGTCTCTCTCTCTCTCTCTCTCTGTCTATCTCTCTCTTACTTCCTCGTGTATTTGACTTCGCACCCCCCTCGTCAAGTTCGTTGCTTCCCTATGTCTACCGCTATCGTACACCATCGTTCACGCTTCTTTCACCTTCTTACCCCGGAGCGCGTGGCATCGCGACGGTTGAATTCGATTTGTTAGGATTAACAGACCCGCAGGATCAACCGGAAACTCGGCGTCGAACCGTCACGCAAGTTCGTTCCGATCGGTGGCTGCCGGGAGACTCTTGCAAACGTCCCTTTCCCTCAGCTTCGGATGATACTGCATTCTCTGGCTGGGAAATTGAATTGTTCTACTATCTTTCCATTCCCCCCGGTACATAAGAACTGTCTTATAATACCGTAATAACTGCACATTATGCAGTTATGGTGAAAATCAGTAGCTGTAAGTTTGAACAATAGAAATACTGAAAAGGAGAGCATCAATCCATTAGTTTCACCAAAGGTCGACGTATTAGGGGGAATACCCATAAGTAAGCAATTATTTTGAAATCTAAAACAAACTTTGTAGGAAATTCAGATATTTATTTCTTAATTTATTATATAATCTCCATCATTATCAAGTCTCCACTTACCACTCTCTTATAGAAATTCAGGGTTATTGAAGCAAAATATGACGCAAAGTGCCTCCTTACATATTTTACAGAAGTGACTGTTTCATTTCTGAAATAATGCTCCAGTGCCTTTGCATAGTTGACCATGTAGACCCAAGGCTTCTCGACAATTCTTGTATACTTAATTTTGGATCAGCTTCTACTAGAGATTTTAGGGTGTCATTATCAAATTCAACTGGTCGAACACTTCAAGGCATGTCAGGGAGATCATAATCACAAGCAGCAAACCTTCTAAACCAGTTGACACTCGTTGACTTTCAATACATCTCCATAAACATCGCAAATTTTCTTTGTTGTTACCGATGCATTAAATTCCGCATGAAAATGAAAGAATATGCAATGACTAATATGACCCTTGGAAGATTCGTACTCAGCCATTTTATTACAGGGTTGTAAAAAAATTGTACCTTTTAGAATATTTTGAAAATAGGCTGCTTTACCGAAAACTGTGAAAGAATACGTGTTTCCATTTCAACGGTCGGTATAGAACTAAAGGCAAAACAAATTCCTTGCAAATCATTGATTACCTACGGGCGATCCTAATATTACCGAATATCTGCATAATCTCGTCGGCTCATGATCAGCGCGCGCTAGATTGAACCTTCCTCTTTCGAATGAGCCCTCTCCCGGCGAAAAATATTATCATATAAGGACGAAAAGTTGAGGCACGTAAAACCATTTTTCGCCTATTGTTGTCGGTAACGTGGTCACTCTACCTTATCGAGAATCTACAGAGTCTTGGCTTTTAGCACGATAACTGCCACGTCAGTCACATATGACTGACAGTGATTTTTGACTAGATTTAGAAATTCATGTCTATTGTGACATATCCAGATAAATCGAATTTTATTAGGATCTTTAGGATTCAGAGGGGCTAGGACAGCATCCCCTATAACAAATTTTAAATTTCTAGTTTCGGTTTCATTAATTAAATTACACTGATTTTTGCAGAATCTCTGGGATTGATTTTTGACGCTTAACGTGTCAAGCGGCAGAAATTGCACATAAAAGACGCTCGCGGTGGCAAGTCTTAAACCAGCATAAGTAATGAACTTTCGCGCTAACTGCCCAGAGGACAACTCTACAGTGCAGGATAAAAAATGTGCATCCTTAATTACTTGACCCTCACAGTTTCTGCTAATGCGACTGCGAGGCGATCAATCATTTCCCCAGGGGATTAACAAACATCGTACAATTCACAGTGGCGAAATCTATCAGCGAAAGTGTTAAAGGAAAGAGATCCCGTCACGCTGGCATCCAGAGACATCCCCACCGTGCACGGAGGACTGCATCTTCCGCGATAATTCAATCCCGGTCCGATGTCCCATAACTCCATCGACGCGGCGTCGACCCTGACCTTGACAACCAATAATCCGGCGATACAACGTTCGATAGGGCTATCGCGTTCCGTCTTAAATCGAATAACATCGTCGGAACAATGTCGTCGTTGGCGGCCGGTAGTCATTACGTCGCGCTAAACCGCGTGGACGCGTTCAACGGTCCGAGGAATGGGAAAAAAGCTGGCGGACCACCCTGCAGGAGCAGAGCAGGCTGACGCTGGTCCGAGCAGACTGTCGTCTCTATTTCTCAATTACGGCGTATAAAGAAATCGTAGGGGGAGACTGTCGTATAGGGTTCAGGGGCTGGTCCGTAGGGGGGTATGGCGGAGGGCGGCGTCTCTTGGCTCCGTGTTAACACGGCCGGCCACTAATCGTTCACGTTTTCGCCATAAGGGCTGATTCACTGGCAGCGCCGCTTCTTTACGGCATTGTTCGCCGGCCCGCCGTCGGATCGCTATCTTAACTAGCCTCGTGTGTGCGCTTGTGGAGCTGGTAGCTACCGCGGCAGTCCATTGGTAGCTAACCAAGCGCTCGTAGACATGATCGTTCCTCCGGCGTGTTCTACGCCGTGCTCGGCCCGAGCAGGGACGTGACGGCAGTAAAGTAAACGTTCCTCCCTGGTTGGTACCCGGTGCCCGAACAACAACAACAACAACCGGGCCTAGAACCAGCGAGCAACAGTCGCGGAAAAGGCTCCGGGAGAGATCCATAGACTATATAGCAAATAAGAGCAGAGGAACGAAGTGATCGCGTCAAGCCACAATTACAGTCTGCACCCCCTACTGCACTGGTTTCTAGTACCCGCCATTCGTTTATCTGGTAAACAGCCCCACTCTTCAAAGACCAGCTCTAGTTTGCTTTTCTGTGTTCCCCTAACCACATAGTCCATTCCCGGCTGTTCTGCCGCGTAGTGCTCCCTTTCTTCGAGGTTATGTCAGGCCCTTCCCGCGACGGACGATTTGCGGTTATACGAACCACGGAGAATCGTGATCCTCGGACTGGGTGCAAAATACCGCGTTGTGCAGCCTTGTTTGGTCGGTGGGATACTTTCGGGATATTGTTGGTGATCGAGGATTTTTGCCATGGAAGTCCAAGTGCTCAATGTGAAATTGTTAGGTGACCGGGAAAGCTCGCGATGCTTCAACCCTTATACGATAAAATGCGCACATTCACTAAATAGTATCGGGGGGCTCATAATTCGATGGTACTAATTTTTACAGAGGTGAAGTCATCAAGGAGATGCGAAGGTCAACTCTGTTTTTTTAAATATAATTTCTTTATTTACATTCTGATATCGTGTTTCAAGACGAATACAACGACCGAAGATCATTCAGGGTCACTCAAGCTCAACTGTATATACAGTATATACTAGGTCGGAAAGAAATATTCTAGGTCGGAAAGAAATATTCTAGGTCGGAAGAAGTGTCACGTTTTTGAGTTAAAATAGCTTCGAGTGCAAAGGGTTAATGAAGTTACACGACTTTTAAAAGCGTCCGAATATTAATGGGAGTCACTGTACATGTACATATTAATTTTTCGTATAGAAAATTCTAGTTTCCGATGGGAGGATACCCGCTCCCCAAAGGTTAAGAAGACACTGCCCTTCGCTATCCGATTTTATGATACTTTGCCCCTGTGAATGACGTAATTTACGGAAATGTAGTTACAGGTAAAACCGGAATGTTCCCCGAGCGTACAGTTACAAAATATTACTCATATTCCCGACGAGTTTCAGTTTTATATTTCCCGTTTCGTGGTTCGTGAAGATCGCTCGATCTTTCCGGATCGGTTGTCAGACGCAGGCGCATATCCGCGTGGTAAACAGAACGACGTGCGAACGGTATATCGATCTTAATAAATTGTCCATCAGCCGTCATCCATCTTCGCGGCGTACGAGCCCGGAGGATCAACGCGTGGCGGTTCCCGGTATCGGTAATTTTCAGTTAAAAGCCCGTCGGGAAACCGTTGAAACGAGCAATATACCGCTGCAATAGCACATATCCCTCAAGAATACGAACAGCATCGACAACGACGCGTGGACAAGGTCCCATTCCAACCTACATAACCCGTGGACGGAATCGGTCGTTTTTTTTTTGTTTTTTTTTTCTTTCGCGACAGAAAAATCGTTTTAGATACCGCGATACGTGTCCACGAAGGCCGACGGCGGCAAATTAATTCGAATAAATTTGTCTGCAGCCACGGAAACACGGTTCGCGCATCGCGTGACAAATTTCTACGGGATTTTTAGAACGCGCCCCGACGCTTCGTTATCTTTCCGTGTCTGTCTGAAAATATCGCTTGTATTAGAGAAACCGGACATGTATTCTTCGAGCGGCGCGACTTTCTCTGAAGATTTAATGCCCGAAGGCTCGTCGGGGGCTTTGATAACAACCTCCGAGCATCCTAAGCCCGTCGACGTTATATATTTTATCGTCGAGCCGTCTGACAAGCCGTAGAACCGACAATACGTTTATACCAATATCAATTGCAAACAATCCGTCGATAGACGCCCGGGGGACGTTGATATATTGGACACCTGTTCGTAACACTCGAACCAGAAAAAAAAATCAACCGAATCACGCAATATGACAGAGTATTCCAATATTTCATCGACGAAACGCGTATTAACGTTTATGAACGCCTGGGATTAAGGCCGGTCGCCGAGGGGGAAAGAAAAAAACATTTAAACACACGCAAACCTATCATCATTTAAATGGTAATATTCACTTACGAAAGTGAAATCAATTTGTCGAAACGGAGCAGCCTAATGAGCACCGTTCTTGCCCGGCGCTCCTCCCACAAATCGATTATTATTCATTAGAGTGAAATTCGGGGTTCTCGTCTAATTGTTTTTTAGTTTCGGCGAAAGTTGCCGCGACCGGAGCGCGTGAATCACGTAGCGCGGCGTTCGGGGCGATTATTAACGAAATTACAAATTTTGAAACTCACGATATTAACTAATGGCATGGGCTGAGTATAGTGAAACGTCGCCGCTGTACCAAGCGTTCAAGTCACCGGCGACTCCACAGCGCCGGGCATGGAAATCAATTTTTTTGTAATATTCTATGATGGTCTTTTGTTCTGAGTGTTCAAGTTGTAAAATTTTTAGGGCATAAAATATTCTCCTAAGGATTCTTTTAACACAAAAAACAGTTCTAAGTGCTTGCATTATTGGTCCTAATGATTTAAAAATCTTAAATATTCTTGGAGGTTTACGACATTTTAAGAGATTCAAGAAATCTCCAATCTCCAATTTACTTAGATCATTAAGATTAATAACGCCAAAAATATTTAATCTTAATGATCTAAGTAAATTGGAGTTTCTAAGTAAATTGGAGAGTAGGTAAGTTCATTCAAATATTTCCACATTGATCTGTGTACGTCGATAGAAAATTGATGGAATGTAACACTGATATATGAGCCCCTTAGTTGACAAGTGAATCAAGTCCCTTTTCTTAATATTATAGAAATTAGACTTCCGTGTAATATCGTACAAAAAATTCAATACACAATGTAACTTTATTGTAACCACATAAAGCGAAAGAACAGTAATCATGTCATTGTAACTAAAAATAAAATCCATATTGTTTTTAATAGTAAACAAACAGTAAGGTAACGAATAATGAAGTGCCATTATTGCACTGAATTGTGATACCACTTTTGTGTGAGTAAGTGACTTACGCCATATGGCTATTAATGTATTCATAATCATAAGTTACRCAAATGACATTTTTAATGCACTACAAGTTTGCTGTATATTATATATTAAAGAAATTTAGTCGTTGCTGGATTCTTCACCAGTATSTTCAATTGTACTGGTCTTTAATGCTTGAAAAAATGCATGATGAACTGGAGGGATAAATTTCAGCAAATCTATCATGTCCTTCTTTTTGGCCTCAGAAACAGGACGCACAGATGAATATAAATTTTCCTGCATTATATTTTTCAACTGCAATGGCCTGCCACACCGAGCATGCTGAATATTTAATATTTCATACTTAACATCCACAAAAATCGTAGTTTTATAAAAAAATATCAAACTGTTTTCCGCGTTCATAGTGTAACCACTGAATGGTGAACCAATTTACAGTTTGTTTAAATGTATTTTTCTTACGCTTTGTTATTGACCGTTCTAGCTGTTTAGTTGAAAAAAATTCGTTTCTTTTCATTTCATAAACGACAAACTTGTTGGAATGTCGAGCAGTTTTTATACATTGATACCAATCTTCGTAGATGTAAATAGATGTGTGGCGTGCTGCAGATTCAACACATCCAAAATCTGAATCATTCGGTAAAATACGAATGTCCTGATATTAAGAATTTCTGTTCTATATATCATCACTTTGCACTAATTTTAACAGAGACAAAGCTATTTTTATATTACGATTTTGTCCAGTACAAGAATCACTATAAATAATTATCTTATCTTTATAACCAGCAACAGATTTAATATGTTTAACTAAACATGATGCTATTTCTTGTGATTCTCTGGATGCTAATGTTTTATCCCAAACATAAAAGTATCCTTTATTTTCACGTAAGTCGTGAATACCGAGATTATAACAATACATATTTCTCTTATAGTACGCATCAGAAACTGTTAATATTGGAAATGGTAATGCTTTCTGTAAATCGATACTACATACATAAATATTATTTGAACACTTTGCATTTTTTATATCCTCTTTCCTAGAACTATGTGCTGCTTCTGCTTTTCGTAAATGTAACTCATGTTCATCTTCAAGTTTTTTTATAACTTCTTGGTCACTACTTACTGCATCTAGTTTAATTTTATATTCATCACATTTCTTGCATGTGTCTTTCCGCGGTGCTTTAAAATGTAGATTAAAACGCGTATTAAATATATCTCGATACATGTGCTCTTTTACTGATAGTATGTTTAATTCAGAGCATTTTTCTTTATACAATATATACATTTTATGAATATTGAGATTTTCGTTTAGATACTGTCGGTTTGGATTGTGTTCACGTGTGTAGTGAGATACATTAGCAAGAAAACTTTGAATATGATCACAAACATTTTTAATAGTATCTTCGCTAAGTTTACGCGGATTTGCTGCTTTACCTCTATTGTCATTTCCAACAGTTTCACCTTGTGCATGTTTTATTATAGCTCTGTTCACGCGTCCCTCACTGACACCAAAAGTTTGCAAAAAATACTTCTTACATACAACACAGGTAGAGTCACCAATATTGGATAAACAGTATACGTTACTGCTACTTTTCATACATCTACTTTCATCTCGTGGTCGTCTTCTTTTTATAGGCACACTATGTATAAGTCCACAAAGATATGCATTTTGTGTGTCAAAGGATTCTATTTTCCAAAAATTATAGAAGTGATTCTTCCGTGTTTCTTCATCAACTTTGTCTGTACATTTTTTCTGGCATCCACAGTCTTTGTTTTCAAATTATTTCGCAGGAACTATATTATTGTTCCGATTTACGTATTCTGCACCCGAATTACGAAGTCGTTTTGCAACATTCCTATCCCAGCCATCACTATTTCTTACTCTTTTCCGACTTTTTGTAAGATTTGCGTTAACGTTAATCATTTCGAGCAAATATAATATATCACAATGTTACTGATACGGAAGCTAATAAGATACTAAACAGTTCTAGAAGTTAATGTAAACATGAATGACCCTCGTCGGTTTTAGTAAATACGAAAGGATTGTCGCGTATACATATACCAGTTTCCTTTAATCGAATGTAACAGTAGAGTAAGTCCATATGCTCCGTCGAATAACGGAGTAAGTCCAAGAGATTGGACTTATGCCATTATTCAAGGTATTGTTACAGTCACTTTATTTAGGATGTAAAATTGAATCTTATTTTTTATTAGCATAAAACAAAGTATACACAAATTAATGTGTTAAATAAAACAAGTATTCTTAATACTTACTATTTCTGTAAAAACCCCATTTTTCGTAATTTTGGACTTATGCCACTTGTCAACTAAGGGGCTCATATATATTGCGCTCAGGAATCACATCTGCACAGGTCGACGGTCGAATAGAGAAGAAGGATCTTTCCTTACGCAGTTCGGCACACGCGTTACAATTAGTCACGTGATAACGCTCGGCTTAAATTATATGATAAGAGATGGCGCGATTACACATGCTCCAACACTCCCTCCTAATCGTGACATACCATACGTACATAAACCCTTTTAAAGATTTCTTAATCCTAACCCGCTAACAAATTTTGCGTGTTTTTCTTTTGGTAACGCCTTGGTTATCTTATAATCTTTGATCTTACAATATTTGAATCGATAGCCACACGAACAAAATGCTTTTTAATATCTGTATGTTTGGTTCTATTGTACGCAGTACAACCGTATCCCCAAGCAATCGCTGATTGATTGTCATTATACAAATTTATACAGTCATTTCTATTCAATAATTCAATTAATAAGTTTTTGAGAAACTTCGCTTCTTTACATGCTTCTGAGATAGCCACATATTCAGCCTCACAGGTAGAAATAGCAACATTCGATTGCTTTTTGCTTTCCCAGCACATCGCTCCATTCCCCATGATAAAGGTATAACCAGAGAATGATCTGCGGTCTATCTCGTCTGCTGCGAAATCAGCGTCTACGTAACCTAGAACACTTAATTTTGTTTTTTCATAACAAAGTTTATAATTTATGGATCCTTTCAAGTATCTCAATACTCTCTTGGCCGCGATCCAATGTTCTTCTTCGTGGCAATTATTGAATCTACTTAGGTAACTGATTGCATGACCAATGTCAGGTCTTGTGCACATTGCAAGATAATTGAGACAACCCATAAGTTCTCGATAAGGGTGTGAACCACACTCATTTCCTTTACTTAGTTTACTACCTAATACAAGAGGCGTACTAGCAATCGTACAATCGTTCATATTAAATTTTGTTAACAATTCTTTAATATATGTCGTCTGGTCCAAATCAATTCTATTCCTACTTTTATTTACTCTTATTCCTAAAATATTTTTAACTTCGCCTAAGTCTTTCAGCTTAAATTCTTTACTTAATTGATTTTTTAAATCATCTTTGAAATTTTTATTCTTGCTTAGGACTAATATATCGTCTACATATATGGAAAGAATCAATTTCGAATCGCCAGATCCCTTATGATAGAGACACGCAATAGAATCACAACGTGTAAAGTTCAATTTAATTAATATTGAATGTAATTTATCATACCACGATTTTGAAGATTGCTTAAGTCCATATATTGCCTTTTTTAAATGGCATACTTTTGTATTATCAGTTACAAATCCTTCCGGTTGTAGTAAATATATATCTTCATTTAGATCACCATTAAGGAACGCTGTCGTCACATCAAAATGATCTGAATATGCATTTCTAGTTGAACAGCTAAACATAACAAAAGCCTTATGGTAGAATACCTGCTAACAGGAGAAAAAGTTTCGTTAAAATCGACCCCAAAAGCTTGTGAACACCCTTTGGCTACTAAACGAGCTTTGTAATTTATAACTTTACCGTGCTCATCTGTCTTTTTCTTAAATACCCACATAGATTTTAAGGGTTTCTTGCCTTTAGGTAATGTGACAAGCTCCCATACGTGGTTGTTCGTTAGAGAGGCTAATTCTTCGTCTATGGCTATTTGCCACTTCTTTTATCATGAGACGAAAGAGCCTGTTCTAACGTCAACGGATAGTTACCTGTTGCCAGAAAGGCTTCATGCCTTATCATTCCAGGAAATACTCTAGAAGTTCTCTCTCGAGTAGGATATCTAGGAGTTTCTGCTGGATTATTTGTCGTATGATCTTTTAAATTAATGATTGAATCATCACTAGCGGACTCAAATTCTGTGTTTGAGGTATATGTCGAGGGTGAAGTTATGTTTTCTTCTTCATTATCTCCCTCCTAAACGGTTTCTTCATCATTATCTCCCTCCGAAACGATTTCTTCTTGTGGTGGTTCAACTGTGTTGACCGTCCAAGTTTTCAATTCCAAATCCTTTTTATTTGAATTCAGGAAACCCGCTGGTTCATCTTCTAGAAATGTGACGTCTCGCGTGTTCCATATAATATTTGGATTATTTGGATCAGCCACTCTATATCCTTTACTGTTTATACTGTATCCAACAAATATTCCTTCCTTTGACTTCGAGTCAAATTTTGTACGATTCTGTTTTGGAATGTGTGTGAATGCTTTGCAACCAAAAACTTTTAAGTGATGTAGATCGACTTTCTTTCCGCTCCATATTTCAAAAGCAGTTTTTCCTCTTACAGCCTTCGAGGGCGATCTGTTTTTTAGGTATACAGCAGTCCTAATTGCTTCTTCCCAAAAATGTTGATCAAGCTTCGAGCATGCAACGAGCTTTCTCTACAAGGGTGCGATCGGCCCTTTCTGCAACCCCGTTTTGTTCAGGACAGTACGGTATTGTTGTCTGATGTCGGATCCCTTCCTGTCTAAAAAAATGAATTGAGATCAGAATTGACAAATTCTCTGCCATTGTCGCTCCTGAAGATTTTTATTTTTACTCCCTTCTGATTTTCTATCCACGCCTTAAAAGTCTTAAAGGCGTTTGCAACATCACTTTTGTTCTTTAAGAAATAGACAAAAGTCATATTTGAAAAATCGTCTATTATTACGAAGAAATATTTTGCTCCTGAATAACTTTGAACCTTCATCGGTCCACAAACATCTGCGTGAAGAAGCTCGAGAAAAGAGTTTGCTCTTTCCCGTCCAGGGCTGTTAAATGGAGTTCTAGATTGTTTTCCTTTTACGCAGCTAGTGCAGGGTACTCTGTCTGAATTATCAAATTCAACTCCGTTTGCTAAACCTTTACGTAGAAGTGACATGCATCTGTCATTGAGATGGCCAAGTCTTTTATGCCAGAGTTGGTAACTACGAGTGTTACCATATGTAACTAAAGCACTTTCAGATTTTACATCAAGTTTATATAAACCATTTTCGACTGAGCCTGTGACTAAGGCTTCGCCCGAAATTTTACAATCATTTTTGCTATAAATTTTGCATTTTGTATTATCAAAGACAGTTATAAAACCTTTTCTTGCAAGAGTGCTTACAGAAAGCAAATTTGTATTCAAATTCGGTACATAAAGGACGTTTGAAACTGTTTTGTTTACGTACTCACCGCTGAGCGTTATGTTTACGTCGCCGACTCCAGTGGTTTCTAATTTGGTGTTATTGGCAATCGTAATAAAATTTTCGTCGGATTTCTTAAATTCTTTGAATAAATCCTTGTTAGGTGACATATGCTGAGTGGCACCTGAATCTATAAACCAACTTTTATTATCCGTTCTTGCTGATAGGGCTGAAAGTGAGCTCCAATCATTAGATTTTTGATTAGCTTGACTTTTGAAAAATTTTGGTTTGTTCCATTTATTCTCCGACTGATTTTTTGTACATTGGGTAATTACATGACCCGGTTTATTGCAACCAAAACAACGAACTTGTTTTCTTTGAAAATGTTTATTTGTGTCCTTTTGATTAAACTTTGACACAAATGCTATCTCGTTTGAGCTGTTGCCATTTTGACCTTTTATTTCCTCTTGGAGGAGTTTGTTTTTAATCAAATCTGTTGTAATATGTACGCCCGAGCTCTCTAAAGCCATTACCATCGGTTTAAATTCGGGTGGAAGACCCGCTAAAATTATAACAGCCAGGAGTTTGTCTTCAATTGGATTTCCTATATCAGAAAGTTTCTGGGACAAGCTCAAAGCTTCGGACACATATTCATTCATGCCTTGAAAATTATTAAAATCTATTTTAAACAAGGCTCGCAATAAATTTAACACTCTAGGTAGCCCTTTGTCTTCATATGCAGTACATAATTTATTCCAAGCGTCTTTAGCAGTTTGACTATCTTTGAGATGTACATGACAATGCGGCTTAACATTCAAACATATGCAGGCTAAAGCCTTTTGATTTTTTCTTTGCTCTATTGCACTGGCTTGAGAAACATCGGTAGCATTCACACATTCCCACAAATCTAAGCCCATGAGAGTCATTTTCATGATAAATTTCCAAGAACTATAATTTGAAGACCCATCTAATTTCGGTTCAATATTCGGTATGTTTCCAATTATAAACGTGGAATCTGTTGGATGTTGAGTCGCCATATTTGAATGTTACGGCGTGAGCAACCGGTATATGATAGAATACACGTGGGCAATTTGCTTCTCAAAGAAATATTTATAAAGTGTTGAACTTACAAATTATGTTCGTGCACTTGATCCAGACCGTCGACAGACTTTTTCGTTTGCAAAAATTCCTGGTTCTGGGCCCATAACCTGATGGAATGTAACACTGATATATATATATATATATATTTATATATTTATTTATAAATATATATATATATATATATATATTGCGCTCAGGAATCACATCTGCACAGGTCGACGGTCGAATAGAGAAGAAGGATCTTTCCTTACGCAGTTCGGCACACGCGTTACAATTAATCACGTGATAACGCTCGGCTTAAATTATATGATAAGAGATGGCGCGATTACACATGCTCCAACAAAAATAAATGAGCGAAGGTTCAATAATGATTTAATGATTTAGTACCAGGCTCCAGTGCGTTTCGGAGAACGTTGAGGAGGGCGTATTCGGAAAATGGGCATAGGGCTCACAATTTTCGTGAACGCTGGCTGTAATTGGAACCCGGGAGGCAGATGGACGAGACGAGCGTTTTGCAAGTGTCGTAAATAAATTTGCGGCGGAAATTAGCAAGCCGAAACCGCGAAAGTTACGGTCCATCTCTTGAAGACGTCCTTGTGTTCTCCGGTTCCGACAAAGGGTTGTCCCTGCCGTTGCTCTCCGACTCTATCCCGTTCCAGCTCTCCGATCCTATCCCGCTCTGTCTCTCCTCCCTTTTGTCCCGATTCTATTCCCTTTCTCCGACGAAGACAGCGCTTAATAAAATTTGACCAGCATGCGCCGGCATAATGGACTCTCGTAGAGTGCGCGGCCAGTAGATTTACGATTCGTTGTTAGGTTATTCGATTCTCGGCTCGAAGCGTGTTGGTAGCTTCTTCGTCTGACTTCGGGAACGTTTCTCTGAAACGAACTTCCTTAAATCGGAAGCTATAACGTGACTCTTCATTTTTTCTCCCTCCTCCCCTCTCTCTAGGTTTCGTTGAATTCCGTTTAACATTCTGTCAGTGAAAACTTCGAAAGTCGAATGTCGACTTTTCGCGTGACCGAGCGCAGACCGCTACTTTCTGTTTCAGAGATGCAACAGATAAAGAAGAGAACTGTGTTTCAGGTAGCGAGTTCTCGGAATCGGCAGAAAATATTGGAAAACTTTCTTGGAAAGATATTACACCGCGCGCAACATCTGCGTGGACTGGAAGTATACGATTTGCATACTAAAGTCCCTTGAAAAAACTCGACGTACTTGTGGCACCTTTTTGTGATCCAGGTATGCCTCTCAGGTGCGAATGCGGTCGGAATTTTAGAATAACGATCATCAGTGTACAACCAACCTGTGAATTATTACTGTTTTGCGTAGGAAATAATTTCATCGCGAGACTATGGACCTTTATGCAAAATAAAAACTCACCAATATTGCGGAACAGGAATTAAATTAGAATGTATTTCTTCTTTTCATAATTTGATTACCTAAAAAACTAATCATTTTAACAACCCAGGAAGACTCAAGTCAATATGTCCATCTTTAAAAAAGTTACTAACATTTAAAGGGTGTTATAACATTTAAAGGGGGTTACGGACGAAAAATATTTCAAATTCATTTTTTGGTGATCCGAATGTGATTTTTTCTTTTTTTTTATGAATCGTATACCAACGAATGAAATTGATTAAGACTTAGTAAACACTTGAAAATGTTCTTCTGAAACTGTTATACGGATGGTTGTGAAAGGACCAAAGAGAAAGGTAAGGAAGCAGTTTTCAGGTTAGAAATACGAGCGACCATAAAACCCTTGCTCGATATCATATAAGGTTTTTGTGTGCAGAAGGGTTAACGGCGGTCTTCCTTGGACCGAGCGGACACATTGTTCTACCGGCAGGCAGGCCTCGAATTTCTCGGCGTATTTACCAGTATTAGGATAATCCCATTTGTCGAAATTATTGCTGCAGCACGCTTTGCACACGCCTCTTTCTGCACAATTCCGAACCATAAAATCCGAAGCTCGGAAGGGTGAACAACGTGTCCAGCCGGTGCGGACCCCGAAACACAGCCCTTAAAGGTGCGTTTGTCCCTTCACTATTGCAGTCTTTGTGCGTCTCGGTCTCGAAATATTTCGCTCGCAGAAGCCAATCGATGGTCTTAAACCGCGTACCGTTATAACTGCCGCAGCGGAATATTCGGCCGGCGAGGTTGCTTTGCGGAAGAATACGAAACAGTTGCAGTTACGACCGGGAAATTTAAATTTCGTCTTGTCTCTTTTTTTGTGGGGGTCGACAAACGAAGATTGAAATTAAACAGAAATTTATTTCAACCACTAAGGATTTTTTTTCTAAATAATACGCATATAAATAAGAATTCTGTGACAATTCTGTATTTCACATAATCACATTTCTATATTTAGTAAAACGTCTGTATCAATAGTTTGCGGATTTTATGCATTTACAATAAAAATGACTCAAAATTAGTAACAGAGACGTTGGAAGAATTTAACACTAAATCTACGAACCATTAACAGTGTCTAGTAAATATTGTCTTATAAAAGTGGCAACCCTAATTGTATTAACATTGTCTGTAATTTTCAATATAATAAATGCTTGAACAAGGAAATTTATTCCATTAGTTTCCATAAACGAATTTCTATAGTTTCAATCATTGTAAAATATAAAACCGGTCATTTTGACCGTGGCAGGTTTCATCTTAACTGACCTACAACATTTTTACTTTGCATAAAGGACCGCAATACACTCGCTAAACATTACAAATAAATGATAACTAATTCAAGCATAGAATGATAATTTTAATTCACTTACAAGATCTGTACTGCGTACGAAAATTGAACGACTTCAAACAAGGAGCAAAAAACGAACACGAAACTTTACCACGTACAAAAACGGTCTATTCTAATTTATCGAATAGATTCATTGAAACGACGTCGTTGCATATGAGAAACTAACAATATCGAGGATCAAGTGCAAAAACAAAGCAGAACTTCGCTAAACGTTCATTGGACAAAAATCTCGTTAAAATCTACATGTATAAGTTGGCTTGTAATTTTGTAAAAATCGCAGTCGGGTAATACACTTTATTTCCGACCAAACCGTGCGAATCTAATATTCACAGCGAGCCGACCGCAAGCAGTAAAATCAGTATGCGAGATTCATAGCGCGGTCATCGCGGAGAAAGGTGCGTAAAATCCTTCGGGGTCACGGGTCAGGGGTTGTCCGGGAAACTTTTGCGACGGCTCTGCGTTTTCCGCGAACTGTAATTGTATTCGCGACACGAAACCGACGGTGAATCGGCGATCGTACACCGTCATACGGGTCGCGGCCGGTCGTCAACGGGTTCTGGGAAGCGTTGAAATCTCCTCCGCGGTGGACGCGATTTCGCCAGGCCCTGGCGACAAGCGATTGCGATATCGACGATGGGGGACACGGTTCTCTACTTCGCTGCTTCCCTTGATCTACCACTTCGCAATCCTTGCAATTACGATCAAGACCGGTCGCTCGTTTCCACCGTCCTGTACGTACATTAAAGCGTTTCCGCTTTGCGTACTCCGTCATCGCGACTCGTAACGACCGACCGTATCTCTTGATTATTCGCCACGGCTCTCTTTATGTCGTTATTAACTGCGGCCTCTTTTTACCGAACAGCCGCACTAGTCGCCTGATTTTGCCGCGAGCCTTTGAGCATTCCCTCGTTGGCAATCCTCCGAGGATCAATTCTTTTCCAATTTCATCCTTTCGGGGGAAACCATGCCGTTTTCTCTAGAAAACCGTTTCCGACAAGTAAAGATTAGAGTAACAGGAGATGGGAGGATTTTTTCATCTGCACAACCATAGGAAATTCTCTACTCCTAATACGTCTTTAATATAAATAGAAAATCTATGTCGTACGATTTCAATAACCGAAAGGTACCTATAAATTCAGTACTTGTAGGGTATCTATGACGATAATCAAAACAATACCCTTCCACCCGGCGAGACTATTAACTGAAAACCCGACAGGTCTTTCTATTATCTCATTATCGCCGAGAATAAATTTCCAAAGTATTCCTTTCAGCATAGCTTAGAGTCCCAATATATTTTCCAATTACAAGTCCCCGAAGTTCGTTCGAGCAGACGAAAACAAAGCTGGACACTTCGAGCTCGTCCCGGAACGAGCGGCTTCCGTCTCCGAGGATCTCGGGGGCATCGGCTTGCCTTCTGTGTTGACAATTTCACGGTGGCCTAGCATCTCGAGGATCTTCTTTTGCAGATTTTCGTTTAGCCGCGGAGCGCACACGCCCACTTTTCTGCCCATCCCGTGACACTTTTGTCCGGCACAGATGGATCCCATTTAAATTGGGATTAACGTGGCCGCACCTTTCCGCGTCGCAGACGGAGAAAAAGGGAGTCCCGGGGCAACGACAAATTTTGCAATATTTGCCTTCGGTGCGGGAGATGAGAGAGGTGCCCCCCCCCCCCGTACCCCGCGGTGAGCAAGGATTACTCGGTTTCGCTACGGTCAATCCGCGGATTAACGACAGACCAGCGTGCCGGCTAACCAGATTGCTGGTTAAAGTCTCCGAGATAAGATTCCGCTTGCGATACCGCACGCTCACAATCCGAAATAAATGGATAACATCGCCAGGCCCGGGATTAAGGGAGGCGACGCTTCACGGGGCTAGCCTAAGCGAATCAATGCTCGTAGAATCCCCATTCTTCTGACCGGACTCGCTTAAAAAGAGAAGGTGTCACTTGTCCAGGAAATTTATCTTACCGGACCCTTTCTTTTCACTCTCTCCCAAGTGATCTAGCTGAGAAGTATAGCGTTTCGTTAGACTGGGAATTTTTAGGCGAAATGAGAACAGTCTAAATTAATTGCTAAGTACAGGAGCCACATATACATTTATTTCTACAGTCAATCATACCAATGAGTTGAGAGTCCACACATTTCTATAGTAAATATATACAGTGGAAGTTCGTTTATATGAACTAAATTTTTGCCTGGTTAATTGAGCTCTAGCTCAGCGACATTTTAATTCTACTCGTCACAGGGATAACTAGTACGAAAGAAACAGTGGGTGAAAACTCAGCCGTCCTCTTAAAAAATTATGGCAAATTTTTTCATGTTCAAACTGATTTTATTTATATTATACACATTTTCGATATATTCCACGCGCCAAGCAATAATTTCCAACAGCTTCATTAATTGCAAGCTATATAAACTCCTTCAGACTGAAAATGTAATATAAATAAAACCAGTTCAGTGATGAAAAAATTTTACTCTAATTTTTTAAGAGAACGGTGGAGATTTTACCGATGGTTCCTACTACATTATTTATCCTCGTGACGAGTAAAATACGATGCATCAAAAAGCCATTGTTGACCTTTTGACTTTGAAACTCGAGGTCGAACGTCCGCCAAACCGAGTTTAGAGAATATCTCTAGGATAGTCGACAGAGATTCTATTCTCGTGTCTAATTTATACTGCGTTTACCACACTGCAATTGGAAAATGAAATTGTCGTTTTTAAAATATAGAAAAAACATCTGGATCGAAATAAGTTTACATTAGTTTAGAAAACTGAATAGAACACCAGGAGAACTTGATTTTAAAATACGAATTTCGAATAAGAATGGACAGGCTGAGATTGTTGTACGCAAGATAAAAACAATAATATACACTGGTAATAAATCAAGACGTTGGAAGAAGGGAAAGGAGGTCAATTGCGAAAGAAAAGAAGGCGGAAACACAGGTAGCGACAACTGAAGTTCTGATTTCTATAACGCGAATGACGCGGACTTCGTAGAATGGAACAATATATTCTGTTCGGTTGTATTCCGGCTCCACCCACGACGAGCGTCGAGGATTTCAAAACATTTACATCGTCTACCGAGCCGGCCCGCGTCACCCCTACCCCCCTTCTTCCATTCAACCCTTCCGTCGGTCACTATTACCGTTTACCCGGTCAACGTTCCCTTAAATTACGGTAGAGTACGCCACTTGACAAATATCTGGGTGACCGTATGCTACCGAGAACGCTACGGTCATTTTCGAAATGTACAACCAGTTGAATCTGATAATGAGGCCCTAAAATCTCTAGTGGATTCTGACCCAAAATGAAGTATACAAGAATCATCGAGAAACCTTGGGTCAACATGGTCAACTATGCAAAGGCACTGGAGCATTATTTCAGAAATAAAACAGTCACTTCTGTAGAATAGAAGAGTCATATTTTGCTTCACAAACCCTGAATTTCTATAAGAGAGGGATTGAAAATTTGCAGGAAGTTGGCAAACTGTCCTTGATAATGATGGAGATTATATACTAAATTAAGAAATAAAAACTTGAATTTCCTACAAAGTTTGTTTTAGATTTCAAAATAATTGATTACTTATGGGTCCCCTTAATAATTCCGCCAACCGGAACAAGCCGCCGTGCGAACGAGTGCCAGCGACGCGATCGTTATAATTTTAGAAATGAAACGACGCAGAGGCTGACGTAATTACTCCCGCGCAGTAAACTTGACAAGAGAAGGAGACTCTCGACGCTCGAACAGTCGATTCATGACCACGAAGCACCGGCGTGATTTATAGTCGAGCAGTCAAACGAAGTCACTCCGAGGATCGAGCATCGTTTCCGAATGGAATAGTACGATCACTACCGCACACGACGACAATGAAAATTCGAGAAAGTGCTGGTCAAGTCCCAGGCATGGGGTGCGGATTAGCACGGTCTCGAGGGAAAATGGCAATAACTGGATTTCCCTATTCAGCCGTTTCGGCTAATCCGCTTAGAGCATTCCCGTTGATTTGTGGGAGGAATATTTTCATGTGGAACTGGTTCGCACCGATTATGCAATATGCCGTTAAGCCGGAAGGGTTTAATTAAGATGTTTGCCAACAATGATCATTTGACACGCGATCGCAGAACCCCAGCCTATTTTCGGGGAAATGTTTCATTCAACTCCTAGAGACACTGAAATCAGTTGACGAGAAGCTACCATCATGGGCTCAGAAATTTAACCGAATCGTCGTTCGTGTATCAGGTGGGACATGCGTGTAGGCCAGAATTTATTTTTAACAGGACGATCATCGTATTTCTTGGTATTCTCCGAAATCTGATTTGAACGGATGAATAATTTTCGAATTTCCGCAAACGTTGTTCAGGCCCCGTTTGAACCTAGGAATCGTACGACTTGTACTCCGAGAATGGCTGACGTTAATATTAACAACTCGCTAGAAAATATTAGACAATTACCAGATATATTATGTGATAGCTTGTTATTCGTTGTTCCTTAATTAGTTGGGTGTGTATTCCGGAGCCGAGTGGATTTTTTTAAATAGATGATAATCTGCTTAGATTTATTAGAAGTTTGTGGGATCGCTAATTTTGATAGATCGGATTAGCCAAAATGATTTCTCCACATTTCGGCCTGGCTGATTTGCAAATGCCTGGTTTAGTTTATTACGGCATGCGAATGAAGTATAGTCCAAGAGATATTTTTGGACAACTTTGAGGCTCTTTCACTTTGTCTAATTAAAATGTGGAAGCTCGGAAATGGCGCAATATAGAAACAGAAAACTAATGAACGAGAGTCCATTTGGCGAGTTAGAATTTGTAATGGACAATTTTGAATAGATGTCTACCAAAGGAATAAATGTCTGATCGAGAATTATTAAAATTGCTTTTTCATGGTCAGAACAAAAGTAAATTTTTGATGTTTAAAGACAAAAAATTGGGAATATGGGAAGCCATTAAGGTAATCAAGAAATTAATAAAGAATTATATAAAAGAAATAAAACAACAGAAATAAAAATTAATTTTCATTTGGCGTTCGAATCAAATAAATTATATTCAAGTAATACTTTATTTGAATAATTTTTTACTTCGGTTACATTGTTCAAATAAAACAGCAAATGATTTCACCTCAAGAAGAGGTTATCGAACTAACTACAATATTTATTAAGCCTTAACTGCATTCGGTTTTAAAATTGTTAACGCATTTGCCGAAGTCAACACAAAACGAAGAGTAGGAATGATTTGATCAGACGAAAGACGAAATGGAAAAATTATTTGAATTTCATTTGAAATTCAAATAATGAAATAATTTCGAAAAAATTATTTGCCTGTTCACATAAATTAACATATGATTATTTCACATGATGTGTAGCCAAATAAGAGAATATATTATCTTAACGATTATTTTCCAAACAATTTATTTGGATAATGTCCAAGCCTGCGATGTAGGTATAAATTGGAATAATTTGTGCTCGAGCTCCGTTCGGGGATATACGTGTCTATAAGGAAACTGGATGTCCAATTGAGGACTATTAAAATTCCCAAAATCTATTAAAACAGTTTCTAAATCCATCGAAAATAGGTCACAACTTTATAATTCGAGGATAGAAAATTGAGGTCATGGGAACCGATCGAAGTAATCGAGAAGTGGACGACCTACAGTTTCGAATAGTTCGAACTCGTCGAGTCCAAAGAAATACGTGTCTACAAGGGAACTAGGTGTCCAATCGAGGCCTTCTAAAACCCTTAAAATCTACTAAAATAGTTTTTTAATTATTCTGAGAAAGAGCAAAAGAATTCGTCGAAGTTTTCAAGAAGTGGACAACACATCGTAATTAAAAGAATAATTGGAGCTGATGGAGCCGGAAGAAATCGATGTTTCGAGGGGTTCTAGATGTCCAATTGAGTTCTTCTAAAACCCCTAAAATGTACTGAATTATTTTGTGAAAGAGTAAATTTAAAGGTAGAAAATTATGAACATGTGAATTCATCGAAGTAGTCGCAAAGTGGATAACATAGAGTTTGGAATGATTCAAGCTCGCCGAGTCCGAAGAAATAAGCGTCTACAAGGGTTCTAGATGTCGAGGTTTTCTAAACTCTCTGAAATTTACTGAAATAGATTCGTAATTATTCTGAGAAAGAGTAAAGTCTTACAGATTTAGGCTAGAGTTCGCCGGAGTTGTCGAGGAGTGGACAACACGGAGTTTGGAATAATTCGAGCTGGTCGAGTCGAAGAAATCGGTGTCTACAAGGGGACTAGGTGTCCAATTGAAGTCAAGGGGGCCCATTCACCTTGAGAAAACACGGGCCCGACACGGCGTCTACATAACCGCTCATACCCTATCGCCGAGAGGAATGCGTTCACATCGTCCATCTTCCGTCCAGTTTCTCCCGTTCCCGCGTGACCATCTTTGGCGTGGAATTCGTCGCGTGAAAAGAGAGCCACCGGATACAAACGACCGCGGCCTGAGAGACGGGCCCCGGCAGTCTCCTAAAGGGAACCACGCGCTCGTTGCGACACTCTCACATCCGAACCCCACTTCCAAACTATCGATACGATCTCGAGATTAATCGAGAGCTAGGAGCGTTTCTCCGACACCTAGCGAAAATACATCTTCGCGAAGATCAAGCGAAGACGAGAAGAAGGAGGAGGAGGAAGAAGAAGAAGAAGAAGAAGAAGAGGTATCAATGCTTGGGCAATTCACGCACACAGGTGCGTCCCGTTAACGCGATTCCCTCAGCCTCCTCACGGCTGTTCCTCGAAGCGATACGTCCTGGGCCTGGTGTCTTCCTCGGGCGTCTGTCGTAAGCTGGCCCAATTTCTATGGTGGCTCGCCTTATAAATCGCCGTGCCTTTTTTACGACCTTCGCATAAAGCGCCTGGACGAGTCCTCTCTCGCCAGAGGTAACGAGCGCTCTTCTCCATCTTCTCTTTTCACCTCTGCCCGTCCATCTTCCGCCCCCCTAACCCCGCCTCGACCTGTCCCGGTCGATCCGAACGAATTCGTGTGTTCCAGCTAGCGATGGGTCCAAAAACATCGCAAACGGTATCGGCACCACGTGCGCCTCGATGAGCTTGTTCCCGTGAAAGTGGACGAGCACCGTTCCGCTATGTTCATGCAAATTCCGTGCCTAAATAAGCACGGGAGACGTACAAACATTTATTCGTTTCGTCTTTCGGTTCTTCCACGAGTGCAATACTTTGTCGACTTTACTCGGGCCTTTTGTACGCGTATGCTTACTTTTTCCTTACTGATTTTTAATTGGACTCCAATACTTTCTGGACATTATTCTAGTCTTTTGTACGCGCGGTTCGTGCTTACGGATTGCGTCAGCATTATGAAAAATTTATTTCAAGATGCTCTCGAATGGTAGCTAACGCGGTGCAATCAATCTTCCTGTTAATGAACACTGTATTTTTATTATAATTTCATTCTAGTCAGGATGAAGTCTCGAAGTTCATCGAAGTCTTAAATGTTATTTCAAACGACTCTGATAGTACAGGATATGTGTTATTAAAAATAGAAAAATTGGGTCTATTAAGAACGGAAATCGGTTTGTATCTTCACTTCAGTTTGTTACAATTTAGGTAGACAAATCTTTATTTTGCATATAAATCCAAATTCTACTTATTGTGATGAAACAAAGTGCAAGATTCAAGCAATCTGCAGAACCATTGCAGTATTTAAGTCAATTCTTTTAGAAAACAAATTTTTTTTCTTCTCTCGTAAGAAACTCACAGCAAGTGAAAATGATTTTATTCGACGACTGAGAATACACTGCCGATTCTAACCATCGGATTAAGTCCAACTCCAAAACGTCAGTATACAAGCAGTCCGAAGAAACATTGCATTATTCAAGTCAAGATCTGTCGGAAAGAGTTTCTCCCGGAATAATGGGAAAAAGTTGATAGTCTAAGTACGTAATAAAAATGATTTGAACGAAGAAAACTTCGTTTGGAGTATTCGAGGTCAAATCGGAGGCCAGAGAAGAAAATGTTGGAGCTGGTCCCATCGCTAGTCGACGGGCCTCGATTCCCCAGAGTTCGACGATGTCATTAAAACTGTTTCGGCCAGTCGCGAGGACACTCCCCGACATTTTTATGATTTCCATCGTGTCCGTATAAAACGCCGGGAACAACGGCCTGTCACTATTAAACACCGGGACGCGCGCCGGGCTCCAGTGTTTTCGTTTTCAAACGGAAATCGTATTTAACAGTTTTCGAGAGGAGGGAGAGAGGGGAGGGGAGGGGATCTCGGCTCTTGTACCTCGTAAAAGTGGTTCTGGATGTTCCGTTAATTATCTGCTCGGTGTACTCGCAATCGTAAAAGCAATTATATTACTCGGGTCCAACGCGTGTTGATTCATTTTTCTCTTAATTTCTCCTCGCCCGCCCGTCTCAACCCCCTCCCCGCCACACCCTCGTTTCGCCACCGGTGGATTTTTTGTGTACACGCCGTTCGTGTTTTAACTCGCGAGTTTTATTGATAAGCAGGTGTCGGATTTATCGCCTAACGCGGACGATTTATGGGACAGTTTTGTTGCCTTCGGGATTATCCAGGTATTATTTAAATTTATGCGGGCTTGTAGTGTTGCTCGGCTGTTAAATAACGATAGCAACGGCTACCGACGCTCCGGGCTTTTGTTCGTCAGTTGTCGCGGGCCGGCCGTTTAGTATCAATAGTTGATAGAGATAGATATTAATTGATACATGTCGTAGCTAATGCCGTTGTAAATCTACCGGGAAACAAGGCAGCCACGTCTGCGAACGGTTTCTCACGTATTCAGAGTTCCTGCGTCGTTGAGCAATTTTTCAACTTCAAAATATATTCAATCACAACCTGAAAAGTGGAACTCCTAACTTTACACATAGATTTGGTGATGCCATCGGCAACTCCCGTTCTTGAAGCGATGCTCTAAAGAACCATAAATTTGATTTCCGTATGAGATAATTCAAAATTAATTTACTTCGTTATTTTTTATTAGTTTCTTCTATTCTAATCTAAATAGAAATATCATTACTACTATTGCCATTAGCCACCGGATTACCAATGACACTACGCCAATCAAGTGCAAAATCAATATTTCATTAAACCCACGATCAAAACGAGTTCACACATCGAAAAATAGAATTACCCACAATGTTTCTTAGCATTTTTCAAAAAACAGGATTGCTAATTAAAGTAAGCTGTACATTTCAACCCCGGGGCAACAAACGTTCCAGCAATGATGAGGGTACCGAATGCGGGTCAAAATTGCTCGCAACACGAGATCACAGATCTTCGACACTCATACGCGCATATAAAATAAACCGTTTGCATTGGATTCGTTCCTAATTACTGAAAACGTTGCACGCTAATTAAGCGGAATTTTATTCATGATGGCTATAATCGTCTCACCTTGCTGCGAAGAAGGGTTGTTACCAACAGCTGCAGCTGGTAGCAATCGCTTCTCAATAAAAATTTAAATTTAGCGCTTAAAAAATAGACATCTTGAGTCTACCAAAACTTGTTAAAGTACGTGTGCCTCGTCGCTATCCAGGATATAAATTGCTCGAAATTAAGAGATACGTCTACTAACGATCTCCTACACATTTGGATAAATGAAAAATGTAGAAAATAGTATATTAATAATAACAAGGCTGAGAACAATTGCCATATCCTCTTCCCACAAGAATAAAATGGTGCACGAATGACTCTGACCTTACATAGGTTTAGAATTGTTGCAACTTCACAATAGTATACCTAGAAAATTGAGATTGACCAATGTCTCTAATCGACAATAAGCACTTTAAGGTTTCTTTACACGCGTTTGCCGATCAAACAGCAGATAAAACTTCCCAGAATTTTGGAAACGGTCCTCGAGGGAGCAGACTCTCGAGGAATCGGGTGTTCAGTCGTGAAAGCTGCCGCTGGTCCGATAGCGAATTGTGAAAAAAAAAGGTAAAATAGGGAGGAAGAAGGAGATCCAAAGGGCCGGGCAACTCCCCCAATATTTTGACTACCGTGTCAACGAGCCGGCGTACCCGCATTCAGCATGCTCGTCGGCCCGTAACGCCATTCATTCGGCCGCGTTAGCGTCCTCGAAGCAGATTTATCGAACGACGTGTCGCCGGTTCAACGCCGGCGCGTCCATGCGGTTAGATTTGTGGCTGTTGCGGTTTTGTCCCGCGGGATGAAAAGGGCCCTGCGCGCCAAAAGCCATGGCAATTACCGAGCACGGGCCACCGTGGCACAACGTGCTCCCCACGACTCGATAATTTCCTCGGATTACCGTTGCTGGGAATCTGTTCGCGCTGCCATCGATGCCACTTTACGGATTGTATACGACGAGCTGCCAGCCGGCTTATGAACACGCGTACGACTCAACTTCGCGATCGATCCACCGGCTTCGACCGGTTCTTCCCTTTACTCGGCGGCTTAAGTCCTTTGCACCATTAACGGAGGTTACGTCCCTCGAGGAACCTCGGGATTTTTTGGCAGTTTCTCAAAATGTGCCTCGATCATATTCCCTGAGAGCTAATACAAGTAAGGATCTTTCCAATCACCTCTAAAAATTGATTTGGTTTATGAGCAAATTAGAATTTCATTGGAATTTCTAGGATTTCTTAAAAGAACAAATATAAGAATCAGCTTCTACTTCATTTTTCTAGGAGAAGGATGCACTGTGATCATACTTTTTATTTTACGATGTAATTAACACTAGATACTCGTGCATAATGAATGAGGTACAGCATAACTTAAAAAACGGACACCTTTAATAAATCCTTTTGACAAGAGGCATAAAAAGTAGAAGAAAGGAACGTTAGCGCGTGATAACAGACTTCATTCATACAAATACGATTCTGCTCCAACATTCTAATCCATCGTAAACGGTCAACGTCTTATCGGAAGAGTGTTCGCGACAGCGTGCTATAAAATATTTGTCAACGACGCGACACTACGATCCAAGGAGAAATGATCGGAAGATTTGCTCTGGGAACGAGATCGCCGCGATAAAATCAGGATCGACCGTCGAGTCGACGTGTACGCCGGTCTCGCCGATCGAAAGCGGTAATTATCGATTCGTTCGCGTTCGGTGATCCTTTACGGGAATTCATTAAGCCTCTTTGTTCGCGACGGGGTTCACGGACAGCGGATTCTGAAAGATGGTTCACGGGCAAGCATAAACCCATAGACGCGTGGGGAGGTCCGAGCGCGAAGGTCGAGCGATTTTCTGTAATTAAATATGCCGGGCCCCGCGAGTGGGCGGTAGGCGGTGGGCAGTCGATTTATCGCGAAAACCGCGAGGACGCGATATTAAATTTCAGATAGGGTCTGGTAGTCCCCTGAACACCGGGGGATTGCATTTCAAGACTCGTGCCGGTCCCACCGCGATTCTGTATCGACGCTCTTGTTTTCAGCCTGGTGTACCGTCCCGTAAATCTCCATCGACAATTGCCCTTGGTTGCGATTTTCCATCGTGCTTGAGGGCTGCTTTTATTTAAGAATATGGACAGAGAAGTTTCTTAACGTTTAATATTAGGGGCACCGATAAGTAATCAATTATTTGCAGAGAATTTGTTTTGCCTTTAGTTCTGTAACGATCGTTCAAGAGAAAACACGTATTCTTTTGCAGTATTCGGTAAAGCAGCCTGTGTTTCCCTTTGTCTTTGTTTGTGAACCCTGAATTTCTATAAGAGAGGGAGTGAAAATTTGCAGGAAAGATGGCAAATTGTCCTTGATAATGATGGAGATTATATAATACATTAAGAAATAAAAACCTGAATTTCCTACAAAGCCTTACTTATAGCCCCCCCCCCCCCAATATTTGATGAAGACGGTGTTCCAGTCTTGTGAAAGATTTTTATTAATTGAAGAGCAGCTCCAGTCTTGCGTAAAATTTTTATTCAATGGAAAAATGGTTAGGTAACTATTTCATGAAGGTGCAGCTCGAATCTTGTCGAAAATGTTTGGTATTAGATTAAATGGTTTGGCAACGATTTGTCTTATATTATGTTGAGGATTGTGTCAATTAAGAGTGACAACTTAATTTCTCTGAGGCCTGCATTCAATAAAGTTCTATCTTTCCAGTCTCGAAAGAAAAAAATCGGGGTCTCTCTTGAACAACTCACTTCAGAAGATATTCGCAGCCGCGGTGAATATAGTAATTTTTCTTCTCTAGGAAGATGATGTATGTTATAATTTTTGCGTGACCAACGCGATCACCGTCGAGACAGTGTCAGTTGCACCGTGGATGGGCCTCGTTATCGCCGGGAAAATATTCATGACGATGCAGCGTGGTTGCACGGAGGGTCGCTAGGAAGCCGCTACAGGGTGCATTTTGTATCGAGAAGAAACAATGGGGGAGCGAAATGATAGCGGAGAGAGGCTGATCGGTTGAAAGCGAAGGAGCATCGTGGGGCCCCCCTTCGTACCGGAGGAACGTTCAATCGTGCGGAACGATATTCACCGTGTGGTTCCGTGTTATGTACTGGCGCGGCAGTTTATAGTTGTCATCCATTAAGCGTATTTAGACGCAGGGGTTTCTCGTCACCGGCAGGACGGGTCATTGCTTCCTGTCGTCAGGAAAGCGGGCCGCTCGCTACACTGTCCTCGGCGGTCGTGAATCTCGTTGGATCGATCAAAATAGTCGGCGCTTATAAATCACATCGTTTGCCCGCTGCAAAAGGTCCTGCGACCGTGAACCGAAAGCTGCCACGGTGAAATCGGAAACCGTTGTCGGATATTTCTTTCATTTGCGAGCACGATCGAGAAGACCTTCTGCGTCCTGAATGCTGAGCTAGAAGATTTCGGAAAATTACTGGGAATGCTGAGGTAGCGCAAGACTTTCCTACAGTGTAATTGTCCGACTACGAACTCGATGCCTTTACAATGAAAATGGCTAGGTGAAATCTAACATAAGCAACGATCAAATGGGGTGAATTGCAATTCCGTCTGGATTCATCGGCTTGCACCCTCGTCGACCATAAATATCCGCTGATTAGGGGCGCAATACACACCAGTGAAGCGAGTAGTTACGCGTATCGAAACGATCGAATCCTCGGTTACCCAAACAGTGTTCTCACGAGCGCTAGCAGTCCGCCGATTCGATGCAAGACGCGCGCCGATTCGACGCGCTTTGAGAGCACATCGCGCGTCTCTCGCCACTAGACTCTCATTAGCGGTATTCAACAATTATTCACAGAGGCGACCTCGGAGGACGGCTGTGCGCCGCGGGCCGATCCACTGCACGGAAAACCGTCCCGTGACAAATCGAACAGATGTCGGGGGCCCTAGTTAGGCCCCGGGCCACTTTGTCACCGACACTCCACTGTCACGATCGATGTTAATCATCGCTGATCATTGTTGATTCGTCATCTGAACGCGGGGAATCGATACCCTGCGAGTCATCCCGCGTCGAGTGTCACTTCGTTCCGCGCCGAGAAAATGGCACCCGCCCGTTCGACTCGGTTCGTCAACAATACATTTTTTCGGTCCTCCGTCGTGTTCGATCTTCACACCTCTTGTGCAAATTTTTCAGAATATTCTTTAAAGAAAATTAAGGAAGTTTCTGGTTTACTCGATTCCTGAATCATTGTTAAAATTGGTCTGCCGAAATAAAAATCCGTAATTTAGTAAAAATTTTAGTGATTTAATTGTTTTAACTGCCTTAGGACGAAATACTAGTTGAATCGAGAAGAAATGATACATTTGCCACTTCTATTATGTTATACATTAATTTACAAGCACAAATATTGAAATCACAATTAGTAGATATTTTACTTTAGGCGTTTCTAACAAATGTTTCAGCCCGTTTCATGTCGGTACTTAACTACTGAAATGTAAAGAAGTCGTCTCGCGAACACCTCGAATGGAGCCCTCGAGTTAGGTCCGTAGAAAACGCGGAGTTTACTCCTAAGCGTTCGCCATCTGGGCAAGAAATAATCCCGGTAATCGCAATTAATTTAATCCACATCGTCAGGGGCGCGAGGTCCCGAATCAATCACGGTTTAATCGGTATCCATCATCGCGGTTAAGAGAAACAAAATCCCGGCACGGCTCCGAGTCGGTTGCGGCCGAAAGCCGGGGTGTCTGCGGGATATCGGTAAAAGGATTCAGCGAGTCCACGGAATTCTGCACGGTTTCAGCGAGAGGATTCGATCCAGCCGTGCCGTAGATCATTGAAACGTATATCCCACGGATCGCGCGCGGGGTGTATAGTACCTGTGCCCACCTTCTCTCCTGCTTCTTCGGCGTGCCCGTTGGAAGGACACAAAGTAGATTCGAGATACCGGCACACGGTGTACTCCCAGTTCCCGTGGGGTCGTACCGGTCGTGTATGGCCGCCGGTTGACTTCCAGTTGCTTTCGAGATCGAAGATTCGCCTACGCCCTTTCCCGCGGAAGGATCCTCGCCGAAGGACACGCGTACGTTCGAGATCCTGTTTCCAGCGGATCACTCGAAATAATTCGTCGTTGTCCACCGTGAAATCGATACCGAGCCGATGCACGACGCCCGCTAACGTTAGGTTCCCCTTCGTTCCTCCTTTTTCCCCCGGCGACAGAAGAATTATTCCTCAGGGGGTGCAACGGTGACCGATAACTCTGCCGATCGCGCACTGTCCCCGGTTGATAGCGATGCTCGCGCTGCTGGGAACGGGCACCCAGCATTACTACACCAAGCATTACTATCGCCGTCTTCCTGCTCCTTTTAGAATGGGCGCTGATACGAGCCGATAGAAACCGGAGCTCTGCTATCGAGGTAATTGCGCGATCGGGTAGCCACGGCATTTTCAAATTTACCACTGTCTTTCGCACTTGTTGGAACGACACCGCTATTCCAAAATGGTACTGCTTTAGAAAATCTTCTGAGAGGCTGCTGTCTCTCTAAACTCCTTTGTGCTTGAGCTTTCCGTGAACCAGGTTGTGCAACCTGCCGTACAATTATATCAATCATTCCGGAACGAAAGTGTCTTTCAGTAAACTGACTTTGAGACTTGTGACTTGTGTTCTGAAAACTGAGGCAAGTTTCACTTTGTTTATAGAGTAGATATATTCGCAGTACGTTGTATGTAAATTCCTAATGCATTGCCAATGATATCTAAGAGAAGATACTGTCTTAGCCGATATTTTCTCTTACGTTAAATGAACATCGAGAAATAAATTTTACACCTTGTAGGACAAACTTGAGCAAACTAAGCATCCGCAAAAAAGTCTCAACCAAGGACGCATCCTTCGCTAAGTCACCCAGCGCACAGATTACCGGCCTACCAGATTAAACAAATTTCAGCGAGCATAAGCCGACACCGAAGAAAAGCAAACCTCGAGGCGGCACCGAGAGAGTAACAGCACAACACAGGAAAGATTTGCCACGAAAGAAGATCAGTTGTTTGCCACGAATTCTAAGCCACCGCCGCGCCGCCCCTCGCTCATAGTCGGTAAGCCAAAGTATCCGTTACGCGGCGATTTGCGAGGACGTTTCGCACAGACAACGCTGTCAACTGACAGCTCGATGAAAAAGACGCTTTAACGAGTCCTAATAGGATTCGTACTGGCACGGAGTTCCTTTAAGAACTCGGAGGGGAACCCGGCGAAAACGTCGTTAGTCGAGATCGAGCAAACAGCACGGCCATTTTTCGAGACTGGACTCGTGACCCGGCGGAAAAGGGTCCTTTCGCGCGGGACCTCCGCAACGGTAGGTGTCCTGCGTGAATGGTCACTCGAGAGCCAGCCTGTTCGGTGACTAAACGATGTTTGCCCACAATATGATAAACGCGTTTCGGCCTTGTCCGGGCATCCCTTTCTCGGGAAACGGACCATTACCGCAGGACCATCTTTCATCCCGGACCACTTGCCACTTTTGTTTCTGCTTGCTCGGGATGTGTTCCGATCTTTTCCGTGTAACGATCTCCACTCGTATTTTGTCAATTAGTTCGCAATAATTATTACCTTACCATTTTCAACCGATTTTTATTGCCACAAATTTTCTTTCAGCAAACGTGCAAAGAAGGGCACTGACCTTTGCTCTCCGATTTAGGACATTGATTGTTCAATCATCAAATATAAAAATTGTATGCAGACAAGATAGTTAATGAAATAAAGATTTTTCTTAGTATATATACTCAGCATTATATATTAGAGTTCTATAGTATATTATATAGTATATAGTGTATTCTATAGTATATTAGAGAAATGCAGCAAACCGCCCTTATCACTTTGACTGCCAAACTAGGAACCTGAAAAATTCCATAAAATCAAAGTGAGTTATTTAAAGAAACAAAAATTATAGAAAATTAAATGTATAATATTGAGCGGTTCTCCATCTTCCTTGCATTTTACAGATCCTAACAAAATTTGGTACAATGAACATATTAATGTAAAAATTGCCTATAAAACCTGGACAAATCCATCACCCAGATATGGGTAACATGGCTATCAAGGTGTTATGAAATTTTGAAACAACACGGTATGGTACGCTGTGACCATAAGTATCAAAGTGTATAAAACTAACCTCTCAGACTATATCATTGAATCAGACCCACGTTAAATTAAAATACCAGATTCTGGACACATGCGTGACGGTGGTAATGAATGCATTGAGGGTTCAGGATCTGAATTTTCACACAGGATTAGCGGATTTGAAAATTGTTGGGGGGATCGCCCGGAGCGTCAAAGCAGACAACCGACACCCGAGTCGATCTCTCATGATTCCGCCATCAATCTTCGCGGGGGGATTACAGTCCGTTGAAATTCAGGCTATCCGCGGAACTGAATTATGACGTTCGATCGTGGGTCGAGCGGGGATCGCTTAGGTATTCGCGAGGTTTCAGGAACGCGGGGACGATTAATTGAATTCCGCGAGCCGATCCGCCGGCAGCGCTGAAAACTGGCACTCAATCTCATTAATCGAAAGCGCAGCGGAATGTCGTAAGAGCCGGCGGTGCAAGCGGCGCGAACGGTGTTTCTCAGTGCGAATCGTCCTCGTCGTCGTCGTCGGCCGCGTGTGTATATGCGAAACGCCGCCGCCGCCGCCGCCGACGCCGCGACGTCCGTTCGTCGTCACCGGTAATCGATTACCACGGCCGGATTATTAAGCGTCCAGCTACCCACGAGCGAAGAAAACACATCGCACTCGCGAGGAGGTCAAAGGGACACGAGACGAGACGCGACTTCTCGCTGCGAAAACTCTGCGAAAGATCTCACGGCCTGAACCAGGCACCGGCCGTGCTGCAGTTCAAGTTTCCAGCCAGACGAATCCGCTCGGCTGTCTAGACAGCTTCGTGGAAAATTTAAATTTAAATATAAATTTTCTTCCGGCTGCTAGAAACAGCAGCCACTTGCCATTTCTTTCTTTCTCTCATTATTTCATTCAGTTGAAATTAATACGGGGTGAACGGTACACCTGGATCAGCTAAAATGTCTCTGAGCACTGTCTGACCCACAGTTATAAACTATCTCAATTCTAATTTTTTAGTAACCAGTTCAAATCATTGCCTAATCATTACTAGGTCTAATAAATTAACGTTGATCATAAAGAAGTTGGTTTAGAAATGTTAATTGGAAAATTTACGAGGGTTTGAATAGTATAGTATTGCGAGGATTGTGAGGTGAGTTTTTGATGACAGAAAAAAATGTTTTCTATGCCTTGAATATACTGCATTCATATTTGTTATAAATGTATAAAATCCGCAGTTTAATAATTCGTAATACTAAGAAAGTTCTCAATCAGAACGTAAGTACATTTAGAATATTGTTTTTAAAAAGAAACTATTCACGAAGAACAAACAAAACACGATGCTTATTTAAAACATTACACAAAAATGGTATTAATGGTAGTGTGTTTAGACATTTCATTTAATTGATACAACGTCACCTGGTTAGACATACAATTGCAGGGTGTCCCAAAGAAATGTAGACACATTTTCAATCATTACGGCTTAATATTTAAATTGCAAAAGAAGCTGCATTAAACAGTGTATACATTTTTTCGAGACACTAACGTTTCAGTTGGAAATGCTCAAACACTGACCTCATTTTCACTTTTTCCATGTTAAAAATCAACCGACCCTGTATGCACAATCCTCAACAACGCTGTTCCCATTCCAGTGTCTGCAAAAAAAGTCCAGCTTCAACCCTGCATAATCCTGCGTCGTGCGGTCCAGCTGAGACTATGACAATGCCCTGAATGTTTCATTAGCAAAATTACAATGGGGAAGAAAAGTTCGCGTTGACAACTGCAACGACCCGGCCACTCGAGGATCGTTGGAAGAAGCCGTTTGACGCCGTATAAGAGAGAGAGAGGTCACCGTTCACCGTCGAGAGGACGATAAATCTTGTTTCCTTCCGTGTCGATGGGCAGACACCTTCGTGCACTCGAAAGAATGAGTTCATATCTTCGGGGGCAGAATCGAGTTCATATTAGCCCCATCTGCCTCCTCGGCGTAGGGTTTCTGCACGAACGAGCGCGCACACAAGGACGACATGGCACCAGACAAAAACGAGGAGGACCAGCGGGATCGACAGACAGCGCCAAAGTAAATAGATCCGGATTACGTTCGGCCAATTGATCACGAATCTGACGACGCTTGCCGCGCCTCTCTTGTTTGCTACACATCGACGGACACACCGTCGAGTTTGCAGGACTTTTTCACGTCCTGCCGAAAGTCGGGGAATTATTTACGACCGCGGGAAACGTGGACGAACTGTCGATATTTTCTGGCGCGATGGACGAAGTGAGTATTAAAATATATTAGGTCATCCCAGAAGTTCGTGCCGTTTACTCTTGCACCATTTAAATTCCAAAAATAAAATCACCCTACATTCCACAACCTCTTCGATCTGACCTTTCTGGCAAAGACATCATACCGTCACTATAAAATTTCTCTGGTTTTTCATTAAAATACTTTTCAATGGTGAATAATATAAACATATTAACGCTAAATCTACCATTAACAGCATTAACACATTGTTGACCGGCAATTTTACGCATAATCTCATGTCGTCAGCTATTATTTCGTAATTGAACGTGGATGTGAAACAATTTAAATAAACTGCACTAAACTTTATTTATCTTTTATATAACTTTTCATATTGTTTTTTTGGCACAATATTGTCCCGACAACGTTCCGGCATGAAAACGCGAGTTAACTCGTGACCGGTCAACAATGTGTTAACAGCATCTGGTAAATATTGCCTTATAAAAATGGCGACTCTAAATTTATTGAGATTGCCTGTAATTTTCAATATAATAAATGAGTGGACAAGAAAATTTATTCCACTATTTTCCATAAATGAAAATTTATTCCATTATTTTCTATTTTCAACAATTGGAAAATGGAACCGGTCGTTTTGACCGTGGTAGGTTCAGCGTTAAAATCGTGTTACATATTTTTGGATGAACAGCGGGATGTCTCGAAAAAACTCGGAAAAACGAAGGGGTCATCCGGAGGTGATTCTAGGCACTAGTTTCCTTAAATGAATGAAGCCAATTTAGGCCTCTTTTAATCAAAATCCTTGCTTCTGTGATCCATTAACTTTTTTGTTAAAATATACAACACGGTGAACCCACAGCTAAGTAGACTCCGGATTTTATGAACTTAAGACAAAAATGAATGAAAGAGACGCTAAATAGGGGAAACATCAGAAGAAAGGACTATTATATTATTTTCAACGTATTAAAGAACAAGAAGAAACACATTTTCAACTGACCTTGCTGCATCTCATTGATGCAAACTGGGAGTTTTATGTATTTATGACAAAGACAAATGATGCGCACACAAAACAGATAAACCACCAGGAAGAGTACTACCACGTTATTCCCGACTTACTAAAATTATTCAGAGAAGGAATACATATTTATTTGAACCCTGCTGCTTCCCGTCGCTGCAGACAATTTTAATTTTGCATAAATATCCGCAGTCTCATCACAATCGTACATCAATCGACGATGTTAATTGACTCTGGAATCAGACAGACTGAAACAAAGAACGTAGAATTTAAGGAAAAAATTACGAAGCAATAGCTGGGCAGAAAAAGCGAGAGAAGAAGCGCATAAATAAACGCGAGAGGTGAGATAAAACACCGTGATCAGCGAGTTAATGCAGCAATTAACACTTTGCAGTCGAAGTTCTTTTAACTCGAAAACGAAACATTTATTTCGACCTAAATTATTTCTCTCCTATATATTTTTTTTTCATGTTATACATACGAAAATGGTGCAATTGACTCGCAGAATACTGAAGTGTTTAGTAATTTATTAAATACACACAAAATTAAAATGTAAAGGAATATTTTGAACAATGACACAGCAATTTTTAGTGACGCCTTACAGTCACCATTCGAGTGCTAAGGGTTAAACTAAATCTGGCGAGTTCAAAATGAAAAACACGTTTAAACGAATACCCGCGAACAGAAAACAGAAACAAACAGAAAACAGAAAAGGAATGATCGATGCGACGATATCAATTCGGTTTCTCGACACGCATTTTTTGTCGCGAATAAAACGAGGACGGCGCGCCGCAATATGAATTAGCGATGTAGAAACATTAGTGTTTATTTAGAGGAGGTTACTCAACCCGATTTTTTATCGGCCGCCGGGACATAAATTTACATGACCTTTAATAGAATAAATTTCGCCGCGCTGGAACAAGGTTCCAATCGCCTTTACGATCCATTACGAGCCGGACGACGGTTTCGATCGATGGAGACCGGCCGCGGAGGATCGGAGAATCGAGCGTTAGAGTGACGCAATTCTTACAATTCCCGATTCCAAGGTGTGCGTACCGTGTACCGTGCCGGGTCAACCGACACCATCATCATCGGCTATCTGGCTCGTAAAAAACCACCGAAAAAGAGGGAGAGAAAGAAAGAATGAAAAAGGAGAAAAGAACCGTAGGATCGGGTCGAACGTAGCGGACTTTCCCAGATTTGTAGCCGCTTCATCTCCGGGCATTATCTCGATAAAATGAAATCGGTCGTTAAACGAGGAAGCGAGAGAGTAGCCAAGAGAGAAAGAGTAGACGCGCCACCACACCACAGAAAGCACCGGGCTCCGGGAGGATTCATAGGGTCACGGGGGCTGGGTGGGGACTCGAAATCAAACGAAACGAAAAGCAAGGTGGCGGACTGGCGGGGGCCGGGGACGAGAGAAGGATCGGGAGCAGGAGGAGAAGAAGCGTTTTACGTTCGAAACCAGTTTCTATGGTTTAATTTTTACGGGTGGACATCTTCTTTAATTTATGGCGCCGTCCAACCCCGTCCTTCCTGCCCTCCTACTCTGCTCTGCGGACGCCTTTCGACATTTTATTGGGTCGACCAGTTTCTCTAACTCGTCGGAATCCGCTCGGAAACGTCGCTCCGGCTGGGAATTAGACGCGATCCAATCGACGGACACCACTTCTACCCCCACCTCTCTTCGAAATCGCGCCCCCCACTCTACCTCGCGGATAGCTTTGTCTAATTACTCGCGATTTCGCAAGGTCGAATCCCGGTTCCCAGCGTCCGTCAGTGGAAGCGACAAGATCGACGGTTCCGCGCCTCCGTCCGACTCGGTTTCCCCGCGCCGCGTGTTTATCGGATCTGTACGTTAATTGAACCAGCGAGCGGGTAATAGCTATCATTACCAGCGCTTACGTCTTCCAGGCCAGCAACTAAATTACATGGGCGAGCCCCGGTACGCCTGGACGATGCGCCACGGACTTTGGCGTGCGCGTGCAGACTGTTGTAGGGCCGACGATTTATTTGTTCCGCAGGATTCGGGCCCGAGATGCTCGAGAAAATTCGGAAAATATATTTGGGCTGACGAGGTTAGGGTATATTGGGAGGCTTGATTGAAACTGAAATTGAAGCTTGATTGAAGATGGCTGTGTACTGTTTACTCGATATATGTCCAAAACAAGGGTCTGGCCTGTGACATATATCGTTCAGGAGATAATATTCTTTAATCTACTGTTATTTGGTCTCTCGAGCTTCTTGACCCCTTACGGGGTATAGCCCGCGGCAGTGAGGACAGTTCTGGGACCTTTATCGGCCAGGGATTGGGGACATATATTTCTATATATGAATGTGTTTATTCTAACACTGTACTGAGAATCACGGTCTGTTTAATTACTCACTTCAGTAATTTTTTATCCTTTAGACATTAATGCTAGTGGTCGTTATTAAGTTTACGCAAAGGTCTAGTCTCTCCTTCAATTTTCTTCCACTTATACTCGACACACGAGATATGTTACCAGTCGCTAATTAAGTTAGATGATTAGACAGTACGATAGTAAACAAACTATTGCGAAGGCAATAGTAGATTTTAATTATAAACACTGTAATTGTATGTCATTATTGGACTGCGGCATTTTTTACATTTATGGTTTATAAAAATTTTCAAAAAATCCTTGAACATACGAAGACTGTTCCCACTAAAAATAAAATTTCATGTTATTCAACTTTCTTAAAACTTATCCACAAAATTTGAAAAGTACATAAACATTCACAGTCTAGTCACTATACACGAACGATTAAAGAAGATTAGACCCTCTGCATACACTTGATAGTTTCAGAAATATATATGGTACTTCACATTTAAGTTTGTTGTGAATACGTCTGTAAGTAAAAAAAAGTATCTAAATTCGTTGAACATGTAATCTAATAATTTATTCTACGATTCTGGACGTGTTGTGAAGGAATATGTGTACACAGAATCGTGTATTCACGAATTGAGTGCAAGTGTCCTTAATACACGTTTAATTATGCATTCTATTCTCCGAGTACACGGATATAATGATGCGTATATATTTAGTATTGTCTCGTAACACGGTACTCGCAAGGAATGCGACAGGAATTCGCGAAGAGACCGTCCGATTGGTCCAACGCACACAGTTGAGTCGAACGCCTCTCGCTATTCGCCGAGAAGATCACCACTACTGTTTCAGGGGTATCAGCCGTGACGGTGAACTTCGCTCTCCGCGTCCCTCCACCGCCCCGTGTACGGCGTTACGAGACTCGACCTGTTGCGTTTTTGTTTTTCGATTGGACTCGTGTCGATTGTTGATGTTAGACGCAAGCGAGACAGGAATAAATCCGACGCTATATGACCTTGCATCGCAATACACGCGTAACGTAAACACACAAATACCGTTGAAATTAAACGAGTGCCCGTCACTTCCAGTAACCAAGAATACGTACCTGAAAATCAATATTCACAAGTTTCGAGATACACGAACTGTTTACGAAAAGGATTCAGACAGAGAGGGTAAAAAAAGAATAGGATAACTAGGGTCACCATAAAATTGAATACACTTCGGGATCCATCGAAGAAGGCTGTCAAAAACGGAGCAGAGACCGATAAGAACAACAGATAAACAGAGGTTCTCGGGATCATCGCGAAAATTCGAGGTTTCTCAGGGAAGATCGACAGCGATCGGTGCGGAACCGGCGATCGGCTCGCAACGGGAGCTTCGCCGGGACAGAATCTATCTAGAGATACACGAGGAACGGTAGATAGCGCGGAGTCGAGGAGCGAGTAGTCGACGAGAGTGGGGCACGAATGGGTGGCACTTGTCCGGCCAGCGTTCTGGGACCGAATGTTGCGCGATTGGTCGTGCGGTCGGACCCGATCCGGACTGATTCGCTGTCGGGTAGGCAGGCGTGCACCGATGGGAAGTACCTGGTGGCTCCCTGCCACACGGCGGAAAATCGGATCCCGTCCGTAAGCCGTGGCTCTCCTTAGGCGCCTTCGATGCAGTCGAACAGGTCGCAGCGATCGCGAAGCGCCAGTCCTCTCCCGTCCATCGACGTGGCCGCACCGTGAGTCGTGGATGTTCGACAGAGACAGACACAGGCATATAAATAAACAGTTGGTCGGTCAGTTGAAGCCTGAGGAAAATTTAGTCGGGGAACGGCTCTGGGTGGAGAGAGAGAGAGAGAAATAGCACCGCACGAACAGATAGAAGAGGGACACAGCGACTGCCGGGACTCGCGTGGATCGTCGATAGTGATCGAACCGCTCGCGGGGGATCTGCATCGAAGGGAACGGGTCCACCAGTGTCCTTCGAGGGGTTGAGATTGGCCCAGTCGAGACCGAGGTGAACGATATTCCCCGACAGCGTTGACATTTCCGATTATGCGCGAGGTCGCGGTGCACCACGCCACGTGACCACGCAACAGGACCGATCTACTCGAACAGTGTGTGCCGGCGATCGGACGATTTCTTACGATCGAAGTTCTCACTCGCCGAGGCAGCAGAAACAGTTGGGGCATGGTGTGTTGTAACGTGTGACAGAGGACTTGGACGATCAGTTTGTTCCGGAGCCGAAGGTTAATATTAAGTTTATTGTGCAGACGCGGGACACCGGTTGGCCAGTTTGATTTGGATATCGTCTGATTACGAAGGTCAGTGAACGCGTTTTGTATATTACTTCCCCGACGACCTTTCCTGCGCGGGTATCGACGTCCCCCAACGTCAACGCCACCGAATCGTTGATCGAGCATTGTTGACAGTGTCATTGACCCCTCGGACCGACGTACGCTTCTTCGCGCACACGCGCGAGCTTCTGTAACGCAAGCGAAGGAAAGCGACGGAAATTCTGGTCACAATGCGCCGCGGCAACTCGCGTGAAAGGATCGAGGGGATGAAAAAGGCCAGGCGGCTAATGATGGTTATAAAAACTAGAGAATAAATCATTCGGGTTCAGGCGGTAATAAACGGCGTTTCGTCAATCTTACAGCCCATTCACCGCTCCATTTATCCCTCGTAAATTAATGTCTACATCCGAAGTGGCCGCGTTTGCTCGCGATTATACTCGCGGCGTGAAATTGATAATGCGTGGTAATTGCGGCGCGGGGCCCCGCGCGCCCATTAAAAATGCCCAGCCGGCTGGTGAATTTCGATTGGAATATAATTACGCGGTCGTTGCACCGTTGTTGTTGGCCCGTTACCGGGAAAGTCCTTGTCCCCGGGGGGAGGCTGCGACAAAATCTGTCACCCTGCATTCTTCGGCTTCGTCCGAGACCCCATTAGCGATTCAAACGGTCTCGCGAGATCGCCGTTTCCATCATACGATTAACACGGGATTAGCTTTTTACGCCGAAGTTCGACGCTTTCACGAATTCCTCCGGAGAAAAGGCTCTTCCCGCGACGACGACGACGAAGAAGAAGCGTCCGCGAGATCGTGTCTTCTCCCCGGCCGATATGAGATCGGCGACCGCGATTCGCGTTTTCCCCCCGGTGTCACAAGCTATTCCAGGCGTGTTTTTGTTCGCGACTCTCGAGTACAGCTACGCGACCCTAGGCGAGTGGCGCGGTCGGTCGTGGGGTCGCTCGCAAATGAAAACATTACCGTCACCCCTCGCCGGCCGCCTGTTGCTATAATATTTGCCTACTGGCAGACAGTGCCGTAATTCGGGCCGCACAAAGGCCCGCACTTTTGTCGTCGCGTCGCATAAAGGCCAGCAAGAGTCACGAAACCCGGAGAGCATACACACGCACGTGTGCGATACGGAAGGAGCTAGGGAGAGAGGAGGGAGGAAGGGAGAGGGATAGACGGGACGAAACGTTACAATTATTATGCATAGCTGCCCGACCAGGTTCTCCCATGTCAAAATATATTTATTGCCCCCACCTCTCACCCCGTCACCTCTCTCTTTTTTCGCCTGGTTGCGGTGTGTCAGCCACCATTGTTGCCCTTTCATACGGTTATTACCCACTTGTACGTCGTCGGAGGCCCCGAGGTCCCTTTCCCGACGTGTAAAATGGTAGCAGACTTGCTCGTCCCCGCGGCGATTTCTCCGTCAGAGGATAAATCTATTCCCCGTGGATCCGGACCGAACGGCAATTTCGAGGATGACACGGTCTATTAACTAATTTTAGGAGAAAGTCGACGAAAATCCACAACGTCCGCGCGCGAGCCAACCTCGAAAAGGATTAATTTGCAGGAGAAAGCGTGGGCACGAAGAATAGGTTCGAATTAGCATCGATAAGAGGAGGACGCGTCTCCTAGAGAATCGATGGCCGTTTAATTAACCTTCGCTCGTACTTACGAGAGTGCAGTTTCGAAACTCTCGTTTGTATCTGTCGAACAATCAACGGCCTAGGAACCCTTTGTCCCCACTTGGTTTCTACGGGCGAGCCGTCCCGGAGAATCGTCCGTTCCCGATTTACATATTAACCCTCGCGGTCCTCCCCGGGTCTCCGGGGACTCACTATGACTTAACGCCTTTTTGCTGTTTCACCCTTCGACGCGCGGGGCCCTACGAATCGTAAAACTCCCGGCAAATACGAGCATTATCTCGGCTTTTACGATACCTGGCGGGAAACGGAAGCGTCGTCGGTTGAGCGGTCCCCGGAATGGGGGCCTGTCGGGCCCATCGGGTCACGCCGGGTCGAGACCTGTTCCACGGCCGAGTTCCAATCGACGTCCGCGAAAAACGGTGCTCGCGGAGACGCCAGGTTTTCCAGCCGAGCTTTATCTCGATGCAACGTCCCGCGAGACATGCATTTAACGGTACACGGGCCCCCACGGACCCGTTACTTTTCTAATCGGAACCGATGCGAGCCGCTTCGGGCCCCGATTACCCGCGAAATACAAGGAACCACACTTCGACATGCATCCTTCCGGTCGCGGTTTCCGGGGAAACGACATGGTTCGCCGATCGAAGCTCTTTAGACTATCTTGTCCCCCTTCAGGGAAATCTTCATCTTTATCTTCTTCGTCAGTCGGATATTACATTTTCTAAAATTATTTCTAATTGCTGACTTGCGGATTTCTATGCAATTTCCAGTGTTTACTGGTTGCCTCTTAAAAAACCAATAGTTAAATCGAGTTCATAAAACCGTTTTCTTGTATTAATCTGATTTGCAATGCATAAAGATTCGAAGTCCGTATCGTTGTCATTTCTGTTTTGTCAGAACGTTTCAGCCTTTCGATAATATCAAATTGTATTTCTCTGTGCAGTTAAATATTGTTTTTTTTAGCGTCGAACATTTGCTTTTCTATAATGTTCACGTAGCGCAACGCAATCGGTTTTGTAGTCAATTGTCATTTGCAGTGCTCACGTCTTTTGTCGTTCTAGATAGTAGTCACGCCACTGATTTGGAACATAACTCTTGACATTTTATTGCAATCAGGAAACACACGAGTTACATTTTTGTTCATCGAACGCTCCTCCGTTTTACCAGGAATCGTCCAGACAAAAAGTATTCCTTACGCCGTCAGCATACTACATGAGCCAGCGTGGCAATTATCATTCTAGAAGAGAACATTCGCTTCATCTCGCTGCAAGAAACGAGGAATTAACGTCGCAAGAACTAGAATTTCCATATGCTTGACCCCTCGCCTTATGATTTGTTTGGTAATCACGCTCGCGAGAGTTGCATTATTGTTAATAAATTCTCCGCCGGACAGAGAAATCGCGGGTCCAATTTTAGGTATAAATTTTCTGCGAAAGATGCTCGAAGATCACTATTCGCTCACAGTTATACATAATTCGATCGAACAAGAGGTGACAAATGACAGTCCAACTTTCTTTATTTATTCGGATACTGCAACTGGAGCGGTGATTACTGATATTACGGATTATAGGACTAAAATTCTGTATAATTATTCTCAGTTATCTTCAACCCCTTGGTGCTACTTTAATTCCAGAACCAATTATTTCTTCTGACTTTGAATATTTCCATTTTCTATTTCTTTCAATTTAGAGTTATTAAACGGATGTAGTACCTTACACAGCATTGTAATGTGTACTAATTTATTATATACAAACGAATTTACTATTGCCAAGAAGGGTATAATAACTTTTAGTAGCGCCCCAGAGTCGTCACTCGAGTACCAAGGGTTAAATATACAATTTAAGACTCGTGCAAATATTCTAAAGAAATGAAAGAAACTTGATATTTGCAATTATTGTATATTACAGAAGCAGAAGTTAGTGGCAGAAATTTTGTGGGGGTCAAGACCCTAGTATGACAGTTAGGGGTTAAGAACGAGGTATGTCGGTCTTGAAGAGCGAGGTCTGCCGGTCTTGAAGAGCGAGGCCTGCCGGTCTTGAAGAGCGAGGGATTCAAAGACGACAGGCCGGAAGATATACGACGGCTTAAGGTGTCCTTTTATTTCCGAATTCTCTCGCCGATTTGAATGAGAACATGAAACCGAGAGTCCGATTCTCGCCGGTCGATATCGTCGCGGGTTTACGATATTATAAATCTACGGTGGCGTATTTAATCGTCGTCTAAATGGAGATTAAATCGCGCGACGCGACGCGACGTCTCGCGACGGCGAATCGGTTGCGCCGGCGGAAAATAAGCGCGCGCATAAAATCCGCGCGGCTCACCCTCGCGGGAACAACGCGCGATGGCATAAATTGGCGCGGCGGGTCGGTCGGAACCGTCGAATTGTAAATCACCGGAACGCGTAATTAACGGCGATGAATTATCGGAACAGGGCAATTTATTCGTGCATAAAATACGACCGGGTATTTCCCAAATCGCGATACACGCGTCCGCGAATCGTCGGGATACGTCCGCCGCGGAGAGTTACGATGTTAACCCTTGCCGCCCGTAAAAAGGCATGCTAGAAAACCCACTTTTTGCGAACGATGCGCTCGTAATACAGTGAATAGTTATTAGTGTTTTGCGACGGTGGACGCTGCAAACGAGGCCGCGACACGACGCAACGCGTTCGCCACTTCTCGATCTAACCGATCGAGCAAAAACCGCTCTTGTCGTTCTAGATTACGTGTAATTTATGACCGATGCTCGGCATTGTCCGGTTTTATTTTTCGCGCCACCTCACCACCGAGACAATAATAAAACTTTGCACCGGCGCGACTGCCAGTCGGAAACGCGAATTCGAGCGATCTCGCAGCGTTTCGCAGCCTCTCCCGGACTGAATCAGACTCGGCAAATCGGCCGACACGAGCGCGATTCGCTTGGAATTTTTCGACGTACGGTTGATTAAAAAATTTGTGGCTGCGAAAACAATTCCAAGACATACGTTGAATTTCAATTTCAAGGATACGTTGGCACCGAATCTTTGATTTCTTCATCGTCAGTAACTCGAGGAGCGTTTCTTCCCCTAAGTGTTCGCGGGCATAGCGAATCCCGCGGCGGATTCCCACAAGTGGCAAGGGTTGCCGTTGGTCGACCTCGATTAACTTGGAGTGGCTGAGGAAAATGGTGCGTGTAGAAGGGGGGAGGGGATCGTCACAGTTAAAAATCGGATCGGTCACGGGCCGAGGATCCGAACAATGCCGGAGATCAGTTCGCCGGAGGACGATCGCGCGCGGGTTCAGATGGTGCATGTATGCGCGCCAAGTGTGCGTGCGTGCATGCGTGTGCGTGTGTAAAGGCGCGGCGAGAAACCTGGTTTGCCTTCGTAGGGCTAAACTGTCGCGATAAATGATCCTACGGAGGGTTATTAATTGTCTTTGACTCCCAACCGGGCGCTTTGTGGATCGCGAAAACATATTAACCGAAAAGGAGCTGCCGTGGTCTACCCCCGGGCGCATATGCCCCGTCGAATCGTCGGTGTTGCGAGATCGGTCCCGACCGTGACGCCCGACCATACTCCTCGAGTGTTTGCCGTATACAACGATCTGGAGCATCATTTTTCAAGGTCTCGATCGACGCGCCGCGCCGCGCCACGCCGCACCTCGCCCGGCCATCATCCATCAAACCGATCGTTAAAAACGCATCCAGACCCGATACAAATTGCGCGACCTGCATACCTAGCCGCATTCTCGAAACGGCACTCCAATTTCCCTTTCGAGCTTTCCCGAAATCTCCCCCTCCCCTCTCTCACTCTGTCTCACCCCTGCTCGACTAGCTCGCTTTTGCCGGGTCGACGACGACCCGCGGCGACCAGCAACGAGCGGGCGTCTCGGGTCCTCGGCGACAGAGAGACAGCCTCGCTGTCTCGCTTTTTAGACCCCATGGCGGGAAATGGATCACAAAGGAATTCGCAAGTAACCGTGGCTGTCTAGCCGGGTCACCTTTTTACCGGCGTCCCCCGACGTCCTGCGATCCTCTTTTTACCTTGTTCCGGGAGACCGTGCTCTCGAACGATTCACGCCGATTTTCTTCCACCGGTCACTTTGCTCAAAAATATATTGGCTTCTATATATCATTCCTCCGAGTGGCCGGGACAATGCCTCCGCGTTTTCTCCGTCGATGTGCTACGCAAACATAGAACGGACGGTAGGCTGCGACAAATTTATTTCAAATGTAGGGAACAGTACCGGCAGGTAATAAAATTTGATCGACAGGAATTCAATAAAATTCGATTAGGTGTTTCATTAATGAGGGTTTCGTAGTGGTTGCTCTTGGAAGGAGCATAATGCCATAGTTGACAATCATGGTGATTAATATTAATAATCTAATTAATAAAAAGTAATATTGTGATTAAGTCGTCAAAATTCTTCAGGAATTTGTGTACGTAATAATTACAACTAGACTACGTATTGTACGAATTTATAGCAAAACCTGTGCATTGCACTATTTGATGCTATGGTCTGTCCAACGAGGCGAACTCTGTCATACTTGAGTGATATTCACGTTTCCTGCCTCCTCTTGTAGAATAGACTGTATAAATATATAAAACTGACCACAAACGATGCAACAAAATTTCTTCTTCCTGAAATTAAGCCGTATTGTAAATAAATACTCTTCTGACCAAAAGAATTAAATTATCAATTACTGCAACATGTTTCAACATAGCCTCTCACGCAATCTAATAATTTAGTGCACTCGTATCTTATTAAAATCTTGAGTACACTATACAAAGCACAGTCTAACCTAACGATAGTGAGCTTGCTTTCTTCTCATTTTATTAGCCACGATTATCCACGAAAGAAACAGAATACGAATCAAGTTTCTCTAAACAGGCTCATAAAAACGTAACATTGCATAAATTTTCGCGTTCTACCAATAACAGGCTGCTTTCGCAATTCTTAGACCCGAGACATTGATATTGCAGGTATTAAAAGTGAACGTAAAAAGAAAAATCATTGGTAAACAATTCTACCAGTCGTCGGTAGCTCTATAATGTTTACCGTTCGCCTCGATGGTGAAATTACCGAAGGATCTGCTCGCAGCGGAGTCAATATTTACGAAACAAGTCTGCCATGAAGATCCGCGAGGTTCTCGGATGGTCGACATTGACACCGTTTTCCACCCTCGATCGAAGACCGGCGCGCGTCGATCGCGTCAAACGATCGTCAGATCATCGTTCCATCGGAAAATAGCGGACCGGTTTCATTCATGTCGGGCTGCTCGATTAATTAATCGCGAGACGAAGCGAGAAGAGGCGCTCGCGCGCGACAACCGTGGACGGTCCCTTTCGTAGGACGTCGTGAACCTTCGGGACGAAAAACCGAGCGCGAGATAATCGGCCAATTAAACGGTTCGAATAACCTTTCGTCGATGGAGAGTTTCCGCCGGGAGCGAGCCGGTGCAAAACGAGTTCTCCGCCGCGCTCGGCGGCGATTCACGAGCGCGTTAACTGCAATTACTCGGTTGACAGGGCAAGTCCGGCAGCGATTGTTACAATTCCTCCGGACCCCCCCCCCCCCCTCCCCCTGCCCGCGTCTGGTCCCCGGCTTTGCTTCTTAGCACTAGAGAAAGCGTTGCGCGATTTAATTAATTGGCGGTATATTAATTCGCGAATTTATGGCCGCATTAAGAATGACCGCTTGATTACCCGGCTGGGAACCCCCGTGATATACGGCCGACGATTTTTCTGGCTAAGTTAATGAGTTAATGAATCTACTCGAAAGAGGGAGTCGATATATCACCGGTGTGTAACGCCGCGTCAAGGGAATTTCTTCGCACGAAAGTTAACCGACCACCGGTCGCGATCTTATCGTCGCGTAGTTACGCGTTCGAACTCGCGCGAGCGCGCGCGCACAGCCGCGTTTCCTCTGTAACAGGGCTTAAAATATACGGACGATTACAACCGTTTATCACCAATTAGAGAAAATGAACGGACCGCGCGAGAGGGCACCTCGTCCCGATTGTAATTGTGGTCCGCGCGCGCTCGCGCCAGCCAGCCTGCGTGCAACACGATCGCTCGCCGATCTCCCGATTATATTATTCCGGGGGTGTGGAAACTACCTTGGGATTCCTACCCGTAACTGGCTCTCTTAAAACCCACCTGATTTACACCAGTTCTTGCCGTCTTTGAGGATTCTCCAGCGGGAACGTGAAAAGATTATTCTGTGATACTTTCTTCAGGGCCTGTAGACTGGACCGGTCACTCTTCTGCTTTTATGGTTTGTGAAAACACGCGAGGAATGCGAGCCAGATTCGGTCAAAATCAAACCTTCATTTTCTTGGATTTTTAGCTTTTTACATTTCTAGGTTTCAAATATACTATCAAGTTTTAAAAGCTTCTGATTTACTAGGCTTCGAGTGTTAAAAGTTTCAAATTTATGGAGCTTCCAAGATCCAAATTTTCAAATTTACTAGGTTCGAAGATTCAAACCTTCAAAATTTCAAATATTCGAATATATTAACTTGGAAGTTAAATAACTTGGAACCTGGAGGTTACAAACTTTTAAATTTACTGTGTCCGAAGATTGAAACTTTCAAATTTGCTAGCTCCCAAGTTTCCAACTTTCAAATACCCTGGCTTCCAAATTCGGATATTCAAATATACTAGCTTCCAGGTTTCCAACTTTCAAATCTACTAGCCTTCACGTATCAAACTTTCAAATATACGAAATTTCAGATATTATAGATTTCAAACTGTTAAACATACAAAATGGTGGGTTACCTGCTGAAATCTTTCAAGTATACGAAAAATGAATGAAACATTCAAATATAGGAAAAATGAATCAGACTTTCAAATATACGAAATTTCAGATATTCTAGATTTCGAACTGTTAAATATACAAAATGGTGGGTTACCTTCTGAAATCTTTCAAATATACGAAAAATGAATGAAACATTCAAATATACGAAAAATGAATCAAACTTTCAAATGTACGAGATTTCAAACAGTTAAATCTACAAAATGGTTGCATTCTGAAAAATTTGAAGCTCCCGAATTCCCCAAAGCTGTACTCTCGAGAACCGAATCAGGTAAGTCCGACTACATCATCCCCATCGTGCCCGAGTCGATTTCGTTCTCACTACTCTAGGCCCTTTTAACGCCTGTCCCACATTCTCCGACAGGCCGGGTTCACAATGCGGTCCTGTATCTTCCCAAAATCTTCCTCGGACCTCGCTGCGCACCCTGTGATCTCGATCGTTTCTGCCCCCACCCCGTTTGGAACAGGAAGGTTCGTAAGAAGTCGCCAGTAGGAAAAGGGTTGCCGGGGTGCCGTGGTACAATGGCCGTGGCAGCCGGTGGGGATCTCGGTAAAAAACGCTCATAAAGGGATAAACGTCAGACGGGACTCGAGTTTAATGGCGCGTAAAGTTCGACGTGCCCCTGGACCCGGTGAACACGCGCGCGCTAGGAAGGAGCGGGACGATGACAGGAGGGGTTTACGGGGGCCTTATGGTCCCCCAACAGCCGATCCTTGTCTGTGCTGGTCGTTTTGGCCGGGCCGAGGCGTCGGAGCGGTGTAAGCCGATATTTGGAGCAGGTCGATCGACTTCATTAACGCGTCCCGTGGCAAATATTGACTCTGGAAACTGGGGTACGAGGTGCACGCGTGTACACGAGGCTGCCCTGTGCCGTCTCCAGCGCTGGTCTCTCTCTCTCTCTCTCTCTCTCTCTCTCTCTCTCTCTCTCCCTCCCTCAGCCCGCTATCCTTATGAGCAGATTATAGAGAGCCGAGGAGCTCCGTTGTTCAGGCTTCACAGGCATTTTTTGCATATCAATGGAAGAGGTGCGCTGCCGCGGCTGCCGGTCTGGTAGTCGCCGCGTTATCTGATGCTTCGTGCCCCGTGATAAGCGTCTCGGTTGCGGTGAAACTGCAATGGCCGCCGCTCGAGAACCGTGTCTAAGCCCGCTTGGGAACGGGAATTCGGTGCTCGGCTGGAATGTCCCGTGAAACGGGCAACTCCGATCATCGGAAACGGTCGAATGATCTAACGAGAGGCGTACGCCGCGCTGAGGCTCTTTACACGCTCCCCAGATAATGCGTGTCTTTCTCGACGCGAGTCCGACACGCGGTGGCAGCGCACGCCTTCTCGGTTTCATGAACGGATCGAATTCCTATCGTCGAATTGGAAACGCCACGAGCCCGTTGCCGTAACACGAACCACTCTATCCCCGACTGGTCGAGGCGCATGAATATTCAGAAAGCGCTATTAATCACGGGGGGGGGGGAAGGGGGTTCGTATCGAAATCCGATTAGGGAAACCAGAAACGATTGCGAGCGCGTGTTCCTCGAAATAATCAATCGGGGGGAAAAAGAGAGGGGGGACATATCTGAACGGCCATGAGTTAAAAGATTCCGATTAGCGGTGAAACCGCGGCGGAAATGGCGGCAGCCGATTTCACGGATCGGAGGACAGTTTAGGGCAGAGAAATCGATCTCTCGCCGCGGCGGTGCAGCCGCGAGATCCAGCCTTGGCCCGAATTAACCTTCGTGGGATAGCATCCGATATCAGTCTCCTTTAGCCGCACGTCTAACCCGATCCTTTGTAAAATCAATAGGCTCGGCTACTTAAATGGTACCGTTCGCTGGTTATAGTCACCGGTCGCGAGATCGGCTACGGCCCCGCGGATACGGTTACGAAGGTTGAATCGATGCGCTCCGTGATTTACTGTTAATCGCGAGACCACTCTTAATCAACGTCGACCCGCGTGCCGCGCCGCGCCGCGCCGCTCGCCAACCCGGTCTCGAACATACGCGTTCCGCCGGGGTTTCCGACCATGTGCATCGATGGAAACAACGTCCCGATATTAGCTCTCCGCGCCCTGTTTTTACGCCGATTAACCTTTCCTACGGCCGCGTCCTTTCCGGCCAGAACCTCCCGCTCGATTCTCACGAGACCGAACCCTCGCTTTTAGGTGAATTTTCACGATTCCGCACCGGTGTTCGACTAGCCGAGCTCTGTTTTCGTCGACTGCACCCGCCGACATTTTTTCGCGGCGATTTCCTGGGAAAGATTACCGTGCGAATATTTTTAACGTTGTTTCACTTGATTTCATTGTCACGTTCGCGTTATTCTCGAATAGTTGCCACGAAGATTTACTAGAAATTGTTAACGATGATCACGATTCGGTTTTAATGTGTTCGGGCCGTGATTTTTGGTTCTGGAGATTTTTATTGAGATTGGTTTTGTCTGTTCAATGTTCTGTTAAACCCATGAGGATAAATGTCTCGACATATTGGCTAAACTATCTATTGAATTCGAAAAGTCGTTGAGAAATAGTAATTTATTTTCTTCTTTCAAAGTTCGCAAAACTTTATTATTCGATCTTGCTTTTTGAAGAAAAACTTTTCAATATTATCATTAAACCTACCACTGTCAAAATGACCGGTTCTCTATTTCACAATTAGTGAAATTATAAAAACGTTTTCGTAGGAAATGACTGAATTGACTTCTTTATTTAAGCACACGTTACAATGAAAATCTTACAAAATTTAAATAAATTCAACCTTCTCCCTCATACAAGACGTTTCACTTTTATATGTTTTGTTCTTGGTAGATTTAGAAATAAGCATGTTATACATTCATCAATTCAATTTTCTGTTAGGATTGCTTAGTAAATTGAAGGACTCTTCTACCATTGGGAATAGAAACTAGAAAGTAGAAAATAGAAACTAGAAACTGCACTCAAGGAGAAAAAAAAATAAATACATTGTTTTAAAAGTAATCTGCAACTGTTTATGGAATATTCCATAACGTACAGTACAGTGAAAGAAAAATTCTAACAAACATTCCCTGACGAAAAACAAATTGGAGTCACTGTAGTATAGTTTCACGAGCACCGTCTATGCGAGTGTTGAAGTCTCCAGCGAAGCAAACGAAAAGTTCCTCGAAAATCTGTAGAAAAGACGGCTGTGTCATTGTACGGAGGTCGGTCGGTCGGAAAGGGGGTTTCGGACGAAGGTGAAAGAAGGAGTGTAGATACCTGTTGTCCGGTTCTTCGGAGGGAAAAGAGGATGTCCCGTGGCCTCATAAGCAAGCGGAATGAAAGAAAGAACGAGCGGGCGTCAAACAACTGCGTCGAGAAAAAAGTTGGAAACCCTAATGAACTTGCGGTTCCGCTGGATCTTTCGTCTCCGTTGTGTTGGCTTCTTTTCTGTTTCCGTCCTCGTCGGATCGTTTCCTTTTCAAGAACAATCGCGAGGGAACGATTAGAAGGGCTCGCGCTCTATTGCGACATAATTATACTTGCTTTAAATTCTCGTTAAGGCGTTAATGGCGCCTCAACACGAGGATCTATATGCGGTGGCTGGTACCCTCACACCATACATTGAACTCCGTATTTAACGGCATTGGTTGCGAGGCAGGTTTTAAAATCGACGTTCGAAAGCGATCGAAACTGGAGCAAGCGTGAATCATTTCGAGAGAAAGAAACGATCAAGCTGCGGTTCTTTGTGCACCAATGATGCTTATGATTCCGCGGAGGAAGTTGGATTTATCAAAGATCTCGTTGGAGTAAATTGGACGCGACAATAATCGGTTAGGACGACGTCTGACCGGGTGTCTTCCGCTTCGATGATCTTCGAATATATTAAATTACAAAAAAACAGTTTAATTCTTATCTTTGTTCAGCTATATTCTAAGTTTCCGAGCCTCTCTTACGCTTCGCTATATTTTTTTGTATTTATTTCGTTTTTCCTGTTCGAGTCTAATTACAATCGTTACCACCATAAACGCTTTTATCGTTTCAAAAGGATCTCCGAGCTGTCACGCGTCCTAACGACCATGTATAATTAATATACGTTCCGTTCGCTCGTGTGAACGTCACTACTACAGATGACCCGTTTTATCAGATCGCCGATGGTCTAATTTCATTCCCGTTTACCGGAGAAAAGCCGTTTCCCCGACACCGTCCTCCGTCAGATGGTGGTTTTCCCGTAGATATCGTTGATTTACGGTTCCCTTGTTCGGGACGGACCCTAGAACAGAAAAAGACACTTGGCCACGTCCGGAAAGGGCTTAATGGTCTGTCGGAGCCTCGGGCGGACGACATTAATTTATTAATTGGCCACGACGGGGTGAAAAACAAAGGGGAAACCCGTCGCAGCCTGGACAAATCTGTTGCCGGACTTAACGATCGAGACGAGAGGTCGGCGACGAGAAACAAACGGAATCGATCGGGTTCCGATGCTCTCGGATGCCTGAAGCATTACTACACGCCGGTGAACCGTGTCAGGGGCGATAATGGCTGTAAAAAAAAAAGGAAAATGAAAAGACGAGGAATAATTTTTCAAGCTCAACCCATTCCTGGTAATCCAAATAGCATTCGTACATCCGTAAGATATTGTGGGAGGAATAAAAATCGAAGCGAACACCGGGAAACCGGTTCGTCATTCCCCCTCCTCGCCGCTCCACCCGCGCCAAGAGACCGCTTCGCTCCGCTCCGTCTCCTTTATCTTTCCAAGGATGAGCCGGACTAAACTGACGCATCCGCTATCCGTCTCGAATAACATAATTTCTATAATTGCAGATGAACCAACAGTGCAAGGTCTGCGGCGAGCCGGCGGCTGGTTTTCATTTCGGAGCGTTCACGTGCGAGGGCTGCAAGGTAAGGAATCCGTTTAATCGTCCCTTGGATACGTAGCACTTGACCCCTTTAACCGGTGCCAATTTTTTTGGCGGCGACTGAAGGTGTGTGCGTATGAGAAAGAAAACTAAAGAGCGTTTCGTCCTGGGCCTGCTAGAGGGCTCGTCAGTGGGGACTATCTAGCAGACCCTGCCATAGACCTCGGTATATCGAGAAGCTGTGAAGGACGATAAAAAGAATGTCCCCAAAATGTACGTCCTTGAAGGGACTGATTCCCAAGACAATTCGAAGTAACTTTTTCCTTTGCGAAAATCTTCTCCGTGGCTTTGTTAAGGAGTTGTTAACCGAAAACACGAACCAATCAGATTGCGAGTAAGATTCCGCTCGACAACAGGTCCCCCTGAGCGAGGTGTTCGCATTGGCCGAGCAGGAATGCGTCCAATGTAGCCGCGCCCTGATTGGTTCGTGTGTTTCGTTAATAACTCCTTAACGAAGCCGCGGAAAACATTTTTGTAAAGGAGAAAGTTAGTTCAAATGACTTCAAGGATCACACGGGTCAAGAAAATACAACATTTTTGGGGTATCTTGTATAGGGATCGGTAACAAATTAGGTGTTAGCGAAATCTGAAGTCTAATGGTTCTTAAATTGTATTTTCCGTTTAGGAATTATTGAACTGTTAAAGTAATTGTATACAAGACACGAAGACAATGAGCATAGACCTTCTATTTCTATTAGCGAAAATATTAAAGACAAAGAAGTTGCAGTCGTTGTATCCACGAACTAAATAATACTGCACAGATTTATGGAAAGTTTAACACTAGCTTTGCGGAGCATTTAAAGTGACTATTTAACATTACTTTCTAAACATAAGAAGAGAGTGTCTGTCCAAGTTATCAGCCAATTTTTAAGTAATATGTACCTAAAGAAATGATTAATTCCGCGCGGAACGACGGATTCTCACAACCCCGATAAAATCGTAAATTAAAAATATTAGAGCCCGTAAACCTAGTGTTAAAATTTGCACTGTACAATAATAATTACCAATAGAACAGATTTCTCAGGACAACTGAGCAGTAACGATGACTTCATCAAGATCCGCAACGTTTTCCGCATACGGCGTTCCTCAACAAGAAAATCGTTTTCGTGTTTGACAGGATATTCCGTTCCGCATTGCTACGCGCGACAACTACAAGATAGCGTCGCCAGACCCGTTCGCGTAAATCATGTATCAACGAATTAATTAAGGCCGTGTGTTGCGCGCGTGTAGTTCCCCTTTCCCGCGACGACGACGACGACGCTGCTTTTTACACGCGTTGAAATCGCCGGCCGAAACTCGGTGGCGATCGCGATCCACGTGCGGGAGCTCGCCGCAGTCCGAAACGAATCCGCGTTGTCTGCTCCGGTTTGAAGGAAAGAGAGAGAGATAAAGAGAAAGAGAGAGAGAGAGAGGGGGGTTAATAAGCCATGACGAATCGCGAACAGAAACGACCGGCACGTACAATCGATGAAGAAGGCGAGGAAGTCCGGTCTTGATGGACTGACGAGCGGAGCGTGCAAGGAAAAAAGCTCGCCCGATGCGAATCCGTAAGTGGATGGAAAAATCGAGCGAGACGGATCGATCGTCACGGATCGTCCTCCCGCAGGGATGGATTGGTTGCCGATGCGACCGAGTTGAAAATCGGGAGAAACCTGATTTGGAAGTTCCATCTGCGATGCGGGGATCATTAACAGACAATTTGTACAAGTTCTGCAGCCCTCCTTACATTGAATTATCGAGAATTGCAGACGGATCGATCGTCTCGGATTCGCGAGCTGAAAATCGGGAGAAAGCTGAAATTTCATCTTCCAGATCATTCACAGACAATTACTCAAATTCTACAGTTCTGGTAAAATCGCCTTTTCACAGCTTAACACTAAACCTAACGAGCCTTAAAAGTAACTGACACATGTGGTTTTATAAAAATGACGAGATTGAATTTATTTGTATTTTGTGCTGTTCTATACATATATATAACCGGTCATTTTGACCGGCGGTGAAAGATTTAGCGTTAAACAAGCTCTTCATTCGATAAATTCACATCTTCAATAATTCTATAAATCTGTAAGTAAAATTCGTCTAAAAATTCTTAATATCGGGAAAATGCAATAATGTCGTGTGTGAAGCCGATAGATCTCAAATAAATTCTCACTCTCCCACGCCTACGCGAATGCTGCTTCGAGCAAGTTCACGTAATCTGCAGTTCTCTAAATCTCGAAGAACACAACTCATTAAAACTACGCGGGTTACCACAGATATCCTGAAGGATGTATTGCAAGGCAGCTTACGCGCGGAGCTAATAATTTTCGTTAAATAAATTCTCGGCGGGTTCGCGCATCGAAAACACCTATTTTCAATACGTACAAGCGCGCAAACGCTCCGGCGTGCCCCGGGGGAACCATCCTTTCATCTTCGACGCCGGATTCGTAGCGTCGCGGCGATCCGCGTGTATTCGCGGAGACAGCAAAGCGGGGACCGCGCTTTCATCGCGATGTCCTTCGCCGGTTCGTCGGTCGCGGGATCGATCGATAAGGACGCAAATAATATTCAATCGGCGCGCTTTCCGCGGGCCGCACGCGAGCTCTTGGCGGAACGCGTACACAACTCGGGCCCGACAGGACGATCCCCGAGTCTCGTTAGGCCGCGTTTAGTTGGCCGAAGGGTGTTGACCCTTGCTCTCGTCTCTCGTCCCACTAATGTGGTACACCGTGGAATATCGGTACCGCATACTAAGTGACCCATCCGATAGTAATTGGACCTCATTAAGGCAACAACGGGGCCCACGGGGCTGTCTCTGTTCTGCCGCGTGCGTTCGTTCATTCCTTCGTTCGTTCGTTCGTTCGTTCGTTCAGTTTCTCGGAGAGACCGAGCCGCCAGATAACGCGTTTTAGGTAAATTAGACTCTCTCTTTGTGGACTAGGATCGGCTCCGGGGAAAATACGGCCGCGGGTCTACGCCATACAGATTTATATCCGTATATCTTCGCTGCCTTCGAAGGCATCCTCCTCCGAGACCGGATTTTCTATCGTCCTCCGAAGCCCCACTGTTCTGAGTACCTTGGACGATAAGGGACCGTACTCGTGAGTTTATTAAGGTCGGGGGGAGACGAAACGTCGATTTAAACCGGATGATTTGTAACGGAGCTCCTCCGAACGCACGGAGTGGTGAAAGTGCTCAAAACTTCTTCGAAAGCGATCTGAACGATTTTATGAACCATTTTTCTTTTTCTATCCGTTGATGGTTACCAAACATTTCAATGTGCCGTAAGAAAATTGCTAGAAAATGCTGTTACAATTTTTCTGTCGGTAATCAGAGATCCAGAAAGGATTCACATTTTATTCTTCATTCATATCGAGTACAAAATAAATCTATCAAAAATAATTATACAATTACACACGGAGGTTGTAGTCCCCACTTTTCTCAGCTGGATGTAATATTACATTTTTAAATATATAAAGTGGTACGGATACTACTTTACAAACCTTCTTGAAGTTTGCCGCGTGTGGGGTCGGTAAGAGAGGGGGCAGAGGGGATGGGAGAAGAGGAAAAACACGTGCACGTGAATAAGAGAGAGATTGAGTTTGTGAAACATTAAATATTAGTAGAAAGAAACGTAGGGAGGAATAAGCTGTAAATGCCGTTTCTCTATTTATAGTGAAACCCAATTTGGTTTATTCACCCACAATGCTCCATATAGAAAAGAAAGAGGCATTATAAATATACAACCCGTGAGCCATATCAAAGTCTGAAGTAACCTCCGATACCTCCGTACCTGCGAACGTTGCTATTTGCTCCTTAGGTATGCCTGCTTTAGAACGTACATGCATTTTAATACATTTTTAGCTTCTAGAATCCTAGAAAGTCATTAAAAGTCATTTGACTAGAATTTCATTCTTGTTTGCATCACTCCGCAGCAATCAACCTGCCAGCACGGAGAGCAACATTCTTCGCCGAGTCTAGTTCCATTGAAGTAAAAAAATTCGTTTAGGTACACAGTTATCGCGCGTTCTTGTACATCGTAACAAAAGTTCATGATAATTATCCGTTGGTTACACAAGGTTCACGCTGGTTCACCGAGCTAATGCCTGTCGGAGCGGTCCTCCCGATAAGGTAATCCGTTCAATAATCGGAGGAGCAGAGCGGATTTTTTTAGGGATCGTCATCTTTCGTCAGGGATCTGTGCTGGAGCGTGTCGGTGTGGGATGAGAGATCGGTCGCCGGGTCGAGCGCCTTTAATTCTCACCTCTGGACTTTCGTGCGGCTCTCGATATCAAGACCCGATGCGATGGCGCCGTTATATATCCCGCGATAACATCGAAACGCCGTGAGAGCAACGTACAGGGCCCTCTCAGGGCCCCGCGAGCACATAGTTACGCCGCGGAGCGACGTGTACACGGCCATGGAGATGATAATATTAATTCCCGTGGCCAGCCGTATCGTCTTTCATCCGATCCCGTAGCGTCGCGGCGATCCCCGATCATTAATTAAACATTCAATTCGTATGAGAAATTTTGCGTTACGCTCCGCGCCGCTCCGCACCGCTCCGCACCGCACCGCTCCGCACCGTTTCAGCTCGCCAGGCATGCTGCTGCTTGATCGATGCAGGATCAGGGGCGGGAAAAAGGTCCCGGGAACAACTCGGCAGAACTGTTTGCCGCTTCGAGTCTCGCTAACGGTTCGTCGTTCTCGCAAAAATCGTTTGCTCGACCGTGCGATGATGTAATTGGACGCGCGAGCAAACGGGCGAGTTTCTATGCCGATCGTCGAGAGAGAAAGAGAGAGAGAGAGTGTTCTTCGGAAAGTGAGAAGAATGCTAGGAGTTATTATACCAGTCGAAAGAATCCCGTGTAAGCGGTTCCCCGAGTTTTACTGCGACTCGATTCGGTCCTCGGACCGGAGACTCGATTCTCACGGGCTCGCCTCGCCGTTTCGAAGATGGTCCGGCGCGCAGCAGACGTTCGGGAAATATTCGAAATAATTCAACCGGGCCGTGCATTACGGGAGCGGGCCCGAGAGGCCGGGGACACTCATTAGCATACTAACGACTGCCTCGAATTCCCCGCGTAACATTCAGGAGGAGCGACACCGCGTTCCTTGGAAACCTGTCTTCAATCTCGACTCGATTGACAATCCCCGGAATTCGCGAAATGCTAAACGCTCTTTTCCTTTGAAAATCCGGCACTGTGAAGTCTCACTCTGCGCCAGTCAGTCTGGCGACTTCCCGCCACGTGGCCGAATAATTTTATTCCGAAAAATCCGCGCGCAAAAAAGTTTTTCTCGGTCGCTGACAAATGGCTTTAGTAAAAGAGCGTAATAAATGTATCATGTAATAAAATTATTTCATAATGATAAGATGTAGACTGTACAGCAGAATTACAAGGGAAATCTAACGATGTAGCGAACAATATGCATTTCCATTAAAACAAATGGCACCTGTAAAAGAAACATGATCCTACGAATGTATTACTCTTTCTCCCATGACATTTTTCTGTAGTTGGACAGAAACTTTGAGATGATGCGTCGCTGATATTTGAAGCAACTTTGGGTAACTTTGAGCCAGCATTCTGGCATTTGAAACCCTGAGTCTAAGGTTAATCAACATTTCGGGCGCAGCCGGTCGCGCAGGCTCTTTTTACAAACTAGTTCCCGTAGTCCAAAAATAGAAGTCTAACACTAGCATGTAGGAATCCAGGCCCTCCACCCTCTTTTACGATTCCTCTTCTAGCAGCGGTTGAATTCCAGCGGCCGCTAGGTGGCAAAATGAGCGAAAAAAGGCGGGAATGGTCGCTCGAAGGCCGATCGAAGAGATCCAACGTTGGATCCTGCTGCGCCTCCTGACGTATGAATATTAACATGACCCGGGCTCTACCGCCCCCCTTCTCCGTTGCACCAATTTGCAAGGCTCGACGCGCTCGTTATGCGAACTGGTCGTCTCAAAAGGAGCAAGGGGGAGCGAGGATTTCGTGGATTCGCGGCGTGTTGCGATGCAAATGGCCCCGCCGAGGACCATTGTCTTCCGCGAGGTGATTATGCGCGACCGACATCGCGAACATTTTTCGGGGACCGGCATGATTCACGGGGCGAGTTATTCATCGCGCGAAAATGATGTCAAACGAATCGGGGACACGGTGGTGAAGAAAGAAAGCAGCCCGGGTCTCCTCGATTCTCGCGCCTCCTCGCCCCGGTCTTGTCTCGCGGGGAACAGCCTCGGCATGGAATCCGGGCTACTTCCGGCGGGCGAATCTGAAAAGGCACTTAGCCCCGATGGAAGTGTCGGGTTTTCCGGTCCGGTGCCGTTGCATCGGGAACTGGAAGTGCAGCTCCGAGATTGTCGGAAGTGCTGGGGCGCACGTGCCGGAAAAGTTGAAACACGCTCGCTTAGAAACAATTGGCTTTGTCCGCGATAGGAGCTGCTAATACTGTTTCCTCCGATAAGACGCCGATTTTCTGGTCGAACTGGCCGCGGGAAAGCGTGAAGATAAATAATACACGTGGTAAGTGTGCACGGTTCTGTGAGGATTCCTTAATGGATACAAGGCACGTCCTTTTTATTTTTACTGGTCGACGTTCTTAAAAGAACATGTAGCTCCCGAGAATTTTTATAAATCGTGATACACTTTGTGTTCTTAAGTCCTTTAACGCTACCAGTGTTCGTCTCAGACGACAACTTTACAGGTCCAACAGCCTGGGAAAAGATACTATCTCGGTGAAGTCGTAAAATATCCTGAACAACATGGGTCACGGATTTAAATAACCACCTGCATAAAATTTATTTTATTTTGTTACATAAAAAAGGACGGTTCGAAATGTCGTCTAGAGCGTTTCCGGCGCGTACAAATGATGCTCTAACTGAGGAAGCATAAAAACTGTCTCGGTGCACCAAGGAAATATGAAAATAACGATTGAGATAATAATTCTGAAAAACAGAGGTAAAGCATTTTCCATATTAATATTTTTTCCATATTGAGATTTTGGACGGTGCGAGCGCAATTGTGCAGCGACAATTGCAATTGCTTGGCGGCTAAGAGGCTCGACGAGTGGAACTTCCTCGAAGACGATCGAAGAACGCAGGTGTAATCGGCCATTTTGTGATGGCGCTGGCTCTCGTCGATCGTTACGTCAGAAGTGGGAAGCCGCGGAATATCGATGTATATTACCGGAGCACTTTATGCAACGCGGAGAGGCACGCGTCCGCGCATCGAGAACGCTTGTTCCGTCGAGCTGGACAGAGGTGCGCTCGCGAGACGCACAATGCCACGGGGACCACGGCGAGGAAGAGAGAGAAAGAGAGAGAGAGAGAGAGAGAGAGAGAGAGAGAGAGAGAGAGAAAGCGAGAGAAAGAGACGGACAGACGCTCGAAGACCGTTTTAGAGAAACCGTTTAGGCCGATTTCCACAAACGGCCGGACGATTTCGCGAGCGTCGATTACCGTTTCCCGTCACGATCGACAGATTAGTCGACCGGTTCGTTTTTTGCCGCGGCGCTTTATTGGCTTCGCTGGGAGTGTCCAGTCCGACTCGCGGCAGAATATATCGACTACGGAGAGTCCCTTAGACAGAACTGTCACGTCCCGTATTTTATACGAGCCAGCGCGCCGCGCCGAGCGTGCGCTCGCGCGAGCGCTGCACGGCACGGAATCGGTCTCCTTTCGTTACGCTGGCGAACTCGTCGCAAATCGTAACGATTCCGCGGGCAACACACGCGAGAGGCAACGGCGCGGTTACGCAAAACCTGGAACGCCGGCGACTTTCGACGAACCGCGGCGAACCCATTGCAATTGTATCGTCGACGACTGCGGAGCGGTTTGCGAAACCGCCGGTGGCCTCGCGGTCGGACGTAAATGAATTGCCGGCGACGACGCGTCTCCAACGTCCAGCCTTTTCGTTTTCATCTGGTTCGATTACTCTTACTCCTCCAGCCACTGCGGTGCACGGTTAAATTTACAACGGTTCAGCAGTTCAACTCTCGCGGGCAAGATTTCCTTCTCCTCCGGGAACCAACTCAGAGCGAAATACAATGTCCGGAGCATAGGTGTTCCAGATGATAATTTCGTGAAGAATTATTTAACAACACACAATATTACTTTAAATAAAAATGTGGTGAAATCATTGATATTTTTCGATTCCACTGCGTGAAACGTTTCTCTTAAAATCACTGATATTATTTTACTAAATTGAAACTGTCAGCCTGATGATGCCATCACACCGAATGCGAGTGATTGTTGAAGATAATTTTATTTTTCCGATCTTGTTACGCGAAACGTTTCCTCGTTGTTAGTCCGGAATTTGGTATTCTGGCTCGGTTTCTCAAACGCGCTGGATGTTCGGAATTCTTGGCTGACATTGGCTGTCTATCACGATCTGAAATCACCGGACTCACGATAATAGCGCTTTCCTGATCTCGTTGCGTGGAACGTAGACACATTATTAGTCCGGGATTTGAAATCCTCAACTGGGTTCTCGAACATGTTGCAATTCTGGAACTGTTCTCTAACATTGCCTGTCTATCGCGAATTGAAATCACTGGAGCAGGGTTTACGTTTCTATAATGACTTTGTCGCAAGTTTGATCCAATGTTATCGTTCACATTCATGTCGTCGCGTGTAGTAAAAGTTGAGAGTTTTTCTATAAACGTCTTTATAAATTGAACAGGTTAACAGTGAGAATGTGTTAAACGCGGTGCAGGTTTCTACTGTGCTTAACACGTTTCTATTTATCAAGCAGACTCGACGATTTCGTTCGAATCGAGATTTAAGTTTAGATTTAAGTTTACAGATTTAAGTTTTGTATTTCTAATTTTAGAATTTTGCAGCTGTTTAGAAAAATCCATTCGTTCCTCGGAATTATTTGCAATTATTTGAAAGATTTCTCAATCATTCGCTTCACTTCAGTCAAGAGAGACTAATATCTAATAATAGAAAATAATAAGATTTTTATAAAATTGTATCAGTAGCGTAGTTTTTAACTTTGGAAGACAGGTAATTAAAGTAGCTCGTAAATTACTTATGAAAATTACAAGAGTACAGTTAATAGTATTTAATGAGGAATTTGTGTAGAAAGTTTGTCAAATAAAAAATGGTAAAATGGATCAATCTCATCTGAATGCTATTAGAGTGGATAGGCAATTGTCCTTTTATCACTACTGAACAATGAATATAAAGTCTGTTCTTTATGCTACTAGAGTGAAGTGTGCGCAATAAGGGTGACCCTTTTAGAGTGAATATGCATTTAGAGTAAAAACGATCGGCAGTTTCGTGGGAAAAGTGATAGCCAGTGCTATTTATTTCCCCGATTAGTCGCAAGAAAAAATGGCAAAGTGTTTTTCGAAAGGGAACAGCAAGTTCGACGCACGGCGGTCGGTTCGTTCCGCGACATCCGGCACGGTGGATCGCAGGCTCCGTTTATCGCGAGGATCTATTTGCAGCGGTGGTATTTAAATGGCCGGCAATTAGGCGACGTAATCGCAGCAGTTAAGGAGCGAGTCGCGCCGACGAAGTTGCCAACCGAATCGCCTGCGGATTGCGGCCGAGCGTAGAAAAGGAAGCCGCGGAAAAGAGCAGACTCGATGGTGGCGGAGGAGGATGAGGCTGAAGACTGGCTGAGGAGGAGGAGGAGGAGGAGGAGGAGGAGGAAGAGGAGGAGGTGGCGGAAGAGCGCGCCGCTGGAATCGCTCTCGGATTCTCCGCGTGTGTTAACACGCGCCACCTTATTGCCTGCCTAACGTCGGCTTTATGAGAGAGCTAATTGTGCCGGCCGGCCAGTCGCGGAGATATCGCGCGGAGATTGCCTCTATAATCGAGTTTACGGCGATGTTCGAGGCCAGCGCGCCACGGCTAAAAGCCTAAGTACTCCGATCCCGCGAGCGTAAACGTAAGCGGGCAAAGAGCGGGCACCGAGTTTCCGTGTCACCTGCGTTCGACTTCGTCGCTCGCCGGCAGGTTCGAGAGGTCGCCGCGGCGGCTGCACCGGTGCACCGGCCGTGCATCTTCCGCCGGCATTTCGGTGCCGACACCGCTGAGATATTTCCTGACGATTGCCCCTGCCTGAACTGGGAACTAGGCGAGCGCGAAATGTTCGGCGGTTTTCAGTCGTGCCTTCCATTCCCTGCTGCGCTCTTCCCACACGCTCGCAAATAAATCCTCCATCGGCTTCTTCTCGTGCCTGCGAGTCTACACGGCGTGCGAAATTTTAGGCATCCTTGCGCTCCGATCTTCTTCCCGTAAAAGATCACTCATACGCTTCTAGTCGAACTCTGGTTGTGAACTCGAATTTTTGGTGGACGTACCTGTCACGCTACAATTTATTGCTCGCATTTTTTGATACCTTCAAACTTTTCGCGGACAAGAATTATTTCTATTGAACTTTTCGACGAATTCATCTATTTTCTCTGCGAAACCTGTAAGAATTAAATGAAGGAATAGATTCTGTATTTCATAAAAATTTGTGTGGTATTATTTGAGCATTGGGAGCGTGAAAATGTATCATGCACCGGATCTTCCTTTTACACGTTAACTGCCATGTCACCCATATGTGAGTGACGGAATTATTTGTCCAGCTTTTAAAATGAATTTTTACGTCAATATATTCATTGCACCAAATTTGATTAGGATCTGTCTCTTTGGATCATTAGGATCACTTTGTCCAAAACGAAGTCCATTAGTATGTGAAACGTTGGGGGACAATTACAGAAAATTTCGATGACCACATAATTGATTAGTAGACCTGGTGTTTATAAAATGTAACTTCGCATAACGTGTGTCCAATTTTAAAGACGGGCACGAACTTCTGCAGTCATCTACATAGCACTATCGAAACACTTTACATCTTGAGCGCCTCGGTCTTGATTTCGCAAGAGCAGAAAAGAATGCAGGTTACGAGAGTCGAATAAAAACGTCCGACAAATTCCTCGGCGACGCTTCCCATGGAACATTTGCTATGGCGAGGTTGTGCCTGACCGACGTCTAGCCCGGAGGAGCGTAAAACGTGACAGAGGGGAGGAAACCGCGGACCACAATGCCTCGCTCGTATAAAGCCGCGATTTACGAGCGGGCAGGGTGCCCAGCGCGGAAACGCGCGACAGCGAGCACCTTGCTCGTATGTGGGCCAAATCGCGGCACCGCGACGTCCGCTTTACGCTCCGTTTTACGAGCCAATAAATCGCGATCTATCGATCCCGACGCCGCGGTCCGAACCGGCCCGCGCGAGCTAGGTGCACCCTTTTCTCCTGAACTGAACGGATCCACCGGTGAAACCGTAACATCCGTGACATAATTTAACGCGCGAGCATAATTTACGGCTGTTTCTCGAATTAGGATCGGTCGCCCCCACGCGGACGACCTGGAATCCCGTTAACGGAACCTCCGATCGCTGTCGGAAACATTAGACTTTGGAACAAAGTTCTTGCAATTTTTATCCTTCAATTAGATTCCGCTAACCGCAACGCGCTTAACCAGTTAGCTGTTTTTGACGAGTACACTTGTCATGAAGAAATGACAATATTTTGTGTCATGACGAGTGTACTCGTCAAAACAGCTATACGGTTCATTTTTACCACTCGATTTAGGTACACATTTTTCAAAGAGGTCGAAACAGTTAACTGGTTAATTTCTCGTGTTATGCCATTCACTGTAGAATAACAAAATAAACGGCCTCAAGAAACGGTCGTATTTATAATTGACCTGTATAATTGAGATCACTTTTATAATTGAAATTACCCTTCGATTCGAATTCCCCGATCGATAGCATCGGCTATCAGAGGCTACCATATGCTAGGACAGTCTAGGATAGGCTACCATAGGCTAGGATATGCTAGAATAGGCTAAGATAGGGTAGGATACGCCAGGATAGGCTACCATAGGATATGATAGGATAGGATAAGCTACCATAGGCTACCATAGTGTAGGATAGGATAGGATACGCTAGGATAGGCTAGGATAGGCTAGGATAGGCTACTATAGGCTACTATAGGCTACGATAGGCTAGGATAGGCTCGGATAGGCTACTGTAGGCTCGGATAGGCTACTGTAGGCTGGGATAGCCTATCGTTTACGGACCAATGTTTTATTAATACACTGCGGCTCTTGAACGAGAAATATAATACAATGTTCAACAGTCACTAATTAGGGCGGTACTTCATTTTTACCAAATCATTAAATTACTGGGGGTGGCTTGGTGGTTCACAGCCAAAAATGTTGCTGCCTTTTAAGGGACCTATTAAAGGATCTTTTGGACTATAGATTTTTAAAAATTATATAATGTTAATGTTGTTTAACACTAGGCTTACGTGACCCGTCAAAATGACGGGTTCTAATATCTTTAATTTACCATTATTGAAATTGTGAAGATCCAGAGAATTACTTAACAAACTGATTCCCTTAGGTATATATTACTTAAAAAATGGCTGAAAACCTGGATAGACACATTCTTCTTATTTTTATAAAATAATGTAAAATACTTGCTTTTAATGCTCCGTAAACCTAGTGTTAAATATGTAATGGTAATGTGTCAATATAAAATAGAAGCATTGGACAAAAGCTGTAGCGAAAGGATATGGTCAAGATGGCCCAGTTCACGCCCGGAGCGATCATGTCCTCTTGCCACAGCGTCGGCGCCCTTGAGTGGAAGCGTTTAGCATTCAGAAGACGGTGGTTCCCCGTCGCAACAGTCGGACGGCGGCGGCGTCGCGACATCTGAGCTCACGTCCGCGACCGATCTTTTCAGAACGATCGGGCTTGCGCAAACCCCAGAGACACACACAGCGCCTTGACGCAACCAGGCGAATTCTCGCGAAACCGACCGCTCTTGGAATCATCCAGACCGCAACCAATTCTCGGGAAAAAGAGATGCCCGGGAGGTTATGAATGCGGAATTACGAGCCGCGCATTTTCAAAGGAGATTCGTCGAAAATCGGCGCAAAAGCAGCACGCTGGAAACACAAGCGTCCGCGTAATGAGTTGCGCGTGAAATCGGCCCAACATTTCGGCCGCTGAATATCTTAGCCAGGGGATTGCGTGGCACGTGCTCGCATTTGCATCGGCTGTCGACACTCTGGAAAATGAGGGATATTTTGTTTTTTCATCGTACGACTTTCCTTGCGACACGTCCGTCTGATTTTCTTAACCCATTTGCATCATTAGCGTATATATACACTCAATTTTCGTTGTTTCTGGTTTCCTAGTATATATGCGCTGAATTTATTCTTTCTTATAATGCTGAAATATAAAGTTCTTTAACTTTTAACCATTTTTGTATTTAAATATAATAAAAAAAAAGTTTGGTCGTAAAGTCCTTCTTTTCATATTTCCTTATTATGCAAATGGGTTAATCGTACATGACTTCACGGTTGTCTTTTAACGCTACGTTTACGGGACCTGTAAAAATAACGGGTTCTGATATTTTTAGTTTACAATTACCGAGATTGCAAAGATGCACCCATGAGAAATTATTGAACAAATTTATTTCTTTGGGTATATGCTATAAATGGTGTGGCTAAAAATTTCGTTAGATAAATTCTCGCTATTTTTGTAAAATAATGTAGCATAGTAATTTTTAGTGGTAAACCTAGTGTTAATCATGCAAGATTTGCTGCAAGAGTTATCTCGCTTGTATATCTGACGGTGTTAAGGTGCTCGAAATATCACGGCCACACGCATGACCACGCGTTGAAGTCACCGGGCTCGATCAACTCTTAAGCAACCGGCAGTGTTATGCGTGCCGGCTACACGATCTACTTACAGCCTGAACTTTCATGAACCTAACAGTCTATTGTCTGCCGGGAGAAAATTGAACCCATAGGAAATGGACTGAACTCTCCGTGGACTTCGTATTTTACATGTACATTTTGCTATACGCCGCCCTTCGAAACTGCCGTATGACTAATGGAATTGACAGTTTCGAGATAAGACTTACCAGTCTACCGTGTCTGATTGCATTATCTGTGTCATTTCTGAGTCGATAGAGCCTGTTATCCTTAACCACATTAAACTTCATTCGTATCATTCTTTTTAGGAAGGCAACACAATGATACGATAAAATATTTCTGAGCAATGTGCGCACTGAATGAAACTCCAGCTATCTTAAATATTTATAAGTATTTTTGGCGACTGTTTACGACAAGACTTTGTTTGTTAATAACTAGTCTACCAACTTGAGATATTTAACTTCACGATTTCTCCGTGCAAATACCCATAAATAACAAAATTAGTTAAACGTTATGGGTGGGCTTACCTGACTATTAAATCTTAAATTACAAGTAAATTAATTGTTATACAAAAAACTGTTCCATACAGAAGTTGTAGCTAAACAAGCTACAGTTACGTTCCAGTAATTAGTGTTCCGCTACCTGGCTTCTCCCTCGAGGAATGGAGATTTCAGTGAAAGAAGAACCCAGCATCTCGTTTCAATTCTCACTTACCCAGAATCCGTCGATCACTGGATCCAAGTCCGCAGCTTCTTCGAGCGATCCAGAGGGAATTCGAGTCCCCAACAAATGGGTTCTGGCATGATCGAAAATTCGTGTTGGCCAGCTTTCACCGGAAAGCAGGCGCGTGTCTGCCGTTCGTCAGGCTCGTAAATAAGCGGTGCGCGCGTCTCTCGGGGTGTCTACGTTGGCGGCGCGGGGTCCGTTGTCTGGTAAATCTGTCTGTCTGTCCGCGAGACAATCGTCGTCGTTCCTGGTTCGCAAACGAGGCGGTCGGGGCCACGGTTAGTCACGCGAGCCAGCCCGGGATGAAATATCGAACGCGAGGCAGCCGTGGAAAGCGTTCGTCGAACAGATTATCACGCGGGAATCGGATTCACGTGACCCGTCTTCTTGCAGGCCTCCGTAGAGATCCCATGGCGGAGACGCGAGGCAAGGCAGCACGGGACGGTGGTGGTGCGGTGGCGTGCATCGCGGATGATCTTTCGGATTGAGTAAGGTCGCGAAGGAACGCTCCCGCTGCCTCGTGCCCGGCCTCTCTCGCGTAACGAGGAAACGCGGTATTGTTTTCTCGGTACTTCGCCTATCGCGACACGTTATCGTCGGCGCTGCGCGGCGCGACGGCTGCAGCCATCTCTCGATTCTCGAAAATTAGCGCGCTCTGCCAGGTGCTCGTCGTCGTCGCGTTCATCTTGCTCGGCGAGGAGTGAAAGCAACGAATTTATTATCCGAGCCGTAATCCGAGGATCCTTTTAATAATATTCATGTTTGTTTTACGACAATGTTGCAGGGGAGCTATTCTCCCGCATCATTCTCCGCTGGTGACCGTCCGTTCAATCAAGAAATTTGATCCGCGGGAGATTCTTTTCCCCGGGGACATAATAGGGAACGTAGGCAGCGACCGATCGCAGATTACGCCTCGATTAAGCAACGGTTCGGTAGCGGTTCGATAAACAATCGGTGGCAGTCGCCGAACAATTTATCGACTGCTTGCGAAACGACGGCTCTCCGTCGATCGTTCGACATTTTTCCTCTGCGTCGCATCCCCCGTTCCCCTGTTTTTCTTTCTCTTTTCCTTCTCCCCTCCGTTTTCCCTCCCATTCTCCGCGTTCGAATATGATCGAGCAATTAAATCCATCTCGCGGCGTCTAAATGGTATGCGCGGCCTTTGCGCGGCGACATCCACGCGGCAAGGCATTTTCCCGGCACACGCAACGAATAAATCACCGGTTCCTAAGCGATCGATCACGCTCGATCCTCGATCCACGCGGCGAGAGCGACCTCTCTTCTTTCTCCAGTGCTGCGGCATCAGAGATGCTCTCGGCCCGTTTCGGGGGACGAGCAGCACTTTTCCGACGAGCATGAACGGTTTCCTCGTCCCGACTTTGGTAATACCGAGAGGCCACGAAACACCGGGTACACAGGTGAAACTCTCGAGCATCGTGATCATCGGCCGAGATGCCCGATTGTATCCAATTGAATCGGTCTCACCGCGAGAATAGATTCGACCGGCCGATTGCGCGCCACAGGGAAAAGGACGAGCGGCTGAGTGAAACGCACACGTACACACTGGTCCGTACACACGCACACCGTAAGATCGCTCGTGTCCGACCATAACTTTTCCATCCGAGGCCCCCTCGTCCAACCGGCAGCATTTTCTCGCAGACCGATAACCAACCCGCAGAAATAATTCTTCGGTATCCGCCGATCGATCCGACGGTTTCTTCTCTTGTCCCGCGCTTTTCTCACGTACCGACGCACAGCGTACCCTTTTCCGCGAGGTACACCTGTACACTATCACCAGAAAGTTTTGAAAACCGCTCACGGAGATATGGAACTTTCCTGCAGATTTTATTTACTGTAACGCATCGCCTACCGGAAGCCTGTTACAGCGAATTCTCGATATATGTCAACAACACGTCTGACAAGCATCGTCCAGGGGACATGCCCCAACTGTGTTATGTTTACACTCCTCGGCGTCCGAGGCCTCTCGGACGCGAGAGAAGTGGGGATAATTCCGCAACGTTTATCATCCAGGCCTTGGCGACATATATGAAGGAATCACTGTAATAGGATTTTCAGTATTAGAAATCTGATTTTACAATATCCTCTGAAACGAAATTCTTGGATGACGTTTGCTGGAGCACATGATGGAGCATTGTTTTTACAAAATGCAACACATGCGCTTTGGGCAACCATTCATTTTTGCTTTAAGTCTAGTTAGCTTCGAGAAGAAAAATTCTTAGAACAATGTTGCCAGGGGTACTAACTAATTGCGAGTTATACGTTAGCTCCAGCTCAGGAGGAATCAACTTCAGTAACGCTTGCTTTAAAATTTGATCATTTAACTCGCCATTTTATTCAAATACCCTTGACCCTTTATTGACCCTTAGCAGTCGAGTGGCGAATCTGAGACGCCACTAAAAATTGCCAAATCTAATATTTTACATGATTGCATTTGTATCTAATAAATTACTAAACACACATAAAGCACATACATAAACAAATGTACATATGCATAAAATAAAGAAAATTATATAGAATGGAAGTATTCTCGGAAGAAACGTCTGGTGTTCGAGTTAAAATAGTTCCGAGTGCAAAGGGTTAATTATAAAGCGAAATTTCTGTAAATTAAAATATAATTTAACATAATTAGATATAATAATATAATTATTACCATAATTTAATATAACTTATTTGATCAGTTTTAACGCGAAACGCAGCTTCCTTCGAAATAGGAACTTTGAGCGGCCAGCGGATGCGCCGGGCGTGCAGCTTGTCTATCGTCCGGCTCGCATCTTCGAGCGTGAATCCTCAGCCGCGCATCAATCCCGGCATGCTAGGCTATCCGGGGAAGGATCCACGGAACACGTAGTTCGTCGTACGGTGTCCCTTCGAGATAGACTGAGCGGCTCCTCCGCGGCGCGGATCGCGACCGACTAATGTAAGCAAATAGCTCGCGCGCAGACAAATTCCCCGCAACCATATCAGGCCGCCGGAAAAAATCGCTGACGTACGATCTTGTCCGCGACCATAAAGCGCCAGTCAGCCGCAAGCGGAGGACTAGAGCTTGCGGCACGCCGACTGAAACACGGGCTCGTCTCGCCGCGAGAAGATCGATGACTTCCTGATTGGGACGCTCGAACCGCGACGCTCGAACCGCGACGCTCGAACCCGCTCCTCGAAAATATTTGGATGGGGCATTAGTGGACATGTGCGAGCCGCCAAAATCAAGACAGTCCTCACCGTCTCGAACGCCAGATAAATTCCCGAATTCCATGTTTTCGAACGTGTTGTCGGTCAGTGGAAGATAAACATTGATTGGACTTGAGGGGGATGCGTTTAGAGGCTGTTAAAAATGCCTCGTTTTCTTGTGGCACAAAAAGAATAATTCTACGTGTTGCTAGGTAGTTGAAACTAAACATTCATTGACAGAAGCACACTTAATTATCCAGAAGCTTATTCCACCGCGTTCCCGAAGCGATTCGAGCGATGAGTCCGGCGGTCTCCGTCGAGGGCGAAAACGAAAATCGATTTCACCGAGCGTCAAACACCGTTTCCCCGCACGTAGCGCCGGAGAAACGAACTTACAAAATCGCGATGGTGGAATCAGCATACAATGACCGTCGTTCATTGTTCCCGCAGTTAGGAGCTGTCCCCGCCGCGATCTGCAATTCAATCGGCGGCGGACGTAGAACATGGAAGCATCCTGCGTCATAAAAGTGCGTTAAACCGCGCGAAGTCGAATGACACGGCACTAAAGCGCGAGCCTCGGGGGACCACCGGTGAACTCTCCGCGTTCTCCGGCGACGCGACGTGCTGCCAGTTAGAATCGTGGACAATTAAGTTCAGAAAGTTCTCCGGATTACACATACGTCGAGCGAGAGGAGGCAAGGTTCTACAAAAGGCAGCACACGTAGCACGGTTAAAAATCCGAAACGAAAACGAGAGTGGCTCGGTTCTCTTGTGTTCAGCATGCAGGCCGCGCATCAGCCAAGGTCTCCGCGTCGCGGTGACGTCACCGCGTCGGTTTTCAGCGATACCGTTTCAGCAGAGTTCCCTTGGATCGCGGCCAAATGTTCCCCGTTCGCGGCGAACGGATCGCAGAAATCATCTCTTTCCACCGGTTCCAGCACTTTCCATTTCCGAGAGGGTAGTGACCCGGCGTGGAGGCCGAACACAACCGGCTACGGTCTCGGTCTCGACGTCCGAAGGAAAAGGTGTACCGCGGAAAAAGGAACCGCCTTCGGCGTTTCGTAGTGAATCGGGTGAATATCGATCATACCTGGCGGCCAGTCATGCGCGGCGCCACGGGATCGTGAAAACCCGAGTAAAATCGCGAGACTGGAACGTGCTGGTCTCGCGCGGTGGCCGCCAGCGACAGTCTAGAAATAGCGTCGGCGGATCTAGATAAGTCATTACGCGGAACGGCTCGTTAACGATTCACACTCGTCCCGTTCTCCCATCGCGCATCTATCGCCGCGGAGAGCCGCGACGGGCATGGCAGCGCACACCGGGAAAACGATTTCCCGGCAGAGACGTCACGAAAACCGGCGTGACCGATTATTACCGCGAGCGGAGCAGCTGGTACCACGTTGTGCCAGGACACGGAATTCAGATCTCCGAGCATCGCCGAGTCATCCTCGATGGGAAAGTCACCGGAGGAAGGAAACGCGAGCGAGCCAGCCAGCTAGCGGATAAGCTGGAACGAGGATGATGACGCGCGCGTTCCGCGAACATCGGCGAGCCTGAATCGCGCGCGTATCAGGGTCATGACGCGCCGACGAGCGTCCTAGTCACGCGCTTCGCGGACCACCGTCCGGGAAATTGGTGGGCAACGTCGATTGACGCATCCACGAGACCGGTTCTCCCATCCCCGGTGCAACAACTGCACCACGCACGTTGCATTCTGGGCTTTCCCGGCGAATTTTGAACGGTATGAAGTTAATTTGCATTTTATATACCGGTTTCTAGTCAATAAATTTGAAACGCTTGGGATTCACAGATGACGATTTCATTAAAAAATGGTAATTTTCAGCGTGAACCAATAAATCAGAACCCCGAACGTATCATTCTTTTCAAGATTGCCATTGATAGAAAATTTTTTAAATCCTCGTTCGGTGTAGCTCACTCGTGTACTAATAGGAAATTGCATAAACATCCGCAATCTAGTGATTAGACTTACGATCTAGCTTATCTAGATCTTCAAAGTTGGAAAGATAAAGCATTCTTCTGTGAAATCCTCAGCCAAGAAAACGAAGATCCAGTTACCTCGAATTCCACTAAATCTGCTTTAAAAAAGTTTAATTTCCATCAACAACTACACTGAGATCATAGAGGTAGATAATAAACTGATTCTCATTTGCATGGAACACAGAAAGGAAATGTTTGTCTAAAAGATTATAACACGTTCGACAAGGTGCAGGGGAGTTAACAACAAAATGGGCATCGACAAAACCGGTTCGTTGTTGTTAGACACATTCTTCGAACAAAAACACGAAAGTATATACACTGACTTCTGTGTGCGGAACATAGAAAGAAAATGTTTATTTAAAACTTTGTAATACATTTATCAAGATGGGACGTTAACAACGAATTTATGACCGTCGATAAAATCAGTTTGTTGTTGTTGGACACGTTTGCATTGTTCTCCGAGCTTAACGATTTTCTGGAAAAAATCGCCGGCAACAAGTATATTCTGGTTTGTGAACCTGCACCGTAATCGCGACGCCAGCGTACTCGTTTATGGCTCGAAACAGTTGCAGGATACAGGGCGCTTTTAGTGTTAAGTATATTGCCTGGTAAAATGAATTTAAGCACTGGTGCCTTGGCTGTGAGTAATGATACTACTGCCACGCGTTGAAATCTCCGGGGCGATACCACTTCCAGGCATTGAAATCGCCAGCGCTGGACTATTAACTCGCGGCTAACATTTCAATTTTTCCATTTCAAAATTGATGACTCCAAGCCGGTTATTTATCTCAACTTGTGTCTAATTTGTGGCGCTAATTGCCTGTCTTTAAAAAATTGCTACGTGAAAACGGTCTACATTCCTGCATTGTTACCTCATATCGGTGCCAATTTCTGGAAAGAATGTTCGAATTAAAATCTCGCATCTAAGTGGCACTGGTTGTCGTTAAAGAGTCGTCACTTACGTAAAAACGTTCTACATTCTTGTCTCTTTGTATCAGTCTTGTCCTCTTCAAACTCGGAAGTATCGAATCCGCCATGGCTGCTTTACGAATGACTTCAATGCTATTAATATATTACCTCTTTCATCGGGAGGAAGTACAATTTTTCACTGGTATTGTCCCTTTAAAAATAGCGAACAGAACACGTTCCCCGGTTCCATGCTGTTTCCACACAATCATCCGAGACACCTGTGAGACCAGTGCCCTCGCTGTCGCACGCACGTTACCACGTCTCTCTCTTTCTCTCTCTCACTCTCTCTCTCTCGCTCTGTTTCTCTCCCTCTTTCTAGTCCCGCAGCCTTTACCCATCCGTTTTCGTTTATTCTCGCCTGTGGCCTCCTATCTCTCGGAACGGTCTTCCTCGTATCCTCGTCCTTTTCATTTACCTTTCGCGTCCTTGTTCCGCGCGCCTCTTACTCGCTCGCGTATCAAGAATCTATATTAAGGACGTGGGAATGTGAAATGACCTGTCCAGCTAGACTGTAGAAGCCCGCGGTACGGTCTCGGGAGAGCAACATTGTGTGTCAAACCCGACTGTTGCGCGCCGCGCAGCTGACTTTGAGCTAATTATTCCTTCATCCTGATTCAATCAGCTATCTCAACAAGAAACACGCCGATTCATTTTTCCTGCAAAATGCATCTCCGAAGACGCAGCGAAAGATTTCTCGCTTCTTGTGATCCCATTTCAATTAAATAAACCGGATCATGGCTTCATTTAACGCTAGCTTTACACAAAATGGCTTCTTCTGCGTCTCAATTCTTACGATTCTAACAAAATTTCTGTAAGCACATCTTGAAATATGTCACGCTGCTTTAATAAGTTTCCAAAAATAAACATCTTTCGACTTTCTCAAATTAAACTACAGAACATCTTAATTAAAAACGACTGCAATTTTGCTATCGTGCAATTTTGTTACTTGTGAGCAACGATCAAATTCTAATTCACTTCGAGGAACCTCGCGTTCGCGGAGTTTCCCTAAAAATTTCACGCGGGCTGCGCAATCGCGATCCTCAATTAGAAGCGGACAGGCCGACATCCGATCGGCGTGTTTCCCGTTTTACGTAATCGCGAGGCGTGTTCGCGGCGCACGCGGCTCCCATTGTTCGGCGGGAGCGCGTCCGCGGGTTTCGCGATTGTCACGGGTGAAAATTATTTCAGCCTCGAGGCGGTTGTCCCCTCTAATCGCGTTAACTCGCAACGTCATCCGTGTCTGTCGGCCGCGGAACGCGTGTTTGCCGGAGCATTTAGCCGGTGTCGCGCGGACAAAAGGTCGCGGCGCGAATTCGCGGAATCGGCGCGGGCCCGACGAAAATTTCGCTCTCGGTCGTCGACGATCGAGGCTCGGCGGTTCACGTTTTCCCGGAACGAAGCGTACGCCGATCCGCGCCCAACCGATCGCGTTGACCATTTACAATCCGTTTCAGCTCGCTCGAGACAGCGCCGATTGCCCGCGCCTCGAATTCCTGTCACGTGCGGGAAACTATCGGCGAGCTCGGGTTTTTTTCTGCTCTACCTCTCTCCCACCCCCTCTCTCTCTCCCTCTCTCTCTCTTTCTCTCTCTCTCTCTCTCTCTCCGGACCTCTCTCTCTCTCTCTCTCTCTCTCTCTCTCTCTCTCTCTCTCTCTCGCTCGCTCTTTACACGAGGAAATTGTTCCCGCAGCGCGCGCGAGCTTGGCAAACGCCGTGCCAATCGCATTCCCGACGCCGGGTCGAAGAAATTACCGTGTTCGGCGCTGTGACCCCGTCCGCGCGAAATTAATTGATTCCTCGAACACCCATTCCGACTTTTGCTTCTCCCGCTTCTCGGGGCAACTGCAACGACACGCAACAGATTTTCATTCATTTTTGCCGGGTGTTATTCCGTCGCGAGTTAACACTCTGCGAATGACGACATTTCGCGGTTTCGCTTGCTTAATTAGACGCGAACGGTAGTTTGATTTATCTCGATGTTCCGAGAAGACATTGTATCTATTAATACGATCTGATGTTACAGTAATTTGTTTCGAGAAATACCTGTCAATTATGCAGAACCAAGTAATAAGGAAAAGAGTCCGGACGTACTCTTGGAAATGGATCTTTAAATACGATCTGATGTTACAGTAATATCGATCGGAGAAGTAGCTGTCAATTATGCAAAAGCAACTAATGAAGGAAAGAGCTGAAATGTGCATCGTCCTTTAAAGTTAGTCTTTTACATTTTCTATCTTAATAATTTTTAGCAGAAATCAATTTGAAAATTTTAATACATTATTTCCAACTTATTACGATTATTCAAGGCACAAAGATGCTCCCATATGACTTCTGTTGCTTGCAATTGATGCAGATAATTTTTAAAGTTCTTCCTTTAGAGTTGAAGTCTCCTCCTCATTCTATGTTAACAATTTCGAGCACAAATGAATGTGAAAACTTCAATATATTATTTCCAACTTATTAAAATTATTCAAGACAGAAAGAATCTTCCGTATGATTTCTGTAGCTTAAAATTGACGTGGATAATTTTTATTTTGCAAAAAGATCCGCAGTCTAGCGATTACAATGGAACACAAGGTCAGATAGCAAGTGAAATTCCCGAGCCAAATCAAATTATGTAATCCAAAACGAAAATGCTGAAATCGTGCACGGTGAAATAGACGGCCGAAGTCGGAAGGATACGGTATGAATTTTCACGAGCGGTTTTTGCGCGGCCTAACTATGGCACGGTGTGTTCTTGTACAACCGCCGTCGACAATTTGTCAAACTTTCCCGCGGCGATTGCCGCTTCACGATCACGGACAACGATTTCCCCGCTGGCGTTTTATATGGCGTTGCAAATCAGTCCGGGATTCCGGGCATGCCGGCTGATTTGTGATAATCTCCGGCGTCCATGACGGATTTGTCGCAGCCGGCCGGCCCTAAATGGCTCGCGTTTCAGCCGCTGAGAATTTTCTGCTCGCGACGAGACGCGACGCGAAGCGAGGCGGTTCGATTCCGCGCGCTGCTGCCGGTACGTGATTCGCGACCGGACGAGGACCGGCAAAAACTTGAAAACCCGTGGAACACGCGCTCGCACGCTCTTACGCAATCACGCGAATCCCGTTGTCCACCTTGTTTTCTGTCTACGGTCAAGATACGCACAGCTGACCGACTCCGGCGACGCAATCGCGAAGGCGAACCCGATTGTAACTTCGCGTCTCGTCGGCGCGTTTCACTTCGAAAACGATATCTTTCCCAACCATTTTGATAACACTGTCCCACACCGATCTACTACGATTTATTTTACGTTATTCGTAATTTCGTATTTATTCTACACCTATGCATTCTCCAATGGCTATATATTGACAGTAACAATATAGAACTTTATTTCGATTTGAAAGAAATTAATAGAAGCAGTGGTACAGTTGACAAAAGTATGACCTGATTTCTGGGAAAAATTATCAAGCAGGAATTCAGAAATTTTCTGTTCTGTCACTCTCATTTGTCTCCAAATGGAATTAAACTTGTTCCTTTAAAGATAAAAGGTTTGAGTAATCATTGACAAATGGTGCGTATTAAAAATATATAATGACTGTACTCACCACGCATTGAAATCGTTGAAAGATAGCTCTTACCGATAATTAACATTGCCAGGCATAGAAATCACTGAAAGATAGCTTCTATCGCGCATTGAATTCAGTGAAGGATAGCTCTTACCATGCATTAAGGCCTCCAAAGAATGTCTCTTGCGACGCATTGAAGTTTCCGAAAAATTGCTTTTACCACGCATTGAAGTCTCTACAGGATACCTTTCACCATGCATTGAAGTCTCCGAAAGATAGCTGTTACCGTGCGGTGAAGTCTCCGAAAGTCATCTCTTGGCACGCATTGAAATCTTCGAAAGACACAACACCGTTCGAGTCTCCAGGAAACATCTTTTCCACGCATTGAACTCTCGGAAACATGGTTCTTACCATGGAATAAAATATTTGAAAGATACCACTCGTCACGCATTGCACTCTCCGGAACATGGTTCTTACCGTAGATTAAAATATTTCAATGATACCACTCGTCACGTATCGAACACTCCGAAAGACAGCTTTTTCCACGCATTCAAATCTGTAAAAGATGTCTCTTTCGAAAGACACACCGTACATATTGGAGTCTCCAAGAAATATCTTTTTCCATGCATTGAACTCTCAGAAACACGGTTCTCACCGTGGATTAAAATATTTAAAAGATATCTCTCGTCGCGCATTGAAATCTCTAAAAGATGTCTCTTGCTACCCGTCGAAGTTTCCCAAAGTGTTCGCAGTTACCGGAAAACGTTGTCGCGAAATCTCCGGAATAAATATATCATCGTATGAACATTTGCTAGAAGCACAATTAAACTGCGATCTGGACTCCCATTGACGCAGATCGGCTCGGAACGGGTTCGAGTGAAATTCAGGTTCATAAGTTCAATAGCTGGGCCCATAAAACTCGGCATTTTCCGCGGGAGCGTGCAGCCCCGGCGGGAACTATCGGCGTCTCGGGATCTCCCATTGAAGCATTAATCAAAATAATCAATCTAGCCGGGCCGCTCACGAGTCCCATAGCAGAGTTTCTCCATAAAACCAGAAACCGGGTATCGGTAGGATTTAAACCATCGCGGCGATTCCGATCGCAAAGAAAACGCTTTCTAACGGAACGCTCTTGGACTCACGCTGTCCGCCTCTGCTTCCCTCCATCCCCGACAGACTGCTGCAGAAGTATATACATACATATATATACGTACGGCAACGGACACACAAGGCGAGCCTATATAATATTCCGTACACCGCGAAAGTCCCGCTCTCGCGGCCGGACCGCCGCGCCGCCGACTGTATAAGCCGACACGCGTGTACACTAGATCATATTGCAGCGCGGACAATGAGCGTTTCGTAGGCGGAAGCGATCGGGTCCCGAGGCCATGCCGGTTTTCGCATGCGGCATAGACGGCACCGTGACCTCTTTCACACAGTCGCGGTGACAGCCAAGGATCATCTGGCGTACGGGAGCCATTTCCAACGCGTCCGACCGAGCGCGCAGATCTGAGATCGTTGCCGGGAGATTATCGCCGCCGCCGCTGGTCCAGCGATCCGAGCTCGCATCTCGCGATCATTACCAGTTTGTCAACCTTCCGGCGCTCTTTCTCGGGTACCCGTGACATCGATTAATCAACGCCACCGTGCTCCCCGCCTGACGCTCGAATCTCCGCGTGCAAGGACCCCCGGTACCACCGGGACGCGCAACGCTAATAAACAAGCGTATCCCTGTGGACCGTCCGGCCATTCTAATTGCCGAGCTACGAGCTAGTTTCTCACGACTGCCCTGCGCATTAGCCGATTCGAATCGGCACGCAATTATTTGCACGCTGACCAACAATCAAAATCTTCATCGCGGTTACGTACTAAATTGTTTTACTGCTCGCTTCGGAGCTGTAAAACGGAGCCTCTCCGTACTCCAGAATTGATAATCGTTTTAGTAAAATTGTGAAACATTATTTTTACATTCTCCGAACATTACTCTTTCGCAATCGATGTCTATACATCATAAGTGCATCGCAGAATGATTGACTGTAAACTAAGTAACTCTGGTGTTGTTCGAACGTTTCTCTACTTAGTTCCGATAATCCTGGTTCTACTGTGCCTGAGACGCAGCGAAATAACAGAGAAACAGTTATTAACATACGGTATGGGACATCCTTTGATTATCATTATAGAAAACATTCTCCGCGTTAAGCATCTACGTGATTAATTATCGTGACAGCCTCGCGATGTGATTGATTGATTATTTTTTCGAGTTTGCCGGATGATTTGCCTCTCGTGTTTCAGGTACAGCTTTAGCCATTCTTCGGAAGGTTCGGACCGTTATCGAGCCACCCACGCGGACGCGTCAGGTGAAATACAGAATCCTAGCGTTTTCGTTGCGCGATGAAATATGGACGCACGGGGAATGACTCGTGGGATTCGTGTTATATGGCCTGTGCGTTCGAAGCGCCTGATAATATCGATCGAGATATCCTAGAGTTCCTTTAAATTCAGTTCATATCGATTTGATTTGAAATCTTACCGACTGAGATGACTCTCTAATTAATATTAACTGAGGTATGCATTGCTTACAACAAAAATTAATCCTTTCTTTAATAATTTTAATAAATAGAAAATAATACATCAACATTTCTAGATCCTCTCGATCTTTTCATAATCTTAAATTCTGTCTAACAATTTTTGTCTACTTTCAACGTTGAGAATATATCTTGCAATATCTTCGGTTGTAAATAAATTTCACTGTCATTTCGCTGTCATTCTTATTCAAATTTATTCTTGACAGATTAAAGAAAGAGAAACGAGGTGTAGCATAACAGAAAATGGAAAATTGAAGAGACACAGTTTGATGATGGTGTGCTCGACAAAGTCACTTGAAAAGAATCTGACGAACTTTATACTCTGGCGATACTTTATACTCTCCCAGGCCGCGATGAAAGAAGGTGATCGCCACGTTGAACATCTTCGAAAGAATAAAATGGTTCCCAAGACGAGGGAGAGTATCGTCGTAAATTAGAACTCGATGCTCGTCGGTTTCGAGGCGGTTTTATTGTCGGCCGACAGGCGTCTAACTTTACGAGCGTCCGTGTGCACAATCTCCATGCGCTACCCTGCCACCCCCTCGTCGTTGCCTCTTCTTCTAGGCATGCTAATTCTCGTGACGTGCGTAACATTAACCTCTGACGTTTAATCCGGTAGAAAACGCGGTCGGCCCTTTACACCGAGCGGGCGATCCTTCGTCCTAGATATACACAGTGTCTAGCAAAACCTCTTTAAAAAAACGAAACTTGATTGTCAAATTCTTGTAGACTGTAGAACATTGTAATATCAAAGTCTACCGTGGGAAAAATTGTATTGTTCATTTTAAGCGTAGTTCATTAGAAGCGTAGTATTCTGCCATTGGTTTCGTGACACCTTGTATAGCCGGGCAGAGTCCTCGACGAAAAGAACGGCGGATTCTGTGCCGCGCGATTCGCTATTTGCTTCCACTCGCTGTCCCCGTAAGGAAGTTACCGGGATGACTTGCCTTTCGCAGAAACCGTGGCAAAAATTTGTGGCAATAACTCACCACACCGTTGATCTCCGGAGGAAATGTATTGTCATCGGTACAGCCGCTTCTGCCGAGGCTTTTTTACCGTTTTAGGAGAACGATTTCGGAATTTGCAGGCTTATCCCCACTTATTTGAAGAATTATCTCCACTACCGCGGGGTATGACACGGCTCGGGCATGTCTCCCGATGTTGGTGACATATATCGAGAATTCACTGTACAACGATATTCCTGAAATATTTTATGGACTCGGATAAAAGAGCGACGCATTCGCAACACAGTTCCTCAGTGTGAAATTTCTTGCAGGAAACGAGGGATTTCCGCGGCGCAGCTGGTAATTAGCTAAAACGAAGATGATATTATCATAATCACCGAACAGCAGCCTCGTTACACGGCACCGCCGGTAACCATTAATGAAAGCAACGCGATTGGAGGTCATAAACGGCACCCGGTTTCCCAGAAGCATGCCTGGCCGGTGTATATTAGTGGCGAGTAGAAGAAATCATTCGGTATGCGTCGAATGATAAGAGGCGGGCTATGAAAAACTTGATTAGCAAGGCGGTAAATCACTGTCCAAACGATCGAACCACCGGCAATAAGAATTTCCTTCGATCGCGCCTCGCAGTGCGGCGGTTCGAAAAAAAAATCGCTATGAATTTTACGTTCAATAAACAAAGAAATACCACCCGCGAGAACGTCGAGGTGAATTGGCGTGCGTTTACGACACCCGGCCAGAGACCAGATGTCCACGATTCTCCGCTGTCTACAACGTTCGCAGCACGATTCACCGATCTTGTCTCTCTTCTGATTACAGTCGTTCTTCGGGCGGACCTACAACAACCTAAGCAGCATCTCGGAGTGCAAGAACGGCGGTGTCTGCGTGATCAACAAGAAGAACCGTACCGCGTGCAAAGCGTGCCGGCTGCGGAAGTGCCTGATGGTCGGGATGTCGAAGAGCGGATCGCGATACGGCCGCAGGTCGAATTGGTTCAAGATCCATTGCCTCCTGCAGGAGCAGACCAACGGGAACCAGACCGTGACCGTGACACCCACCGCGGGATCGCCGTTCGGTCCGGGATTCTTGCCTGGCTTCCTGCCTCAGGCTCAAGGACAGCAGGGCAGCGGGGTGTACAAGAACGAGAAGGACCGTGCTTCACCTAGTCAGGAGGACATAGCCCTCCAATCGCACCTCCTACACGTGGCGATGCTGAAGCAAGAGCGCGAGCGTAACAACAAATCGCCCCACCCGGACGACGTCGCCCTGCAGAACCATCTACGCCTTCTAGCCTGGCAGAAGGAGCGCGAGAGGATCGGCAGCAATCCCCAACAACCCCCAACAACACCCCCGAGGGACACCAGTCCACCACCTTTCTACAAACAGCAACAGCACCCGTCCTCGCCGATGTTCCCCATGAACTTTGCTCAAAAGGACGCCTGCGTGCCATCCAGCCCTTCGGACGTCTTCAGACCGTTCCTCCCGACGTACAAGAGGACGGCGGACACCCCCAGCGACAGCGCAGCGTCGTCGGTCGACGGCGGTGACGGACAGGACACCGAATCGAGGAGCAACTCGGCGCTGAGCTACTTCAAGGCCAGCGCAGCATCCCCGACCCTTTCCGAGAGAGACTTCCCGCCCAGGAAGATCAATGCCACCGTTACCCTGACGACAGGGTATCATCCTCATCATACTCTAGGCCTGGTCTATCCACCGCCCGGCCTGGTAACCCCAGCAGCGTCGCAACACTCGCCTAGAGGTGGCGATCTATTATTAGTCAGCCCCAGTCCGGGAGGCCTGGCCGTCGAGCAGGACGAACCGATCGATCTCAGTGTCAGGTCGAGCAGAAGCTCCCCGAGACCCAGTCAGTCGTCCGAGGAGGACAACAGGTCGATCGAGAACGTCTGCGAGCGGGAAAGCCCGGCGAAGGAGGAGGCGACCACGAAGAGCAAACCGTTGGACCTGACCCTGGGAGTGAAGAGGCCGACGGAGCTGCCTCTGTCGTTGTGAAGATCCCGGTGTCCTTGCAGGCCCGAGACGGGCTGGTCCCGAGTTCTGACGCACCCTTGGGTGCGGGTGAATCCTCCTTGAACCTGAGGAGGATCACGGTTGGACTGACGACGGCTTCGAGAGACTCGATGGAGACCCGTCTCTCCGGTAAAACGAGAGACCGATGGGACTGACGACGACCACGAAACGTCCGCTCCACGGCGGATTAACGTGTTCCGAGAGCAACGGCGCCGAACCGCGAGAATGTGTTCAAATCTGTACATAGTGTCCGTCGAAACGATCCAAGAGTCGAGATTAATTTATTACGGCAGCGGCTAGAAAGCGAGCGAGACAGTCGACCTAATCGTTGATTTCACTTAACTCTCCTTAATTCTGACATGTAGAGGTTTTTTCCGTCCCGATTCGTGCCGCCTCTATATACCCACGGACAACGACAAATACGCGAGTATGCGAGCCCTGTCTAAAGAAACCCGGTAGAGTCGCGGATATACCGGCCAGTAGTGGAGTGCCTTAACATAATATATTTATAGAAATATTTTTTATGCATATGTACGTAGAATGCCAGCCCGTTTTAGGACAGCCGCGTCCTCGATCGGCGCACGATCTCTCGCATGATCCTCTTTCACGGTAGTGCTCGGTTAAATTTACATGCGTGTTCGACTATTAAATTCTCGCGACTGGAACTTTCATTTCCCACCGCCTGCGACTTCGTCGAGCTCAAAGCACTGAAAACAAGTGAACCGTGGGAGAAGAGCTGGAAATCACTCGTGTAAATTTAACCGTGCACTGCTGTAGTACGGTAAAACCTCGCGTATTGCGCGGAGTAAATTGGGATTCCCACCAAGTTCTGTGATTCGTGGTGGGGATTGCGGTGGCTAAAGAAGTGTCGGGAGTGGGGGAATACGGAGTCTAAAAGTGGGAGAACAGAGCGTGCGATTGGCTACCACATTTCGTTGCACGTATTTTCGGTCCCGTTTCGTTCGACTAGCGAGGTAATACCGTACATCTGTTTTGTTAGGCGAGACGTGCCTGTCGAAGACGCGGAAACGGCGTTCCTCGCGTGCCCGTGACTCTGTCGGCGACGAATAGAGGCCAGTAAATTTTTATTTTTATGTTTTTATATTTCTGTTGCACGGAAAGAGTGACGTCGGTTCGACGTAGAGAACGACCGTGCACCCAGAGTAAATTGGCAACGGGAGAGGGGGCAGGACTTCGCCTGCGAATCAGAATTCTGCTTCTGTATTTCCGCTTGGTGTACGACCTCTCGTCTGGCGTGTCAGGCGAATGTATATTTCTGTTTTATCTGTTTTGTTTTTTCTCCGTTTTCTCTCTTCCATACTGTTCTATCGACGGAGCTTCTTCCCTTCAATTTTGTACATAATAGCATGTAAACGGTGAATCCGAGCGGCCAGTACCTACACATAACGCGGAATTAAATATTTTTGTTTAATCTTCTCCGCATTGTCTCTGTTATTGTCGTACCCTACCTTCTGCGTGCAGCTGGCGACGGGTTGCAAAGAGGAGATTCGAAGAATCGGTAAGTATGCAGCTGGTAAGTATAGTCTTTGGTAAGGATTCGGGTCACCGTAGACACTAAACCTACCACGGTTAAAATGACCTGTTCCAGATTTTTTATTTACTATTGCTGAAATTATAAAAATGCTTTCGTGGGAAATGAAATAAATATATTGAGTGGAGCATGTATTTTAACACTGAACCTACCACGGTCAAAATGACCTAGTTTCCTATTTCACAATTAGTGAAACTATAAAAACGTTTTCATAGGAAATTACTGAATTAATTTCTTCATTCAAGCACATATTCTAATGGAAATCGTCCTAATAAATTCAATCTTCTCCCTTCTATAAGACGTTCCACTTTTATATGTCTTGTGCTTGGCAGGTTTGGTGGAAAAACGAACCGCACAAAATCCAAATAAATTCAATCTCGTCATTTTTATAAAACAACATTTTTAATTCTCGGTGGCTTTAGTGTTAATGATTAACCAAATAGAATGAAGACGATGGTCATTCAAAAGGCCAATCAAATAGAATGAAATCAGTCTTCATCCAAATATTAATGCAACAGAATTGGGTATATATTTGTCCTAAAGATTAATAAATAACCAATATTGAAATCGAATGAAACTGAATCCAAAGATTAATCCAAAAGTATTAGGTAAATGTTTATCCAAAATATTATTAAAAAACGAATGGTCAAATCGAACGAAATAGAATCAATGCTCATCCAATGTCAAAGTCCTTGTAAAAAATTAGTCAAACAGAACAAAGTTAATCCTTATCCAAAGAATTTATCAAATAAAATGAGGACAATGTACATCCAAAGGTTTAATGAAATAGAACGAAGTCAACGTTCATTTCTTCAGCATGTTGAAATAAATCTCATATGAGATTTTCTAAAGTAAAAAAAAATGAACGTTCATCCAAATGCTCAATCAAATAGAATCAAGTCGACGTTCATTCAAAGGTGTAATCAAATAGGATCAAGTCAACGTTCATCAAAGGTGTGATCAAATAGAATCAAGTCAACGTCCATTCAAAGGTGTAATAAAATAGAATGTCTGTTCATTAAAAACAATTGATCAAATAGCATGGCGTTAACGTTGCAGTAGTAATACCCATAAAAGTAAGCACATCTACAAGAAAATACCAGAATAAACCAGAAAAATCAGGACCGCCCATAAAGAAAGACTATCGCCAAACTTTACACCCTTTTAAGCTCGAATCAGAGTTTGGAGGATCGGTTTACTTAAAAGTCGGGAACACGTCAGAGATGCTAATGCAATCGGTGCATCCCGCACACGACGAGAGGTCCCCGGCAGCCGGCATTAATCGCACCAGGAAGCGCGAGAACGTCGTAAAATCGTTAAGCTCCATAACTCCTGTGTCCGATCATCCCACCCGGTTAACCTTGGCAAGTCGATCGTTCTTTCCACGTCCGGATCATGGCGGGAACGATGACACGTCCTGTGGCTGTTGTTCCGTGCCGCGACGTCCACGTGACGCGTCTTCCCGACGATTATCGATGCTAATCGCGCGTGATATTATTCGTGGCGCGATAATAACTTTACGTAAGCTCCGCGAGAGACCGGAGGAGACTCTTCGTCGGATTCCCCTGCGTAAATCGCGATCAACGATCCGGCCATGTACCTCGAAACTCTCATCGGGACCCCGGGTTTTATTGCCGGCCATCATTCACCGTATCAAGGTCTATATATCGAATCATTCATTTTGCCCGTAATGTATACGGGACGTGGGGCTCCCGCATATGGGGCCCCGTTTCGCGCGCGGTAGGTATCGTTCGAAAAGAAAAAAAAAAACTGGTACACACTGAAAAATCGATGCCACGAACGGCATGGATCGATTTGTCGACACGGTCCGTGATCCTATTAGGGTATGTTTATGCTGCCGCGAGCTAGGGTTGCGCTGCTATTACAGTCGAGAGTCCGAGTTTGATCTGTTACCTGGCCTAGGCGGGCCACGGTTGTTCATGCTGGCACAATTAACACGGTGGTTCGTGAAGTAACGTTTAATTAATATGAATCTGCTAAGAGATTTGAATCTTGCTCTCCAGTGAAAGGAGACTTTGTGTGCCGAGTTTTGTGTGAGTTCGCCTATGGATACTGACAGGAAGCTGTAGTTTGTTTATGAAATTGAGAGTTTTAGCAGGTCCCATGTGAGATTGGAATTGCAGCGGTGTTGTGGTTTTTAGCGGGATGGAATCTACGGAATTGATTTAGGCTTCGAAAGTGTAGGAATAATTCATGAATACGAAGCTTTCTAGCAAGATTGTAACGTTTTTACAAAAGTTGTTTAACCTTTGCATGGTAGACACTTCTGAAGATTTCCTGAATTATTGTGAATTTGTTTTTTCTTGTAGCAATTTTTTACATGTTCTTGAACAGGTTTCTTAGAGATCAACATTCATTCTCTTGTTAAATCCAAGTTAGTGGAAAGGATTACTTAATTAGAGTTAAGATAGTCTTCATCCAATGACTCATCAAATAAAATGAAGTGAATATTCAATCAAAAGGTGATATTCAAATGATATCGAACGAAATCAATGCTTGTCCAAAAGGTGAATAAAATGAAGTCAATGTTACTATAAAACAATGTTAATGTTACTGTAAAAGTACATTCAAAGAATGAATCAAATAGAAAGAAGTCAGTCTTCGTGTAAAGGATACGTAAAATAAAATTATGGAAATGTTCATCCAAACAAAACATTGAAAGACGAAGTCAATTCTCTTCCAATGTATTTGACAAATAAAACGAAGTCAAGGTTGATCCAAGGGATCTGTAAAACAGTGTAGAGTTAATGTTCATCCAAAGGATAAATCAAATAGAACCAAGTCAATGTTAAATCAAAGGATTAATCAAGCAGACTAAAGTCAATCCGAAGGATTAGTAAAATTGAATGCAAGCAGTCTTCGATCAGAGGATGAGCTAAAAAATGAGGTCAGTCCAAAGAATTAATCAAGTAGAAATAAGTCAGTCTTCGTGTAAAGTTCATCCAAACAAAACATTGAAGAACGAAGTCAATTCTCTTCCAATGTATTTGACAAATAAAATGAAGTCAAGGTTGAACCAGTGGATTGGTAAAACAGTGTAGAGTTAATGTTCATCCAAAGGATAAATCAAATAGAATACAATTAACATCGACCTAAAAGATCGCAGAAATGGATCGAAGTGGACGTTCATCCGAATTCCGCCAAAAATAGCGTTTACGACGCGAACGACGGAAGATCGCAGCCCCCACCATGGCGGCAGTAAGTTATAATTCTCTACGGCGGATTGGTTCATTAAAATCATCCCTTTCCTGTCGGCCGGTCGTTACGGAGGATCGCAGCCGGTGTAAAGGTGCCCTTAAGCGAGTCTCCGCGGAGTACGGGCACGTACATGGACCGAACGCGGATCGCATTCGCCGAGCGGAAAAGAGAGGTACGCTCGCGGAGGCTCACGTACCGGCTCCTTGGTATCGTGTGTACACGGTTACAAAGGCGATCCAGGATAACAAACGGGCGAGACTCTGACCAATGCGTCAGTCTGCGGCGACTGGTTGCACCACCTGAGCAATAAGCAATCGCTTAGACTCGTCATGACTCTATGCATGAGTTGGGCAACGCTCGAGTACGATACACTCGTGTACACCCGTGTAGTGTAGCTCGGTACGCAGGACGCGATTTTGCCCGGTAAGCGTTCCCTCGGCCTCTCGCCGAGTGAAATATCGCCGGGCCCGGGGTTACCGGTTAGGGTTCGAGAGATCGACGTCGGCCGCTTGATCCGCTCTGCGGGAGAAACTGGAGCGATCTCGATCGAGCGGACCTCCTTCGACGAGAGCTACTTCGCGATTCCTTTCCGGTCGCGCACCGATCGATCCGCCGATCTGGATCGGATGACTCGCTGAATCCGCATGAATACGCTCGCCGAATTCAAAAGCGCCATCGACTTATGCGGGATCCAATAAGTCAAATGCACCTAATATCGCTTACCAAATTTTAAATCGTTCATCCTTCAGAGTAAGAGACATTTATGTATTGGCCTCAAACAAAAGTTTAATTCACACCAAGTAAACGCTTTAGGGATTACGTCCATGCATCGTATGTCGCGTATTAAATCTTGATTAATTTATACATTTCCATCGAATGATTTCTATTAATGCTGTATTTAATAAATGTTTCCGTTTGCGCGTACGTTGCTGAATCCTTTAATCTTGTTAATAGTCGTGCACGTCCCGGAGCAATTTTTTCATTTCGCCGGATCATTAAGGTGTCTCGTACAATAGCATTAAGAGCAGTACTCATAATTTGTTCTGACGCATTGGATCATTTATGCGTCGTTCGAACGAGAATTAGAAGCGGTTCGATGGCTATATCTCGCGTTTAACACGCGATTCGAGGTATTAACCGTTCTCATGATACGGGCGTTTCAATGTTACCGGCGCCATCAACTTCTTCAACCGTAAACGGAACACGCTCGATACAGGTTTACAATAAAATCTACACGTACGCGTGATTAAGATAAACATTATCCCAATTAATAACGTGCGCCGGAATCGATCGAACAGCTGGACCGCACCCGTGGTCGCGGAACTTTCACTCCGCGTCCGGAAGTTGTTCGCCGACGGGATCCGCCAAAAACCGCTTCGAGCGGCTGCGAATTAACCAATTAACCCGCGGAAGACCTATCGTAAAATTACCATTGCCGGGCAGGTATCGAGGCGAAGAAATTATGCGTGAAGCTTGAAAGCCGGTGAGATGCCCTTGCGTTAGCTAAACGACGCTGCGCAGCGCGGCGCGCCGACGTTGACAGGTTCATTTGCACAAAACAAAAACTGCGCGGGGTAGCCAGCTCGCGGCATTGTTGGCGTGCCGATCGGCATCTTCCGGAAGTCCTTTGAGAATCAGCCTTTCGGACTGGCAAACGTCTTGGCCAATACCGATCGGGATGCCTTTTCTCTTTCGCGCACCGCAGACGATAGTCTGCGAAAGGAGAAACCAGCGCAGTATAAAATACGAGCGAACATAGCGCACCGAGCGCTCGATGTCAACAACTCTCCGGGGACCCAGGAGACTATCGGGACCCGGCTGCGGGCCCCGAACGCGGACACGCATAGCCATTGATCGACTACTCACTTACTATACCACGTATAAGAAGTCACCTCGTAGAACACAGCCTCCTCTCTGTCCCCCATTTTTTCTCCACCTTCTCTCTTCTTCCTTTCCTCCCTTCCTCCCCCTCCCTGTCTTCGGGCCGAGCGAATTAACGACCGCGCGGAGAGAGAAGGACAACCGTAATGAGCTTTAATTGATTACACCATACGCGTACACGCGTAACCACCGGCTGCTAGACCGGTGAGTAATGAGCCGCGTCTTCGCGCGATTATTAATTCATAAAGTGCGCCAGCCACCTGCGACTCGAAGGATAGCCTCGGACGCTCTGAAATGTTTACGCGACAGCATCCTGTAGAGAGACGGGGCCCGAAAAAGTAAAACGAGAAGCCCGATAGCGCCCGATCACGCGATGTATCGATAGTCCTGTCAGTCGAAGCGTTTGTGAGCCGATAGAAGATCGACGGATTTCGTGTTAATATTCAATACGTGCCTTCATTTTTGAGAAAGCATTAGCTCGCAGATAGCGAAACGAACATCGATTGTAGTTCTTTTTTAATAATAAACGGTATTGTTTGATACACTGCGCTAGGTAAAAGGATCTTTAATTGATCGCTGATATGCTGTTGGATAGCTCATCAAGAAGAAATATTTTTTTGCTAGACACATATCAGGAACTTTTCTAATCTTATGGTTGAAGATCTCAATTTTAAGAAGACTGAAAGGTTTTCGTAGATTATTAGACATTTTAGATTATTTTTTATCGTAATCCGTTAAAGTTTCTCAGAATTCTTGACTGTAAATTTTGTATATGTAAGGTTCGATGAATTTTGAGCATTCCCCTTTACTTTTCTTTTTGATTTCTATCGTTTCTATTAATTTCATGTATTTCTCAGTTTTGGTCTAAATCTCGACAATAAAATTTTGTTTAACCCCGTGGAAAGCAGTCCACCGCTTATGACGTAATTGTAAAACGTGATGATCACTATATGGATTAATAAAATGGTTGTAAATAATACACGTTTATAATGTAAATATATTTTCCGTACCAGTGCAACAAAGTTTATGCACACGGCTCCGGTGATAATGACCAGGAAAATTGAGCGTATATTTACGCCCCGGTGACAGTGACCAAGAAAATTGTATATATACGCTAACGATGCAAGTGGGTTAAGATGAAACGGCATGTTTTTTATTTGCAAATCAAGCAGAAACATCTGCAACCATACATCGAACTTCGAATCCGTTCACCGTTGAACACCGGAGACCGGAGCGGTGTCTCCGCGAGAAGGCTACCGCAAGAAACGAAACAATGAGTATCGGCGACCAGACTGATCCCCGAGTGGTCGCGAGTAGTCCGAAAGCGATTCCTGGACGAAATACAAGCGCGGGAATCGGTCGGAACGAGACCGGCACTACCGTACCGGCCGTAATTGCCCAATAAAATTATCCTAATGGCGCGGACTCGGCGAGCGAGCTCTCCGGGCAAGAGCAAATCGCGCTCGCTCGCGCGCGCGCCTCGTTTATGCGGTCCGAGATACGGAGTGTCCCGTAGGATGGTGTGGAGTTGGAACACTCGAGCACGGTCGCAACGGTCGCATCCACCGGATAAAATCCGCGGTGAAAGCGCGGTGTTCCCGCTCGGGAACGCGTCCCATAAAGAGCGATCGACGCCGGCGGAATCGGCGGAGCGGCGACGAGACGCGCTCGGCCCTCGATCCAGATTTCGATAGTCAAAAGGGACGACACTCGGAACTGGTCCAACGCGTGGTTCGACTTCCTGCATGCCCATATACGCGTCCAGCTGGCTGGAAACGGAGCGAGAAGTCGCGAGGAGAGGAGCGAGAGGGCACACGCTGGGTGCAGCCTACGACGTCGTCGCGAGCCATCCTCTTCGGCCTCGGGACGGAGAGGAGAGCCGAGGAGCGGAACCGTGGCGTGCACGGAGAGCGTTAGGGGTTAACGAGGGCCGATCGTGCGATCGGTCGATCTTTCCCAAGAGCCGAGGCGGCCCAATTAGAAGGCACGTAAAAGCCGGGCGCATAATCAGCAATTTGTATTGTTGAAGGATAAGGCTGCTCTCTATGGACGACGGAATCCCTCTTTTTCTCTCGTTAGATCCCTTTTCTTGCCTCTGCTATTCTCTCTCTCTCTCCTCCATTCGATCCTCCACTTTGCGGAATAACTTCATACGAGCCACGGCCGAGAGGCGATAGAGTGCCGAGATGATGAAGAGCAGCCACGAGGAACACGTGGGAGGAGACGGGGAGGGGGTGCCGCCCGATTAAACCTATGCAGTCGCCAATTATCGGCAATTTGATCCGGTTATAACTCAATTTAAAGTAATTGGGCCGCGCCGAGTATTGCACGCTGGATCTTCCTTTTGGCGCGTTTCGATGTGCGCGCACCGGGGGAACACACGCGAACGGAATGAGGAGGACGTCGCGGGGATCACGTTTCAAGCCGACCGGGACTGCTATGTCGCTCTTAGCACCCTCCGATGATCGTAAATCGCCGATCCAGCAGACGATCTTCGGAGGAAGCGCGCGCTAGCTGACCGGTATGCTCCCGATACCACAACCTGGCACTTACAATTAGTTTTACTCGGGAGGAAATGGTAACGTCTTATTACGATGTTACGCTCCCGATGCGAATTTTTCGGCGAGATTGCCACCTTCTCCGCCGGATACGCTCGTTCAGCTAATCGCTAGAGCGATTTTCAGGCCAGGTGCGATAGGGGAGTCCGATTTAGAGGAAGGGCCCCGGGGTGCCTGTTAGGTTCCTGGAGAATCGAACCAATCGCTTTGTATAGGTCGAAGTTTACATATGCATCATTTTGCGGCTATGAATATTCTTTGTTTAATGAAGTCGGTTTTAGGATACGCGCGGCCATAAAATATGAGGCTTCGATGTTGCTGTGGGGACATTTCACAATAATTACTTGTTGAAGTAATTTGGATGATGATAGTATCGGGGAAGAATCTAGTTGATGCTCATGTTTTCAGGTTGTTGAAAGTATTACAAAGATGAGGCAAGCTTTAGTGAATTTCATTTGAAATGAAGATAAATTATTATAAATTGTTTCTACCAATGTCAAACACTTCAGTTTCAAGTAATAATGGCAAAATGTTTTGTGTTAGTATCTACTAGATTAGTTTCAAACAGTGTTTCATTCGATACAATTCATTGAAATACAATAACAGATAGATGTTCTCAACACGAAACGATATGGGAATTTTTATAAATTAAAATGTTAACTTTTAAGACATTGTCAAAAATGGTTCCCATCTGAAACAATTCATTAAAATGATATTTCAGCGTATTTCAAATACAGAATGATATAAAAAGACTTTTCACTTGATAATCTGCGATACAATTCCGAGAAAGTTCATTTGTTTCTTCAACTAAACTAAGACACAACTATATATTAAAAAAATAATAAGCTGTCAAAATATTTCAGTAACCATTTATTAGATATTAAAGTGACATCCATGCTCTAACGAAAAACGCTCGAATTTATCCCAAACGGTTTTTTAGATTGTAATTATTGTCATTGTAAAGATGCTTCTATGCAGAACGGTGGAACAAAATTAATTACGCCAGCACACGTAATAAGAACCGTAGAAAAACTTCAATATTGTATTTTTACCAAGGGCCCACTTTTGCATCACTTTTGCGTCGCAAAAATGTACCGTATAGGTGTTCTAACGAGTATACTCGTCATGACACAAAATATTGCCATTTCTTCACGACGAGTATACTCTTCAAAAACATCTAACTGGTTAACACTAGAACTACCGAACCAGGCAAAAACGACTGGTCCCCAATTTTTTCTTTCACAATTACTGAAATTCTTAAAACGTTTTCATCAGAATTTTTTGAATGAACTTTTTCATTGAAGCACATGTTAGGATAAAAATGGTATTAGATTTGAATAGATGTAGTCTTGTCTTGATTACAGAGTAATATTCATCAGTTGTATTTATTACTCGGTAGTTCTAGTGTTAAGGATGTCCCGGTTTGAACGAAGGGTATTTATTATTAAATCGCGGCTACAAAAGTAAGACGAGCGGTGAAATCGCCGAAAGAGCAACGAGCTTTCGCCTGATCGAGTAATCGAGCCCGAATCGCGCCGACGGTTTTTCTGCGGTCGCACGAACGACGACGCGACCTTGTTTCGAGATCGAAGATAGCCGGAAAACGGCTACCGTGAGCCGCGGACGAATCGCGATCCGAGAGGGATCGATCGAGGCGCGAGATCGGCGAAGAAGGAAGCCCGCGAACGATGGTGGCTCGGAGCGGCGCGGCGCGGCGCGGAGCGGATCGTAGCGTGGCCGGGAGATTTCCGTGAGAGCCGACGTGATCGAAAAGCCAATATCTGTTGCACTCGATCCCGGCCGCAGGGAGAAACGAGCCTGATCCGCCTAATGAACCGATCGCTGTATCGATTAGCGCCGGTTAAGAGCGATCGATTGCGTGTCTTGTCAAATTTGTCAACGGGTGCGAATCGGCCGCAGACATAACGATCACGCCGGCCAACTCGCTCGACGTTCTCTTGCGAAACCCGAGGCACAGCCGGGAACGAGAATCGTGGCGAGGAATCAGGGACGAGGAGGGGACACGAAACAGCCGTTTCGATTGCGGGACGCGTGCCGGGATGCTACCGTTCACGTGACTCCTCATCGCCAAAAAATACCCTCCCTCATTCGCTCATTCTCCATGTCTTCTGGAAAAAATTAATCTTCTGCGTAGGATTAGAACTTTTTTTTTAATTATTTATTTATACAGGTCTCATCAACGTCTAAGTCATTAGCGACCACAGATATTATATTATAATTACATTAATAATTGCAATAATACATTATTATGTCTTTGTACTTAACATATGTGTAAGTCACTTGTAAGTATGCTGAGGAGAACAAATTTTATAATTGTTGTATTTACATAATATTACAAAGTGTGGAAAATTTTTGTAGATTATAGGAATTTTAAAACTTGGACTATATTCGACTTAACATTGAAACAATCACTTAAATTGTTGGGGATTATCGAAATAAAACAGATAATTTAAAAATAAAGCTCAAATCCAGGAGTGTCAGGATGTCGCTTTCACTGCTACCGTAAAGCGATTTGAGAAAAGCCCAGGAAGCGGTAAATGTTTTTTGGATGTTGAGTTTTAGGGAGAGTATTGAAATAATGCAGTCACTTTGTAAGTAAAACTCACATCCGGGAATGTCGGGGCGTAGGCGCGGCGTCGCTTTGGCTGTTACAATGTAACAACTTCTAAAAAGCCTGATGGAGTGTGCGTCATACGTCGAAATGACGATCGAAAGAAAAATGACGATCGACACGAGACGAGAGTGGGAAAGACGTTAGCTGCACGTCCACCCAAGAATCAGTTCGATAAAAGAATCGGTTTGGGCAGGACATACCTGGTGCAAGTAACAAGTTCGATAAAAGAATCGATTTGAGCAGGACATACCTGGTGCGAGTAACAAGTTCGACACAAGAGTCGGTTTAGGCAGGACATACCTGTTATATATATTAAGTTCAGAGTTCCAAGTTTTTATTTTATATTAAAGTTCCTTTATTCACTAACGCTGTGCTTTATGATAGAATATAACACCATTCCTATCATATCCTCGACAGGGATAGCCAAGCGTCTTCTTTTGAAGGAGAAAAGAGGGAATTTCGTATTACATCGGGAACATACGGGGGGAGGGTGTTTTAGAATTTTATGTAAGTGGGTCAGGTTAGTGTGGTTAATGCGAATTCGGGTGATGACTACTTGGTCTCTTCTGTTAGTAATCGGGGGACAGTCGTTATTACGGAGGTCTTGTTTTACCAAGGATAGCTTAGAGGGAGGAGAATTAGACCATTTATTTTTCCATCTAGCCCAGATTTCTCTTTTGATTTGTTTATTCAAATCTCTATAAAAAGCCGAGTTGTTTGAAGGTATTTTTCTCGAGGCTTCTTTAGCCGCATCGTCCGCTGTTTCATTGCCCAATATCCCTACGTGGGAGGGAATCCACGAAAAAATGATTTCTTCGATTAGAACTGGACTGCGGAATTTATTTCTCAGAAAATTGACTAGATTAAATACTGAATTCTGAAGACGGAAGAGTTTTTAAAAATACTGATGCATTCTGTTCGACTTACTAAAGATGTGGAGGTACCTAAGTATTATAAAAATGGAAATAATTAATTAACTAGTCTAAATACGGAATTCTGAAGACATTAGAAGAATTTTAAAAAACTGATGCAGTCAGTTCAATTTGCCAAAGATATGGAGGTACCTAAATGTTATAAGGATGGAAAAAATGAATTTATTTCGATTTCCTACAGTTTTCATCACGATATGTGCCTTCATATTAAAATGTGTTCCATCAATCCTCACAGGAACGTGTTAATAATCTCAATAAATGAATGGGTGTCTAGTAAAGGGACATACATACGTTGAATTTTAAGAACTAGAAAACATAAAAATAATTCGTTGCTCCATGTAGCAATGAATACTAATGTAACGTTCTATAACATAGAATCTCTAGTGCCATTGTTGGTTACTAGAAGCTTTGCCAAAAGTTGGCGCGCATTGCATGGGAAAGTCCATTTCAGAAAATTTGTAACCCTTCCATTCAGACATTCGCTTAAGAGTCAAGGGTAGTCACGTGACTTTTGCAGAGTGAGCAGGTCGATAATAGCCGTATAATTCCCGTTCACAGTCTTCAGGCACTGATTTAACACATGAACTACCGAGCCCTAAACGTGATTTAGACTTATCCCTTCATAATAACAGCAAGATTGAGTTTGTTCAGGATTCATACGATTTTTATGGTAGCATGTACTCCAAAGAAGAGATATATTAAAACATTTTTTGTGAGGACGTTTTCATAGTTTCAGTAATCGTGAAAGAAGAAATCATCCACCAGTCATTTTGACTGGTTCGGTAGTTCTAGTGTTAAGATCCGTCTTGGTCTTGATCCGACGGGTGTTAAGTCTGTGACTAAACTTATCACATTTTTTGCTCTGTATTATCGACATCATGAATTCCGACGCCAGAAACGTGCTTCAAGTTTTTAGCTTTATTTCATAGAGAATGAAGACAAAATATAGCTCAATTTGTAGCAGGAGACATTTTCTAGTGCGCGCTACTCTCGTTTTCATCCAGAAAGCTCATCCAAATGGCATAAAAATGCTTGGATTCCGCGGCATGCACATCGTCAATTTGTGGCCTACTTCTAACGCTTATGTTACCACATATCTGCATAATCTCGTCAGCTCATGAGCGGCGCGCGCTAGATTGAACCTTCCTCTTCCTAACGAGCCTTTTCCCAGCGAAAAATATTCTCATATGAGGACGAAAAGTTGAGGCACGTGAAACCATTTTTCGCCTATTTTTGCCGGTAATGTTGTTGCTCTACCTCATCGCGAATCTACGGAGTCTTGGCTCCCAATTATGAAATAGAAAACCGATCATCCAAGGTAGATGGAGTGATCAAAGAATTGCAGAACGTCGCTGTAAATGATCCTAAGCATCGTCAACTACGCAGCTATTAAAAAAGGTCCGAGATCGAAGCCACGGTGGAAGTCGTCCCTCCTCGCAGCTAATTGAGTTTCCTTATGAATTCGTTAACGACAGTCTCGGGTGCATGCGCGGCGTCCGCGGCAGACGTCTTCATCACGCTTTCACGCAGCTCTGTCGGCCGGTCGGTTGGTTCGGTGGTAGCAGCATCTGGTTACTTTCTGATCGAAGGAACGAGGAACGAGGAACGCGACCGTCCGTAGGCGCGTACACGTGGAGAAACTTGATCCCGGGCGGAGGAGAGGAGTAATTATTAATGAAGATCCGAAGGACCCGACGGCCCCGGCCGGAACATTCGTCATCCTTCTCCGCTCCTTTTCCTGATCCGGCGAGTCGACCTGCCGCGCGTGTTCGTGTTCCTGTGCGTGAGCGTGTGCGTGTTTGCTTGGCGTATCGCGTGGAAATCGAAGACGCGCGCTTTATCATCGAGGGGAAACGCGGCCCTCGTGCGACTCCTTGAAACGTTAAACCCGCTCGACGGCTGATTTTCCGGAATCGGGAGGACGAATGGTTTAGAGGGCCCTCGGGGGCCACGCAGATGCCAGCCCCGCGATAAGGATAGTTATCGGCGCTGGTGGCGCTAATCAAACGGGACATTTCCATTCGGCGCCTGACAACGCAATATTTTTCGTGGACCGCTCGAATTCGTCGCTCGTTAACCTCTGTCACTGGCAACCGACCACGAACACGCGTTTTCCCGTTTGCCTCTTCCGGAGACCCAGCCAGCCTCGACGAGAGGGAATTAGTCGGTTCACGTTCACGTGGCCGGGTACCGTTTAATCGATGCTGAATCTTCGACTCGGCATCTCAATAATTGTCAACGATCTTGTACCTATTTAGTATCGGAATACCTACGGATCGTTCCCGGGGAAAAGTTATGGTGCATGCGCGGCTAGATGGATACGGGACACGCTCGGAAACTGGAAATCAATTAAGCGTGATGAGACTTTTTACATCCGCTCGTGGAATGCGATTTGTCGGAGGCTCGAACAGGGTGGTGGAGCTGTTGATGAAATCCGGTAACACCATCTTTGGAATGAACTTTGGAATCAGCCCATTTCTGAGGGCGCTCGCGACTATCCAATCGTTATCGCTACCGCCGGAGAGCGGTCCGGTCATTTACAATTTTAGTGATAAAATTTCTAATAAATAACACAGTATGATGCCATTACCACGTAAGAAGTGAAAATACATTGACTCCCAAAAAATCGTCAAACGCAATTAAAATCTGAATAACCTTCTTAAAAATGGACCAAACGACTTTCGTTTTTCTGTGAAGTTAGAAGCATCAATTTAGTATGCGTGTAATGCGTGAAGGTTCAAAGACAATTAGTAACTGTTCTCTTATAACATTCTAATGTATAACAAATAAATGATTTCTATGTTTATGCGGTTATTCAGTAAATTATCGTGGGTGTCATTAATCTCGGTTAAAATGGCGGAGGAATATCAGATGTATCTATTTGCTGATACGGCTTTTCTCCACCTAGGTTGTCAATTCGTCCCGGCGTGCGACAGGGAGTTCGGCGAACTCGAGAGCGGTTCTGATCCGTCGCTAGGCGCGAGGCAATTTCCCTGAAACCCCATTAACCCTTCGGAGATGAACGACGAAGAGGCAGGGAGCAAGGCGGTGGGACGGTCTCCGCAGAGGGATAAGGACGGACAGGCGCGAGGAGGATCAGAGGGGAGGACGTGGAGGATCGCACTTGTCGCTTGCCAGGTTCTTTCGGTGTGTTGCATCGCGCGGAGATGCGCCGAGGTTCTACATAGTTGGCTCGAACCGCATGAACCGATGCGATGGTAAGAAGGAGATGAGAACGAAAGCGGGAGGGCGGAGGAGAAAGAGAAGAGAAGAGAAAGAAGGAGGAGGAGGAGGAGGAGGAGGCGGAGGAAGAGCGAGAAGAAGAAGAAGAGGCCCTCGCGAGGCGAGGGGTCACAGCCGCTTATGTAAACCATATAGAAGCACACACTATCTAGCAGCGCGCCGTTTATCTAATAATATTATGGTGCAACGCCAGCGGAACCCATAACAGGCGCTCGGGATGCACTGGCCGCGATGCATATAGATACACTTAGGGCCGAGCTCATACGCCTCTATAGGGTAATGCTCGTGTGTACGCCGAGCCACGGCGCAAGGTGTGCGCTGTCCACGACCCATGGGGGTGTGCGAGCACTTGTACAGATACTATCAGCAGATATTTCGTGAGATAGAGGATATATCCCGGCGATATTATCGCCGCGGAACGAATACGGTTCTCGCGCCGAGGCTCCGCGCGGACCCTGTGAACGTAATCGAGCGCACGGGAATTTGTTTGCCATCCTTGCCGGCGAATTTTCGACGTTTTTCCGACTCCCCTCCTCTTCCTCGAACCCGCTCCTTATTTGGATCCCCGTTTGTCCTCGGAAAAATTCGTACATACAGGGTGGCTTGAATAAAGCTTTGCTAACTCGTGTCAACTTTAGCTTTTATACTAGTTTTGCTGTAATTGACAATATACAGTATAACTGTACAACTACACATTTAACCACATACTTAACCCAATACCAGCTCAAATAATTAGAGCAGACCAGGGCGGGCAACTTCTTCCCCCACGACTGGAAACTTCTTATCATCCATTTATCTCTTCTGGAGACAACCTTCTGCATAGGTTCATACCCCCCCCCCCTCCACACACACTCCATACAAGCATGGTGGGAGGTTCCAAGAGTGGGAAGACGACTCGCATGTGGCTCGCGTGCCACCAGTTGTCCAGGCCTGAACGAGGCAGTGGATCTTCCAGTTTCATGAGTTTCCTCAGTTTCTTCTTTTACCAGCTCATTTCTATGCATAAAATCAATTAATGAAATCATTTAATAGTGAACCAATAGAAATTTTGCTTAATGCCATATAAAGTAGTCCAAACAAGCTGTTGAGACAATTACTATATACCTTCATGAAAAAATCTATAAAATAATCTTTTCTAAAAAGAATTGTAAAATCTTCGGGGAAAGAATAACAGATAAAACATACACCTCCTACAATTATTTTGACAATAATTTCGTAAGAGAGTTACAGACCAAAGGAAGACTAATACAAGATAATAGCATCAGACGATCCCCTATAATACAACGAATTTCCGGGCTGTCATTGAAAGAAAAATCGATTTGACGAACAAGCATATCTCGAATAGAGCGGGGCGGTTCGAGACAGCTCGCCGTTTAACAGTTCATAAATTCGCAATTCGCAAATCATTTGGCCGAGAGCGGTTCACATGTATATCGGTTCCACGCGCGACGACTCACGGGGTCGCGAGAAGACCGTGAGGGTTTCACGCACGGCTTCGTGCGCGGAGCGGAGTTTTGACGGTCGTAAGTTCCCGTGTAATGACTTAGAGGATTGGATCCGCTCGACCCGCGATTTACGCGGCTCGTAAGTCGCCCGCTCGACCGGCCCGACTTACAAAGTTACACGCGTCCACCTCTAATAGAACGCCTCGTAATTTCGACGCTAACGATCGCGGAACGCAACTTCGATTTCACGCCGGTTCCCCGTTGCGTTCGGTTCGCGCGACGTGATCGTGCGACTCTTCGATCGTAACTGGACTTGCGAACCTCGTGTCACTGGAAGGTTACGATAACTCGTGCCGTTTTTCCACTTGGTATATTTATTATGCACGTAATCGGTCATCGATCAAAATAATTATCATTACAGTGAGTTCTCTATATGTGTCAACAACATCGGTCGTCCAGGAGACATACGCTAGCCGTGTTATGTTTACCTTTCTCGGCGTCCGAGGCTTCTCGAGCTTCGAGACCCCACGGTAGTGGGGATAATTCCGCGACGCTTATCATCGAGGCCTTGGCGACATATACAGAGAGATCAGTGTCTTCTTATTTTCATGAATTGAGTGGATGGTATGGTAGAAGGGCGTGTGCTGCACTTTGTAAAACAAGAAATTCTCATGAGACAATTCCGCTGATGCTTTCATATAAACTACTCATCCTGAGAAAGTCCTTCTCGCATGGTACATACATTTTCCGATTCATTTTAAACTACAAGAGGAGAGAGATTTATTGAAATAAAAAAGATAATTTGAAAATAAAGTTCAAATCCAGCTGCTACTGTAAAGCGATTTGAGAAAAGCCCAGGAAGCGGTAAATGTTTTTTGGATGTTGAGTTTTAGGGAGAGTGTTGAAATAATGCAGTCACTTTGTAAGTAAAACTCACATCCGGGAATGTCGGGGCGTAGGCGCGGCGTCGCTTTGGCTGTTACAATGTAACAACTTCTAAAAAGCCTGATGGAGTGTGCGTCATACGTCGAAATGACGATCGAAAGAAAAATGACGATCGACACGAGACGAGAGTGGGGAAGACGTTAGCTGCACGTCCACCCAAG
>CM052146.1:5942753-6415118 GCA_028454255.1 Halictus ligatus
TAAATGTTTTTTGGATGTTGAGTTTTAGGGAGAGTGTTGAAATAATGCAGTCACTTTGTAAGTAAAACTCACATCCGGGAATGTCGGGGCGTAGGCGCGGCGTCGCTTTGGCTGTTACAATGTAACAACTTCTAAAAAGCCTGATATGCGAAAAGCCTGAAATGACGATCGAAAGAAAAATGACGATCGCCACGAGACGAGAGTGGGGAAGACGTTAGCTGCACGTCCACCCAAGAATCAGTTCGATAAAAGAATCGGTTTGAGCAGGACATACCTGGTGCGAGTAACAAGTTCGACACAAGAGTCGGTTTAGGCAGGACATACCTGTTATATGAATTCCAAGTTTTTATTTTATATTAAAGTTCCTTTATTCACTAACGCTGTGCTTTATGATAGAATATGACACCATTCCTATCATATCCTCGACAAGATTGTTCAGAATAGTCATGACAATAGGTTGCCTGTCTTGTTTCTCCAAAGAACGGGGCGTCAGAAAAAATTGTGTTACAAAGAGACAACTCGGGCAATTCAAGTTTTTTACGGTTCGATCATTTGTCGAGTTGCGTGTTCGCAGTGAAACGCTCCCGCAGGAAAACTGTGCGCGCACTTGTCCGACCTAAAGTATCAAGTTCCCCGGGATGACTGATGACGAGGGAGGGGTGGGGGGACTGTTCGGCTCATCGAGGTATTATTAAGAGACTCGTCGAAGCCGTTTAGACGAACCGGCAGCTGGCAAAAAGCGACACAGAAATATAACTGAAGGTCCGCGTGACACGGCGCACTTACCATTCCGCCGAGCGGTTGAATGTCTTCGGGTTGTCAACAAGATCGTCACGAATATCTTTGGGCCGCGAAGTGGTTTGATCCCGGTTGTCGGGGAGATCGGCGTAGGACGCGGCAAAACAGACGGCGACGAAGACGAACGTATCGGCGGCCGCAAAAGTGGAACGATAGGCGGCTTTAACGGTGGCACACGCGTGATTGCGGGCGATCACGCGTATACTTTAAAGGTTAATGCCGGGACGCCAGAAAAATGCCGGAATTAATGCGTCGCGTGTGCTACTGGTTGCGTGCTGGATGACCATTCCCGGTGGCCCGCGGGAAAAAAGGCAACAAGGCTCCGTGGGTAAATCGGCGTAAACACACGAGCGCCTGTGCACGCGCGCGCACAGACACGAGATCGGAGAAATTCGACGCGTCTTCTGCGAGAGCTACTACACCGGAGGAAGTCTGTTAGCGGAATCGGTATTGCTGGCCGGTGGCTATAATCGGATCTACTCCGATATCAACGCGATTACAGGCTACCGGGGATCTCTCGGACCGACGATGATCTCAAAATAACCCGATTTAGTCACAATGTAGCGCCCCGGACACCGGTATTCCCTGTTTATCTCGCACCTATTATCTCTGCCCCGCGGCCATTCGTTAGATTATAACACACTCCGAGCATCCATTAGCGACACTTTGTGCCGACTGTTCGCCGGAATTTTATTAAATTCCTACACGCAGACTGGTCCATTTGAATAATGATGCTGCACGGGTAATTGTGAGGTCAGCGTTTTGTAAATTACATTGGAGGGTGGTTGACATCTGAATAAGCCTAATAACTCCTTTATTACGCTATGTACAGTGTATATAAATTGATCGCATGCAATTAGCGTTTCAGTAAAAATATTATGAACCGAAAAAGGTAATATATTCGATTCCTCAGAATTGTTTCTTTGAATTTTGCAAACGTGATGCAAGTATAAAAATTATACATTCTAGTAAAAAAAAAAAAAGAAAATTAAAAATCGTGTAGAAAGGTCAAGGCTTGCTTCTAGGCCAAATTAAAGTACGTTTGAAACAAATTCATCATCATTTTGTCACATATAGATTTACTATATTGGATCCGATTGAAACTACACGGGAAGTTGTTCTTCTTGGGACAAACCTAATTCTTCGGAGCTCAGCCTGCTTTTCGAGAAGCGACGCGATAGGAAAATTTCGTCGAAGCGTCTCGAGTGTCAGAGTCGATTTTGCAAACCGGAGTCGATCCGGGAGAGCGGTGACACAATCGGTCAATTAATCCGGCAGAACTCGTCCACGGCGGTAATTGAATAGCTGACAATGGCGCGCGGTACGATCGCACGAAACAATTTGCTGTCGCGACTCGTTAGCGCGGGACGTTGACGTGCAATCGTTCCCGATTTCGATGGCGGCCGCTAATAAATTAACCCGGCGGATCCCTGCGGGCAAGCGACGACGAGCAACGTTCCGCTCCGACGCGTAATTAAGTTCGCCGGATCGGAGAGCCCGACGCTCGCGACCCGAGGTCGACGCTTCTCCTCGCTTTTCTTTCGCGCCGGTCTCGGTGTCCGTCGTCGTGTCCGTCACCTCGGCCACGTTAATCTACTCCGATCCGGCCGGCTCATGCGTGAAGACAAAGCGCGGCGACTTCGACGTCCGACCATCGATCTTTACGGCTCGCGGGGCCATTTTTACGGTGCGCAATTGAGTTACCTTTATGACGGATCGACCAGCCGCGCCGCGCCGACGCCATTCGACGCACCGAGAATAAAAAATAAAAAACGGTGAAAACGAAACAGTTTGACGCCTCCATGTTTTCTGTTCATTACCATCCGCGAAACGCTCGTTTATGCCAATATTCGTTTATTCTTAGTCCGGTTTTATGCCACCTTCCAGAAACGGTTGGACGCAGCTGTTCAACGAGATGAGCAATTATTAGGATTTCATTATAGCGTGGATGCTTAATTATTGGCACAAATTTAAGCGAGACAGCTTCGGTTCAGATAGTTCACTCGGGGGATAAGAATTTTTTTCAGAAAAATTAGTGAACCTACTGCATTAGGATATGGCACACATATTTATTTATTATACGCATGTGATTTTTAAAAGTAAAAATAATGAAAATTACATGAGTTACATATTTATTACACAATGAGAAACACGAGTGGACGGTTGGCGTGATTCCGGTCTTTCTACCGATTCGAAACAGAAAAATGAGGTTTTTTTATCAATAAGTATGAATACAATTACGGTCCGAATCAAAATAAATCGAAAGTCTTGATTACTTACAAAATGGCGGTATTTTGAAGTGAGATTACCGATTTTTGAAATATTGTTCAGTAAGTAGTTGCACGTAGAGCATTTTTGTTTTGCATGAATAATCGCATTTTAATCACGTGACACTGTGAGACATTCAAACGAAGGAATTATTTATTGGTTGAATTACGAAGAAAGCGAGAAGTTACGAAAGGCCGTGGCGAATACGAATGACAAGTTAATCGTCATGTTCGATGAACAGGTTAAAGTTCGTTTGCTGAAATGGCAGAATAATAAAAATCGAAAGCGAGAAGTTGGACTTTTCATAATCGCGTGTCTATTTTCCAGCTGGTGTATCACCGTAACAATTTAATGCGCCGCCTCGTTTGTAACAATGATTATATTCTAATGAAGATGACACACATCTACCGATTGAAAGGAACAGATGATTCCTGTATGATCTGCATTGGCTGCGTACAACAACACAATCGTCCGAGGTTTCTCTTCCAGGATAACGCGAATTAAAGATCGTTTTAACGCTAAACGCCGCTTTCGACAGTTAATCTGCAATCTCGATTCGCGGAGTCAAACGTGAGTGGATAATGGAGGAAGTGCAGAGACGATGGAAGATATTAAGATAATGGGGAAAATTGACGATACACGTCGGAGGGTTAACGATGACTTACGGGGCCGGAGTGAAAACGTTATTATGTATCGGCGAAGTTTGCCAGAACGGTTTGTAAGTACGTTTCCTAGGTTTGCAACTTAATTAACTACCGATTCTGATGTTTTATGTAAGAAATGCCCAGGAGATATCTCTATATTTGCCGACGTCTCGATGATAGTTTAATTCCCGAGTGTCAGCGGGTCGGTAATCACCACGTCACGACTCGATTGAAAAATTGAACCCGCGAACGAACTACTGAACAGAGCAACACTGTCCAGGATTAATAACAGATCGATAAAATTCCAACGCGCAACCGTGAGAAAACGGAACCAAGCTCTGTTTCGCGAAAGTTGGATTTTCTCCCGTGAGAAAATTTTGTATCCATCATTTATATCCGAAAAACTGTCTAATACTCACCAAAACAAAAAGTACACATCATTTTTTGTTTAAGATTTGTACACTTCACAATCAGGTTATACTGGTTTATATAAGTCGAAAACATTTTAGACTGCACGTTTTGATGAACTTTAATATTAAAATATAAAACACAGCGATAAATGTGTACATTGAAAATAAGTTCAAGATGCATGATTTTATTGTCCAAGCTTTTAATATCGGGAAACTCGTACTTAAAAATTCATCGAGTATGTGTGCTATTGAAGAGGGTTCGCCCGATGCGTCTGTTCATGGCCAGCCTATTCTACTTTGAGAATAGTGATACACTTAAAACCACGAATTTTCAAAGTTGATTTTATCTAAACCCTTTGAAAATATTTTATCGTATGTTCCTCATGCATTTTTTCATGTAGAATTGCATTCTTCCCGCTTATGCCACCAGATTTCGAACATCCTGTATATAAAACTATTATTATTGGACCAAGCGCGAGAGTTGAATGAACTGTTACAATTTATAGTCATAAATATTTCGTTGCTGCTGTAATTATTCTTATTGTAAAAATTCGAGAATTGGTTTAACAGGTTTCGGAGGAATATTGGAATTCGAGTACCGAATTCTGCTTGAATCCTAGGTATAGATTTTCAGAGCTGTCCTCGGATCAACATGATGGATCGGTATCGCGTGGATGAAGCTATGATCCGGAGCGCGGAACGGGGATAAAAGGACATGGCACAAGAATGAACTCGGCGTTTCGTAATGTGGTCGTCGCATCGATCGGATCAGAACGATACAAAGCCATCGGCCGATTTCCAATGGTAAAGTCCTCCCGCGGTCGGTCGTAGCGAACGTGACGTTGCCACGGCCATCGTCGTAGAGGTTAAAACGGTAGGGACTGAACGAGGACGGAGGACGCTAAGGAGAGCGAGCCTCTGCCCCATGAATATTTAGGGCCCCCGGTACTCCCGCAATGGAGTATTTATTCGCGGATGCCGGTTTTATATCACTCAACCGGAGCGGAGGCCAGCGGTACGTCCGCGGTGAGCTCCGCCGGCTTCTCAAAGGAGGCTTTCCCGATGGGGGATCCCGTGCGCTCGATCCCCGAGATCGAGTTTCACCGTCCACGGTCCCGATCCGCTTGAAATATCGCCGGGATCGGACTACCGATCAACGATACGAGGCAATCGACGCGTTGCTAATCACGGATTACCTGTTATCGCGGTAGCTCCTGTCTGCCCGCTTTCTACCGGGCTTTACCAACCACGCGTTTCCGGTGATTAAGAAGATTTCAACGATCCAGCTGCTGCATGACCCAAGTTGCATTTTTATTGGCTACCGGAAGGAGCTCGTGCGTATTCTCCGGTCAAAATTGAAACACTCTTTTTTAAAATGTAGTTGTGTTTAACGCACCATTGATTTTGATTACCATTTCTCAACGTTCTACAAGCTTGTATTACAAACGTGTCAAGTTCTAGTCGTTAAACTCTGTTCAGATCGTCTGGATACTGCACATGTTATGTCTGCGGAAAGTTGTTTGTCAGTCTGGGCAGGGCTTAAAAAATGATTTACAGTAAAGTCTTGATCTTAGGTCAATTAGTCGCGTCGACCGCGCCGAACGTAAAAAAGGATAGTAAACACGGTCGATGGCGCACTACATACCGTCAAGTAATCCACCAAATACAGTTTAAATTGTATCGTGTTTAGTGTCATTTTAATCAGAAAAATTCCGCAAGTAAGTTGGTCAAAGTCCCATAAAAAATAATGAAAAATCGAGAAGTTTTGTAATTAGGCTAGTAGTGATTCACACCGATATACTGCTCGGTGACCGAGGCAGCTCGAGCTTCTCGGCCCCTCGGGGGGTATGCCCTCTAGTGAAGGGGGTAGGTGAACTGACTAAGACTGTGTAGCTTCGTTCGGCTTAAATCAAGAGTTTACTGTATTTGCCGTTTTGACGTTGACATGATTCTTGAAGTTTCTATTTGAAATGTAGTTTAACATGGATAAAAATAGGCGGTAATTACAAGGTAAGAATAAGGTAAAATTTCCTCCGCTATTTCCAATTTTAAACTCATAAAAGCACGACCTTTCAATTTTACCATACAGATTTTTAACCTCATACAAATAACGGAATGTTGAAGCAATTGAATGGTGAACATCATGTCATGAACAGTAATTCTGTTCCGTCCTAAAATTAAATTAAATAGCGCCGAATAATGTTTATTGAATGAAAACCCGACAAAAATTGAGTCGACGGTTGAGTCAGCAGTGCACGAAAAAATCGAGGAACTTTTACATCGCAAGTTGAGATATACATAGTGTTCTAATATATGTACATAAAATGTGCAATAATAGATGTCAAGATTGAACGGATGGATTCTTGTAATTTTCATAAAAAAACGATTTCGCCGAAGTTAGTGTGACTAATCGCTGCTTCAAATGTTAATTCCGTCTGGGATTTCCTAGCAGATAGTATGATTTCATTTTCACACCTTCTAAGAACGAGAGCATCGAAGCTGGTAACTGCGTTCGACGCGTAGAATGAACTTCGAGCGTATTAAAATTGCAAAGTAATTTGTTTCTAGCGAGACTCGTGAAATTGGATCGTAAATCAATTGCGGTTACGTGATCTCCGAATATTTAACATGAAATTTATTGTAGTTCTGTTCTACGCTCGCACGATAACGAACTGACAAGGTCTTGCGAGGACTTCGTGGAAATATTTTTTAATAAATTGCAGCTAAATGAGGAAAGAATACAGTAAAAAAAAGTCGATCTTCGATATCGACTGAAGAACGATTTAGGAAGAGTCGGAGGTGAGGGCAGTTAATCTATTATTCGAACGACCTTGTACTCCAACGTGCTCGGATAAACGAGGTTATACTGTATATCCGAAATTTTATTATATTTGTATAGCTTCTGGAAGGTAACATTTTCGAAGATGACATTCTTCTAAACATTCAATAGTCTTTAACATTTGAGGTAATAAGTGTTTTACAGTTTTCGTTAAAGCAGTCTGTGTTCCAAATATTCTAAAAAGTATAATTTTTGTTTACAACCCTGTAATAAAATTGTGGCGTCCGTACCTTCCGAGGATCATATTCGTCATTGCATACTTTTTCATTTTCATGCGGGATTTAATGCAACGGTAACAACAAACAAAATTTGCGATGTTTATGGAGATGTATTGAAGGTCAACTAGTGCCAACGTTGGTTCAGAAGGTTTGCTGCTGGTGATTATGATCTCTCTGACAGGCCTCGAAGTGGACGACCAGTTCAATTTGACAATGGCACCCTAAAATCTCTAGTGGAAACTGATCCAAAATTAAGTAGAAGATATAGAAGATGTAAGGAGGCACCTTGAGTCATATGTTGCCTCGCGAAGCCTTGATTTCTATAAGAGGTGGATTAAAAATTTGCAGGAAATATGGCAAACTGTCCTTGATAATGATGCAGATTATATAATAAATTAAGAAATAAAAACTTGAACTTTCTACAAAGTTTGTTTCAGATTTCGAAATAATTGGTTACTTATGGGTCCCACTGATAGAAGGGAAATGGGTTAACTGTACATGACAAATTATATTTCGATTCAATTTTACTTGATCAGACAGCCGAGCTTCGAAGAGTAAAAGTAGAGAGGACCGTCTTAAGGTTACGAGGAAGTGACAGAGCGGCGAGCATCATGAGTCGATGGATTCCACGGATCAGAGACCTCCGCGGAGATTATCTTTTTTCATCGGCGCGGCGCTGTGGATGGACTTTTTAATATCCGCGAATCGCACCGCGAGGCAAAATAATGCCGGGACGGTACGTACGAGGGTAAACAGCCGCAATCAGCGCAACCTTTCGAACAGGTTGCTGAATAGGCATCGATAGCTCCAGGTGCGTCGCGAATTACAATCGCACCGCTCGCCGGCCCGGCGAGTAACGAGTACTCCCAGAGAATGATTCAACGTTTCGACGTAAGAAAAGTGTAAAAAGGTACAAATAATATCGCACTGTCCTCGATGCCTTTCACCGAGGCGCGCTAATAGCGAAGCCGCGATAGCGCGTGCACGCGCCGCGCGCCTCGCGCACCGATGAAATTCAAATTCGCTGCCGCTATACCATCCTCAAACTACTAATTCCACGTCATTCCGCTGATGGACGAGACTGCGCGTAGATCAACGGCTGTATTTCATCATTCGGCACCTTCGAACCCGGCAACGAGACAGCTCCCCCGATCCGTGCACGCGAACGCCACTCTCGATCCCGTGGATCCGGGCCCGACAAATGGATCCTCGCCGCCACAATGCGCATGTCCAGTGATTTATGGGAAAGCAATCGTACGATTTCGATTCTATATGCACTTTTAATTAATACCCGGAGCTCTGATGAATGAGATGACTCGGAGTTTTGCGAGCGTTCGCCGGAGTAGCGAGCAGTTTATTAATATTTCTTCACCGGGCACCGGGCGAATAGAAACTTAATTATTGTCTTTATATTGCCATTACAGATTCGATGCCGGGGAAACATGGTTTTCCGGACAACGCGTATCCCTCTCCTTAAACTAATGAAAATATCTCGCGCACCTTTCCATTCATCACTCCATCTTGCATCCGCGTTTAAGATTAAGTTAATAACAGCTTGTAGCCGTGCCTCGCCTCCGCTGGCCGTACAATTTTATTATTTTCTTACTCTGTACGTTCGAAATTAACGGCATATTATTTTCGCAATGAAGACGCGCGGGAATAATAATAATATCACGACAGTAACAGTAAATAATTACAACGGCAGGTGAATATATCAGAAATATGTCCGAAGAGGCTAGGTTCAGAGATGCCATTAAACAGCACCATATTTCAGGGGAACGTCTGCCCCACCGGTGTGTTTAAATGCACCAGAGATACGGCCGTATAATTAAACACACCAGTAAACGTTTTTTCACTTGACCCATAAGTTGCTGCAACATTCAAATCGGTATTCGCAAGGTTCAATTGGAGATCGTGCGAAGAGGGCAGCCATTTTTGCTCGGCTCGAATGAATCAGAATTTCTTTAGAAAGAACTACAGTGAATTCTCGATGTATGTCAACAACTCGGGTCTTGCCAGAATCATGTATCGTCCAGGTGACATATCGGAGCCGCGTTATGTTTTGTATAATTCCGCGACGTATATCATCCAGGCCTTGGCGACGTATATAGAGAAATCACTGTATACAAGCTTGAAACTGTCGGAGACGCGAAGCAGTGTGAGCGCAAATACAGTGAATGACCTTATCGACATGTACCCGAGTTAATTATGTATTCTATCGGCAGTTTGGCTAATTGTTACTCAGTTTTCAGATTTTTGCGCCACCGCCTATAATCGCCACATATATACACCGTCCTAATAAATATTATAGTCATACGCGAATAAAATATAACAGCGAGTACGCTTTATCTGCCATCAGCAGCGTTTGCAGACGTTTTTGCAGCATCGACGATAGTCCCAGACAATGATGCGCTTCTCTCGTCCACGAGCGCCAATTATTCACGTGGGAGAGTTGATCGGCCGGGTATTAGAATCGAGTATGGTCGAACAGGCTGGTTTCCCCGGCTCGTTTTCATCAGGAATCGATCTGGCCGGTGATCGTACGACGTCGGCGTCCGATCGGCTCGATTTTAGCGAGATCGAAATCGCGGGAGACTGCGTCGTCCGTCTGTCCGAGCGTTTTCCATTTAAATGCGAGCGCGAGCTCACCGGCCAGAATAAATTATCCGGTCCATCGATTATTTCCTTACAACACCGCCGGCAGACCCTTATTTAGAGAGGACTCGCGGCGAGTCCGAGAGCTGGAAGCGTCCGCGCGGATGCCTGCGCGCCCAGAATAGGAGAAATTCCCTGACAATCGGAGAGGCGCGCGCGATCCTTCTCCCAGATACACATCGATGGCCGATTCGATTCGATTCGGAGCGAGCGCAGAGGAAGAATCGTAAGCTGTGTCGTCCGATGTCGTTAAGAAAACGCGGCTCGAGAAATCGCGGAAACCATGTCGTGTCGGCTCGAAAGGTCGGCACGGCGACATTTCGGTGTGGCGCGAACGGTGAACCTGCTCGCGACAATAACGCTCGTCGAATTAGCCGACGATAGCTTCTGCTACCTTGCACCTGATAGCAATAGGCTCGAGACAGTCGCGAGTAATGCTCCAACGTCGACTACATTTTATTCTCAATAGATAGATACGATCATCTTTGAACCCCTTGCTATACGATTTTCTCCACAGCTACAATGAGCCGAGACTCCGTAGATTCGCGATAATGTAGAGCAACAACATTACCGACAAAAATAGACGAAAAATGGTTTCACGTGCCTCAACTTTTCGTCCTCATATGAGAATATTTTTCGCTGTGAAAGGGCTCATTCGAAACAGGAAGGTTCGATCTAGCGCGCGCCGATCATGAGCTGACGAGATTATGCAGATATTTGGTGACATAAGCGTTAGAAGTAGGCCAAAAATTGACGATGCGCATGCCGCGGGATCCAAGCATTTTTATGCCCTTGGATAAGTTTTCTGAATGAAATCGAAAGTAGCGCGCGCTAGAAAATATCTCCAGCTACAAATTGAACTATATTTTGCTTTGATTCTCTGCACAATAAAGCGAAAAACTTGAAGTACGTTTCTGGCGTCAGAATTCATGATATCGATAATACAGAGGAAAAAATGTGACAAGTTAAGACAGACTTAAGACCCGTCGGTTACAGTTATCGACCTGTTGACTCTGCAAAAGTCACCCTTGTCCCTTAACGCACGATTTTTTTCACGGCTATAACGATTAGAATTTCTTTATCCTTCACATTATACAGGGTGTCCCAGTGTTGATGGTGTAACCCTGAAGAGGGTGATTTTGCATGAGGATGTAAGTCGAAAATATAGAATAAGTGTGTTGCATTGAAAACTCGACGAACACGCATGTGAGTATGAATCGTCTGACGCGTCTGTGCATGACCCACCGATTCTACTTCTAAGGAATGCTGAGCACGCTTTTGCTAAGTAAAGTGTTAATGATTTCACAGAAGAGGGAAGAGAATTTATATTAATTGCATGCCTACGTTTACTGTAATGCTTAAATATTGATCACAACAAAATGGAATTTTATTTCGACTTGTAGGAACGTTATAACATTTATATTTAGCAGATTCAGCTTTAAATTTTCATCACGAGTGTGAGTCGTTATTATATCGTTATTCTATAGTCTTCATTGTGCCACGGGTTCTAATAGAGAATAAAGTTGGGAAAATTTCGAAATTCTTTTCGGTAACTCACCAGAAATTCTCTACTCTCCCAAAGTACTGTTTATTTGATGCTTTTAAAATGAACGATGGTACTTTTTCACAAGTCACGAGATTTCTCAATATGTTAATTCTGATGTTTCTAAGAATTTTATGTAGCATTAACTAACATTCGAAACTAATAATAAAAATTCGAAAAATATAGTGCATCACACTACACTTGACTCGATCCCTACAAAAAAAAACCACGTAATCCGTGAAAATATAATTAGCCAGCTTCGGCAATGATTTCTTACATACCTATGGTAGAAAGTCTCCGGCTGTTTTCATTTAATCGGTCAATCAAATTCTATAAATTGCGGAAATTTCTTCGGGTTCCGAAGTTTATGGTCAATTTTGGAGCAACGAGAATTAAATAGAAACTCACTTTTCCGATACATTAGAAGATATTACGCGTTTCGCGTTCTCAATTTTTCCTCGATCGTGTCTTATAAATGCAATTAATTAGCGAAGTCGAGAAAGGAAAAGCGACGACCCTTTTTATTGGCCAGGTAGGTATATTACCCGCGGTAGAAGCGCAGCGCGTTCTTTTTACACACGATCGGAATACTGTAATCTAGTTCTTACCGGAGGATTTTTTCGATTTACGAGGTAGTTTCTCTTGTGTGGAGCAAATGAGAAAATCGTCCGTTGCCTATAAAATCGCACGTTTTATTACCTAATAACCCATTGCCATTATATTCGAAAAATCAAATCTAATTCATCCAGTATAACCAGATCTTTTCCTATCTTGTTTCAAATGACGGTAGGGCAATTCTCAAATGTTCAGAAAAATGGCTGCCGCGAGCTTGTAATTCGCACGATTTCGTGAAAATTTTCCGCAGATAATCTAGAATAATAGTTCCTTGCAGGGGGACCCTCGTCTTAAATAAAAATCAAATTTTGGCCCAACAAAAGAAAAATCGAAATGCGCTCGATACACTTACGGGCAGCGGCGGCGCGCCCTGCGCAGGGCCTCCTCGCGTCGACTGTACAATCTCCGGATCTTCGATTAACTTGTAATTCGCCGAGATTCCCGGCGATAGTGTCGACCGTCGGGAGACACCCGATCTCTCGTTAAAAATTCCATCGACGCCGATCAGGTTTCCCCGAATCATCGCGTCCAGCGTCCCGGTAATTTACTAACTCGCGTCCCGTGGTGCACGCGCGAGAAGGACGAGACGGAGAAAGGACGAGAAACGAAGAGAGAGAGAGAGAGAGAGAAGAGGTGTACGGATAGGTGGGAAGGGGACAAGTTATCGGAGTCATCCGATCGATAAATTACAGTCAAGCATATGAAAGGCAGCGGGTAAGGACGATGCGTGTTCCCGATCGAGCGGCGTGTCTGCCACCGTCGCGCGGTAATAACTCCGCGGACGTTTATTCGCGACAACGATGGATTCGTACTGCGCAAATTATCAGTGATTAATCGAGCCACGTTCCTCCCGCAAGGACGAGGAAGCGGAAGAGGCAGCTGCGTGACCCTTGCAGCCATAGGACCCCGAATCTGTCGCCGCAAAGTGGACCGACAACCCCCTTGGCCCCCTCAACACGGTCCACCTAATAACACGTTGCCGGGCTCGCCCAGCCAATATATTAATTACCGCTCAATATATTAATTACTGACCCTGTAATCACGCCGGTACGCGTCGTGGGATCTCGCCGAAGCATCCTCGCGTTCTCCAAAACGCCCTCCGCCCCTCGTTCTCCACGCTCGCCCCCTTATCGACCCCCTCGGGGCCCCGGTTTCTTCTCCCTTTTTTCCCGGCCCTGGTATCTTGATTCCGAGCCCGAGCCGCAGCAATTTGGGACGGTTCCAGGGGATCGATCACGGAGATCTTTAAGGGATTGACGATTTCATGAAACAACTCCACCCGGCAATTTGATTCCCCGAGCAACGAGCGCGAGAGTGCAATTTTTTTCTCTTCTACGTCGATCGCTCCCTCCAACGGGACACTCGATGTTCACGCTTTCTCCCCGTGAAAAAGTTATTACGATTGGAAAAACATTTTTAGGAATGCACTAAAGTATATTACAGCTAATCCCTCAATCCAATTCGGCATTAAATTAATTGCTGTCTACGGAAAAATGGACAATAAAAGCGATCGTACTGTGTTTTACGACTTTTACTCGGGTTGGAAACGTTAACCTCTATCCCATGATACTCTAACGGTCGTTTTCCTCTAAAAACACGATTGTTATGCGAATAATGTAATTCTATATAATTTCATCTAATGATAGTCTGGAGCGCAGACAATAAAAGCGATTGGAGAATATTTTATCATTTCTGGTCGATTAAAACTGGTAAACTCCGTGCAATGTGAAGTATTTTGTTCAAACGGGATACAAATATTCGATAATTCAACGTAATTTCAGATAATGCTAGTCTATAAGATAGACTATAAGTGTAATAGGAGTGAATTTCACACTTTCACTTACAGAAGAGTGTCAACCTCCAGTGCAGTTGTCCTAGGTGCTCAGTGAAAAGAGTGTAAAAATGAAATTGATTTTCCGAATGAAAATTTTTAATTGAATGTCTGAGTGCATCGAGTTCTTATTATTTTTTTTAGTGTTTTATGAAGTATTAAATTGCAAATGTTGAACAATATTTTCTGTAATTTGATCATCCACTGTAGTTTCAAAATTTTTAGTATCCCGTCCTGACTTTTATTTAATATTTTTGAGAGGTAGCAAATAATATGTACTTTATGCAGTTATTTGAAAGGTCGTTTCTATCGCTATCGTAGAATGATCGATCGGAAGCGTAGAATCGGCGAGCACGGGTGATTTCAACGCGCGGTAATGCGATATGACGCGATGTATCAGTGACATCGCCGCTTCCCCGGGAGATCCTTGATAAGAATAGTAATCGAGCATTAAGCCGAGACATTAAAACAAGCGGTAATGATAATTGGTGCTAGTCTAAGAATAGAAAGACGATCATCGTTACAGCTGGATCGTTTCGCGCAAACGATCCCGCAAGAAGAATATCCTCTTGCTTAATATCGATCGGCCGCAGATTCTTTTCCGCTCGCTCCGTAACAATTTACCCTCACAAAACACGAATATTACTTCCTCCAGATGCGCTCTGGCCATCATTCTAATAGATCATCACCAACATCCGACCGGGTTTTATTCGAACCAATTAAAATGCGAGCGGTATAAAATTATTAGTTACTTGCGGCGCAGCTGCGATGCTTTTCAAAATAAAATTAATGTGGATTCCATCTGGCTTTGTGAAACCATTAAACGCTATTACATAACTTCGTCGATGCAATTTAATATGTTTACAGCATTTTGGAATGAATATAATTTTTTGAAGGAACATTGGTTCGACTAGATTTCATGGCAAAAATGTGTAGATAGAATTTAAAACTGTGTGGGGGTTTAAAAAAGTATATGAATGTATCATTTTCAATTTACTAAAATTAATACAGGCAGAAAACATTTCTGCTCATTCAGAACGTTTTCCACGCAGATCCGCAGTTGAATAATAACTAGAGTGCGGATGTTTATGCAATTTTCAATTTTTTTAGGAAAATTTTAGGAAAGTGGAAACAAGTAAAATCTAATTTTCAGTGATAGTGGATCTAGGATAAATAAAAATTGTACATCCTAATAATATACATCCTAAAAATAATTTTAATCCTTCATTACTCACAGGGGTATGTGACTTCCAGTAAATTAAAGATAATTCTCATCAATTACTCTTACTGCTTAAGAATTAATTATTTAATTTATAGGTAGTCCAGAGTGTCTCGCAAAATTCGAGTAATTTAAAAAATGGGCGGTGCAGAATTAAAATTGCTATAATAATTTGGAGGTCATCCGACAACTGCAATGCGCCACAGTGTGACAAAGAGCGTTTCTCTTGAATATTTTTTCGGGAACCGTTATAAAGGAAGGAAGCGCGCGAAACGTTCGGATGATACTTCTCGAAAGTATCTGAATAGCGTTTCATGTTCGGTTCGGGTCGTTCTTTCCCTTTCCTGCTTAACGACGTGCTTATCCTCGCGAGGAACTTATTACACGCTCGTAAGGACCCCGCATGTAGGATGCAGCCAGGGTGCTCGCCACCGTCAGCCTTGCACTTTTTCTGTCATTAGTCAGCCTCGACGGCCGACGACAGCGGGATAATGCACGCCCCAAACGGCACACCCACGCACGGTAGATAACGATTTCGCGCGCGCTTGTTCTAGAACTCCCGCCGGAAACTGGGGGACTGTCGTCGTTATCTTCGACACTGCCTAATTTGCTTTGTGCGCGCGAATCTTCGGCCGATCCTTCGCTCCTCGCTATCTCAGAAAATTCTTCGACGCGATAAATACGTTTGCGGTGTTATGTCCCGTACACGCATACATAGATTATGATTATTCCAAAATGGAAGCTACGAGTCCCGCAAGTTAAATTAACTTTTTTTTTTTGTTGTGTCTGTAACACGGAAGTGTAGTATTGCTCATAAGAACTAAAATTGTTGCGTGAAAGATTCTAAAATAATACAGTGGTTAATTGGAGCGCCAGTTAATAGGAACAGTCGCATAATTGGAGCAAATACTGAAACGAAAACTAGAATACAGCATTGGGATAGTAGATCGCTATATCGAGGCAAATTATCCGGTCCCAATTAACCGGAATCCACTATACTGCATTGTCTTTTAAACTTTGAGTGGGTAAATCCCATTTTAAAGTTTGAATAGTATCGGCACACTACATTTCCAATTTTCGACAGTGTCTATATCTAAATTGTCACAATTCCGTAACAAAAAATCCTGTTAATAAACCTGGACTAATTTTTAGTCTCTATTTCCGCTAACGTTCTTCTTAAATATTTTTTATACCGGGTGACGAGACGTGTTAACACTAGAATTACCGAATCCACCAAAATGGCGGATTGCTGATTTGTTCTTCTACAGTTCGTGAGGTTACAGAAAATTTTGAATATACTTTATTCAAGTTCTTTATTATCATAAAGGAATATTAAAAACTGCACGTCCAATATTCTCTTCGATTCCATGATGAGATCTTCGTGCAACGAAAATGCCAGTTTCGATCAACATAATTGTCTCAATCAGATTCGTCGGGGTGAGGTTAAAACAGCCATCACAGCTGCCACGAAAGAGACACAAAGTAACGTGGACTGGCGAGGACTAATTAAAAAGCTCGAGAATTATTCGAACGATTCGGGTGACCGTGAAAGAGGGTAGAGTTTCAGGGTAAAGGGAGGGGGTCATTTGTCTGTATCGTCGTGGAGATCTTCATTCGCGTTCCGACGCTTAGCATTCTATACCTAGATTGCGGGTAATTTACCAGCAAGAATTCCCGAAACGCCGCTCGTCCAGCCGAGGATCCAGATAAGCGACCGGGTTCGGCAAGATCCTCGGATCGCGATAGCGGATCGATCGCGCGGGAAAAACGGACTGGAACGGCAGCGAAATCGTGAACCGCGATGCTCCGGAGGGGCTCGCATACCGAGCGGGGTCCGCCGATGGCCCGATACCGGGTCGGAATTCAAATGAGACGCCGATCGATCCTGCGTCCGATCACGGACAGAAATTCGTGTCGGAGCGGGCCAAGAAGACGTTGTCTTACTCGTCTTCGTTTTCGTCTTTGTCGTCGTCGTTGGGGACCGGCTCGCGGCTTGTCAAGATCACGTCATCATGCGGAGGTCTTATTAAATCAAAGAAGCCGATTCGAGCGCGCGATAAGGGCGTACCTGTCGACAGGTGGATTCGTTTCTCGGTCGAACGTTACGGGAGCGCTCGCGATCGTGCCGATAAGCCGGTTTAAAAACCTAACCGAGGACGTCACGAGTGTCACGCACGCCGGCTCGCTGCTACTTGTAACTATGAGTGATCAACACGAACGATACCGCGGACGATGTGATTAACAAGCCCGGGAAGAAATTATGGTTCGATCGTGTCGTCGATAGTTTCAGCCTGTTGGCCAGCATCGCGGTGATATATGAACACGCGGGCCGGGTTCTGCGGACCCGCGACGAACAATGCTATACGCCTCCCGTTTAACGAAGAGACAATTGTGGGAGGACGGAGCCGTTCGCTAAAGTGTGAGAACGATTTTAGGTCGCCTGATCCAGTGGCTGCGAGCTATTTCGCGGATGCTGAAATACTGAAAATCGTTACATCGGATTGCGAGCTGACCTCTGAATTTCTAAATTAATTTCGTACCATACATTAACAATTGGACGGTGGACTGTTCTCGTAACTATATAATTGATGACATTTAGGACCACTTGCTGCTTTATCAATTTTTTAAACCATATTCTTCAAGGTCTTTCTTGAAGATACAATTAGCAGTGGGGATAAATTCCAGTGACCGTCGGTGTGTACAATTTTATTCCGATATAAGACAACGCCTTTTATTTCGAAATAAGAAAATTGCTATCCCCTTTTCTTTTTCTTCATTCGAAAGACGAAGAAAGCCGGTCCCTGCCATCGTCTTGTACCGTATGAAAACTAGAGAAATGTCGGTGTGGGTCAGAAATGACTCCGGTATAGGCCTAGAACTCGCAGTAGTCCGAGGCTTAATTTTCGCTCTGAATGCAGCAGCTGTTTATTTAATTAATTCTCCAAGAATTGAACAATTCAATGACAATTTCGATACTCTGGGTCAAAATAGATCCGGACTCTTCCGTCGGAGAATTGAAGCTTTGAAAACCGTGACTTTGTTAGGTAAGAGTCTATACCAGGCATTGAAGTCTCCGAGAAGTTTACTCTGTGGGCACCTAATTTTGAAGTTTTAAAGAAAACTAAAATCAAAAAGCAGAACTGCCTAAAAATTTACAGATTTACAAAAAAAATATGTAAAAGAGTAGAATAAAGAATTAAATAGAAAGAAATTGTACTGTACGTCAGTCGATTTCGCGTTTTCGCAAAGTTTTGATGGATTCCGCGTGCAAGAAATGCCTGAAAAGATAGTAGAAAAACTAATTGGTTCCATCGTCGTCTCTCGACAGTTCCCGCCAACCCGATGCAGCGATACTGTAACAAAAACCGTGACATTATCAAAGAAGTGTCACCACTGAACAGCGAAGTCTCCTAGCGGTTTATCTACTATCGGTCGTTGCAATCTCGAGGAAGTTTCCTCCCACCGTTACTCAATATCGAAGTCCGCAGCAAGAACACAGACCAGCAGACATTGAAACTCCAAGCAGCGTTGTCGCAATCGGCCATCGAAATCTCGAAGAAGTTCCTTCGACTTCGACTCTGAGGAACATGCTGCGACTGCTAGGCCACCGGGGACTTTAAACAGTGTTGACCGCACACTGCCAGGCATCGACGTCTGCCAGCAATGTTGCCAATGCCACTGAAATCTTCGCGGAATCGTTTAGGTTCTGATTTTTGCTGATCGGTAGACTGGGGGTTTAATGCGTCAGAGAAGAAAATTAATGGGTTGAATACAGATGGCAATAGAAATTTTACTATTAAACTGGTACTATTAAATACTGGCACTGGTGCTATTTTACTGGTACTATTAAATTATTTTCGACTCACTGAGATGGTTAACCACTTACACTACCACACCCAGTATAGACGAACATTTCCTTTAAATCAAAATGGTATATTCTGTTATATTCTAGTATATTCTGGTATATTATGGTATATTCTAGCATACTCTAGTATGTTCTGGTATATTCAGGTATATTCTGTTATATTCTACTATATTCTGACATACTCTAGTATGCTCTGAAATGTTCTGGTATATTCTAATGTATTCTAGGATAATGTGGTATATTGTGTTAAGTTCTAGTATATTCTGGTATATTCTAATATATTCTGGAACATTCTGTCATATTCTAGTATATTCTGGTATATTCAGCTATATTCTGGTATATTTTGTTACATTAAAAAATACAAAAGCATGCAGTAATCCCAAATTTCCTTCTCCTCCTGAGAAAGTATGAACGACAAAGAAGTTCCAGTTACTTTATCATCATAAAATGCATCATAGGTCAGGAGGTTAAAGGAGGAGATTATATTTTCACGTAACTTCGGTGTCTAACGATTCAGACAATTTTCATTTCCCATAAAGATCGCTAAAGCGTTTGACGTTCGATCAAAACGGTAAAGGAGGTTCACCTTTATTCCGTGGCACGTTTCTAATTAATATATCGCAGCATAGAGGTGAACTTAAGGAGTTCGCGGAGAGCACACGTTCCCGCAACATTTTCCACCTACGTCCGTTCGTTGCAAAACGAGCGCCGCCAATCAACGGGAATGTAGAATGATTCTTCCACGTTTCATACGTCGCGAGGGGAACGACGACGGCGACGCGACAAAGGAATCTCTTCGACGTATTGCGTCGAGATCGGAATGCAGGTGGAGGCGTCGTGACCGATTGCGATCGTTTCGCGCGCGCGTCCGTCGCAGATTCTCGATACATTTAAATCGCCTCGTTTGCCTCGATCCTGGTCCCCCGCCATTTCTTTTTCTCCCTCAACCCTTCCACGGACGCGCGATAAGCTCTTGACGGAAATGATTTTTCGGCGCGAGAGGCCTCGGGGACCACCGCCGACGTGGCTCCATCCGCCGACACGATTTTGAACGTGCCACCACGAAGTGCAAGAGCGGCGTGGAACGAACGCGCGAAGACAACGGTATTATTTCGCGGACGGAAAAAAAAGAATGGTGTAAAACGATCGTCTACCGACAGAAACAATGAATCGAAACGTTGGCATTCGGTGGTGACGTCGACGCGATTGAATTTATCGATGCCCAACGATAATTTTCATATTTTTGCGCTAGTTGTGAATTAAAGTGAAATATCGAAGTTTGGTTACCTAGACTTTGGAAAGAAAAAAAAAGATTTAAACATTTATTTGTTCTCTTAATAAGTTGAATAAGTCATAGTTTAATTTTCACTGTACTGTGAATTCTCGGTATATGTGAACCGGGATACACCCCCCGGTAGTGGGGATAATTCCGCGACTTTTATCATCGAGACCTTGGCGACATATATAGAGAAATCACTGTATTGTGTGACATTTTTGTCACGAATGCATAAATTCCCAGCATAGTAACACATGAGATACATTAACGAGTAGGATAAATGGTTTTCATCAATTAAGAGAAACGAGGGTTCAATAAAAATGTATTTCTGCTATTAACGGTTTTAATCAATCGAAAATAGCGTAATAGTGTTCGTTAACTGATATTTCCGAGGTTGCAATAAATGCATAAAATCCGTGATCTAGTAACAAAATATCATTTAGGATTAAAAAATATTTTCTCTGTGCTTGTACATATTTATGAGAGAATTTTATAATAGATTCTTATAAAGTACGTTTATAAGATAGGTAATATGATAGGTTCTTATAAAAGAACGTAGTGAATTAATGCAACACTATTATTTTGATGTGTACGAAATAAATTGCGAGAACGAGAAGTTGCATGTCAGTTTGCGGTCCAGTTATTACTGATTTGAAACGAGGATGCAGCGAACATTTTTGGTTGCGTGTGTCGAAATACTTTCGGCTCGACTTCCGTGAGAAAATGCTTCTGGAGCATCTCCGGGATCAGAAACGGAGTAAGTCGTGCAGGATACAGAAGCTGGATCGGAGCGGGCTCGCGATCACTGCTCTTTGCGACTCAAGCCGCCCACGAGAAACCATCAATTATGCCGAATGATTCCCGTAGCCGGTAATTACCGGTAGCCAGGCCCGATTTATGCCAGCTGCCGCAACAACGTCGCGAACCGATCGATTGTTTAACGCGCCACAGTGAACGGGAATTGTGTACATAGAGTAGCGTGGTCTCGAAGCATGCCAATCTTTTTTTCAGAAAACCAACGACTCGCATAGTCACTTAATGACTCGTCTTGGCAGACTCTGGGTAGATTTTTTTACTTTCCAAAATATATTAGCTTGTCAGAGCAGTAGGGTCAACTATTTCGGTTGTGATCCATCTTAAATTAGGTTTACCTAAATTCTATTTTAACGCATTCACTGCTTTATCTAAACTGATCTAATAGCTCCTAGACACCTTCACAGCTATCTTATTAACCCCTTGCACTACTACTTATTTTGTGATTATAATGATTAGAAATTCTTCATCGTTCAGAATTTCATATGGCGCCGTTGTATGTTGATGCACGCATTCAAAAGGTTAATATACTATTATTTTATTTTTTTTCTATGAGCACATAAACCTAGGAAGTGAGGAACGGGCTTGCCACTCCGCGCAGTCAAATCTACAGAACTCGATCAATAGAAATCCCTAATTATTAACCAACTTATTTTCAGGAAGGTCGACTACCGAACAGGGGCCTAAATAAGGCACGCTTATCCCAGCATCGACTTCAATATTACAATTTCTGATTTCCGGTTCACCTAATCTCGACCCACAGTACCATTCTCCATTCAACGCTGGCCGTGTTCGGAAAATGAGTGGTGCCGGGGTTTGATCTCGAATTCCCATCGTTCCGCGGAATCGAATCCCCCGTCCGGTTGCCTCATCGAGTGTCGGTCGGGTTCAAGATTCTCTCATCGATCGATCCGACCGGGTTGCGACGCGCGTTGCTCGCGGTGCTCGCGGCTTGCGAGTCCATCGGCCGATGGTAATTAACCCATAAAGGAGAAGGAGAGCCCCGGCGCGAGTGGAGGCCGTGGATCGGGTGCACACGCGTGTGCACCTTGTGCACGTAGAGGAGAGGGCAGCGGCGCGGCGGAGATCACTGCGCGCCGGGGAAAGACAATGGAACGAGGCGTTCCGATCGCTTAACGGTATAGAAATATCTTCGCCACTCGGGCCCCGACAGAGACAATCGCGGGGAACCCGGGGGGGAGCAGGTCGACGACGTCTTATTCCCGCGGCTAAGGTCGTACCCTTATACGCGACGGTGTTGTATATAATGCAACGGCAGGGGGCACGGGGGGCGAGGGAGAAAGGAGATGGACGAGAGGCTTGAACCCACGTCGTGCGGGAGCCGGCAGGTTCACCACGGTTTAAGCTTGAGGATGATTAGAAAGCAAAAGATCCCACCGTCCTCCCTCCCCTCTTATCCCTCTGAGCAAGCTTTGCGCGCTAGATCACGACTCGTCCTCGCTCCTGCGCCCTCGGCGGAGGACATTTTCCATCGTTGTCGTCGTCGTTACGCCGATATCTGGCCCAGAAAGCTTCTTCCACTCCGATCACGTGTGAACATCGCTCCGAGCAAGTTAAGGATGGCTACGGCCCGGTCTCGTCTTCCACTTGGTTCGTTCTTGATCCTCTTCGTGTTCGATCTAATCCACCTGACTCCTCGTGGCGACACGTTGTTGCGGGTAACGACCAGAGAACGGATCCTACTGCCTTCGCCGCTGATCGAGTGCTACCTGGCCGCTACAGAGAGGGAATGTTGTTCACAGGGTGCGACATGTGGAGTACTGCTCCTTGATTCAGTCTAACCTTTCCGCCACGCTGTATCGCCGTTTATACGTAAACGACACTGTAACATTTTTGTTTACATAAAGTATACTTAGATAAGTAGATTTTTATACAGTTATAAGTAGATAAAGTAGAAGTAGATTTTTCTGTATATGTCGGCAAGGCTTGGGTGATAAACGTCGCGGAATTATTCCCACTATCGCGGACTGCACTCTGGCGCCGAGAAGTATAAACATAGTCGGATATGTCTCCTACACGGCGCTGATAAGATCCGTGTTGTTGACATATATCGAGAATTCACTGTATTGTATAGGGTTACTCGAGCGAGTTTGACAAATCTACCAGAGGAAATTGATGAAATAGTGTACATTCATTCTTAAGATACAAAAATGAATTATTGCTTTTACTTATTGCCATTCCGTGAGACTCAGCTCGACGAAGTTTATTTTAGTTGGAACAATTTATACGTCACTCAAGTGATTTTCCATAAGAATGTAAAAAAACTCGGACAGTAGTTAATCCATTTGGCACATAAAAATATGTCAGTATGTAATAGAAGAGTAAAGAATCAGAAAAGGTTGAGGAAGGTAGAGATATAAAATTTAATGAGAGAAAGAGAGAGAGAGAGAGAGAGAGAGATTGATATAGTGTTTTCTCGATATTTGTCCCAAGTATCTAACGGATAAAAGTTCAAGGACTCGCGAGAGTCCACGAACCTCTAGCTGTCCTTTCGGCATGGATCAAAGAATAGTGTCTCCTGGCCAATATTTGTCCCTGGTTAGACCCGTGTTGCGGACATATATCGAGAAACCACTGTGTTTGCAGGACAATTGCTCAACTTACCTTTGTTTGTCTCTGCCTCATAATACAAAAGACTGTCAGGACTTACAAGAAGAATAAAGAACGAGGAAAAGTTGAATTAGGTAGAGATTAATTTGTAGAATGATTGGTAATTGGAGAAAAAATTCGGTTTGGCGGAAAAATTGCGGAGATTCGAGCGTCGCCTTCCCTTATTCGTGTGACACGTGGAACCACCCAGGTAGCCGTGTGTAACCAATCCCCGGGACGGCGTGCCAAGTGAATAGGTGAGAACGAATCCAACGAATACGTCCGTCGTGTTACGACAAAGACAACGCGGGGCCACTCGCTATCGGTGTTTCGCGCGAGCGCGAGATAAGTAAGTGCTTTAATTTATTCGAAACACCTCGGTTATTAATCGTCCGCTCCGTCGACTCCGAGTGTCTCTGTTCCGCCGTCTCTCGCCGTCCTTCTCGAGCACCTTCGCGCTCCCTCTTCCCTTTTTATTTCTTCCTACTCTCCTAGTTATACCTTTTTCTCTCCCCCTTCTCACTTCCTCCTTCCCCGTGTCCTCCAGGTTCTTTCGTTTCTCATATTTCATCGCGATTTTTGCCGACCGAGACTTTCCTGAATCCGCTTCGCGTATATTCCTTTCCTCCTCCGATTTTATTTCTGCTGACCAACGTATTGATAATTTACACATTCGCCGGACGGGAAAGTGAGCTTGAACTCGCGTAAAAACGTGACTTTTGCAATACTACAGCAATAATACGTAGTTTCCATTCGAGGATCATATACTTTCATTTCAGTAATTTTGTGGTTAATGAGCTCGAACTTACGTAAAATCAATATAACTTGTTAAGAGCAGTACAGCTTTCTCACACACACACACACACACACACATTAAGGGTGATGGGAAATGATATTTTACACTGCATGACTTCGAATTTAATTAACAACGACTAATTATTAATCTTATAATCGTAGTGTGCCCCGTACTTATTCCACAATTTCTGGGTATGATTTATTCCAGATTTTTAATTCCAGATCTATCCCAATAAATCGGTAGCATATCGAGGCGCCCTAATCAACGTCTCAAGGTTACATTAGCTGGATCAATACTTACCCTCGTTACCATTTCAGAATTTCGACGTTACCATTTCAGAATTTCGACAAGAGCAAGTCGACGTTTCAGGGCCGATTAACTAGGCTAGCAGCGACCTTCGCAGCTCGAGCACTTCCGCCTCGATTCCCGATGCGCCGGTAGCGATGCGACGTCTTCCGCAAAACGCTCCCCAGCAATGTGGGTCAGGCAAGCGGCGATCAGCCCTCGGGTCCCCTCACCTTTTCGCCTAATCGGACCGCTCGGAATTCGACACGTTCGGTAAACGGTCCTTGGCGGAGGCTGTTGGGTGTCGCGAGCACTACAAACACTGGGTAGTGTTTGCGGAACCATTAGAAGGCTCGTTAGGTGTCATTGCCGGCGATATCAGGGGGCCATCTTCGTGGTCCTCGCGCGGAGCGGCTTCGGCGTCGTCCTCCTGTCCGCTCGTAACCGCGGCTCGGACACGAAAAGCCGGGCCGGCTAGCGCGGCTCACACAATTATGCATCCGCGGAAGACAGAACATTAATTTATGGTTGAAATAAGGGCCCGGCGTGTGCGCGCGCGTGTCGGCGCGTCTGTTGGCGCGGACGAGCGTGGGCGCCGTGAGTGGCTCGCTTAAAACATTTCTCTGGTTCAGCTCTCCGATGCGCGCCTCCAACGAGCTCCGGCCCCGAGACACGGCCGCGTGTTCGTTATTTGTACCCACGTATTTATATGCATATATAACTGCCCCATGTGCATATATACATATTATATACGCGGCCCCGTATGTACGCGAGCGCGGTTATATCGCCAGAGTCGGAATGCATACACACGTACCGAGACGGGGACCAACCTCTTAACCCGTGCCCTCGCGGCCTCCGAGATATCTGTTGCCCTAGCTGACACCCTCGGACGTTCATCAGGAGGCTGAGGGATGGACGTTGCACCAGCAACATTCGGAATCGTGATGGGAAACGGCCGGAAGTCGCGGAACGTTCGAGATCGAAAGGTTTCGGCAGTTTTCTGCAGTCGATCATCTGTCCTCTTACAGGGCTTCCAACGGCTCTGAAAATGACTATCCATTAGGTTTTCGCATAAGAAATTTCCGAATTTTAGCAGTAACGTTATTTTTAACTGAAGCTTACTGATTCCAGTGTGTACCAACTTAAGGGGGCCCGCAGGCATTTGGCCTTGACTGTCACGCTATGTTACGCTGTGCCTTTTTTTCTAGGCATTTTATGTTTTAAATAAGTAAGTAATCAATTAAAAATGCATATCACCGTGTTTGTACATGTCTTGGCTATGTCTGTCCAGAGCCTTTTTTCGATACGAACACTAAATCTCGCGAAATTAAGCGAATCTCTCTGCGGCAGCCATCTTGTGACGTCATCCCTGCTTCAGAAAGCGAGATTTCTGCCGAATATTACAAATTACTTGACGATGAGGTAGAAATTCGCAATTCGGACTTTTAGGAAACACAAGTAACCATTTTTAAACTGCTCATTGCAATATTGAAGCGTCAATTTGACAAGATTTTGACCTTTGCAAGTTCATATACGTATATGGATTTCATGTATGTGTGTCGTTACACACAGTCGACCTGCCGGCCCCTTAACCCTCATATTTTGTCAACGAACGAAAAATTTATGGATTATATTACGGGTATCCATAAGTAATCAATTATTTGCAAAGAATTTGGTTTGCCTTTAGTTCTGTACAGATCGTTGAAGAGGAAACACGTATTCTTTTACAGTTTTCGGTAAAGCAGCTTGTGTTAAAAATGTTCTAAAAAGTATAATTTTTGTTTACAACCCTGTAATAAAATGACGGCGTCCGTATCTTCCGAGGATCATATTCGTCATTGTATACTTTGTCATTTTCATGCGGAATTTAATTCAACGGTAACAACGAAGAAAATTTGCGATCTCTATGGAGATTTATTAAAGGTCAACAAGTGTCAACGTTGGTTCAGAAGGTTTGCTCCTGATGATTGTGATCCCTCTGACAGGCCTCGAAGTGGACGACTAGTTGAATTTGATAATGGCACCCTAAAATCTCTAGTGGAAACTGATCCAAAATTAAGTATACAAGAATTATCGAGAAGCCTTAGGTCCACACGGTCAACTATACAAAGACACCTACACGAAATGGGAAAGGCATATAGGCAAGGAATATGGGCACCGCATCAATTATTATCTGAGACCAACAAGAATATTCGTCGATCGAGATCAGTCGAGTATGACGATCACGTCAGTAGAGATCCATTTCTTAGTAGAATTGTTACCGGAGATGAAAAATGGATTCTTTGTGATAACATAAAGCGTTCCAAGCAATGGCTTCCTGCAAATCAAACCGCAATATCAACACCTAAACCTAGCTTATCACTTAGAAAGGTGTTACTGTGCATTTGGTGGGACTGTTGTGGCATAATTCACTTTGAATTGTTGAAACCTGGAGAAACAGTTACTGCTGAGTTGTATTGGCAGCAATTACATCTGCTGTATTTGGAACTATTAAAAAAGAGGGCATCTTTAGTCCACAGAAAAGGTGTGATACTGCAAATTGACAATGCTCGGCCTCATGCCGCGAAACTCACTCAGGAAAAAATCAAAGAATTGCAATGGAAAGTTTTGCCTCACCCCCGTACTCACCGAATATTGCTCCCTCTGACTATCATCTTTTCAGATCTCTGGAGCATCATTTAAGAAATAAAACATTCACTTCTGTAGAAGATGTAAGGGGGATAATCATGAATCCTGGATTTCTATTAGAGGGCTACTGAAAATTTGCAGGAAAGATGGCAAACTGTCCTTGACAATGATGGAGATTATGTAATAAATTAAGAAATAAAAACTTGAATTTATGACAGAGTTTGTTTTAGATTTCGAAATAATTGGTTACTTATGGGCCCCCCTAATACCACGATCAAAATTTAATTTTTTCTCCTCTCCGATTTTAAATTTTTTCTAACCTTCGTTTTGGGTCTCGTCTAGTGGGCTAGTTTCGTGGACCGTTCTCCCTAACAATTTACTGCTCCCAATAACCTCCGAAAGCGAAGTTCGTTTAGCATGACGCGTGAATCGGTGAAGAAATCTCGACAGGTGATCGTTCGGTAGCCGCGTGCCATTGAAACGAGAGCAACTTCATCGATCGCCAGTCAGCATTCTCATTCATAAGTCTTGATTTCCATACGGGCGATGTGATCGCGATCGAGCATAGTCGAACACAATGTACGGTACGTACTACCGAGGCAGGCTCCGAACGGCGGTAGTAATCGCGGGTCGTACCGGGTATTAGAATTCGCGTCTACCGAGTCGCGACACGCACGCGCGCGCATGCACGGAGAGTGCGTGAGACCATAAATTAAAGTTCGCGACGATGGCGTCAGCCGGTGTTTTCCTTGCACTTTGCATACGTAATGGTTGTTAATCGTCGCGCGAAGCGCCGTTGCACGGCGTCGTATAAATCGGGGCGGCCTTAGATGCGGCGGCGATGACAACGAGACGCGTACAAAAATAACGTTGAAAGCGAATCGGGGAGAGTTCAAGAGCGAAGGCCTCTCTCGCTTTTGCCCGATGAAGCGAGACGGCGAGACCGGAGGGACGAGGAGACAATGGGTCGAATGCAAATGCACGCGGACGTGAGCGACATCCCGATCCCCCCTCCCCTCCCCTTCTGCCCCGTACGTTCGACGAACGGAACGAGAAGCGATGTTCTGTCTCATCGGGCTTTATTCATCGCGGTGAATTCAAGAATCCCAAACCCGACCACTTCCTGTCCATCCCAGCGGTATAAATTTTCATCGCGAGTCGCGGACGGTTCGTGAAACGATTTTTATTGCACCTTCGGGGCCGCTCGTGAAAATTCAATCGCCTCGCCACTCCGACTTCGGGGAAGGGACACTTTGTCGCTGAATAGCTAATTCCCCGTTTCCGATTGCGAGACAGTTTTGCCTTCTGCTTGTGTCGACTTCCTTTCGCAAATCCGATTTTAGCACTCTCGCGTACGCGAGTCTAGCCTAGTCTACTGAACACTAAACCTATCACGGCACTAAAATGATCGGTTTAATATTTCACAATCATTGGAACTATAAAAATTCATTTATGGGAAATCGTGAAATAAATTTTCTTGTCCAAGCATTTATTATTTTGAAAATTACAGACAATCTGAATAAATTTAGGATTACCATGTTTGTAAGGCAATATTTAATGCTTGGTAGGTTTGGTGTTAAAATCGCAATTTCGCTGTAAATCTTACTCCTTCGAAATTTCCTTTCACGTTGCGAAAATTTCCTTTAATATTTCTAGAGAGCGAAGAGCGAATAGAAGTGTAATTAAAACTGTTACACTTATATGTACCATTCTATACAAAGGAAGGTGAAGTAAAATATCTAGAAAACAAACGATTTTCACAGTCCTTCGGTTGTTGAATTAGGACCGAATGTATAAGTTTCACTTTTCCAGTCAAAACAACAATCACGATATTTAACATAAGCTGCCCACGCGAATACATACGTAATGATTTTTACAGCCGTCCACTGTTGAATTAGAACCAACTATACATCGAGGTTTCACTTCTCTAGCTGAAACACTGCGTCACGAGTAGACTGCGGATTGTTGTGCAAAATAAAAATTGTCTGCATTAATTGCTACACAGAGAAGCTATTATGTTCGCCAGAGACTTCATTCGGTTTTCGAGTAGATCCAAAAATATATAATCAGACTCGATTTGTTTTCGAGCTTCAGGAATTCAAATAGAAATACAGAGAATTCCCGATATATGTCAACAACACGGGTCTTGCCAGCGACATGTATCATCCAGGAGACATACCGTGTTATGTTTACACTCCTCGGCGTCCGAGGCCTCTGGAGCTTCACGACCCCGCGGTAGTGGAGATAATTCCGCGACTTTTATCATCCAAGCCCTGGCGACATATACAGAGGAATCACTGTAAAGATCTTTGTCCCGAATCGACACGAAATAAACTATCTGCGGCGTTTGATAACAGATTGCGTTCAAAATACCTCGTATGGAAAAAGGCAGATACAGAACAACCTTGATGATCGTCGAACAAGTGATCGCTCCTTACATCATCTTCGTTACTTTCATCTCGATTCCGCTCCGATTGCCCGCTCGGCCGTCGTCATCTCGAGCACCCCCTCGACCAAGATAGCCGGGAGTCGCTGTGGATACTCGCGAGGGATAATTGTATCGCGGCTGCTCGAATAGGTATGACACGAGGGGGAGACGTACACGGGAAACATGCTCGCACGAACGTGCGGTTTCGCAGCCACCTTGTTATGCGCTCCAGCTTTTATCTGCCGCATCCCGCGGTGACGAAGCCGACCTGTCACTCACGCGGGGTTTGATTTTATCGCGTGACCGCTTTTGCATACGACCATGTTGTACCCGCGGCGTTCGCTTTTTTCGCGAGCACCACGATAATAACGCAAGCGGAATTGCGGGGCGACGCCCGGGCAGGATGCTCTTCGGAGAAAACCGAACAAGTCGACACTTTGTTCTATTCCGCGAACTAATTCGACGCTGCGTGCTAATTCGACGGACATTTCCTTGCGATTGACGGTGCGACTTGGTACGAATCGAGTTTATGCATTTTTTGAGAAAAAATCGTTTAAAATCGGTTATAAAATCTAAGAGTATTGTTCCATTATTCCCGACTTATTAAAATTATTCAAAGAAGAAATGCATTCTCCTTTAGCTTCTGCCCCTCGTTATCTATTTAGACAGTTATTATTCTACATAAAAATCTACAGTCTAGTAATGGAGGTTTATAGAGCTAATATAATTTCCAGTACAAATATTTCAAATATACGGATGTATAAAATTCTTTCTTCGCAATTTTATATTTGAGAAAACTATGTTCCAAGCAGCGATACCAGATTCTTGAAATAGTGCAGGAGATACTATAAACGCGAGTAACGTCACGAAGCTATAGTGTAGTCTAGCCGAGAAAGTGACGTCGCGATTCAGAGGGTGGGGAGTCTATAGTGCAGTGCGGATCGTGACGTCATTGATTCCCCCACTTCTGGTGGGGCGATTCCCGACACGTGACGTCATGTGATCCCTTTGAGGGACTTTGCGCGCCAACGCTGATGCCAAAGGGGTTTGGACGTCGTTTTCTCTTCAGATGAGTTCTGCTTCTAACGTTTCCTCCGATGTGTGCATAGATTGGTGCTCGAGGCTTTCCCAATAAACCGTGGAGTTCCGGTTGGGCAATGTTTTGAAGCTCGGCAGATCGTGCAATTGGCACGTACGCGTGTCGGCCTTGATCGAGTCTGGGACATCCGAAGACGGCCGCTGTGGTCGATTTTAAGGCGATCCGTGCCGGCTAATTCGACGGTTTAAAAGCGAGCCACCATCCGGCGGAGCGCGTTCTTCGTGCGTGGCCCTGGTGCGCTCGCCTAAGGTCGTCCCGTGATGGTGACATCCGACGTGCAACGACTGGCAAAATCGCTCCCGCGGGTTCGCGAATCCACGCTCCGGGGAATCCTGTAACGTCTGACCCTGATCGAATTCCAGCGGAATACTCAATTGTGGCTTCCTCTCGGTCGTTTTCTGATCCTTATATCGATCTAGACAGTGGAGTCCCCGGGACACGGCCGGTACGCTGCATCGCTGATGAAGCTACTTCTTCGGAAGGTACCTGGAAGCTTCGAATATTTTAATACAATTATTTAGCCGTCGGTGGGGAATGCCCCTTCTTTTCCCGTTCCGAATTCATTTCGACATGATCCCTGTGCACTTGCACACCGGTTGCATAGGTTTCACTTTCCCAGCTAAAATACTACATGTAGGATCGAAAATGAAAAATTACCGCATTAATTGTGAGATACAGAGACTACGCAGCCAGTCTTTTCTTTCCCTAATAATTGCAAAATAATGCAAGAGCATTTTAAAATTGGTTAAATCTATTTTTGAAACAATAAGAACTGATAAAAGAATCGCAGCAGATAGACGCTTTATATTTCTTGAATCAGATCTTTAATTTAGTTTAATGACAGTAGTAATTTTCTTCAGTAGTACATGCTTCCCTCTGAAGATTAATTAAATATATATAGAATATATAAAAAATAATAGTAGAGGATTTGCAGATTCAAAAATCTATCGTAGAATTAATAAACATATATATGTAAAAAAATATATGTATAAATATATATATAATAGCGCAGATTTGCAGATTCAAAAATATATTGTGAAATTCAATTCCAGTGCAGCAGTGCATGCAGAAGACTTAATTGTCCAAGGGTACGAATTTAATATGTTTAAATTGTCTACGTGCAGAGTCCGGAGAGGAAGTTTGATCAAGAGATTACATGCATTTAATTTGCATAATATCGTTGGAATACACATTGGATTACAAAGTGCTCGGAAGGTTTTCTTGGTAAACTTTCGACACGAAATTGAGTTAGCGGTGTGGAGTACACCGGGGGATTGCGTTCGTCACAGTTTACGTTCCCCTTTCATTGTCGCGCGCGCGCGATTCACCGATGAGGTCTCTTAATTCCCCTCGACTCGGAACAATCACGCTCGGCTCGGTTATTAGCCACGGAATTATCGTCGCGCACCGAAATCCAGAGAGCACTGGTGCTCTTTTTAGCGCAATAAATCAAGAGGCGTGTTAATGACGCCTGGCGTCGGGCGATTGATGCACGCGGAGGCGAAGAAATTGCGGAAAATAAACGACGCGAGCGTAATGCTTAAAGCGTAATTAAGATAGCGCGTATCTACACGGGCGCAGACCTCTTCGAGCTGTCCTGCTCAAGAAACTCGACGAGAATAGATTTTTACACGCCCTCTGCTAACTTAATCCTCCCGAGCCGAACGCTATAGACGATTTTACGACATCATGGCTAAATACATTCAGATCCTTTCACATAAACTCTCTTCACGTATTTGGTCATAAAAATTCTTGTGGATCAACGTCGATCTTTTTATTAAACCAAATAGAAATGATGATTCGAAATATGTATCGATATATTTTCATCAAGTTTATAAAATTATTAAAGAAAGAAAGAAATTTCTATTGCTCTCCTATTTATTGATACAGAATATTTTTCTCACAGTGATTACGCTATACCAGAATTTAAAAATCTTCTTTCAGAAAAATAATGCTGGAAGATTTTATTCGACTTCGTTTCTGGAGGTGGTTTGCTGGTTTCAACATTGCAGCCCCTATTGAGTGAATTTGTTAAGAAATTCTCGGATTAAAATCAGTACATAAAATTAGGGAAGATTTTCAGGAAGAAAATTCTTTCCACAAACTTTGTATTCGGTTTCCGAGCTCGATCTTCCCCGGAAGTCGAAGAACGCTTCCTGTGTCTCCCAGGGAGTCTCGATCTATTCCCAGAAGAGGAGTCACGTTCGTTGCGTCGTAATACTCCCGGCTGTCAAACAAATAATGCGTCTTCACGCTAACCACTTTTCCAAGATCGACTCGTACCACTTTCCTGACACGCAGGCCCGATTCACGGCCCGATCCACTGAACACGCGTTTACAGTCAATTGTTGACTTCGGGAACCGAGGGAACTTGCGCCATTCAGTCGCCTGCGTTCGTTACTCCTAACAGTCGTCTGTCAATTGCGAACGACAATTGAAACCTGTTCGTAAATATCAAACTGGAAAAAAACGCGGAAGGGCAGTTCCTTGGACAGTGGTTCTTTCAGAGCTACGACTGTAATCGAATTTTTTCACTGAAAATGTATTAAGGAAGCAGAATAAGATAACTTAACCTGCCGTTCAAGTTCATTCACTTCCCAGAGAATTGCAGGGCGTGAACTTAGTCTGGCGGTCTTAAAGACGGCTCTCTTAAATTTTCCACGATATGGTAACTTAAATTTTATATTAAAAATATATCGTGGAAGCACTGTGATATAACTGAATTTTTATTCGGTTTTGTTCACTTACTATAGTATTGTGCGTTAAGTTATGTTTACACTCCTCGGCGTCCAAGGTCTCTCGAGCTTCGTCGCCCCGCACAGGGTATACCCCGCGGTAGTGGGGATAATTCAGCGTCGTTTATAATCCAGACCTTGGCATCATATATAGAGAAGTCACTGTATTATCTTAAATATAGAATTAAGTAACACAGAAGGGTAGTTCCCTCAAAGTTTTTGTAAGTAACCTATTGTCTCTACCGTAAAATGCACTTAGCAGTGAAGCGGTTATCAGAGAACGGCCGAGCACGCTGGATTCCGTAGATCTCGAAGATCAGGTTTGTTCGCGCGATCTAAAATAAATCGGACCGAGTTGGTATCTAGGATCGCGCGTGCGGCTCGTTTCCGGTCGGCGATTCGCATCTCGGTCGCCTCGTCCTGTAATAAGCGTATTACAATTCTACTCTCATATATACATGTTAATGGCGAATCGTAGGCGCACGTAATTGGAGAAAATTAAGACTCGTCGAATGAGTGCTCGAGATGCGCGCAAAGGCATGAGGGCCGGTTCAAAGATTGTGCCCTACAAGGACCTCTTGCTCGTGGGCGCAGGCTACTTGCCGGTCACCGATCTTGGTACAAGGAATGCGAAACAAGAAGAAAAGGACACGAGGTCCTTGCTGGGAGGACTCTGCGACAGCTCCGAACCTTGTTAAGGGATTACACATATCCGATCCGAAACTGGGTCGCACTTGACAAATAATTTCTCGTTCGTGCGTCTTTGCAGTTCGGTAATTGTGAATTAAGAATTCTAGAACCCGTCATTTTGACGGTGTTAAAGAAGAGCTTTAACGTCTGCATATATCGCGTACGAACTATTGCAATAACGAAATATTTCAATAATTCGCAAGCTTTCGAGATCGTATGTGTTTTGTAAAATAATTGTTCCAAAGGATCTTCTAAAAATTTGAACAAAAGTCAAATTATAAGATCCTGGCAGGCATTCTCCCGACAGAAAATGTATCTACCCAAACTGTTGCCATTTATTTTACGATATACACCTAAAGAAATAAATTTGTTGAATAATTTCTCGTTCGTGAGTCTTTGCAATTTCGGTAATTGTGAATTAAGAATTCTAGAACCCGTCATTTTGACGGTGTTAAAAAAGAGCTTTAATGTCTGCATATATCGCGTACGAACTATTGCAATAACGAAATATTTCAATATTTCGCAAGCTCTCGAGATCGTATATTGCAAGCGTATGAAGATATTCAATTAATGGCGCAATAATTTGCACCAGTTACCCGTTGCGTCGCCGAAGAGGAATCCCGGACCGTGTACCGATACGAGAGGATCAATTTAATCGCAATCGGAGAATCTCGAGGAGGCTTCCCCATGTCAAGGAAGCGTTCGCGTTCTCAGCACGGACAACGACGTTACCATAATCGCCTCCGTACCGTTCGATACCTGGCATCGATCGTCGCGCCGGTGCCCGTTTGCCTATCAGAAGCATCGTCGTTTCGCCGGGGTAATTACACCGGCAGGATAATTTGCGGTCTTCGCCATCCATCGTCCTACCCCTCTCCTCGTTCTCTCTTCTTCGGTGCATTGTTTTCCAACTCGGTCAATCGAGATGTCCTTCGATCGAGGATCGGCCGAGATAGGATCGAAATCTCAGGGTCGCTCGGCCGCTCTCAGGACTCTCCGTTGCTAAACGGCTCGTTCCACCGAGACTCGTCGTGTTATTCAACTGCACCTTCCATCGGACACCTGTCCACGCTCACGGAGCGCTTCGATTCTCGATTTATTCGAATCCTCCTCGCATAAACCGTTCGTTCCTTCTGTCTTCCACGCGGAAAGTTCTACTGTCAAAATTTATTCGAGTAGACAGCGATTCGACGGCTGTCTCCGACCAAGATTAAGATGTGATCGACGATCCTCTCGCGGGACAGGTGACTTTGAAATTTATAACACTTTTGCCCGCTTGTACCACACGGAAACTTGCGAAACGTACTGGAAACTATATCTTGAGTTCACATATTCTTCAACTTCGAACTCTTTAAAATCATTAAAGTTAACATCTTTATACAAGCTAAATATTTTTCTCTACATTACTTAAACAAAAGTCATGTATATCTACATTTAAAATCTAGATGTAAGTAGTAGTCAAGGTATTATAGATTATTTCACTATCCATGTTCAAACTGTAATTTACGATAGTGTCATTAGTTTTTGACAGAGACATTTTCTATTTCAATTTTCTATTTTCCTAATATTCATACAAATTGTCAATTTCTCAACAATTTAAATGGGGCGTGCTACCACAAGCCATTCGTGTTATAAATTTGAAAATCTAGATCATTCTAGATCAATAGTCCTGATAAGGACGAGGTTGTTTATCCCTCCTCAAGGAAGATACTAAAGCTACTGACTTTCCAAAAGCTGTAATGGCAGCAATCAGTTAACTTGACTATTCATAGAAAATAATTTTAAAAAATGTATAAAATCCAATAAAATGTGTACAAAAATTCCTGTGAATTCAATAAAATTCATTAAAAAGATAGGACTTAACCAAAAGTGTCGAGTTAACTTGGTCATGCAGTAGACTCGAATAGAACGCAAACAAAAAATTAAAAATTGTATCTTCATTATCATCAAGGTTAATTAAATCGTGTGTCCAAGAAACGATGCATCACCGTTCATCGTTGGAAGGGTTAAGGGACGATTTCCGTAAAATAGAAAGGGACGTTGAATCGGTCGCGAGGGGATCGGTGGCCGCGTACATGGAAAGAGGACAAATTGATGGAACAGATTCCCATGAACGGAGGCCGGAGCTCGAGGCGAGAATCCTTAATATCCCCCGCGATCAAAGACACTACGAGAGGCCAACCGATTCGTCTAGCGGAGCCTATCGTGACGATAATGAAGCGGCGTCGTCGGTGGACGATCAAGAGGATCCTGTGTGCGCCTCGCCGGTGCAGCGTGTAACGGTTATACTGGATGCGCGTTCCCCTGGACCATTCTAATATCAAGGACTCCAAGACACACGGAGACGGAACAAGGGTGGGGGCGGTAGGAGCAAATGCAATCGACCCCTGACCCGGCACGCTGAAACCTGGAGGATATCTGACTCATGACGCGCTCGGCGTCCTATCGTAGCGGCGCGTCATCGCGCGTACTCAAGCGGTTCGTCTTGCCGAGCGGAACGGGAATCCTCGCTTGAAAACCGTCCCGCGGACCAACCTCGTTAATCCGCATCCTAATAATGGTAACCTGATAGGGCACCAGCTGCTCGAGTCACGGCACTGCCGTCCCTTCTATGCCGGAAACGGTTTCTCGCAATTTCGGGCAGGTTGTCTCCCACGCGAGAAACGGGTGACATAAGTGATTATAGGCTTCGAAATTATTTCACCTATGATATTTAATTAACTGCCGAGTTAACACCTGGAAAAGCACTATACTTTTGATATTACGTATTGTAGTAATATATTATAATTTTGATTTATATACCATTATGTACTTTGACATATAACTAGATTGTAGATCTTTATGCTTTATGATAAAAATCAGAAGTTAAATGAAAATGTTATACTATCATAGTATACTAAAAGTTATACTATTTCCGACTTATAAAACTTACTAAAAGGTTTTTTTTTACATATTAAAGACCGTTTCACATTTCACCTATCCGTTTTTGTCACAAAAGCATAAAATCCTATTTATAACTAAGATTTTTTTAGATATTGGAAGACAGTTTTACGTTTGACCTATCCATTTTTGTCATAAATGCGCAAAATTCGTAGTCTATTTATAACTAATTATAATAAAGAATGTGTACGATAGCTTAAAGGGTGCGCTCGATCGGGAAGCTCGATCAATTCTCGAGGAGGATGTAAAGCGTCGGAATGATTTAGAAAAATTGTTTTCGATCGATCGACTTCTCTGAACTCTGCGTCCATTGTATTTCTCTGGACAAGTTGATCGTCCGAAAGAGGTTTCACGTTCCGTTCATCAAAAGTTTGCGGAACGTGCAATCGAATCTAAGGGAAGATCTCTCCCGTTCCACAAAGTGTGCAAAACAGCGGGACCGGCTACGTGATCGCCGATCGCAATCGTACGCGACTGGTTATGGCGTACGGGACATGATTATTGCCCGATCGGAATAATAATTGTAATCATCGCCAGGGGATAATGACGAGGTGACGACGACCGGCGGAGCTTCGGCTCCGTGGGTGACACACGGTCGCATCCACACCTTCCCGTTCGAGATCCAGTGTTCTCTGCGGCACTGTGAAGGAAAACGAGGTAATTTGGCTCAGGGATGATCTTTTATCATCGGGGCTGAATAATGGAACTACGGAGACTAATCGCTCGGATGTCTATGCAAATTTCGAATTTTGCAACGTTTACACCGTGGAGAAATAAAGGGAAACTGATTTCCCTTGTTAATGGTCGTGTCAGAAATAGAAAAAGAGTGGATCTCGTTAAAACTTTTGTTCCTTGTGGCACGTAGCATCCGCAGACTGATCATTATAGTATTCATTGAATCATCCTATGAATTGAACAGCAGAGTACAAAAGTCCTTACTTCGTTGAAGCATACGTTAGCTATTATTTTTAACACTGTTGTGTAAGAGGCACAAAAAAGCCGACAAATGAAAGCACCGGTAATCCAAGTTCAAGGCTCGATCGTTTAACGCTCGGACGATTAATCATGTCTAAACGAGTGGCCACGGAGGGGCGGGGAAAAAAAGCAATATGCAACAGGAACGAGGTGACTTAATTAACCGATTTTACAAGCGAGCGGAATTTTCTGCTCGTAGGGAGGGTTTTCGCGAACGTTTACTGCCAGCGTCGATCAACGCACCGATCATTATTCACTGACACGACGATGTCGATCGGTCGCGCGAAGCACCGGTTTTTTCTTTTCGACATTCCGGATGAATCCCGAACAAACAAGATGGAGGTGATGACGTCCGTCGGTCTCGCGCGGCTTTTATAGATCAATTTAAAGGTTAGACTCGTTAGAGCCTCGCCTTGAACCTTCGAACCTTTTTTTCCCCTGCGGCCCGGTATCCTTGAATTTTTGCTCGCGACTTTTTAGAATCGTCCGCCAGTTACTTTGCATTTCACGGATGTCCAAGGCTGCTGTCGATCCGGCTGGGATCGACCGCTTTTCCCGATCTTTATCGCCGAGCCTTTTTCATCCTGCTCGCCTAGATCGCGATGATCTTTCCCGGGATCGTCGTCGATGATTTTTCCCCCTCCTTAACCTACCTTCCGTTCCAATCCGATGGCTCAAACGTCGTTCTTCCAATGAAAAACAGAGGTGAAAAGTATCGGAAAAGTTCTTGCCGCTTCAAAGAATATCGGTATAATTTTTAGGATAAAGTGCGTCGTCGAATTTTTCGAAGAAGGTGTCCACAAAAAGAGGGAAACTACAGAAATCCATTATTTAATTTAGTTCGTACGAGAGTCGAGCGCGCGGAAGCTCAAGCAATTATTCTGTTTACTAAAAGAAGTTTTTGCCATTATTGTGCACGCAATAAATATTCAACCTACGTCCATATAACAAATTCTTTACGAAACTACGTTTTTACTCAACGATTAAAAAGTTGAAGCAAAGCTCTGCAGCACAGTAGACCGACGGTAATTCCCAGAAGGACTCGGAATCGTTAAAAATCGAAGGGGAAATGGAACAAAGCGTCCTTGTTCAGGTTCATGAAAGGAGTTCCGAACTGGCTAGAATCAACAGCGAGCTGACCCGAAATTATGCAAATGGCAACCGGTAGCCAATCGTAGCCGGGACCTTGATTCCCTGGACCATTTTTATTTTTTTTTTCTTTTACGCCAGACCAAATCAGGCCACGTCAAGGTTCCCTAATTGCGAGGTAGTCGCGATTCGAAAGATGGAAACGGCTGTCGACAATTAAAGAGAGAAAATAGAGAGCAAGGATCCTGGAATGATCCTCGGCGATCGTCTCGATCGAAGGGGGAAAAAGCTCAGACGCGTCATGGCTGCGAGCGGCTCTCGCGCGCGCGCGCGATCCTCGGCTGTGCCGATTCTTAATCGATTAGTTCATAGGGGAAAGTGTTTATTACTCATTAGCAGCGTTGAAAATAACAAGGCGATCGCGATCGGCCGTCTGGGAAACCGATTACGGCCGCGTGTTCCTCGGGATGACGGATCGAGATGACCGATGCAACACGCTGGTGCTTTTCAATGCCGTTGTCGCTATCAATGATCAATTCTACTTCGTGAACGAAAGAAACAAGAAACATTGACGTCCACGATATTCATAGATCGGCATTTTTCGTCCTCGAACTACGAGGGTATAGCCACTCTACTTGTATATAACAATTTCTTACGTACAACATTATCACATCGATATTTATCCTTACGACTTTTCTTAAAGTGTGCACACAATATATTTTTCAGTGTTTATTTCTCGTTTTATTATTTTTTTCCAAGAAATATATGTCGATTTGACCGTACTGGAGAATATGGTATTTACTCTTCTAAACCTAAACAGTCGGTATAAAAAAGGCTAGTAAGGCTATTCTCAATATGGCATGGCCAACTCAAAATAAATGAGCCGCCTTATTGAATGAGACGCTATCAAGTTACGCACGTGCCTGGTTGATATTACTGTTTCATGGCAAATGCATCCGAACCGCAAAGGTGGACGACACAGTATAATTTTGTAAATCGAGGAGAGAGCATCGCAGTATTTTTTGTATAATTGCTATAATATGAAAATAAATTTCTGTCGTCATTTTATGGAAGTTGTTCGCCTACTTATTCATTCAGCAACAAATTGACTGTTACCTACGTTTAATGTATTAACACTAACTGTTTTTAAGGACAGGTGATTTTGACCACGCGTTGGTAGGTTAGTGTTAATTCCCGATTCTGTAAATGCATTACCATGAGTCCCTTTTATCGGTAATAAAATTGTGGGTCTTTAAAACGGATCCGGAAGATTATAAATTCTATACGAATTTTAAGTTGTTTCCAAGACTGTGTATTGATTTAGGATTAATATCTAGAAAATAGTGCCGCACAGTGTATAAACGTTGCAAAACTCCGATGAACAGATCAAAGACGTGACGGTGATCCTTTGAGATTCAGGCATAAATCACCGGATCGGATGGTTCCAACCAATTAGAAAAATTGTGCGTTTAACTCGTGGTACTTTTCACTAGAAATAAGGCGAGCAATATTTCTGGTGACACATAACGTAGCGGTTTATTAGCGTAACGAGGAAGTCAGAGCAACCTGGCATGCCAGGACGCGCAATAAATCGTTGGCAGCGGCGCGGGGTCCATCCCGTTTCAGTCCTTGTTACGATTAACGATCAATTAGGACTACTGGTTTGCATATTCAGTCGTAGCGACGGTTGCAAACAAAAACAAAAAAATTCCGCCGACGTCGCGTCGTTTAAATCCATTAGCCGCCGATAAATCACCAACATTGTATGAAGCGTGCAATTTCGCTCGCCGCCAGGCAAACGTTACGTTTCACGTTTAGAAAAACAGCCGCGCCTTTTTTCCCCGATGTTTGCCGATTACTCTCGTTTGATGTCACGGGGGGGTCTCTCTCTCTCTCTCTCTCTCTCTCTCCCTCTCTCTCTCTCTCTCTCTCTCTCTCTCTCTCTCGCTTCCACCAGCGGCGTACGTTCGAGTGCCATCGGCGGAACGTCGCGTCGCGTCGGCCGCTCGGAACCCGTCGATTTAAAAGTCACAAACCGGCGCAACCTTCTCTGCCGGAGCCGAAGATGTCCGAGTTAATGACAGCAGCGAGCAACGCTGTAAGGTCTCCCGACGTCGCTCGCTACCGATCGAATCGTTTAATCATGGGATGTGGTTCTAATTCGAGTGACTTTCACGCGTCACCGGAGGACCGTCCTGTCCCGTCCCGTTGACGTGGAACGCCTCGGTCTAACGCCGAGCATTAATAAACGTTACGGACAGTTTGACCCATTAAACGCAAAGGTTACGCGCCGATAAAAACTGGCATCGAAACTCCTTTGACCGAGCAATATTCTTAGCGCGCTTTTTCAATCGGCCGGGATACGCGGCTAAAGCCGGCCATAAATCCTCTTGTTACTCGCGACGCTGTAACACGCTCGATCTAGAATGTTTGAATATTTATTGGGTCACTGGTAGATGTCGCACTGGGGCCGTTTCAATTGAAGATTTAAATCTATCCGCTAAATTCGCGCGCTTTTATCTTCTTGTCGCAGTACTGGAATCAATTCAACCATTTATACACTCTTCATGCATATAAATCTGCTGTTATATATTTCACTGATTTTTATTACATACTTTAATCCAATCGATGGTGTTAAATCCACAATTTTATGTTCTCCAAAGATTTTATAGCCAGGACCGTCCTCTTTCTCCGGGAAGGCATCTGTAATCTGCCAAACACACTGTTTACTCGATCTATGTCCAAATCACGGGTCTAGCCGGGCATATATTGGACAGGAGATACTATTAGAAAAGGACAGCGAAGCTCTAGAGAGGATACTTCTGGGGCTTTTATCGGCTAGGTATTTAGAGTACATAGAGTAAACTATAGAATTATAATATTGTATAGTTTCCTTACGACTAGAGTGCGGAACTTTATGCAAAATAAAAATTGTCGGCATCAACTGCAACAAACAAGGGTCATATAAAAATTTGTTTCATACTTTCGTAATGTTCATAAGCTGCAACTAATACATTGATGTTCTTATATTCTTTAAATTTATCTACTTCTTTAAATTGCATCTACTCATTTTTATCAATAATTACATAAAATCCTCAGTCTAACAAAACCTGAATTTCACTGTAGAAAACGTACCGAATTTATTTTCGCACCTGACACCTCTCCGAGAAAATTGTTTTCACTAAAAGATCCTGATTCGTAAGGGATTGACGGTGAATTTGTTAATTGCATCCGAAATTGAATTGAAAGGGGTGGAGGGGCGAGTTCGGGAGGAACGAGGTGAATGTCGAAACGAGGGAAGAGGAAGCGCCGGGGTGCGCGGGCTCGGAGGCGGCTCGCGAGCGTCGCGTAATTACTTAAACGCGGCCGTAATCACATTGTTTGCCGGTAATTGCGCATTAATAGATGAGAACTGGGTCTACGGCGGCTGCAGGGCTACGTCGGTCTGCTGACCCGCCTTCACCTTGCGCAATACCATCGGCGGTCGTGCCGGGTCGAAATATACGTCGGACGTACACCGTGGCGGCTCGTAATTCGCGAATTCCACGCTGGGTAACCGCTCCGGGCCGCCACGCCGGATTTCTCGGGTTTATCCTCTAAGAGCCGTGTATTACACATTTTTTCAAGACGATCTTCACGCGAGGCCCGAGCCCGCCGTTTGTACCGTTCGCCCTTAATCCACGCGGAGCGGAGCGGAGCAGAGCGGCGCGGCGCGGCGCCGCGCGCCAGGAAGCATTTATTATTCCCGGGAACGCTTGTCGGGCCGCTGTGTGTCTTCGGTGAAACTGTTATTTCGGAACCAGATCGTTGCAATTAGGTTTTATCGTGTCCGGCCGGTTCCTTCGCCTGATTTCGATTTGGTAGCACCGTTTCCTGCGCCGATCCTTGGTCCCCGGCGCCTTCGTTAAGCCGCCGAACACGGTCCCCGTTATAACTGCTTCATCCAACTTTATACACGATCAAAACCGCGGCCGAAGAATCTTGATCCCCGCCCGCTGTATCAATTTTTATGAATATCCTCCGGGTGGTAAAAGAAAATGCTATAGACTACTTTATTGATTGCTTGAGCGCGCCATTTCCCTAAAAATAGTACAATTTTTCAAGACGTACAACTCAATTCTAAAATCAGGTGATAAGCAATCTTGATCCCCACCTGATACCGGTATTATTATTAAAACTATTCGTGTGTGTTGAATACATTTTTCGAAAAATAGTAAAATGTTCCAAAATTTACAATTTATGTATATGTTAATTTATGCGAAATTTACAGCATTTCTTCAAATATATTTCCAGCTGAATTTCTGTTTTATATTTTCATGAGATTCGGATATTAGATACAATATTCATATAACCTTCGCATATTCTTCATTTTTGCTTCATACTTAATCCAGGGACCGATGTTTTAACTCCACAAAATGGTTGATGTCTCACGTGAGAAATGTACGAGACTTCAAGGTTAAAAAGAAGGTGAAAGAGGCGGCCAATTAACCATATGCAACTTAACTTTGAGGTTGCACAATTTAAATTCGCGTTTTACGGGTCCTTCCAATTTATCATTGTAATGGCTTTGTAACTCAAGAATTCTCTTTTTGAGATTTTGTAGTTTCTTTTTTTAAAGAGAATTGTCTGCTACCTATGGCAATGATTACACCGCGGATCTTAATGCAAAATAAAAAATATTTGCATTGTTTGCAAAACCCAGGAGCGAAATAAAAATGTCCTTCTTTTTAATTATTTCATTAAGCTAAAACCGATATACTGTTGCCCTTAAGTCTTTTTAATATGTTCACTGCTTTAAATTGTGCTCGCCCATTTTTGTGACAAATGCATAAAATCCGGAGTCTAGTAATGATTTATTTACATTTCGACCGGGTTGCGTAGCGCAGATTGCGACACGAAAATTAGAGTTTACGGTTAAGAGAGCTATTAAAATAGAGTAACGATCCTAACAGCAGTTGCCAATAACGCCGCGAACATGACGAAACGTTCGACTGTTGCCACTCTCCGGCACAGGCAACCTATCCAAAGATCACCCACATAATTCAGCGAGCGCTGACTGACTGACTCATCGATACCGGAACTTCGCGAAACCAGCGCCGGCGGAACGCATTTAGTCACGTCCTTGAACCTTGCCTTTGCTCGCGTAGAATGCACGCCGGAGTAATTGAACGAGCGCACCGATCGATCGTCGTCACCCAGAAGACGGATCGCTCGATCGTTGCGCAAGAAACGACGACGCTCGGCCCGCGCGTTCATCCTATCGACGCACTTGTCGTTGAGGTTTTACCCGCTTCGCTAAATTCAATTTTCCTCGAAAACTGTCCCCCATATTGACTACAAACTGTCCTCTGCCCGAACATTATACTATTGTCTCTCAGATTAAAACTGAGGAAGCCCCTAGAAATTATAAATCTTGATAAATCTGTCTATATCATTTATTTCAGTAAATACATGCGTAATGATTCTCGGAAAAGTCTCCAGTACTGATCTTGAAAACATGAACGGTAGAGAATAATTTTTTTAAATTTTGGGGCCCAGAATAATAGCATATTTTTAATATTTCATGCTTGCTATGTTATAGAGAGGCACAATCCTTTGAGCAATATTGTAGAACAATAGGATATCAAGATTGTAGAACAAGTTACTGTAGGCCTGGGCAACTGGCGGCTCGCGAGCCAGACGCGAGTCCTCTTCCCACTCCTGAGACGCCCCACCATGCTCCTATGGGGTGTGGAGGAAGGGGCCGTTGGGTTAGGAATTTATAGGAGGTTGTCTCCAAGGGGGATGAAAGCATGGAGGGGTAATATAAAGTGGTCAGTGATGGGGGAATCTATGCAGTGGTAGTGGGGGCGCTGAAGCGACGGCGGAGAAGAAGTTGCCCAGACCTGAGTTACAGTATAGCATTTTCTGCAGACATTAGAAGTTGAAGGAGCACTTCTTCTTGCGTCCTTTCAGACAATAAATGGTAAATTCATTCAGCTTTGGTAATCAAATTACCATAACCGACTCTGTACATGTATTCACAGAAAGTACAGCAATGAATATTTTTAAAACCGATTACTAAAAATCTTGTTTCTAGAAAAATCGTTCAACATCTTTCCTTGATTAGATAGTAATAATTTAGTTGTTGGTTACAAGCGAGCCACCCAGTATGCAAGTATTCGTGACTCATACAGGGATGTTAATCCAATAGCCACGATCTCGCGAGGAATTCGCTGAAGAACATTTTATACCTGTAAGAATTTCATTCTTGGAAAACGTTTAGTGCCGGGGAATCTGTTGTAAAAGTAAAAGCAGCTTTACGAGACGAAACTGTACGGGGGGGGGGGGGCCCTTCTGCATTTCTATAGACTCGATAATAGGCTGTTAAACGTCGAGGAAAATGGCGGTCGAGCGTGTTCGGACACGGAGAACAGGACCAGGAAGTTGCGAACAACATTTCCCAGGAAATCCGAGTCCCGATTGTGCCGTATACGAGGGATCTTGTAATCGGCTGATCAATCTTTTGTCGGTGTCGAGGACGCGCTCAATCACCGTCTCCTGATGCTTTCCAGGGAATCCGGCGACCATTAGATCGGTGGAACCGGAACGGTGGCGTTGCCGGCGCGGTTTGTATGCGCCGTGGCAACGTGGGCCGCTCCGGCAATCCGGAAAAAAACGTATTACGAATGGCTCACAAATTACTGCGCTCGCTCAACATCATTAATTAGAGAGCATGACTCACGCGTTATCGAACGGACGACGGCGCCTCTCATTGCTGATACGTCGCTCGGCTGTGAACGAGACCTCGGAACGCCCGAGTTCCCGCTATGATTTCGTAATCGCACTCTTTTCCCGACTGTCTGATGGAAGGACACGCGTTGGATGATCTTTATGGCCGGCGAAGTTCGTATCTCCTGCGAGGGAGAGGCTCAGCTTTTCTGGGAAGTGCTGGAACGAGATATACTCGACCCAGCGATTTCTCTGGTGGCTGGAACACGATTCGACGACCATTGGATTTTCTAATAATTACATAAATCACTATGGAAGGTGTGCAGTAGTCCAAGCACATCTTTCGAATTTTTAAGTATGTATTATTCCAAGGAAAAATAATTTGTTTCTTCTGTAACTATTTTTATACACCACCAGGACCCGAATAACGATTTTTAAACAGTGGGTGGAAGTAGATATTCTTTTAGAAAAATTTGTAAGATGAATCTGACAAATATTCCAGAATAATGTTCTTTGGAATTCCTTCCGCTTCGATCCATTCATCAGTTAACATATCAGGAGTTGGCTGATCAATAACTTTGATCACCTTTAGTTCGGTTAACAATGAACGAATTCTAAATTTATATACACTGTACTTTTCACCATTAAATGATTGAATGTTTCTCTTTGTATTTAAATTTGCCATTGTTTTATTGTCTTTATATTTAACTGTACACTTAAAACTATGCACACACACAAATATATATATATATATATATATATATATATATATATATATATATATATATATTATAACTATTTTATTTGTCCTTTACGGTCTTCTATTTCACTTAATACACTACACAGGTAGAACACAATTAAACTGAGTTTAATACGTAACTGGGTCCATAACCTGTTGGGATATGGGGTTTATTATGATAAGCACACAGTTGATTTTTAATAAGAAAACTAATTTATTCAAAGAGACTCGGCAGGATTCTTTTAACTCTTGATGCCTCGATACTCTGGCCGAGACTGACGAAAAATGTGCCACGGAAAACCGTCGCTTAGGTTTTAAACCAGAAACGAAAGAAAATGTCTGGGCCTGTAATGTGTTTATGACACCCCCTCCGACCCTTAAAAGTCGTGGTACTGCCAGGGACCCATTGCTAAGAATAATAATCAGGTTCCGCGTTCCTGGCACTCTAAAGTGTTTCTCAACACAGAGATTATTTTTGCTTATATATAAATTACTAGATCGAAATTGAATAGTATTGTCTCGAGTAAAAATAATTTGTCTCTGTTTGACGCTAGAATTTCTAAAATAAAAAATCCACAACCTCTAAATGAGGAGCAACTTTCTCGAAAAGTGGATTCTGGTTCAGTTGGATGTCGGAGCTAAAAAGGCCGCCAATCTCTTCGCGGTCACCCATATTATACCGAATATAATTTCACCAAGAAAAAAAAAAAGAAAAGTACTTGCTCCGATACCGAATCAGGCCTCTGTCAAGCCGCTTTCACCGTTCGCATGTTTTCGTCGTTGAAATAATTATTGTTAAATGTTCAAGCTTGTGTTAATCCTCTGGGGCCATTGCCAACTACATCACGTTACGAATCAGTTCCGATTAAATATTAATACGATAATTAAATAATTGAGATCTCGACGAAATCATACGCTGCATTGCAGAATAATTAACGCAAAGTATTTTCTCTTTCGAGCAAAATGGGACGAGTAATAATTGACATTTTATATCGATCGGTCAGAAAAATATGAAAAAAATTTCTCCCCATATACTGCAATAATTTCACTAAAATTCGGAATTTTGAAAATTCGTTTTAACACAACTTTCTATGCATTCAATTTGCAGAGACCTCAACACCTTCGATCATTAATAAAATTGTTATATTAAAATGTGCCAGCATAAAGCTCGTGTTTCATTTTGAAACAGGAACTTTTTCATACCGTAAATTTTGAGACAATTAAACGAAACAGAAATTTGGCTTTTTAAATGCCAGGGTGACCTACCCCTTTAATCGGGGAACAGCAGAGGGTGTAGGCTCGAGATGCAGGATACGGCGCGTTATGCCATGTAATGAGAAAATCTTAATCACGCGCGTGACACGCGTGCCAGCACGTTATCCGCGTGTGTAATAATCCCGGCACGATTCCCCGCGTCCGAACGCATCGCGCCGGGACGCCTCTCGGCATCGACGCGTAGAACGAATCGCCGTCGACGCCGACTTCCCCGTTCGCGCCTGTGAGAAAGTCCGTGCCGGAATACGCGATTAGGCTCGAAGATGAGAACGACCGGCTCTGGGAATCTGGGAAAATACGAGGCCGCCGGCCCGCAGTTGTAGCAAGTCTTAGTTGTTGTCTTTCGGCTGCAATTTAGGTGATCGAAACGAGGAAACGATGTGAAAACGATTCTCAGAGTGAAAAATGTAGCCTTGAATACCATGGGCAAGGGTTGAATAAAATAGCTGGAAATAATGGAACAGTTCCTATTTTGTACACGATGGTTTTATTGTTACGGAGTTATAGATATTTAAATAAGGGATGGATAAAATAATGAGATTTTTTCTGAGTTGTACAGGGTTGTTTCTGAAAGTGATCCTTGAGAGCCCCAAGCAAGGGTTGAATAAAATAATGGAAAATAATGGAACTGGTGGTAAGGGGTAGTTCTGGAATGTTTAACTACAAAAGTGTAGGCCTCTGAGTACCTTAATAAAATAATGGAAAATAATGGAATATGTTGTTTGTTCTTCAAGGTGCTTCTGAAAATTATAGACATGAATTTGTGGATTCTTGAACGCCTTATACAAGGGTTGAACGACATGATGAGAAATAATGAAAGTGGTTAAAAGTCTCAGAGGGCGATTTTGGAATTTGTAGCTCCGAAGTTGTACAAATTGTGATCTTCCAATTGAAATGTTGCTTGAAACTTAAAGGGTTCCATTCTTAGTTTATACAGAATGAAATTCGCATTGTAGAAACAATAAATAACCTTATACAGTATAAAGATTAACCAATCTAAACAAAAATCACATATAACCAGAATAATCTCACCAATAAATTAAAAAAGTGTAACTTAAAAAGTTAACCCTTAACTGCTATCCTGGATTCCCTCATAACACCAACAAAATTTCTGTATACTTACTTTTGCTACTGTACTGTAATTCCAAATATCAAGTTTCATTAACTACTTTAGAACATTTGGATTCTTTTAATCTTAACTGTTTGAAGATATCTTAGAAAATTTATACAGACTTGTAGAAACGTCCTAGCATGATTGATTTCTCTATATATGTCGCCAAGATCTGGATAATAAACTACGCGAAATTATCCCCACTACGTTATCCACACTACGAGGAGTGTAAACATAACATTGCTCGAGTGTGTCTCCTGCACAATACACGTCACGGACAAGATCGGTGTTGTTGACATATATCGAAAATTCACTATATTTCGCAGTCTGAGTAAACACCGTTAATTGAAGATATACAAGTGTTGTGGTGAGATAACAAGAAAATGGCAGGAACGCAGCTGTAAGCCGTCCGGTTGGGTCATTCCACACGCATTTCCGGTTCAAGTCGAACTATTGGATATAGTGTGTGACGTCAAACCCAACCATTGGATGCGAGCGAGGACCCCTCTCGCCCCTGTGATACCCCGGTGACCTTCTTGTCACATCACCACAGTACAAGTACACAGTACAGTATATGCGTCTTGTTATCCCGTTAAGAACATGTGCTTCCCAGGAAATTGAATTCAGGCTCGTCGGAGGCGTTTATATCGTGGCGTTATGATCGTGGAAAAAAGCAGGATGCGCCATCACGGAGGCGTTGATAAGGGCCGTTTATCCATCCGGCTAATATACGACGTCGATGCTCTTGTTAACTACCGGTCTTGCGCGCGCCTAACACGCACCGGGGGCTTCTAATTACGAGCGACACGGGCGCACGCGGCCATGCAGAAAAACCGATCGCATTACGTACTATAATCCCGGTCTCGGGCGCGTAAACGAGCTACGGTGTGTCGGCGTGACATGAAAAATAACCGGCGCAAATTGACCGCGTCGATCGTGCTAATCGTGGCAAAACGCTCGACTCGGCTTGGCTCGACTAGTTTGCTCGCTGGCTCGCTTGCTCGCCCCGGTCGCTTCCCCGCTTCCGGCGGATAAATTAATTAGCGTAATTAGTATATAAATCGACAGGGATAGCCGGCCGTCACGCTTAATCGCGGCTAACGAATCAAATCGGACTGCCGGTATCGACGCGCGTGTCATTTTCTTGTTCGAGCGAGCGCGAGACGCGTGGGATCGCGACACGCTTGATTTCTCTTTTACTTGCGCGCGCGCGCGCTTTTTCTCTGGTTCTTTTTTCTGCCGCGCGATCGTGACCGCCGATAAACCTTCAGCTTTAATACTAATCGATATCGTTTCTTTCTTTTCTTTTTTCTACGCATTGATTGATACGTCGAAAGTAGACCCCAGCATCGAAATCGTTTTCCTAGGAAAAAATCGATTTTCTGTATAATCGCATGAAATTAAGTTGCGCCTAGTATAGCTAGCGGACGTCGTTTCCGACTGTCAAAGAAATTAATGGAACCACGGAAGAAGTTAATGCACTCGCCGAATTAATTCTTATATCGACGGTTGCCGGCGATCCGATCTCTCAATCGCCGATGGTTCCACTTACAGTGTGCCACGTGAAATTTATGCAAGGCTCCCAGCAGTTCCCAGGGAATATTATCATTAATTAATTCCGACGATTTTCGACCGGGTAATTAATTACCGCGGTGCCGGACGATAAATCTGCCACGATCCTGAGATAGGTTAATGCCTGTGCACCAGATTTTTACAGCATCGTAGAATAATTATGATCCACGCTTTTTTTCTTGGCCCACGATGTCCGTCAGCGATAGGCGAATTAATCAATATTTGTGCTTTCGAAATTCTTGACTGATCGTTCACGTGTTTCACAGTGCGATATTATTCATCGAGCATTCATTACACCATTGTTGCCATCGTTTCTCAATGTGAGCGCTGCGAAAATCGAGAGGACACTTAACATTTCATTAGGGTAGCATTTAACTACCCATTCCAGTCCAATTAATTCCGATTTGCAACAGAAAAATCCAATGAAGACTTTTTTTTATTTTCTATCCAACCTTCCAATATTCATAATTTATGTGTACAAGTATTCTCGGCGATTTTTATAACGGAGATAATTTCACCTAAAGTGAGGCCGAAGTTCAAAAGGGGGGCCGCTAACCATAAAAGGTAGGGAAAATAATGTTTTACACGATTCCGAGCAAGCGTTAATTTTTTTCCGGGCACAAAGCAGAGGGTATGTAATGTGGAACACGATCCGACCCCTAACCGGTGCATGACGTGACCCCAGGGCAAGGAATTTATTGGAGCCATGCACCTGAAAGTCGCTCACCTGCCAGCTGGTCCTGCCCGATGGAATTTTGTGAGGATCAAGCCGGTGCGCCAATGGAACCCATAAATTCCGGGAACGTACTTCGCGCTAAATGGGGTGGAACACCATCTTGATTGTCAGAAATATTCGAGGGCAATTGCTTCGACGGTTCCCGGTTATCCGATCAACGATCGACACTCGATACTCTGGACGATATTAAAATTTCCCTACCCGATCATTTTCGGGATACTCCCCTGGTACGGGCACGGACAAAAAGTCTCGGAGAATGCTGTTCGACAATCCACAAGTGCTTTGTCAGTGTTTTTCAAAAGTACCAATTAAGGTTCACACAATAAACCAAGCTTCGAATTTTTGTGCTAATTGATTAAAAAAAAAATAGTTATAAAAGAGAAAGCATAGATTATGAATCGTAATCGGTAGACTAACGATCCTTATTTAAGAATACCAGTGCATTAACACTAGAACTACTGCATGAGTCAAAATTACTTGCCCTAATTTTATCTTTTAAAAATATTGAAATTATAACTATGTTTCCATGAGAACATTTTTTAATAAACTTCTCTATCCAACTAGATATTTAAGCAAAACTGATACGAGATCTAAACAAGTGCAATTTTGTTGTTGTTATTATAAGGCAATGTGTGCCAGTTATATTTAACGCTTGATACTTCTAGTGTTAATTGCAAGATACGGGAGCTGATTTGAAATTTCGCCTTTTCGTTAAAGCGTTAATACGTTGAACACGATTAATTGATTTGTTAAAACTCATTTAATCATTTCGCAGTTCTAAATTGCACACATTGTTGTCATAAATGCATAAAATCCGCAGTTCAATTATCACCAGCTGCTAAAATAAAAGTGGGGTTGAATGAAAATTGTAAACGATCTTACGGACGCAGACGGTTTCAAGAATTAACGGATTATGTACGGAGCTATTAACCAAATCAAACAGACACATGGTCTTCGGCTCTGTCGAGGCACGATCATCCATAAAAGTCAAGGTTCGAATTCTTCAGTATTGCCACTTGAAGGCAAGACAAGCCGAAGACACCATCAAACGGGGAAGAGCGTCCCGGCAATCCCGGAGACTTCAATGCCAGGTCATGTCAGCTGACGCCCGCGGTCGCTTCGATTTCTGACCCGATTTCGAACCGCAACGTTCTGTTGGCATTTATCACTGTCAAGAATATGTAGCTGATAAATCGCCGTTTAATCGCGACAGGAACCGACCGTCCGGTGACATGGCGAGACGGTCGCTATCTCGGGAAAGAGAGGAAGAGAGAGATACAGAGTGAGAGAGAGAGAGAGAGAGAGAGAGAGAGAGAGAGAGAGAGAGAGAGAGAGAAAAATATCACTCTCGCCGTCGGTCGGTCGCGACAGGTACGTAAAAGGCGTCCGCGGGACTTTCCTCCGACTTGGCAAAAAGCTGCTCCAGTTTATCATCCGCGATTGCGGCCGGAGAGGACAAACGATCGCGAGCGCGGAACTCACGACGAAGACGAAGACACGGACGATGACGAAGACGAAGACGAAGACGAGGATGGCGGCGGCGACGCAAACGCGTACAAATCTTGCCCGGAAAAAAGAGAGGAGCGGCGGTTTAGCAGGACGCGCGGAAATAAATCAGCGCGGCGCTTCTGCGAGTACTTTCCCGTTGTGAGGTCGACAGACCAGGGCTGCGCCGCGACCGAGGGGAGCAACAAAACGAGCCGGCGTCCGCGCCAAACAAGGTTTAATTGCCGGAGCATTGACATGCGTGCGTGGCTCGCCCTCGGCTCTACGCAACCGCGCCTTTTGTCTTCGGCTTCGTGGAACTTCTGCGCCGCGCGGCCGCCAGAAAAATCCACGGCCGTGTTTCGCAACCTCGCGAAAACCCGCGCTCCGAGAAACCCGCATGGCTCCCTGGAAAATCCGGCACGAACATAACTCGCGGCCGACGCCCATAACTTCGGCTGATCGATGTCAATGGACGGCTCAGTATCCTGCAACTTACGCGAATCGAGCGAATCTCAGAACACGAAAGACATGTATCTGTAATAATTGTATCCTAGAACCTGAAACGAAGCTGTGTAAAATTGACGACGAAAGTCGTATTTCATATCGAAACGCAATTTGAACATTCGAATTTCAAGTTCTCATCTGGACTGCGCTACTGATATTTACATTTATAACTGTATTGTGGATTTTATGACAGAAATGGGTACAATTTACATCAATGGACATATTAACACTAGAACTACAAGATCGATAATAACAGTAAGATCGAATTTGATCAGGATTCATACGATTTTTATAATAAACAATTTCTCGTGAAAACATTTTCATAATTTCACTAATCGTTAAAGAAGAAATCATCCACCAGTCAATTTGACTGGTTCGGTAGTTCTAATGTTAAAAAGATTTAAGGTTATCAGCCTACTAATTTCAGCTTAATAAGATAAAGGTTTTTATCTTAAGGAAGATTTTAGTCCCGAATAAAATTACGAATTAATTGGGGTAGAAAATAATTTGGAAATCGGGATAAAAGAAAAAGCGGGTTGCGGATCGCGGAGCGGTTTTAGAAGCGCGTTTTCCCCTTTGCGGCAGGTTCGCATGGTTTCGCGAGCGCATAACGCATTCGTTTCGGCTTTGCCGGGGTTCCCCGGTGCTGCGCTTGAATCGTTGGCCTGGGAGCGAAGAGTATAACACCACCCCCGGCCTTTCGCCGGCAAAGATGCCGCGGATTACGGGATTCCTAACTTCTTTCGGTCGCCGCGTAGCGTTATTCTTGCCTTCGAGCAAGGTCTATCGCGGGATCGTGAGAAAAACTAGCGAGCGCCGATTCAAGCCGCTCTTCTAATTCATAAGGAGGCTGTTGCGAAGCCTGCCCGCAACGTTTACGATAAAATGACATAATTGTGATGAATTTACCTCTATCTTGGCTCGTTTGAGGTCTATATCGTGCAGCAGACACAAATTACACCATCCGATGCTCGTCAAGGATAAAGTGTGAATGTTATAAAAATCGGTACTCGACTCTTTCAGGTAATTCTAGAGAGATCTATATTGTACTCGTACCCGTGATTATAGCCCCGCAACACCGTACACCATGAAAACGTTCATTCTTTTTCACGGCAGGCGGTCATTACTCGTATACTCGCGGCGTAATCCGATTTTTCACAGAGGCATCATCACTTCCATCAAAAATCACCGTGGTTACGTCCGGGAAGAATTAATCTGACAGCCCCGATCCCCAAAACGCAATTACGCACGACTACGTTCGCTCAAAAAATTCTTCTCTAGACATTTATCCTCGTACGCAAAAATTCACTCGTTTTGTATTTTACATCCCGCAAAAATGTATTATTTCTTCATGATCGTGTTATAATTTCAAAACACAAAAGTATGTAGAAAAGAAAATTGGAGGAATTCAAGTGAAAAAGGAAAATGGCTGAAAGTTGAGATGGTCCTTTGTGTAACTATTTTCAAGGAACATACTGCATTTCATTTTTAAAGAAACTGCATTTCTTTTATGAACCACCATTGGTTCGTAATTATTCCTAGTTAATTTTTAACTTGGTGTTAGCTTGGCTCAAAGGTAAAATGTCAATAATAAAACTTAGAAAGTAAGACCATTCATATTAACCAAGAATCATTTGTAAAACTATTTCCGAGAAGCGCATGAAGATTAGAGAATGCGTATACGTTTTAAAATATTTTTATCAATTTAGAACGAACGGTGAAGAGTTTTTGGAGTGAAATGATCGCGGTCGGTGGAACGGGGAGAATCGCGGAATTGATTGCCGATCGTGGCCGATCGACACGATCGAACATACGAGTACAAAGTTGGTACACACGGTATCGAACCGGCGGATCTCTATTACCGGTAAAACATTGCCAACTTCCCCGGAATGAAGCGATACGGTGTGCAATAGAGGAGCCGGCGGAATCGTATCGACGACGACAATCGATTCCCCCGATCCCGAAAGGACTCCGGTTGGTTTCTCATGATGCGCCATTCTCGGGTCTAGGCTGTCAAGGAACTTTCACGGCCCTGAGAGAACGTTCGGTCCTTGACCGTTTCCCGTGATCCCTTTAATAAGCGCGATATGGAAAGCAATCGGAACGCGGCTAGTCTTCTCGCGCGTGCTAATCGCCACCGCGATCGAACCGACACGCGATGAAAAATCGCGTAATTGTTCGCTACCATTAGGACTTAATTGTGAGACCGGGTAAGTCGCTTGTGAAACCGCACGCTCGAACATTCGAAGAAAAACAGTGGACTCTAAAAACGGATTTGGAATCTTAATATCGGTATATCCGATCGGTGTTTTTCTTCTGTTCATCTCTCTGGCGTTTTCTTTATATTATTTTAAGAAATCGCGATTTTATCTTTCGTTAATGGTCACGGATTGTTCGAATTCATTCCGGTTGAAAGAAACCGGTGTTAAGTTATTTACTGCAAGACATAAATGACTACGATGAATATTATTGGTCGTTGGTAATTGGTTGGCAGTTGCATACGTGGTAAAATAAAAATAAAATTGGTCTTTATCTTTTTAACTAGCAACTGTTTTTATTACCACTAGTATACACGGTAACTGAAATTTTAGAATATCTTGAAACAACGAGGAAGTAAACAAGAAATTTATTTACGAATTTATAATTGAAAATTTTTACTTGGTTGAAGAAATGTCGGCAAATTTTTGCGACACAATAAAGGCACTTTAAAAATGTCTAGGACTGTTTTGGAATCTTTTTTAAATGTCTCATATTCTACAGACATGGCAAGTGTCGTATTTTGATACCCGCAGGCTTATTAATGGATTCCATGTCTGTGCAACATTGAGAAAAGGCAATTTTGTATAAAAGGATCCTCAGAAAAATTGTGAGATTGTACTTCTCGAGATGACTTGCTGATTCACAATCATAATTGCCGCTGACATTGACAAATTTATTAAGAAATCCGTAGCTGTTAATCATCGGTTCTTAAAAGACTATTAAGAGACCTTGGTAGGTGTTAATGCTTACGAATCGTTGTATGCTTATTTTTACCTTGAGGCTTTATGTTTGTAGATTGTGGGGATCATAAAAAAATAATGAGTTAAAAACCCTGTAGAATTTCAGTTTTAATCGGCTTGAGAGTACACTTTCTTGCATCTTTTTTGTGCAGATCTCTCTGTCTTTAAAAACAATCTGAAAAACTGTCGTATAAAAGATATGACATTGTTTACTATAAGCGTGTTAAACATAGTTAGAAGGGACAAAAAAAGGTAGGTTTGAAAAACGAGTGGTAGTTTAATCTTCAGATCTAAGCTTTAAAAATTTCTATATCAAATATTTCATATATTTCACTACGCGAATTCTTCGATATTAAGATCCACTCGAATCAAGAAGAAAAAGAACTCTAAAAAGAGAAAGGACAGAATACATCGGCATCTTGGAGCATGTTCAAGCTAACGAAAGCATCGCCGAGGCGTTAAGGAACTCGCGTCAGAATCTCGGGGCTGCCGACCGGCTTATTATCTGCGAAACAATAAAATCGCCCGATAAGAATCAGCCGTGGCCCGCCGGCGGGCTCTGAAATATTTCCTCGGTCGGAGGCGCGGACGTAGCCGCGATGTCCGATTGAAATCGATTTATGGTTCAGCGACAGAGGAGATATCGCCCGGGGCGGGGTCGAATCGAGACGGGACGAGACGAGACGAGACGAGACGAGACGAGACACGAGTTTAGGGACGTGGGAAGAACACTTGAATTTTTTCGTTTCCCCGTGTCCCTCCGTGCACCGCCGCTCGCCCCCATACAGTCTCGTCAACGGGAGGAGATACCGTCGCTGATTGCCAGGTGAGTTGAGGTGAGTGGTGAGCGAGCGGGTGAGTCAGTGAGTCACCTTGTAGGAGTGGTGACTGCGAGCAGTGCTCGCGATCGGCGTGATCGGCGGCTCGCCGATCGTGTTTCGAGTCCAGGTCGGGCCGGACCGGCCCGTTGCCTTGTACACCGTCAAAACGAATGACGTCCCGACGTTTTACACGACGTGCACGAGTTCGTCTCTTCCGCGGACGGGCCAGTGTGCGAGCCGATCGGCAGAAGGAACCGAGATCGCACGACCTTAGGCTAGGTGTCCATTTGAGAATGGTACTTGCGAGCTGGATCGAAACAGCGCGCAGATGGACGTTGCGTAGAGAATGACTGAAAACATTGTCTTCTTTAAGGTTTGAAAATGGTCCTTCCTTCTGAAGAGTTAGGGATCCTGGTTTCACCGCTAAAGGGTTAGAGAGCGATCCAGAAGAGAGGGAAGTCAGTTCTAACGAGCTAGAAAATGATCCTTGCTTTTAAAAGGATAAAAATGTGCACTACTTCTACAGCGTTACAGGAGTCCCTTTCTTCTAAGGAGCTATACAAGTCCCTTGCTTCTCAAGAGCTAGTGCAGTCCCTTTTTCTTTAAAAAGATACAGAAATCCCTTGCTTCTCAGGAGCTAGAGCAGTTCCTTTCTGCTAAAGACCTAGAAAAATCCCTTACTTCTCAGGAGCTAGAGCAGTCCCTTTCTGCTACAGAGCTAGACAAGTCCCTTGCTTCTTGAGAGCTAAACCAACCCTTTTCTGCTATAGAGCTAGAGACATCCCCTGCTTCTCTGGAGCTAGAGCAGTCCCTTTCTGCCAAAGAACTAGAGCAGTTCCTTTCTGCTAAAGAGCTAAAAAAATCCCTTACTTCTCAGGAGATAGAGCAGTCCCTTTCTGCTAAAGAGTTAGAGAAGTCTTTTGCTTCTAAAAAGTTGGATAAGTCCATTGCTCGTGAAGGTTCCTCCTTAAACCTTTCATATTCATTATTTCTGCAGGGTTAAAAATCTCCATTGTTTCTGCAGGGTAAGAAAAGTCCCCTGCTCCCAAGGGATTAGTAAAGACCCTAGCTTCTGAAGCAACAGACTACTGCAAGGTGGCTAAAAATTAATAAATTTCTTTTTCGCTTAAACAAGCGATATAGCCCTTTGAATGTTCTTATATTTCACTGTAGGATCACTCGATTGACGTTCATTTTAGTGCCCAACGTAAATTGAAAATTTTGATGCGGAATCTGTACTCTGGTGCATCCCCCAAATGGACACCCAGCTTTAGAGAGCGTAGCGGAAGACTCGGGGGAGGTGAAATTCGTCGACGGTGCAATTAAAATCGCCGGTCGCGGCAAAGCAAATACTTTGTAGCCGAGGCTGGCAGCGCCGTTAAATGGCGTTTCTCATTAAACGTTGATTGCGATTTGACGGCCTTCGCGGCGGAGTTTCCGTGGCGTTTTAACGGAGGCTGCGCCGGTGTTTCAGTGCACGCCGGACTTTTCTATAGGAACTTGTTTGCCGGTATGACTCCCTGGCACCCGTTGCCAACCATCAAACTCGGTTTGCCGGGACGATCGCGTGACGATAATCACGACGTAGACCAGTTAGCCGACCATGGAAACGAAACCGGGATAAGTCGTGTGAACCGATCGCGCGATTAAGTGAACGTCATAGTGGCATTTAGCCGGGATCTGTCTCTGGACATCGGGTCACTCGGTGCAGGATTCTGAAGATACTTGTATGTGGTAGACGATCGTTTCCAGCGACTTGAAACCGAGCTCAAATGGCATACGAGGTTCGCTTCCCTTGTCGATTTGAAATGACAAATGACTAGATTGCGTGAAAATGACCTCTAATTATTTTCATCTTCTCGAAATTATTAAAAAATGGCAATGTATTTTCGCTCTTGTTTCCTACAATTAATTCAAACAATTAGAGGTGTGCGAGAACCCGAAAAATCAATCATTGGATATCCGACATTTTCGCGGTTTCGCGCACCTCTAAAAATAGTACATCGATATTTTAAAATTTACTTAATATATTTACTATTTCAAACTGCAGCTACTCGTTTTTGTAAAAAGTGCATGAAATCCACAGTCTAGCGATGAAAGACTTGACATACCACCAAAATATTAAGATTATTAAAAGAAGAGACGAGTTGGCATATTTGCAATCAATACAGACAATTTTTATTTTGCACGAATATCCACAGTTTAATTACGACTACAAATAACAGAGCATAATATTCCACATCTTCCTCGCACACCGTTCACCCCAAAGCATCGCGTCCAATCCGCGGGGTGTCCAAGGCAAAGAGCACGAGTCACCCAACTCCTCCGTTCACGTGGAAGATTCGTCACCTTCTCGTAGTGTCTACCTTCATTTTGAAGATCTCAGAGGGGACGAATGCTCAGGTGAGTACTCGTGCAATGTCGCACGCAGATTTCTCACGATTCCGTTTGCCGATGATCGCCGAGGCACGAGAGACGGGCAATTTCCCGGCGAGACGCCGGTAAATCGCGTCGATGCTCGCGGCCGATCTCGGGCCGATACCTTTGAGCGTGAACCGGTAGTGGGTGCAGATGGGTGGACACGGGCACGCCGCGATTAGCCGGCCCCGATACGGCTATCTCCGTACAAGGGGCTGGCACGGCTGCACGGGGTTTCGCGGCAGGAACGCGCGCCTCGAATTCTTCCTGCTGCGGGTAGAAACGAGCGCGAGACCGAGGAGGCGCTTCCGATTCCGAGCGGCAGATAGGGGCCCCGGGTGTCGGTGTCGGGTCTGTCCCGAAAAAAATCGCGAGGGCCGGCCAGCGAGCCGGTAAAAATCGCGCGGGATCGGCTCGCCGAATGCAACCGAGAGGCCTTGCTTGCAACTAGGTGCCGCCGCTCTAGCGGTGGCGTCGCTTAATTAACGCCGAGCCGGTAGCGTCCGCGCGCTACCTTGCACTCTCCTAGCACCTCTCCGCTCTCTGCGCAACACCGGCCGAGATCGCGAGATCGTGATAGCGGCTCCACCGACCGGCCGCGAGAGATCCTCTCTCTCTCTCTCTCTCCCCTCTCTCTTTTTCTCTCTCTCTCTCTTTACCGCCTTCGGTTTTTCTTTTCCCACTTTTAATGCGCTCCTCGGCGTCCCCGTTTTTTCTTCCGCCGATCTCGGCGATCGATGCGCCGCGATGCACCGCGCGATGCACGGCAACCCCGACAGCCTCCGAGCGTCCCGTCCGCCGAGCCGTGTCCCGTGCATCGATAAATTTCGGAATCGGCGCCTCCGCCGACCCGGGGCCCACCTAATTAAGCGGTTCGCCCCGTAATTACAGCCAATTAACGTCAAACTCGGCCGGCACCGGCCGCTGACCGCTATCGCTCTCGGTGATTGCGCGCCCTTGCCTCTGCGTGCGTCGAGATGCATCCTACGGCACCGGACTCTCGCGAATGCACGCGACGCTTCATCATTTTTGGCAAAGGATCCCTCGAGGTGTTCTCCGATAAGTAACGAGGTGGATTATGCGATTTCGATATGCCACTTTTTGCGTAGAAGCGTCAGGACGGTGATAAGAGCTGCTTCAAACTACCTTTCTTTGGTGCAAATATAGTAAACCAACAATAATTTATCATCGATCTGTAGGGTTATGGATGAGACATTGTACTAGAGTGATTGTTTAGAGTGACTGTGGATTCGACCAGCGTGAAAGAAAGTCTGTTTGGGCCGAGGTGTGAAAGAAGAGTGTTTGGGTCTCAATGACAGGAGTGAAGTGTGACTGTTTGGGTTTTCCGAATGGATGTGAAACTGATAAAGAGAGAATGAGAGTGCAAGAGATGAAGCATGAGAGAGGATCTTATTATAAAAGGACAGTCAATCGGTAGAGAGAGTAAGTTAGTAGAGCGAGAGTGACGAGTAGATGAGTTGTCGAGGTAGCGAGTTGCTGTTAAATAATGTGTTTTATCGAGACCGACGTTTTAAAATCACTTCACCCGATATGCCGCACCCAGTACGTAGGAGTTACTTAAAATATTCCTACAGATCTATATTGATGGCTTGACGCACCCCCAACCTAAACGTAAATCACGATTTCCAGCTACCACAGCAACGAAAGAATGGTATAATTGACGCCCCAGTACAGGGTGTCAAAAGAGCCGCATGGTATAAAGGATTCGCGGCTGGTAACACAGTTGAGTCCCTGAAACATCGAATCGAAGATCTCGTTATTAAATATCGAGTGTAACGTATTACATGACTTCCATCGTACTCTAAAGAGGTGTAGTCGGGTACGTCCCTCATTTCGTAACAAATTACATAAACGAGATTTGATCGGGAGATCTGCGAGACAGTCCACCGTTATTCTGAAGCCGCTAATTAGCGGACTGCAGGTGTTTATGCAAATGGACGTATCTCTTTTTGTCCGGATTAATTTGTACAACCTGTTATCAAACATATATTTACCTACCCCGTAATCAACATACCATCGGATTGTAAATGGAGCAAGAACTTCAGCTGATTTTATTAAATCGTGCTCATTGTGAATTCCAGGCGTTCACGCGCGAATGAGTGAACATATCATTTGTGATGTGATGATTGCATGATAGTGTGTCGGCTCGTGGATGGCGCTCGCGACGGTGGCGAATGTGCTGACTTGAACTGGATCAAACAACGTCAAACTGGATCAAATTAGGCTTGACGCTGGGTTAAATTAGACTTGAATTAAAGGTAAGACTAACCTGACCAAGCTAGGCATAATTAGACGGAAGTAACTAATTAATTGGATGCAATTAATATAAACTAGATCAAGCTAGATCAAGCACGACCAAACTACACTGACGTAGGTTAAACAAGACCAAATTAGACCTGACTATATCAGGCTTGATTAAAGTAGGCGTAACTAAGGATCTAATTGGATCTAACTACATCAAACTAGACCAACTAGATCAAGTTAGACTAAATTAGACCAAGCTCGATCAAGCTAGTTCAAGTTAGACTCAGCTAGAGCAAGCTATATTAAGCTAGCTCAAACTAGACCAAGCAAAATTGAACAAGACCAAACTAGCTTTGGCTATGCCAAGCTAGATTAAAGTAGCCCTAACTAGAGACCAAACTGAATTCAACTACAGCAAGCAAGACCGAGTTAGACCAAGTTAGACTAAGGTAGAGCAAAGTATACTCAACATGACCAAACGATACCAAACTAGCCTGAACTAGGCTGTAGGACTTGATACAAATTCTCACGTTCAAAGGCAAACAGAAAAAAAATTGAAATCTGACTTTGTGTCCCGCAGGAATGTTTGCATTCTCTGTTGAGTCTATCTGTGGATTCGTAGCGACGGAGTTAGAAATCCGTTCGGTGGGAAAAGGTTAAAATCCATCAGCGTTGGTGTGGGTCACTGGAAGGCCTCAATTAAACGACTCGGAATCGCTGGCCCCGCGACGCAAGAAATTCATCCACCGTGACGAGCGTCCAGGCGAGAGCGCGCGCACCGATACCGAGAGAGCCACGGCTCGCTCATTTATTCAGACACCCTAATGAATCGGGGGACGATTTCGACGGGCGTTCTCAGCCGTGGCCTTAATATCAGCCGGACGACCAGCGTTACATAAGCCGCGTGCACACAGACCGAGCCGAGAGGGCCGTGTATGCAGCAGAGACGTGACCACGATGCACGGAACGGAGACCGTGCTCGTGAGCCGTGGGCCGGCCCGGCCCGACAAAAATCCCATTAATTGCTTCTATGGTGATAAATTTCCCCCTGGCTCTGCACGATTCCGCCTCTCTCGCTCTCTCTTTTCTTCTCCCCCTTTTCCCTGCTCTCTTTCTCTCTCTTTCTCTCTCTCTCTCTCTCTCTCCTCCTCCTCGCGGTTCCCCTGGTACTCCCCCCGATCCCCTTCCCGTTGCATCCAGACCGAACCTCTCGGCTCGAGAGAGCTTCTTTAGCGACCATATCAGCCGCCTATGTTAATTTTCAGTTTAATAAGGTGCACCAGGAAGTGACACGGAGAGGCCGTGGCCGCTCGAGCTCGGCGCTCAGCGCCGGTACGGCCGAATGCCAGGTGAAAATGTCGCGGCGGGAGTGACATTTCAATTAATGTTTACCGTGTTTGCGTGGGAAGGGACAAGCTGGCAGACCTCGCCGGGACCGGTGCAGCAGGTGCAAAAAAGAGGACGACCGATCGGCGGATCCTTGCAACGCCAGCCGATTTCAGATCGGTCGTAACGGGATTCCGATCGAACCCGAGGATTCTGTAACATTGTTTCAATCCACCGGGATGCTCTACCTACCTGCTGCAATCGGAATTTATATAATCCTCCGGTGAAAGACCAGCCGTATGCGGGATGCGCTTGCTCGATCCAAACATTAATTACTTTAGGCCTCGCGGGGGAAAGTTGTGAACATTTTTTCACCGGATTGTCGGCTCCGAAAATTGAACTCTTTAGAATAAAAAATTGAGAAATTGTATGAATTGAATGGTGTCTTTTAGGGTACACATTAAGTAGCGTAATTATCACATCAGTCACTTTATACACTTTCATGTTCATGTTCATTTCAAGTTCATGTTTCACAGCTAAAGATTCTTCAATGTGTAATCAATAAGACGATCTAGAAACTCATTTTCTTCATGAAGCATATTTATTTAAAAAGCATCGTACACATTTTTCGCACTGTCCCTGTTGACAATAAGTTTATGGAGCATTCACAGTGACTATTTTAATAAGTAAAGTAACAGTACTATTTTAAAAATGTCAGGGGGCTATTTATTAAAATTTTTAGTGATTTTTGTTATAATATATGACTCAGGAAATAAGTTTATTGGTTTTGTCCGAGTGTATAATCGCAAATTAAACCTAGCGTTAATAAAAACAAGAACAGGAACAGAACTAGCGAGAGCAGAGTAAAAAATAAAGATTTCGTTGCAAAAGCAAGAAAACGGTTTAAATTTCTAAAAATGAAGGAGTTTTGTTTCTCGAAAGAGAGTGTGATAAAAGTATTTCTTTGCTGGGGGCGATTCACGTGGCTTCGTGTTGTTCGAGCGCGTCGAGCGAGTCTTAATTCAATTATTCGGTACGACCGTTGTTAACGCCGGCTTTAGAGCGTGTTAATGATCGCGGAGTAAGGGAAGAAGACGGGTTTACTGCAGAAACGAGAATTCCGCTCACGAAACGGTGCCTGACTCAACGTAATAATATCTGTGTCGCGGGTAATAAATGGCGCCGTCGCGGCACGCTCAACCGGGTAGTGAAATGATTATCACGCCGCGGCGCGAGGAGGAAGGAACGGCGAAAAAAGAAGGAAGGAAAATCCGGGGTGAATCATCATCGTGCGGATGGAATGCTCCCCGGTTTCGCGGCGATCGGCCCCGCTCCTTTTCGTGCGCGATGTAAACGCGCGAACACGGCAGCAAGGTAATGAGCAACGACGGCAATAACGCTGGCGATAACTATTAACCAGATTGTTCGGTTAACGACGAAGGTGATGAGAAGCGTACGCGAATCACGTCGCTCCAAAGCGAGGCGCTTTCGTTTATCAAGGACGATGGAAAACAGACCAGCGCAACCTGCAATTCTAATTGGCGAGCGGGAATCGCGGCCGAATAAAAGACCGGCCGAGATGGGATTACGTGGAATCGAGACATTCGGCGATCCACGATCCACGATCCTCTGTACGATCGTACCTTGCGTGCGAATGGTATTTCGCAAAACTCGGAGACTCGCGTTTACCGGAGCCTAACTTGACCTCGTCTCTAAAACTTTTTTGTTCTCATCTGCTTACTTGGAATCCACCACTTTTTTTATCAACTGTTTGTGGACTCAAATCAATTATCTGATATTTAATTCTTCGGTATGTAATTCTGTTTCATAGGTAAAACAGGCACGTTGAACTCATTGCTAATTGCAATTGAACTAATTCTTCTCTGCAAAGGGTTAACTATAACTATTTTTTTAATCAATATATCCGTCAGCAAATATAACCTCTTAATCACATTGTTATTTCTGTTTCCATGCAGGGTAACATGTTTTTATTGTTCATAAGAAAAAGGTCAATTATATTCGTCTTTTTATTTAGCTTCGTAATTTCTGCTCTTGTTGCACAGGGTACTCTATAATTAGTGGTGGAACCTTGCAGGGAATGGTTTTGCGAGAAAAAGTTAGTTTAAAGAATCTATATTTAGAATGCAGATTAACATGCATACTCTTGAGAGGAAACTGCTGATGTGTCTGTGTTCATGGCTCACTGATTCCACTTATTGTACTCTTTTCTAAAAGGATTTACTGTCACTTGAATTAACGCTAACGGTTGATAGTAATCATTGAATGGTTGAGGGCTAATACTTGTATGAATTATAACTATTATCAATAAACATGTACACACATTCGAAGACAATTTTTACCGCGGAAGTGTGTCTGTTCATAGCTCACTGTTTCTACTTAGTATATAAATATCAAAGAGGCTTTACTATTGTATCTTTCGTGGAGAATTAATACTAAAAGCTGGTAGTAATCATTGAAAGATTCAGCGTTAAAAATTGCATAAATAGCACCACTGTTACAAATACACATTTACACAAAATGTAAACAACATCAAATCACATACGAGTGTAAAAAATAATTTTCTACTAGCGTGTTCGTTCGTGACTCACCGTTTCCACTTGCAAACTTTTCTAAAAAGATGTCCCATTTCTGAATGAAAAAGTTCACCAGTAGAAATAGTATTTTTTATACCGTGAAAGTAGAATAGACGTTTCGCTGGGCCAGCGTAACATGTAATTGGGGAGACACTCGAGGCGCAGATTTTGTGGGAACGATTTTACGAATCAATTTTCTAGCGGCAATTTAACGAGCCGCGGGACGATTGCACCACGTGAAGAATTTGAGTAATTTGCTGCTCCCGTAGAAACGCTAATTACGATCCCCGGCATTCCTAAAACGTCCCGCCGAACTTTCTCCCGGCCGGACAAGAAACGGGTGTACCCGGCAGAAAAATTTCAGCGGACGATCGACGGTCGACGAGCATCCACGGGGATCGGGATACGCGGCTGCTCAGCGCGGAATTTAAACGATATCTTAATTACTCGGACGCGCCGGGAAATGAGCGTACGGTGATTCTTTACAGTCGAACCTGTCCTCGTAGACGCGGCGAGGAGGTCCAATTTCGGTGAACAGCAATTACAGGCGTCGAGAGAGTGCGCGTCACGGTTTGCGTCCCCTCTCCCACACAGTATAATTTCTTTTTTGCATTTTTCTGCGCGCGCCATCTTATCGTGATTATCCTGATCATCGATGCACGGGGCGCTCTTCGGAACCGGGCCCTCCTCCGGTACTTTCGGCGTGACGTAAGACGGTCCCCGATCTGCTTTCTTCCGCGCGGGGCTTCTTCCACCCGAGGCGATCTATCGTTCGTCACGGTTCTCACGATCCCGATCCGCGCCAGTTTCGTCCGAAAATGGCGAACAGGGGCGAGCGTGGCCCCGGTGAGAGCACCGCAACCACGGCTGTTGAAAAATCAATTAATCTCAATCCAGGCGACCGCGCGCGGAAGGGTAATTTCCAATTTGTCTCGGCCCCGAAACAGCGCGCGCCTCTGCCCGCTGAGGATCGGGCCCCGGCCCCGGACCAACGAAATGGCCCTCCGGGGAACCTCGAGCGAAAGTATTGTCGGTTAAGGGCATCGCGCACGGCGCTGTCGTCGCCGCAGGTGACGATCGGTGATACCTTTCTGGGCTGGCTTTAATGAAATGTGCGAAATTCATTTTTGTCGATCGCGGATTATACGAACGTCTCGACTCGATTCCCGAAACATTCTCTCACCAAATTCCTTCGCTTTTTGTTTGCTGCGAACGAGCACACGATATGGGGAAAATATTTTTTGGTAGCTGAAGCTGTGGGAGAAATAAGGGGAAACAGTTAGGTTTTTTAAGTTATACACTTTTACTCGTAATATTTTGGGGCCTTGCGGGGCGAATTCAAAAAGGTGCCGTTATTCTGACATTTAGTACATTTTAGCTCCCTGGGAAGGTTTGAACAGCTTTTTAAAAGAATTATTTAGTTCAAGTCGTAGGACTGACATCTTGTACCAATACTGAAATAAAAGAAAAATGCAACAATACAACAGTACAAAAGTACAACAATAAATCGTGCAGACCTGCTACCAAAATTACACCTATCCCTGATATAGCCAAGTTCGGTTCGGTTCGTTTCACCGAACCCTACATTATTTTGAGAGTAATGTGGAGCAGGAATCAAATAAGTTTTTTAATTTTATCCAACTTTCTAAAATTCCGATTTTTGATCCGATTAAAAATATTTTTGTGCTGGTTTTCCGCCCACCCCTAAAACAGTGAAATTTGGTTTCAATTGTGCCACTGAATCATAAAGTATACTGAGAATGATATAAAAGAGTATCCACCAACTTTTTGAGTTTGAATTTCTGAACTTTTGAAATTCTGATCCGTCACTCAATTTTAAACATTACTGCGACGACTCGTCTCAGAATGTGTAACAAACAGAAAAGTATCGAACACAATGTTTAATTTCAGTGTTAGTAGCTGCGTGAAAGCCATTAAAAATACTTTGCGCATAAAATGCGATGCTGTAGAGGTAAAGTAAATATTATTGTCGAGCACTGTAAAAGACCGGTGGCACTCCTGGCCCGAAATGAATGAAATCAAATTCCACCGGAGATGGTTGCGCGCATATCTCGGACACCTTCTACTGGTTCGACAACGAATTCTTTATGCAAATCCGTATCGACGACATCGAGCGATTATGCAAATTTTTTTACTGCTGCATTGACAGCAACGATTCCGTATCGTTCGTTTGTTCGCGCGTTCTTTTGTTCACCTTCTTCGGTCCCTCGATCCTCCGACGTGCCTGGTATACTAGTAGAATGTGCATGACAGTCTGATGTACGAATATTTTCCCGATAGAGATCTACGATACTCGAGACACCTAGGAATTATTACCGAATAGGCTTTTCGGGGAGAGACATACTCGAAGGTGGTGTTGTTTTGAATTATTTACGAAGATCCGCTTATCGGGAGAGAGGATCCACAGAAAATCTACAAAAGAAGCCATTCGGAGAAAGTTTCTTTTTTTGGGTAGAGAAATTTCAGTTATAATTTTAATTATGTATATTTGCTTATCTGGAGAGAAAATCTACAGGAATTAATGCAGTCATTTTTATAAATAAATATACGTTAAATGGACCGTTAATTTTGAAAGTGGTGCAAGTTCATTTTTCGTTGATAAAAGAAAATACAAATGTCAAATACAAATATACAAATTGTGTGTTCTTCACTTTCACAATAATTAGTAACGACTATGCTCATGTAAAAATTACCATCCATCAGTTTCGTAGAATATGTAAAGATTAAAAATCTCCAAGTGTAAAAAAATCCCAGGATTCGAAATTGAGATACAATTTATAACCGTACACACAAATATAATCCTTTCGTACATGGAAAGAGTCAATAGCATTCTAAGAAGCTTCCAACAAACTGCTATAGTATAATCGACACCACTATCACGTCAAAATATCGATATAACCACTTTCTGCGGAAATAAATTATACGTCTGAATGTAGAATCATGATTCCGTTTATAAAATATTGTATACGCTTGAGTCTGCGCTTTCACGCTCCGGGGCAACGAGAAGTAGAAACTTATTGAAATTCTACTGCCTTAATTATGCAATCATTCTCGCGTTAACACACGCGAGACCACGCGGCGGATAATAAATTTCTATAAAGCATGATATTTTTCTGGGGCTTCTAAAAAATCCTCGGATGCATGTTTTCTCGCTTGAAACGGCCGATGGTAGAATGTGAAACAGATTGCCCGTTGAGAAATCCGACAGGCTCCTGAGAATATTAGCAATTTTTAAGTGGAACACGAATCGCAACTTTTAAATCTCGGTTGTTTAAAAAATGAAGCGGAAATACTGGAATAAATTTCATTATTCATCTGTGACCTGACATTTAACGAGTCTCTCAAAAGGACATTCAGATCAACTTTGTGTACCCATTCTCAAAAATTGAACAGTTAGTAAAATCAAAAATCAAAACTTCAGAATCCTGTAATACTTTTTTACCGAGGCAAAAAATTGTCTTGATTATGACAAGTCACATAATAAAATTAATTACTTACTAAAACGTAATCTTAATTTTTAGACATTCCAGGATATTTCGAGCCAAGGAGGTAACACAGAAACCGAACAAAGAAGTTGATGTGCGATCGGTGAAATATTAAAAAATGTGTACGACCCACTTTAAATGTTAGTCGACACAGCGCAGATTGCCATAATCCTTTCAAGTGATTCCCGAGATATAGGAAACGATTAATAAACCGGTGGGAAAGACCGTTGCACGCCGGAGACTTCAATGCCGCGCCGGCGCGGCGGAGCTTCGAGCGATCGACGCGTTCGCGATCGCGATCGAATCTAGATCTTTCGCGGCATCAAAGGAGAGCATCGGGCGACACGATCGCGATAGGGATCGATTACCAGGTACCAATTCCCGAGCCGGGAATAATCCTCGATCCTGCACGCGTCTCGATCGGCGCTAGATGTGCTCGCGGACTCGGAACATGATCTACTTGCCGCGGTAGCCGGTCGCGCGATCACCGACTATAGATCGGCAAATGTATCGATCTACCCACGGTCGTCCCGCACGTATCCACTGTCCAATCACCGCCGGTACGTACAAAAGGTGCGGAGAACCGGGCTGCGAACCTGTCTGTGTTGCGAACGACCCTAACCGCGGCTGTGTGCGCGGTAGAAGTGCACCGCGAATGCTGTATGCCGCAATGCGAGATGCACAACCTTCATTAATGAGTCATCGGCCGAACAGCGCCGGTTCGTGAACGTTCCACCATTAAACGGTGCACATTGTCGCTATAGTTCGCGCCCTGGCGACACCGACGCCGAGTGGAAGAAATTTTCAACATAATAATTTTACAGTGTGCTCATGATTTTACAGCTTCACAGAAATTGTCTTCTGAAAGCTGAATGTCCATGGCCGGAGGTTCCTATGCTCTTATTTTATTTGTCAAAATTTATCTTTCTGTTTTAAATATTTCGTTATTGGAACTCATTAGGGGAAGGTTGTTTAAGTCGTACCACCACGTAAGTCGTACCTAGGTCTTTTCTATAAATAGAACGCACTATATGCAACTTAAAATACTGTATTCGCGTAACCTAAGATGATACTTCGAGCATGTTCTTTAGTCAGTTCTCGTCAAATCAGCATTGAAAAGTTGTTCCAAAAAATCATTTTGTTCCTCGTGCTCATTAAATTTCTTGTGGTGTTTGAAAGCATCTGTGGTAAGTAAAACACAACTAAATATGTATTGCATACTAAATATTGGTTATACATCTATCCATGTATTGTTTCCTACATGGATTTTGTTAAATATTCCTTCTGATGTATTTATTGAGGTTATGTGGAACGGGAAGCACATGTTCGTTAATTCGTACCTGTTTGTGCTTTTTAAGTCGTACCGGTGGTACAACTTAACGTTCCATGCGTTTTACAATGTCAGCGCAGTTAGATTGTGAATTAACGTCATCTTCATATAAAGATTATCTGCAAAAATGTGAAGAACAAAAAGAGACGTCTGTGAAGCGAAAAATAATAACAGGAGCATCCAATAAGAAAAAAAAAGAATAATAATGAGTGGTATTGTACTCTTTGTGATGAGAATAGGAAAGATAATATGATTCAGTGTCTAAAATGCAAAATTTGGATGCATGACAAATGTGCTGGAGTGTCCAAAAAAGTCAAAAAATTCATTTGTAATAATTGCAAATAAATAAATTATTATTTAACTAATATCTACTCTGATTTTGATATTACTTTGGTATAGGTACGACTTTGGAATCGGAGGTACGACTTAACAAACTGGTTTGATAAGTCGTACCGATCACCTATTTTTTTTAATTGATGTTTTACAGAAATATAAACAGTTCTGATGCATTATTTTCATACGTATAAAAGTTGTAATTACTAAAGTTGGTATACATATCGCAAAACCCATATTTTGTTGCAAAATTTTCAATTTAGAGACAATTTTATTTCAGAGGTATGACTTAAACAACCTTCCCCTAATAGTTTTAAATAGTACTCGAAGTATTTTAAATGGCGTTGGAACAGTGGAATATTACAATTTGGAATATTTCGTTCTAAAAGGGCCTGACAGGACGCGGTAGTCAATATATGTCTGCCATACGATTTTCGGTGAATTTTCCCCATCTAGGTTTATTTTCTCCCGTAAATCTAAGAGGAACGAAAACGATGTGCAGACCTGCAGTCGCCGAGTAACATGTTCTGAAGCACGTCGAATGGACGGAAAAGGGCCTGAACGTTTCAGTAACTGGCTCAAAGGGGAGGCCCGAGGTAGGCCCGAACGAAAGAACGGGGAAGCGCGCCTCCTACGGAGATCTTCTCGAAGTAATCTTCTTCTCGAATAACTTTCCCCGATAATTATTATGCAAACGTGTCCGTACTTTATAAGATCCTCGCTTCCTTAAAGATCCGCCGCTTTCCTCCCAAGTTTCGTCTTTCCTGTGCCCCGGCCATGTTCGCCGCAGCGCCGCGATCTTAAGAAATAGTCGTACGCCAGCGTATTATTATATAGCGCTTTAAATGGTAGCGATAAATTACGGACGCCGGTGCTCCCCACGTTAACCGCAATCGCCTTTTAAACCGAAAGGCAGATTGTGTCCCTACCGAGAGGAGTACCTTCGACGTGGTTGCCTTTTATTTCGCAGCGGCCAACCTATTACTACATCCCTATTAACTTCCAATGAACGGTCGCGGAAACAACTCGCGGAACGCTTCGTTCTTGCTTCTCGCGCGACGCGATCTTTTCCGCCGCAGCGGGGAGAAAGAACAAAAAAAATATGCGATCTCGTGTTTCGCCGGTTACGTCATCATCGGAGAGACAGAACCGAACGCCGAATCGGGGTGGAGAGTCGCAGTCGTAAAAAGTCCACTTGCCCGGCGTTCTTATCTTTACGATCTATCGAGAACACTGGTTGAAAAAAAAATATTGGCCGACAATGTTCGCTCTCACGAGGGCACCGAAGAAATATGTCAGCAGCATTGTCAGCATCTTTATTAGCCCGATATTATGTTTCCTTATGGGGTGAGGCGCAATTTATAGGCCGACCGAGAAACTTCTTCCAGGTCGGGGCTGTTAAACAGCACGCCCGGCGTGGATTACCGGACGCGACGTTAAGTATTCTAACGTGAGTATGGGGGTTGCACAAAAAGTTCGGGAATTTCTCGGTAAATGGTTCTCAACGCAGGATTTCGAATATCCCAACCGGTCACCTACATCTTGCACGATGCAACGTGCTCTAACTTCTTATCGTCAATTAGACTGATCGTTGTTAAGAGTAAATTTTTCATTGAAAACGAGTCTTTCATTGATTGTACCATTACCATGCGTATCGGAATTCATTCGTACATTTTTACAAGCATAATTGTAAATGAACACATTTCAAGACACATTTCCTCACTCGAAATATTAAAAAATTCCGCCGAATATAAAGAACTATTTTAAATTACACGCTTTTAGGCTGTACATACCTATGTACGTTCTACAAATGAATTTTTATTGTACAAACATAAAAGACGATTCTCCACGGTACCTTTCAGCATTACTCATTTGCGAACCCGGTGATTAAGGAAAGTGTGAAACAAAGTCTTTCAGATACCATCCATTACGGAGGAGCCTATTCGTCTATGTGACACGCGCAAAAAAAAAAGAAGAAAGCGTGTCTACACGTTGTTCCTTAAGGACCGTAATTACCGTCGCGTCGTGTCCGATTACGATCGATTCCTCGGCGTTTTAAAAACAAGCAGTAACCTGTATTTATTCCGTGCACGAATTAGCCGTGCTCGGGGCGAATAAATCTTAATACGATCCCGCGTGCCCTAAATTCCCGTCGCCGGGCCGGGCACACGTGTCCCGACCGAGAGGAGACAAGGAACTATAAAGAGCGATTCGACGGTTTATCAAAAGGCCCCATCACGGGCGCCCCGCTCAGTATGAAAAGCTTTGTCCTTACCCGGCAGCGAAAGAGAAAGCAGAGAAAGAGAGAGGGAGAGAGAGAAAGAGAGATGAGCCTCTCATCTCGTCCCGATCATTACACGAAATCGGTCCTCGGGATTGCGTCGCGGGGGTGGGGACCGACGGTTATAAAGTATGTTTCGATGTATAGCGTGCGGAGATCGGTCGGAAACGGTAGCCGCGAACGGTAGCGGCCCGCGTCGGCCATATAGGGAGGACGAGTCGGGAGCACGGTCGTGCCGACTCTTGCCGGTGAAAAATGCGTATGCAAATTAATAAGCCACGACCGAAACGGTCTGCGACACCTCCGCGAGAGGATTTTCTCGTCGGCCACCGATCCGCAGGTAGATGTACCCCCGATTCGTCCGCCGGCCGATGTTGCCGGAGACTTCCTGCTAGCCAGGACGACGATCGCCACCCACGACCGCTCGTGAATATACAATTTTGAAGTTGGAACTCATGTCCGCGGAGGAGATCGTTAATCGAGCCGGCCGGCGCACTTAGCCGATTCGCCGGGACCCCGACCACCTAACGCTCTTCTTGGTGCATTATCACCGAGACGCTGATAAAAGTTACATTTTTTGGTGGGTTCTGTTCGAGGCATGCTTCGTAAATTTTTTTTAAGAAAAGTCCGAATGTTGCTGGTTACGATGGGAATGGATACAGACGAAATGTGGAATGTAGTATTTTTACCAATTAATGGCGCACACCATAATAACCTTTTTACAAACGGACCGAACTCAATTTTTCTGCAAAGCTAGAGGATATACAGGGTGGTTGGTAACTGGTGGTACAAGCGGAAAAGGGGTGATTCTACGCGAAGAAAGAAGTCGAAGATATAGAATAAAAATTTTTCGTTTGAGGCTTTGTTTTCGAGAAAATCGACTTTGAATTTTCGCAAAGTACGCGTGCACTTGATCACGTCTCCTTATAACGGATCTCACTTTCAATGGGACCGAAGTGTTTTCCTACCAAATAAACTTTATGGTTACTTCATATTATTTCATTATGTATTCCTAATTTTCCGTTACGGCAAAAACAAACTTAAATTGCGATAATATTGCTCGAGATAACGATCTACAGTGAGATCCGTTATAACGAGACGTGATAAAGTGCACTCGTACCGAGCGAAAATTCAAAGTCGATTTTCTCGAAAACAAAGCCTCAAACCATAAATCTTTTTATTCTATATTTTCGACTGGTACCACTTGTACCACCAGTTACCAACCACCCTGTATAATGAAGATTTTGGAAAAATTTTGGAAGTATCATACTTTTGGGACACACTGTATAAGGGTAACATTTTTCCAAAAGAGTTCGCCGCCATTTTATTACGGGGTTGTAAAAAAAGTATACTTTTTAGAATATTTACAACACAGGCTGCTTTACCAAAAACTGTAAAAGAAAACGTGTTTCCTCTTCGACGATCGGTACAGAACTAAAGGCAAAAGAAATTCTTTGCAAATAATTGATTACTTATGGGTACCCCTAATAAAATAAAGGAATCTACAGTTCCGTGATGGTCAGTGAACGCGAAGCTTTCGTTGGCATCGTTTCGTTAGGATTTCCGCGGCGCAGTCGGCAATGTGCTGATTTGAATAAATTTGAATAGTACAATGCGTAGGAATGCAACGAAATCAATTGTAATTGTTAATAATCGTAATACGGGCGCCGTGTCGCGGATGCGTTCCCCAGCTTCCCCTTGTGTCTCTTTATAACCCCCGGTTCTCTTCTTGTTCACCGGGCGCAGTACTCGCCGGTCGTGATCTGGTTACATTGCTACCCGTTATGTTGAGAGTTCGGAGTACATTCTTACCCACTCCCCTGGTTCGGTGCATGCTCTCACCCACCGCGGGCTCTACGTGCTCCTCTCCTCTCTCTCTCTCTCTCTCCTTGTCGCGGAATTTCTCTCTTTCTCCGGCTACTCGACTGGTACAGGTACTCGGAATACGTACATCACCCCGGTCAGGCTTCCTGCTCGATCTCTGTTCCTCCTTGGGATCCTCTTCGACTTGCCTCTGGATTCGTCCACCTTGAACCATCCTTTGTATTATCTCCTACTTTCTTTCCGTAGATAATTTCCGATTTTTAGGAAGCACGGGGATCGATTTAACCAGTCAACTACGTTTGACCTGTATACACGTCAATTCAAAACTCTGTTGCGGTGCGGTTCACGTTAATGAAGTGTTAATTTCTTATCGAACAAAAATGTAATTCTTTCTCATTTTGTTTTATTTTTTCGTAAAATTTATAATACCGGCATTCGGCCTAAGTTCGATGTGTCTACTCGACATTGCCTGATTTTAATTCCCCGCTCTTGAGGGATATTAAAAATTAAACTCCGCAGTTGACCGGTTAAAATATCGTTGACACTACGATTCTATTCCTCTGAATTCCTTGGAAATATTACAAGAATTCGGTGATATTTCTTGTGATTTGTTTATTGTACCGTACCACTAATAAATTTATACAATCTTTCATGCATCGTCGTACTTACCAATGAAAAGTGTTCGAACATTAAAACGCTATCTTAACACTGAACCTACCATGGTCAAAACGACAGGGTTTTATTTCCGAATTATTGAAATGATAAAAAAGTTTTCATAGGAAATTACAGAATTGACTTCTTTATTCAAGTACACATTACAACAAAGATCGTTCAGAGTTTAAGTAAATGCAATCTTTTCCCATCTATAAGACGTTTCACTTTTATATGTTTTATGCTTGTTAGTGTTAAACAACTCGGAATACAATTTTGTAAAATGTGGCGGCCCGTTCGATGTTGTTCCGAGCTGGTGACCGATTGAAAGGGGATCTCGTTTAAACAATTCGAGCTTCCAGCGGTCGGAGGATAAGCACGATCGGTTCTCGATTCCGAGTAAGCCTCGGAGAGCCCGCCATTAGAGACAGGCGGAAGTTTCTTGCCGATTTTTTGCGGTTCGCGCGCGTCACAGAACGAGAAGGCCGGCGAACTGGGATCAAAGCGTGCACACCGATCAAGGGCACCGATCTTCTGCGTGCCCTTTTCCAGACAATTCGTTCCGCGGGATTATCCGGTCGGTATACGTCTGCCTCGAATCGTAATCAGAGAGATCGTTGTGCTCGTTTAGCGCGTGCTGCTGGCGAAACAACGTTTCTTTATTTGATAACCGCCAGGAAACCTTGACGCGCAGACACGGATCGCACGGAGAATACGACCCGCGATCTCCGCGTTGTAAATATCTTCACCGTCATTGGATTTATAATATTCCGTCTACGGGATACTAAATGTCTCACTTTTCAATCTTTGTAGTTCGGAAGAAATCGGTCAGAAGGATATTCGAAATCCAGTATAATTTCCACTTTTGACTTTCATGTTTTGAGTGAATATAGAATCTCTAATTTTCTTCCAACTGTTGCCAAACAATCTGTACATAAAAACGTATGTGGCAAAATAATTGCTCACGAACTGCCAGCGCTCGAGCTGCTATCCCCACTACCACCCTCGGGCGAGTAAGAGCGCGGTAGTGGGGGCAGCTCGTGAGCAATCGTTGTCCAGACATTAATATATCAGTCATACATTATGAACCCAGAGTTATTACAACGGTCTATACACCTACTAGGACCATCAATGTAGACCAAGGTCACTGACACGTGCACGCAAGCACTTTTTAATATCAGTTTGATAAAGAGTTTAAACTACCAAATTCTACGACCGTGCACAGAAACTACAAGTTTTATGTGCCAATACTAAACGATCTAACTGCACCAGATGCATCAAGAGAGAGACAAAACAAGCACAAGGTGTATTTCCAAGCGACAAAATCTCCGACCGGGTGTCTCCGCTGGTTTCCTCCATTTTCGGGAGGAGGATCTCGTAAAATCTGCGAAGGAACAATCGGAGGTCGGCTCGAAAATTAAATCTCGATCCGCGGAACGATATTTATGGATGCACGAGGGGGGGAAGGAGCGCAACGGGGGATGCGTGACGGGCGTAAAGCCGGTGGGGAGTCGTTCGGCGCGGGATGATTTTAAACGGCCGCCACCGACATCATTGTAAATATCAGCGGCTATATGGCCTCATAAACAACCCCCTTACTAGGTCGAGAGCCGTGTCGTCTCAATCGGGGCCCTTTCCGTTCCGTTCCCCGTGCTCGTGTGCACCCCACTGTTCGCGCTCGCCGATACGCGCTCGGTGCTCGAGAGACTCGAGGATCCGAGTTTTTTAATAGCGCTCGTAAACGCAAAAGCCAGCCTCTTATCGGGCGCACTTAAACTGCGCGGATTCGAGCGTCATTAAAGGTGCGTACCGAATTTTTCGATCGGCCCAGCACGATTTCGTCCGAGTCACAACGCCGGCCGACCGAGCTGCGTGTCGTCCTGCAACGGCTTCGTCAATATCATTGTTTTTCACCCCCTCGGAACGCATTCGACGACATCAGGACTATATATTTAATTCTTGATGTTGTAAACGTTTGATTGTGCATATTAGTAAACACAGTTCGTTTTCCTGTTAATTAAGATTTTTATGGAAAGTCTAGAGGGCGACGTTCTTACGAGGGAAGGTAACAAGATAAAAAATAGCGGTTTTTCCTTTTTTTTTAATCATGTGCCCCCACTTTGAAAAATCTCAGAAAATTATATGTTAACAATCGTAATGAGATGCTAAAACTGTAAAAATATATACTTAGTACCTAATAGCTTCTACAAGAAATCGACATTTTAAAATTTTTGTTATTTTTTAAAATTCGGTTTCGAAGCCAAAAATTCTGAAAAAATTCATAAATGTGAATTCCAGTAGCTAAAATATGCCTGATTTTTTTCAGAATTTTTGACTGAAAAGAATAGGAGAAATTACGGAAAAACGTGATTTTCTTTGTCACCCCATCACTACTCCCCATGACGATATATGGGGTTGAAAATTGGCACAGAATATTTTTTGGATAAGCTATCAAATGGCCTATTGCAAATTCAATTTGGGGGCACTTTTGACCTCCTTACCCGGCTACTCTCTTCATTTTAAGGGACTGAAATCAATACTTGAAAATTTGTCTGTTTCTCAGCAGTTTCCTTCTTTTGTTAGGAATGAATACATGGATGTTGGTCCAACGTCGTTTCGCAAGTCTTTTGTTTAACAGTTTGTTAGTCCTCGTTTTACCGTTTTAACGGTTTTACCGTTGAATTTCCGCACGTCCTATCAGAAGATGGAATAAATTGCGACGAAAACCTAGAGCCAACTGGCGTCTTTCCACATTCTCAGCCAGTTCGGGATATATCGCGAGTTCTCGCAGTTCCCGGGTATCTTCGGGTACTCGCCGCGGGAACCTGCCCGGGTATCGCGCGTATTTGGCCGGGTAAGAGTATAAAGTCCGCTTGTACGAACGTTGCACGCCTCTTAATGAGCCCGCTGCGTATCTAACGATAGCCTCGTTCCATCAGCCCGTGGCCACGACCTCGTAAACTAAGTTATTGCTCGGTTCCGCGGGTTCAATCCTCGCCGGCTATTTCGGAGGGTGGAACAAGCATCCGCGGCAGGCTACGCTCGCGGCCATAATTCCTGGCTCAGGCTCGTTTCCTCGCAGAGTTTAAACGCGGACCTCCTTATCGGTGCCGGAAACGAGACGCCGCGCGAACCAGAGTTAAGACCGACCACGGGCGCCGTTAACGAGCGACTGACGTATCTCGTTCTCTCGCAGGGCTGCGGCGATTAAACGGCAGTTTGTTATAATTGGTATAGTGCCCCGTGCACGCGATTGCCCAGTTTTTTCCCTCTCCGTTCTTTTCCGTTTCCTCCAAGCTCTTCCTGGTTCTTCTGCCCCGGTGTCCTATCCTTGGGGATCTCATTTTCTCTCTTTTACTCTAAACGACTCGGTCGAGAATTTTTATGCAAATGGCCCAGCCGGATTAAGGTAGTTATTTTGACCGGAGATGGCCCGTTCGATAGCTTACCGGAAAAGAACCCTTTCTACCAAGTATCAGCCTTATACCTCGTCTGTATGAACACTTACGGGGACCAAAGGAAAACACAGTTTTTACCCCATTTTCACCACTTATTCGCATCTAAAAATTCATTAAAAAATCGTACACATTTAGTATGTCGAACTACATACTCGAGAATTTTTGAGTACTCTGGCCGTGAAAAATGAAAAGCCAGAAAATATTTGGAAAAATACAGATTTCATGATGAAGCTTAAGAGCGACCACCCTGGAAATTAATTTAATAATGATGTACTGTCATCAACACTATCTCCAATTTTTTCATATTTTTAGCTAGTGTTCGTGACAGTTAAAAAAAAACCAATTCTTTCAACAGTTTTTCTCTTAGTACCCAAGTTATACTTAATTTTTCTCAATTGTTTACATACTTTACATTTACTTTACATTCTGTACTATATTATGCAATGTCACATTTCAATATTCAGAATAACCTTCCGAAGATGTACAAATGAATTGAATCGATACAGCCTCTACAATTTAATCAATTACGCATACCGCATATAAATAATGTATTCTTGAAACATGTTTTTGGACTGCGTGTAAACTCGTAAACTCGTAACAGATTCGTTGGCATTTCAAAAATAAAAGAAATTATTTTCATAATACCCTCTCCTTCGACCTTTGGTTCCGTATGGGATTTTATTTCGTAAAAGTGCGCCGTACTTATGGCACGATCCAATAGACAGATAAAGAGACCTATATAACATGTCGTAAATGTATTTTCGAGACTGCCCGGCCCGAAGTACGCTTGTAAGTTATACGCAGCTTTTCCGTGTACTTTCTACTTGTCGGACAACCGTTGTCGTTGTGTTTCCACGGGCGAATTACCGTCAATATTTGTCTTAATTATCAAAAAATGGATCGTAATGCAGTTCACGATCCGAGGGCTTCACGGATTCCTGGTCGGATATTCTTCGAATTGAATGTCCCAGGAAAGAAAATGAGCCGGCCGGCAATCAGGAACATCATAAAACCGCAGTTACAAGTTAGAATCCCATTCGGACGGACATGTGTCCCGATACAATCGTATATTCGAGCATAATCGTCGAATCTTCCGTTCGCGGGACGCGATTAACGAACCGGAGACCCACGAAGGAACGACGCTCGCTCGATTTAAAGGTGTAATAAACGAGCCACGGAGCAGCCATTCGGTTAGACCGCTTTGACATTCCGCGAACGAAGGTGTACGGGGACTCGTGATTGGATATTAAGAAACGGACCAGCGGATCAACGTTTTCGTTCGCGAGTTCAACGACCGGGGAACGTCCCTGGTGAGGTTCCGTTTCCGATGAATCGTTCCAAATTTTAACGATCACTTCGCTTTATTGCGCGAGAGATTTTCTGTGGTATGTACAAAATCAAATGGACAATAAAGAATGAAGTTCTTTTAAAAATTAAAGATCCCTTACCCCGGCCAAATTAACTTTCAATACTTGACTTACGGGTACGCCATTTTGTGACAGTGGTTCTAGTACTTGCTGTAAGTAGAAACGGTCAGTTGCAGACAGACGGATCTCCGGACAACGCATATGTAGCTGCACTTGTAATAGTGGTGATATTTTCAATACTTTACGTTAAAAATACATTTACACTGTTTAGTCTTTAATTTAGTATTAAAATGGTGTAAAGGTGGCCGAAGTTTTTCGTTTCACAAATTATTCTTCTAACTCTTATCACACACATCACTTGCTACAGGTTATTTAATGCTTCACCTGATCCAACATGGTTTGAGATAATTTTATGGTCTGCGTCATCATTAGGCTGTAGATTTTTATGAAAAATAAAAATTGTCTTTATTAAGCTTCATAGACATTTATTTATTTTCTTCGTGATTTTATAGAGTTGGAAACAGTAAAACAGTATTTTTAAATTAGGTAAATGTTCTTATTGTTTCGCATTTAATCTATTTATTCTTATCATGAGTGCACATAATCGACAGTTTGTTATGCGAGGTATTTTCTTGTTCCATTAGGGTTCCATAAATGTTAGTACGTAACGCAGATGTGAACCTCCACCTCCTGGTAGAAAAATCCGACATTAGTAAATAAATAATATATATCTGGTCCAGGCGACGGACCATTATACAGCGTCCTAAAGCCGTGTAAAATTCATGTTTAAATGCATCATAATTTTGCCCTCTGACACCATTAATGAACAATATAAAATTCTATCTGACGTTCGTTGCTTTAAATTCCCCGTAAACCTAAAAACTTGCATCTGCAGGCTAATTACGTCGCTCGAAGCAGCACGTTGCGATTAAGTAATATGCAAACCAACTGGCGAGGTCCGTGGCAGAGAACAATGTTATCTCCGCAAGCCCCCTTCCGCGAAACAGGTCGGCCGATCGGTAATCGCGTTGCGGTCGTTGAAAGTCGCGCCATCCGAGTCACCGATAAGTGAAAAGAACATCGTCGTTTTTTAACGGCGACGGTGATCGGCTCAAGGGAAAAAGAAATTCCTTTCTTGCGGCTCTGCAGGATAATAAACTCGGCGTTTTGTGGCCCATTGGGAAAACGCGCTCGGCAATAATTCCTAAGGAGTCCAGGCGGCGTCGCCGCCGTCGTCGTCGTTGTCCTCGTCGTCTCCGTTCCTCTGACCGCGTTCGTAACGTCCGCCGCGTCAATTAAACCGTCCCGGGAGAAAACCGAGGACCTGATTTCGCCCACCCACGCGTAGGACGCGTAGAAAGTTCGTTCCATCCGCCAGTGTCGGAGCGGCTGGTCCACGGGCCGATGAAAAATACGGCCGGCGTTCCGTCGACGGGCGCAAATCAGCCCTCCCCGGCTGTCGCAACGCGGAACCCCGTCATATTCATATTTTTTAATTAGCCGGACTTATGACCGGCCCCGTCGCGTCCCATATACGAACCACTGAATCATCCGGATGCCCGCCACGGGGGATTTCTGTTTCCTTTTTCCCTACCTGTCGCGTCAACCTCGCGCGCCAGTCCCGAATCAGGATTCCACTGTTCCGAGTCAATACGGTGCACTTGTTTAACTCTTGCGGCACAGGATTTCAGATGCAAAATAAATCCATATTGCACAGGAATTTGATCTCTTTTTAAATGAAACAAAATTGGTATATTTTTATTAAGGTGTAACATCATGTAAAAACATAACAAAATAGTAATAGTCAAGTAAATTTGTTGTTATTGGGCGCGGCTCAAATAGTCCCACCGTGTTACATAGAAAAGACGAAATATAAAATTATGCACATGCAGCTGCTGCAAGATTTCGAGGTGGCACTAGAAATGTCCCACCATGCCGTAAAATACATGAAAAAGGTGTGACACTTTTAATCCCACCGTGCCCTAAAGAGTTAAGAGGTACAGGAGACCGGGCTCAAATGTTACATTTACTAAATTTTAACTCCTACAATTTTTGCTTGAATCAATTACATATTCTAACTTTGAAAAAAATACGTACAGAATAAGTTATGAACTGTTTACTCAATAGATGCAAAACGTAGGATCAACCACGAGGAAAATTAATACATCTTTATTTCCTATAAAATTAAAAAATTTTTTTTCGTTAATTTATTTCAATATTGTCACTTTATCTATACTATACCATGTTTGCACACCACCTCGTAAGCTTCTCTCAATATAATCTCGCGATATCTCGGAGTTTTGTTTTCTGAAATAATTTTGTACCATTCTTCTAGGAATGAAAGAAAATAGCCCAATTAAAAAAGAAAAAAAAATAGTCAGAGCTAATTTGTACTCCGGGCATATCAATTTGAATCAAACTTAATTCTACCAACTGTTAGAAAAATTTTGTTCTGGTGGATAGATTAAGCCTTCTGATTTCCCCTCGTCTGATCCGCTCTAATTGTGAGAGTGGACATTGTAAATTAAAAATTCTAACGCTTTTTCCGAAAGGATATTATCACAAAAAAAGAGAGGAACTCTTTTAAGAAACCAGAGGGCCTCTATTATCACAACATACCCGATCAGTAAATATCAGAATTGAAGACGAATTAATATACAATACTATTTACTGTACAAATTAATAAAGATTAAATGTAGCACTGCATTAAGGGGGCCGGCAGGCATTTGGCCTTGACTATCACGCTATGTTACGCTGTGCCTTTTTTTCTAGACATCTTACGTATTAAATAAGTAAGTAATCAATTAAAAATGCATATCACCGTGTTTGTACATGTTTTTGCTACGTCTGCCCAGAGCCTTTTTTTCGATACGAACACTAAATCTCTCGAAATTAAGAGAATCTCTCTTCGGCAGCCATCTTGTGACGTCATACTTGATTCAGAAAACAAGTTTTCTGTCGAATATTACAAATTACTCCATGATGAGGTAGAAATTCGCATTTTGGGCTCTGGACAGACGTAGATTGGACTTTTAGGAAATACAAGTGACCACTTTTAAATTGCTCATTGCAATATTGAAGCGTCAATTTGTCAAGATTTTGACCCCTGCAAGTTCATATACGTATATTGCAGAGAGATTCTCTTAATTTCGAGAGATTTAGTGTTCGTATCGAAAAAAAGGCTCTGGACAGACATAGCGAAGACATGTACAAACACGGTGATATGCATTTTTAATTGATTACTTACTTATTTAAAACATAAAATGCCTAGAAAAAAAGGCACAGCGTAATATAGCGTGACAGTCAAGGCCAAATGCCTGCCGGTACCCTTAAGTGACTAAATTGTTCGAACACTCATGCGTGCATGTTTACGTCGTACAGTCAATGTCCAACTGTATTTTAATACAATAAATAGTTCTGCGAAAGAGGATATCTTGTAGCTTATATCTTTCCAGAACAATCTAGAAAAATCTGCATTTTCCCCAAAATAATCGCGAATAAATCTAGCGAGATCGCGCAGTGGTGTTTAATCACGCCGAAGGAGAATTCCCACGATGATAACCGGTGGATAGGAGAAGCGAGAATTACCGTAGAATGCGTCGGCGATCTTCCCGACGCTCCTCGGCGCGGTATCGAAAAATGCGTCCCTTTGGGATCAGGCTGAAGGAACACTTTTGCCGCGGCGAGTTTCGCGAGAGAGGCACGGTGCGGCTCGCCGCGTGCTTTGCATTTCCTGCGTGCACGGCGGGCCCACGCGCGCGTGCACTTTCATCGCGGCGCGCTGCATCGATCCTGCAACGGTGCACGCCGGCATCGCACCGGTGTGCGCTGCATCGACCGCGGAAGCCGGAATGGGAATAGGTGTATGAAATATTCGATCGAATGGGATCCCGCAGCGGACTGTGAGAACCGTGGCACCGATTGATCGCGTACTACGCGCGATACACGGATAAGGGGGATCCAAATGCTATGACTTCATTGGAGCGTGTCAGTAGCCGATTATGAGAAATTGGAGAACGAAAAGGAAAAAAGGAAACCGGGCTTCGGTCGATCGGGAGCGTGGTATCTGACTCTCCTTAAATAATAAATTGCTTTTATCGGGCCGGATCGATCGAACGCTTTGCTCGCGAGCACGAGACTGACGGCTTCAAAGGGGAAAAGCGAGCCGTTTGATGGATAATTGTACCGTTGTGCACGGACTTCGATGAGCACGTGACATCTTTTGGAAAGCGTGATGGACGACAGGTGGGGAGCGGCAAACTTTTGTCCAATGCGTCCACAGATCAATTTTCGAACCTCGGGAATGTTTCTTTATATGCTTTCAAATTTCTAAGTATTCAAATATTCAAGTATTCTAACTTTCAGTTTCAAATTTTCAAATTTTTAAGTATTCAAATTTCTAAATAATCAAATATTCAAACTTTCAGTTTCAAATTTTCAAATTTTTAATTTCTTAAATATTCAAAAATTCAAATATTCAATCTTTCAGTTTCAAATTTTCAAATTCTTAAATATTCAAATATTCATACTTTCAAAGTTTCAAAGTTTCAAATTCTTAAATATTCAAATTTTCAGACTTTCGAACTTTGAAACTTTCAAGCTATTAAATTTTCAAATATTCAAATTAAAAAATGTTAAGCTATCAAATTTTTTAATTTTTGAGTCTGAAGCTTCTAAATTTGTGTGTTCCTCAATTGTCTTCTAAAATATTTTCAATTTTATAGTTTCAAGATTTTTAATTTTAAAATGATATTTCTGAGTAAATGCATCCCTCACATAACGCGATTTCACTCTAATAGGATCAAAAAACAAACTAAATAAATCCAGCTATCATGCTCCACGGAGGATACCTGTATTTAACATTAAACCTACCGACACTTCTTGTATACCTGTTCCGACCGTTCGTGGTCAAAATACCAAAAAAGGTATTGTTAATACATTTAACGTAGAATAGTCAATTTATTACCGAATGAATTAGTAGATGAACAACTTCCATAAAATGACGATACAAATTTATTTTTATACAATTGCAATTATATATAAATATAATGATGCCTAATGACCAAAGTTCGCCAACACCCCAATTTTTAAGTGTCAAGTTGCGACCACTCGTTTTTCATACTGCAGTGAATTCTTGATATATGTCAACAACACGCGTCTGACTTCATTCCAATTCTAATGCTAATAGTATGGCTGTTATTGTTATCGAGGAGCAAGGTATGAATGTTGTCATAACGGCGCCAATGGAAAGCAAAGTGTAATTGTGTGTACAGGTACAGTGAATTCTCGATATATGTCAGCAACACGGGCCCTGCCAGCGTCGTGTATCATCCAGGAGACATAACCGAGCCGTGTTATGTTGATAAGCTTCTCGAGCTGCGTGCCCCCCCCCCTCCCACCCACGTATACCCCGCGATAGTAGGGATAATTCCTCGACGTCTATTATCCAGACCTTGGCGACATATATAGAGAGATCACGTTGCAAGGGTATCGCCATAGATCTCAAAAACTAAATTCCAAAATTTTTAAGAACAAATCGCTGCCTGCATATTTGAACGGATCCAGTCAGTCGAAAAATCATGAAAAGCCCCACCCAGCAATGCCTCAGAAATTCGCACTTCTCACTCTTTTATAGATTGATCTGATTTTACTCAGGGCCCCGAGTCTGCTATCTTCGAGCTTAATTACACGGCTCGGCCGACGCATTACGTGCACAACCAATTAATGAAAACACAGTGGTTAAGTTCGGCCCACAAATTAAGACCCAATAACATTTGGAAAAAAGTCCTCGCGGTCGTAATGGACTTGGTTCGCGTGGCGACCACACGGGAGAAACCAGTCTAGTAATCAATTTTAACGACCAGCCTGAATAACCCTAAGCCGGGGACGCTCGGGAACGCGTATCACGACGACGACAACAACGTGGCCGGCCCATGAAAATCCATGGAATCTAGATCACGGTGGGTCCCCGTGACACCCGTAGCTAGGGCCCCGTAACTCTTCCGTGCATGATTAACGTTACAGTTTTACGAGGCGGCTTTATGCACCGCGGGGCCCCGGTGCTTTCGTAATTTGTTTCCACGTCCATTAGCATCTCGGTGGGGGCAGAAAGGGGAGGAGAAGTGAGCAGAAAAAGGGAGAACGGGGAGAAAAGGGGAGAGGGTGGTGGGCTGCTTTCACGCATGCGTAGCCGCCCGCGTATTTCATCAGCCGTGTCCACCTGCGCGTCACGTTCCTCCCCGTCATAATATCGATGTTATCAGCGGCGCGTCATTATCCCGGTGTCCCGTTAGATTCGAATCTCTCGAACGGGACCTTCCCTTTCTCGAGCGTTCACGAAAGTGACGGGGTCCCGAATGTCGCGATGCGATCCGTTCGCGTCGCGCAATTACGCCTCCGTAATTGCCAGTCTCCGATTGCCCGGAGTAATTAGCGATCTCGTGTGCTCGGCTGGACGGGTGGGGCGCGTTATCGATAATTGCCCGGCGCGAAACGGAATTTCGAGAAAATTGCCGCGCGATCATCTCCGACAAGAATACTGATTTCTCTGTCGAAATTCCTCGGCGTGCCCGCGGATACGTTCTTCTCGTTTCTTCTAATTGTTTTTTCTTTTTTTGGTTTTTCTGAGCTACACGGATCGGTCTGGAAACGTCCGAGCCGCAATTAGCGAGCGAGCTTCTCGAGATAACGAGGCGATTAAATCGACGTATTTTGGCGAATCGAGCGACGGTGGTTGCCGATCGATACCCGATATCTCTCGCTGTAGAAATTCCTTCTGTTTACGGTTCGCGGGACCACCGGATTTTATTCTCCTGCGGGAATATCGTTATGAAAATGTCAAGCTGTAATTGGCGACGGAACTTGTGGAACCGCGGCGATTAAAGCCGCGATTAAATTCGATCGGGAACGGTGACCGTATTGCGTCGTGCGTTGCAACACAACACGATATCCCGCCGTTGGGAAAGGGACCCCGGATTTTCGAGTGGATCCTCATTACGTTACGAAACCGACGACGCCGGGATGCCACTCTCGGAACAACCGATCCCCGTCGCACCGTAAGCTGATCGCCGGTGCTCCGACATTTCTGAAATTCTTTGACCTCCCCGGTGATCCGATACAGTCGCGCGATTGCGCGCCCGGCTGTTCGCCGATCTCCGCAAGATTTAGTGCCGAGATACTAGTTTATACGGGCCGGGGGCACGGGTTTGTAAATCCCAGGAGACGTCAAGCGAATAACCGTTGCCCAGAATTCACGGATATTTGTCCGTTTCGTTGACTATTTAGGTCACAACGCGTGATGTTTACAGCGAATTTTCGGTATACGTCAACAACGCGGGTCTCGTCGGCGTCAAGTATCGTCAAGAAGGCATACCCGAACAGTGTTATGTTTACAATCCTCGGCGTCCGAGGACCATCACGGGGTATACTCAGCGGTAGTGGGGATAATTCCGCGACGTTTATCATCCAGGCCTTGGCGACATATATAGAGAAATCACCGTACTCTACAGAAGTTGCATCTCCATGTACCTCAGCTTTTATAATTATTGTCGACAATGGATTTGGTTTACTAGGCAATCTTCGACATTCGACAATTTCTAAAACATTAGCACTAGAACGACGGGAGCAGTCAAAATGACTGCTTTTTAATTTTTTCTTTTACAATTACTGGAATTGTAAAAATGTTTTCATCGGAAATTTTTTAATGAACCTCTTCATTGAAGTCTGAATGGGCACAGTCTTGTCACTGTTACAAAGCAATATACGTCAGTCACATTTATTGCTTCGTCGTTCTAGTGTTAATTTCAGCTATTTTCAACAGTAAACCTACCGCGCACTAAACTGGCACATGAACAATTTGTAGGAATAGGTTAGGTGAAAACCAAGCGGTTAGGTGTCACAGTGAAGTTTGCTGAATAACGTATTTATTAAACTTGTACAATTATCTCTCGTCTATCTCTTACAAACGGCTCTGTCTCTCTCTAGCTCGCAAAACTCTGCACTCTCTCAACTCTCTCGTTAAACTATTAAACTCCTATTCTTCAACTCTGATTCTTTTACTCTCACTCTGTGTCTCTTCTCGCGACCGCGACCTACCTCGTATCGCTCGGCAGATCGTCGTCAAAATCCATAAACAAAATCTACATCGCTCGCGATCGTTGCATCTTTCTTATTATCTCTCTCACACACTCATTCGCACGTGTTCGCTCGGACATTCACCTGTCGCATCCCCACAAATGTATCCAAATTTTTCGCGATTTTATTTTATCATAGCATTGCTAGGTATGTATATTATTCTGTAGTGAAAATAGATTTTTGAGTTTGGTAAAAAAAATCATGTCGGTCCTGTACGATCAATTCGTTAACGATTTAGAACAAAATTCCTCCTCCGCAGGTGCAGCGAGCGGATTCCCAGAGCGGCGGCCGCGAGTCGCGCGGTGTCGGGCAAAGTTTTGCCATAAACATCTCGGCCAGGTTTGCAGCATTTAAATTGCGGGCAATAATAACGCCATTATACGAGAAGCGCGACCAATAAAACCGCAACAAGTCGACGCGCGAGGTTTCAGCGCTCCGTTTCTCGATCGTGTTACAATTTTCTCGGCGGGCCCCGGGAACCATAAGACTGCATCCTTGAGAGGCCCGACAGCGTGCGGGCAGAAGTTCATTACTGGCGGCGATCCGCATCGATTACGTGAACGTATCGCGCGTCAACGCGTCGGATTCGATCGCGGCGGCTAATTATCCGGGATATCGGGGGCTTACACCTGAGAGAGGACGGTCTTTCTGCGCAGCGATGGAGGTCACCGAGGTCGTTCGACGGAGAAAGATGGCGGCGGCGGTTCACCGGGTTGACCGAGATCGAAAATAAAAGCGAAAAAAGGAAAGGAGGAAGAGGAGGAGGCGGCGGCGGCTGACGGAGAAAAAGGCGACGACGATGCGCGCTCCTGCGGAGAAGCTCTCGGCTCGTTCTAATTACTGACCGAGGCCCGAGCGGGCCGTAACAAGGAACAGTGCTCGATTTTTCGAAAAAGTCGCACAAAAATCGGTACGAGCATTTCTGAATTGAATACACCATCTTCGTAGATAGATTTATTATTCTTATCAAGCAATAACTTAACATTTTGTTGAAACACGCCTACACCCGTTCCCCAATTTACGCGGCACTCTTTTAGAGTATTTGTATTGTGCGGAAAATGTACCTCAATTTACGCATAACTTTTTACACGCGGAATTGATTTACGCGATCCTATTTTACGCTGTCAGATATGTATATATTAGGGGTATCCATGAGCAATCAATTATTTGCAAAGAATTTGTTTTGCCTTTAGTTCTGTACTGACCGTTGACGAGCAAACAGGTATTCTTTTACAGTTTTCAGTAAAGCAGCCTGTGCTCGAAATATTCTGAAAAGTACCATTTTTTTCACAACTGTAATAATGCGGCGTCCGTATCTTCCGAGGATCATACTCGTCATTCCATACATTTCATTTTCATGCGGGATTTAATTCAACGGTAACAATAAAGAAAATTTGCGATGTTTATGGAGATGTATTGAAGGTCAACAAGTGTCAACGTTGGCTCAGGAGGTTTGCTGATGGTGATTATGATCTCTCTGACAGACCTCACACTGGACGGTCAGTTGAATTTGATAATGACACCCTAAAATCTTTAGTGGAAGCTGATCTAAAATTAAGTATGCAAGAATTATCGAGAAGCCTTGGGTCCACATGGTCAACTATAAAAGACACTTAAATTAAAACGAAATTAAAAATAAAGTCAACTATTAATATAAAGGCACTTACACGAAATGGGAAAGGCATATAGGCAAGGAACATGGGTACCTCATCAATTATCTGAGACCAATTTGCACTTCATTGCTATCCAGATTTCGTAGAGATCCATTTCTTAGCAGAATCGTTACCGGAGATGAAAAATGGATTGTTTATGATAACATAAAGCGTTCCAAGCAACTGCTTTCTGCGAATCAAACCCCAATATCAACCCCTAAACCTAGCTTATCACTTAGAAAGGTTTTACTGTGCATTTGGTGGGACTATCGTGGCATAAGTCACTTTGAGTTGTTGAAACTTGGAGAAACAGTTACTGCTTAGTTGTATTGTCAGCAATTACGACGGCTGTGTTCAGAACTACTGAAAAAGAGGGCATCTTTAGTCCACAGAAAAGGTGTGATACTGCAAATTGACAATGCCCGGCCTCATACATCGAAACTCACTCAGGAAAAAATCAAAGAATTGCAATGGAATGTTTTGCCTCACCCACGTACTCACCAGATATTGCTCCCTCTGACTATCATCTTTTCTGATCTCTGGAGCATTATTTAAGAAATAAAACATTCACTTCTGTAGAAGATGTAAGGGGGCACCTCGAAAAGCATGAAAGATGGCAAACTGTCCTTGATAATGATGGATATTATATAATAAATTAAGAAATAAAAACTTGAATTTACCACAAAGTTTGTTTTGGATTTAGAAATAATTTATTACTTGTCAGACAGGTAAGAATCTACACCCCCGGGAAATCAGGGATCGCAAAGTTTTACATTGGTAACACTGGTTACACTTTTCTGAATATGGACCACGACGCGGCGTTCGGAAAGAGCGTTGGGCCCGGTGCGTCGCGGCGGGGAAAACGAAAACGAACAGGATCGGGCCCCCGGCGTATACGTGTTCACCGATTCGTACCGTGTCGTCCGGGCCCTACGTTGCGCAATCGCGGATGACCTGAAAAGAGGAACAACCGTCGGATGAGACGGAACGTTCTGTTCGTTTTTATGCGAGTGGCATGCGTGCGCCTTCTGTCTCGGTAGACGAGCGCATCCACACCGTGCCCAGGGGCCCGACTCCAGGCCCGTTACCGAGGCCCGCACAATTAGTCGGCTCCCGTTTGCTTAATTAATGACCGAGCCCCGCTTAACGATGACGATTTTTTCGATAGTGAAATCGAAATTGCGAAACTTACTTTCCGCCGCCTTTCATTTTTCAGCAGCGCACCTACCCTCCCCTCCTCGCGAACCGTCGCCGGAACCTTGCCCGCATTTTTACTCGTTTCCAGAGCGGACGATCCGCTTCGCTGCGACCACAAGAATTCAGGTTTTCTTCCTGCAAATGTGTATCGTGCTGAGCGCACGTATGCTTTTTTCGTGGCCGAATGATATTTTGTTTGTCAATCGGAAACGAAGTGCCGCCTTGAGTCTTTTGCGATGGTTTGTTTTATTTAAGTAATTAAACTAGTTCCTAATTGTTAATGTTTACGTTAACACATCAGCTACCAGTGAATATTATTTTAACAACGCCAGTAGCACTAATTTCAATAAAACCTCACAATATCTTTTGAGATTATAATTTGTAACAGAGTTTAAAAACTTCTTCTTGATGTCGCGCGATGCCTTCAGAAGCACATTATCAAGTACCTGGAAGGCAAAGTGTTAAATACTCGCCTCGAGGAAATTCACTTCATCACGTCGAAGTGATTTCCCCGATGTAACGATAACCGACAAAGTTTAACGCTGAAATGAAGATCTCCGAAGACGCGTGGAAAGCGTAATTAGGAAACGATATTTCACGTTGCGCAAGGAAAAAACCCATTTGCATGACAGGCCAATCATTCATCAACCCATAAAAGAAAAACGAGCCTGTTAACGAACAATGAACGAGACAGGATTTTATCTCTTAAGATTTCCTGTTGGGCGTACATTAAAGAACAATTTTTCTGTCGTTAGCTTCTTATTAAAAACAATACTAATAAATACCGGTGCAAAGAACCTTTCAATTATTAAGAGTTTAAGAGAACGAGGGAAACAGTATTGAAACAAAATTTCAGAGTGGAGAAGGTTTCGGGACGAAAATAATCGAGCAACACGAGTTGGGGGATCGCGGACAGGGATTTCTGATGCTGGAAGGTATTTCGATCCCCCGTGTCGTGTCACGGACGTATAGATCTTCGTTTCGGCCGAGCAGTAAAAAGATACGGGCCACTAAAGTCCGATGTCAACGAGCTACAGCCACTTTTCGTACCATTACCGGGTTCTTTCGATATCGGGAGGAGAGGGTTAGGGGAGGGGTCCAGAAACGAGCGGCCCGCCGGTCCCCTGTGATACTCCGTTAACGTAAATACGTTGGGAACCTCTAAAACCGACTGTAAACTGAAATCGATTTTGAATATCCGTTTTTAATTCACGGTTACGACCCGAAGATAAGCTCCGCGCCTTCATGGTTCGCTGATCGCGAACTAATGCACCGGCGAACCCGATCGAAAAGCGAGCTATCCACCGCTGAAGTATTTATGGTTCATCGAAGTGAATTAATGTATGACCCGTTCCTAGTTTCCTGAGGTATCAAGGCAGCTATTCACCATTGAATCGGAGCTCTAAATGGGAAATTTCACGCTGGGAAAGTCGACCAGAGGATTAAGTGAAATGAACTTTGCGGGTCAGACTCCGAGGAATGCCGTAAAGAACGTTTTGTCAATGAATTAATTACAGCGAACACGTAGACCGATCTACCCGATAATTGAATAAAATAAAAGCCGGTAAACACCGGCTACCGGAGAGGTAATTAGAAATTATTGGCCCCTGATAAAGGCTGATACACGGATCTTCGATTGCAGCCAATTTATTTACTTGTTCTAAATGCTCCTTCTGTTTACCGACCGCTCTATAAGAAATAAAAAGTTTCTCAGTAAACTGTGATAAATAGTAATCAAATAAAAATGTACTTTTTTGTTTAATAATTCGGATAAATCCGAAATAATATGATAGCATTTTTTAATTCTTCTACCTTTACGTGTCTGTATTTCTTTGGCCCATTTTGTCATAAATACATAAAATAAACATTTTCACTAGATTGACATGACTGTTCACTATTCTTCCATCAGGTTAAAAAATTATTTCTCTTCAGGCCCATCTGAACTCTCCAGTTTCAATTTCATTAACTAAATTGCTCAGCTGTTAAAGATAGCGACTCGTGTTAATCCAGGAAGTTACCGTCGGCAACTCCGTCATCGGAGTGCCTAATCGCTAGCAGATCTCCGGAGGCAGAACGGACGAAGCTCCGGCGAGCAGACATTCCCGACAGGCTGTTTCCCTAATGTCCGAGATACGTTGGTGGCAATGCGATCGATCGTAAAAGCTGGATCGTATACAGAGGATTCTCTCGGGTCACGAGCATCACGAGTTCGCGTCGGTAGCGAACGTGGTAGTCAGCCGGGCTGAATCATGCCTGCATCGTGGTATACGGGAGTCAATTGGACGGTTACGCCGTCCTCAGACGAAGGGAGCAGCCACGAGTGGAAGCGCCCTCATCTTTACGACAACGCGACCTCGTAACTCCCGACAACCTTCCCCTTGTTCTGCTTCCTTCTTCTTCCACTCGGCTTTCGGCCCCTGAAGATCCTTTACGGTTACCTCTCGACTTCACTGTTCACCGTGTCGTGTATGAATGTGCGGTATCGCCGTTTGATCTCTCCATTCGCGAGAAAAGGGCCGGATCGCTTGGATAGAGGGCTCCGAAAGGTCCACGATCTTCTGATGGTACTCCAGAATACTCGGCTGCATATTAATGCGAAATAAATGGAAATTGTGCCCTCGTGTGGGCGAAAATAAATACGGACAGCAAAAATCTCCTATTCTGCTTCCAATACTGGTGAGACTGTATTTTATGTAATCGACAGAGAAAATGAAATTGGTACAAGACTATTATGTATATAAAAATAAATAGAAATTGGTCTTCCATGTGTGTAAAAATATGGATAGCAAAAATCCATATTTCTCCTTACAGTGGTGGTAACATTGTATTTTATAAGATCAAGGGAGAAAATGAAATTGATACAAGACTATTAAGGGTATAAAAATAAATGGAAATTAGTTTCCTATGTGTGCAAAAATCCATACTTCTCCTAGCAGTAGTGGTGACATTGTATTTTGTACAATCAAGAGAAAAAATGAAATTGGTGCGAAACTATTATGTATATAAAAATAAACAGAAATTGGTCTCCCATGTGTGCAAAAATAGACAGCAAAGATCCATACTTCTTGCATTAGTGAAAACCTTGTACACTACACGTTGAAGAGAGAAGATGAAATAGGCAGAAGACTGTTGGGAATAAAAACTGAAAGGGACGTGACAAGTGTCACGAAAACTATTACCGAAGGGTATTAATAAGCACCCAATTACGTGGAACAGTTTTCTGTCGCGTCGGAAAATATGGCAACGCGTCAGAGCCACGTTACCGAGGCGATTCGAGAAGTTCGCGGTTGTATCGATCGTTAGGGAACGGGCTGGCGGAGAGTAACGAATCGCAGTCGGATGAGGTCATACCGTGCTAATTATTCTTAATAGAAACAATATACGATGGCAAGCGTTTCCTAACGCTCGGGCCGGTCGCACGACAAACAAACGAGCACCGCCGCCATTAATCAGCCCACGGAACCTCCGCGAGCAATAAAGTACCCGGGACCTAAAAGTGGCGGGCGTTCTCGGGCAGACCGGCGCTCGGCGCTCGGCGCTCAAAGTGCTCTCCCGGGATATTGAATATCGAGGCAAGCGAGCGTAACGGACATACGCTATAGGCTGCGCACACACACACACACCGGTGTCCGAGAAGGCAGCACCGAGTGTCGAAGCCGCGTAATGAGTACCGGTACCGCGAGAGGTCGAGGCAGCAAGCCGCGGCAGCGCTCGTGATCGTGCCGTGCCGTGCGAAAACAAGTGCCGATCGCTCCAATTACACCGGGTCCCGATACCGGGCCCCGTAGTGGAAGGGTCTTCGCGGGTACCCGGAGGCGTCCGCGCAACATAAGGCCCCTCGACTGCCAACAAGAGCTACGCGAGCCCGTGGTTACACGCTACTCGTGCACCGTTGCGTCCATCCTTGCTTCAACACCACCACAACCCTCCGGATCCGTTTGCAAATCTCTCTCAACAGTGCAAGCGTGTGCAATTGTCGGGAATTCTTAGAGGGTGCGAAAGTGGGCAATTCGTTGCTTCGGTACCCTCCAGGTCCTTTGCAAATGTCTTTCTGGAATTATCTTGTTTTTTCAATTCTGCGTTCGTTCTGCATTCACGTTTCCTCCGAAGAGAGAAGACATTGTGATACACTGATCTTTTAAACGTTGGCCGCGTAATAATTGCAGGGGTACCACCGTATTAACCCCTCGTCCCACAACAACGAGCGAGACTCCTGGTAAGAAATTTGGGCCAATAGCAATAAGCACGAACCTCGGTCGTGGTACCTCGTTCGGACAAAACGTAAACACGAATCTGACCCGTGGTACCTCGTGCGGGACAAATGTAAACAACAGGAGTCAGATCCGTGGTACATCATTCGGGACAAACGTAAACAAGACGAGTCAGACTAGTGGTTCAGTTGTTCTCGATATTTTCTTACATTCGTTGCGCAGAAATACAGATACATGTTATAAGACGCATACATTTTGCGCAAGTTCGAGCACACGGCTAAGCAGCTGAACGGGTCGACGCGTGACCGACCTTCTACTTTATTGTGACCCGAGCAATCGGGATTTAGCGGTTAAGACAAGAGCTTAAGACATCCCTAATCAATCTAATACCACACCATTTTAATCGTCATCATAACCAGTGCCAAGAACGAACAAAACGGAATACAGACAAATAACAGTACTACATCAAACAGTATGACAGTTCTGCCAACTACTAGCAGCGAACAACAGCTCGGTTAACTGCTTGACAAACATAACCGCTACAAAGCTAGCCAGCTGACTAATATCCCAGCCTGAAAATCGCAAGATCGCTAGTTCGCGATCGTCCACTAAATCACGCGGACCAATTACCTCTATCATCCTCAGCGCGCGATGCGCTCGCGGAGTCTCGCCCCGGCGTAGCTGCGCTCTGTGTCAACATCGTCTGCTCGCAGCGGGTGAGTCGACGGGAAGGAATCCCTTCCGATAAGTAGAGGAACGGGTCCGGAATTCCGCGTGCTGGTACCGGCCGCATGTCGCTCGTCGTGCACGTACCCGCGGGAACCCGCGGGGACCTGCGAGCGAGCTCTCTCGCGCGGGTGCGTGAATGTTTTGCGACGCACCGTGAAGCGTCTCGCGTTAGCGTGGAATTCTCGATCTTGCCGAAGAAACACGACGCGAAAGAGGCGGAAAGAGAAAGGATAAACGGAGACAGTGGAAGCGGGAGGGGCGGAGCCAGCGCGGAACAACAAAAGCGCGGAGGAAAGATCCCTGGCACTCGGGAATTCCAGCTGGAAGGTAGTCCGCTCTATATATATATCAGTCGGACGGGGGACATATTTCGAACGCGTCCTATTTATTTATTTTACCCGTGGAGAAGGAAAGGGGTCGCGCGGACACGCTCAACCAGAGATTAAATTCTCCCTACGTACCGCGAGAGAGAGAAAGAGAGAGAGAGAGAGAGAGAGAGAGAGAGAGAGAGAATGAGAGTGTAGAGGGTTAAGTTATGCATCTCGGTCGGTCCCTCCCTCTCCCCGGGGACTTATCTTCGGGGCATCTTCTCTTTATATACTTAGATGGCCCCGGTGAGCCGCGCGCGGAACCCTCCGACACGGAATGCCTTCGCCCTGCGGACCCCGCTCGCCTCGGATCCGTAAATCACGGATTAAATAAAATAGCTTACTCGCCGGAGTCAAATGAGATGTCAGCGCCGGGGCCCACCGCCCTCGCCCGTGTGCCCCTGTGCCCTTCCACCAAATTGCTCTCGCTTTCAGCCCCCGCCGTACCCTCGTACATCTTGCCGGATCCACACCAACGCGAAACACGGCTCCCCGAGCCAACCGACAGATGGATCCGACGCCTTTCTTTACCGGGAAACCGGTGCGATCCGACTTAACGAGACTGACCCGTGGTTAATGGGAGCCGGTATTGGGACCTCGGGCCCCGATCGGATCGAGATATTGTTTACTGATGTCCCCGGTGTTGATCCCGGACACGGAGTTTCGTTGATCGAGTCTCCCCGAGAATGAGCCCTTTGTCTTTCGCCAGCTCCGACTGGGGTCATGTCAGGTGACATTAATTCTCTGTGGACAAAGCAATTTCTCTGAACGCGTAACTGTTTTCCTTCTGTAAGGTCTTGCACGCTCGCCTTTCTCGAACTTCATCCTTGTGTCATTAAGTTTCTTGTACTACGTAATGCAATAAATATACATTATAATATACAGTAATATAGTAAAACGATATTGTAATATAATTTTAAAACTTTTGGAAAATTTTTGTGGACAAATTGCAAAATTATTGTAGATTTCTATGTTCTCGGATAACCACAGATTAATCAAAATTAAAATTGTGATCATCATCGAATGTCGTAGGAAATTTTGGCCATTGACCAAATACTAATTCCAATACCAGTGTTTACGATATACAATCAATCCAAAACTGGAACACTAATTTCGTCAATACTTCGGATTTCGTTTCGAAAGTTTGGTTGCATATTCTCAAGACATGGTGCAATGGATGTGCACAAAAGAAGTCTGATCATTTGCGAAAGCAGTCTTGGAATTCTCGTTTTATCCAACACATGCATGTACTTAGCTGTGACAGAAGAAAATAATAATTTCGAAGAGGAATATCATCGACCCGGGAGAAAACCGAGAGGAAACGAAGCTAGTGGAACGCCGTGGAAGCGTCGTCACCTCGGTGACCATCGTCATCGGCGTCTACCTGCCGCGGCAACTATCGAGAGAACAACGTGCGAACAGGTCGCGCCGGCGTCCCGAAGATTACAAATGTGGCGTTGACCCTGGTCGTTCCAGGGTCACGTGAGCGCTCCAAATTATATGGAGCGAGTCGACGGATGGCCAGAACACGCCGCGGACGTGATGGCCTGATCGTGGCTAGGTCATCAGCCGCTTACCAATCGGTGTGCCGATAGGTGTGCGGCACACGGTCGATCGAACGTCTCCTGAACTCGCGGCGATCTACACCAACACACAGATGACCGGAACACGCTGACTGGCCCCGGTATCGATGACTCGCCGATGATAACCATACGAGATACGGGGCTCCGGCGATGATGACGATGATGAAAGGTGTCCGGGACGCGTGCTTTCCACATCTAGATCAGACGACCTTTGCCCTCGATTAACCTGAACACGCGGTTCCGGTCGAGGATTCGTTGTTGGGGATCGATATTGCTAATCAAATCCATATGACGGCGAAGGAAAATTTAATTCCAGCGGGAGAAGATAGTTTGCAATTCTTCCTTAATATTTAGCATAAAAAGAAACCCGGAAGTCAGAGAAACTGGAAACTGAAACTGAATATTGTCCTGGAACCTTTACAGAGATTTTCAATAGCACAAAAGGGATATACATTGATTTCTCGTTAGATGTCGCCAAGACCTGGGTGACAACTGTCGCGGAATTATCCCCACTACCGCGGGACATAGCTCGTGAGGGACCGCGAAGCTCGAGAGGCCTCGGTAAACGTAACGCTGCTCGGGTATGTTTCCTGGACGATACATGACGCTGGCAAAGCACGTATTGTTGACATACATCGAGAATTCACTATACATAATTCTGATCTCCGCATGATAATAATTAGTTCTCTTACGTTGCTGCAAAACAGTTCCATAAAAAATCCTAGAATTTTACAAAGTCCACAATTTGAAGTAATATTATTTACAGCAGAACCCTAAGGAAAACAACGATTTTACGGCATCTGGAAATAGAAAATGGATGAAGCTAAAATGTTTAAAATTCTTAAAAGAATGTTAGTCGTTAAACAACATGCCACTAGAGGCTCCTAGATGAGTCTCTCAGAATCAGCAAGGCCTGGAAACCGACCCGAAAGGTCAAAGGTGACCAACCCGATCAAAGAGGACGAGAAGTAGACCACGAAGATGAACGCAGTCAAATAGGGTGGTTGGCGAGGCCGAAGACTATCCCATCCATCCTGGATGGGTTGCATCGCGCCCGGGGGCTCTTCAACAACTGACAGCTTTCGGCTCCACAACTCTATTTATACTCGTTTGACAGCGAACCCCTTCCCACCGACTTATACGCAATCTCCATTATCCGCCTAACACCTCATCCGATTTTTCTGCGGCGAAAGTCTCTCGGAAAGCAGTAATAAAAATTCCCAGCAGTTGTCCAATAATTCCCAATCTTCTCGTACCCTGATCAATAGGCATACTTTCAATTCGACAACATTGTCGATATATAAATAAAAATTACAAATAGCCTCATTAAATATCGAAATGTCCAAACGCTTGGCCTCTCAGTCGATTTTTAAAATTGCGTGTCAATAGATTATAGAATCAGTTCCACAATAACTCAAATGAAATTTCGTTTCGAAGCTTCAGGAATACACAAAACAAATTGTGATCGTTCACGGAAGCAGGCACGAAATTTCTTTTCAGTTGAAAATATACGTGTAATGTCCCGTGATGATTGTAGAAATTTTACAGGAGCTGGAGCCGGAGTAAATAATAATTTTGAAGAGAAACGTGCGAGGAAACCGGGAGGAAACGAGCATGGTCACGGAACTGGACGACCATGGTTCCACCTGCCAACATTCGGCAAAGTCGCGGAGCGCGCCAGGTAATTTGTCACAATTCGACGTTCTCATTAACGCGTCTTTAGTCGGCGGCGATCCTCGGTCTCCCCGCAGGTGAGGCGATCATTAATATACGATGCACTGTCAGCGGACATAATTTCAGCTCTCAACGCTGGGCTCCGTGACAGGCGGCCTACCCTCGAGGCTAGCTCGCCTGATACAGTATCAGCGGATTAACTATCGCGGGAATGGAATTACGGCGGCGGGTATCGGGAGTCGCCGATGATGCATCGCGTTCCCCGGCGATCCTTTACGCCGGTGAATTCGAAAAAGGTGATTTACACTGGCGACGAGTGAATTAAAACACAAGTTACCACGACCGTGTGTGTGCGTGCGTGTGTGTAGGCGTGCAATCCGATATCGATCTAGCCGATATAACGAGTCGCGAGGAGGACCGACACGCCGAGAGGAATCGCTCGGCGTTGTCGCGCGGAGCCCGCGCCGGCCCGGGATAGTCTTCGGTCGCTTATGCCGGCGTATAACTATTAAACGTAAACATCTGGTGGCTCGAAATGTTCGGTCATTTGCGTAAATCACGATGATAAATAATAATCTACGCTCTTTAAGTAAGTTCTAGGCAATAATTTAGATCCGCGGCGGGTTCGAAGAAAGAACCCGTACAATGGATGAACCGTTGTAAGGAAGATCAAAGGTTATATAATCCCTCTACGTGTCTTGTGGGAACACGATTCATCTCCGCTGCAATCGTAATGCTCGCCTGCGCCGCGCAGCCGACCGCGCCGCACCGCGCCGCGCCGTGCGCGATGCGCTTCTGCTTAAAATTCATAATAAACTGCACGCCTATCCGGCATAAAATACTTCAAATTAATTGCGGCTGACTCGGCTATCGGACGAATGCATGCGCCTCTGCACGACTGCGTGCGTGCGTGTGTGTGTGTATGTGTGTGTGCCCCTATCCTCGCAGCGGTGTTGACACAGAAACGGTAAAACGTTGCGTCGTTTTGTTCCCGCGAAATCGAACTTCGCACGATCGCGATCGGTTCGACGCGTGAAATTTTTCCCCGCGAAGAATTCCGGGGGAATAATGTTTCAGGTAGCCATAAACCGGAAGGAGAATCGAAATACTATGATCAATTTTAAATCAATTATTTTTGCAACGGTGTTTACGAATCTCAATTTTTGTAGAGGTCGTGCAACCAGATTTGTACTTGGGATCGTGATGCGTAGAACTGTGGAATATTTATCTAAGGAATTGTAGGAAAAAATGTTTATGGTAACTCTGTAGGCTAGAAAGAAATAAGTAATTGTCCCTGTAGCCTAGGATTGATTTGAATGCTATTATTTTAGCGGCGATGTTTATGAATGTTAAATTTGCGATTGTCAATTTTTATAGAGCTTGAACAACTATATTTGTACTTAGGTTCGTTCTGCGTAGAATTGTGGAATATTTATCTAAGGAATTGTAGGAAAAAATATTTATGGTAACTCTGTAGGCTAGGAAGAAATATGTAATTGTCGATTACGATTGATTTGAAACCAATGATTTTAGCGGCGATGTTTATGAATGTTAATTCTGTGATTATCAATTTTTATAGAGCTTGAACAACTAGATTTGTACTTAGGATCGTCCTGCGTAGAATTGTGAAATATTTATCTAAGGAATTGTAGGAAAGAATGTTTATGATTACTCTGTAGGCTAGGAAGAAGTATGTAACAGTTTCTGTAGCCTACGATTGATTTGAAATCAATCGTTTCAGCGACAGCGTTTATGAATGTTAATTTTTACGGAGTAACTAGGTTATCATGTCCGTCACGTTAGTCCTTATGCGAGGTGATTTTCTTGTTGCACGTGACACGTAAACTCTCTTTTCGTGTGCTCCTTAGTGTCTATACGTGGTTCAGCTACTATCCTTCCTTATTCCCCACGAATTACCTTAAACATTCTTGTATTACGTGTCTCCCGGTTAGTTTGCATATGTAAACATGATACTGAAGCAAAACCTCAGGCACTAACGTCAAAACCGTTTAACGTTACTTCGTTTAGACCTTTGATCCCCGCTGTCGAGCGTAGAATTCCATCGGAAAATTCAACGATGTTTGTCGAACGAAGGAAAAACGATTTTTAGTAGAATGTGAGCTCAAAAGTATCTTCCGTAACGAATTCTGTGAGTACCTATAATTGATATGATAACTATAACACAGGTCCAGATGGTGGCGAATTTTCTAAATTAATCACAATATTCACAAGCTAACAAAGACTATCGAGACTGATGTATGTATTACTAACCACCTCTCCTTAACTGAGCACTTTATTATTTTTTATCTACATCTCCTATGGTTTAAGCTTTCGTTATATAATATAGAGAAGAGGTGATTCTATATGCAGGAATGAGTCGAAAAACAAGAATAAAAATTTTTAGTTCGATGTCTCGTTTTCGAGATAATCGCTCTTGAAAATTCAAGTAGAAACGGTGAGCCATGCACAGACAGTCCAAGCCGAAAGCAGGCACAGTTTACAATTTTCCCCTCGCCCTTCCTCACCCTGTATACTATTTATTTAACCCTCTTTCCTCCCTTGTTCTCCCAACCTAATCTGTCCATTAACATAAAACAGACGCAGTAGTAAAAACTGAATATGATAGTTCTTTGAAGATGAACAAAAAGCTGACTAACCTCCTCCGTTTAAAATCAATTAAAAAATCTAAGGTATTTCGAGATAAGTTTAACACTACGTTCTCAGCCATTTTGTAAAATAATATATCCCCAAACAAATAAATTTGTTGAGTAATTTCTCATTCGTGGATTTTCACAATTTCGTCAATTGTGAATTAAGAATTCTACAAAAAGTCATTTTCTGTGAATATCGAGTATGAACTTCCACGTAGACCGATCCTCACAATCACAATAACCGTAAATTAAAAATATTACAACCCGTCAAAATGACCCGCAAGCCTAGCGTTAAACTCACGATTACTCATGTCGTTCGCAGCAGATGAACCTATTCTTTATCCGTAATAAATGGAACCCGTATCGAATTGACGCGGCGGCGTTAAACCGGGAACAAAATGACGTCACAAGAGTCAATCAATTCACCTCCCTGGTCGCACAACATTTAATTTGCGCGACTTACGAACACCCGTGCGCCGGGGATCACGGTACGCAGCGATCATAATTGCGGAGCGGCTGGAAAAATCGGGATAAAGGTACAAGAGAGGAAGAGGTCCGGAGCGGCGGTGCACGCGAGGCAAGTAAAATACAATGCATTACGATGCGCCTCGGCAAGAGAGCCTCGGCAGGAACACACGGAGTGGCAAGATCGGTGGTCGTCCTTTCTACGTCCCTCATGCATGCACGACGTCCCCGGTGCGCTCTTGCTCGCGCTCGGTGTCGTAACTTACGTGGCAGATGGCGATCCTTGTCCGGGGCACCGAGCGGAGAGGAAGGCACCCAACGGAGATTAGATCGATTTTTCACGGTTGCAAGAAAATCGCTCTCGAGCCACAGCTAACAAGCGCCAGATGCAAATCTGCGGGGTCCGCGATCGCGCGCGCGCGCGTGAAACGCGTCGCGAACGAGATAATACCGCCTCTCGCGGATGAAACGTTGAAACTAGGGGGTGGAGGAGGCGGGGAGGTACCCTCCTCAACTAGATCCGGTGTCCGCGAGCTTAATCAGCCGAGGGAACACGCGGAACGTGGTCGGCCAGGTTAATACGTAAACGCAATTAATTATCTGAAATTTACGAGCACGCTTAACAGCCGGTCCCGGCGAACTCGGGCTCAGATAACAGGTCGGTCACGTGTTAGTATTTCACCGGCGCGAGCGTAATCGTAAACGCGAGTTTATCAGCCTGACCGCGTTGCCGGATATTGGACGATTTATGAAACCCAGCATCGGCAAGGTTCCTGCGGCTTCCGGTTGCTGGAGAAGCGATTCGATGCTGCCGCGGATCGGTTGGAAACTGCGAAACCGAACGTAGATAAGCGGTAGCGTAAATATAGGACCACAGATTAATTGAATAATTGTTTTGTTTCGTATTTTACTGTAAAGCTTGCACTGTGCTCATTATGTGGGACTGCGAGGAAGCACAGTGATTTCGCTATATATGTCGGCAATACCTGGATGGTAAACGTCGCGGACTTATCCCTACTACCACGGGGAGACTCCGTGAGGGGCCGCGAAGCTCGAGAGGCCTCGGCAAACATAGCACGGCTAGTTTATGTCTCCTGTACGATACATGACGCTGGCAACATATCGAGAATTCACTGTACCTGTACACGCATTTTCATGAGCATTGGAATAAAGCAAATAAAGGAAACCAACGTGAGTAAATAATCAAACATTTTAAACTGTTTCTCCTCAGAATAATATTTTGAATTCTCCAGCGTTTCGCTTGAACAGTTTGTGTGGCCTTAAAAACGTTTGGCTAGCTCACTTAATTTTTACTATTGTCAGCTTTACCCACCTGGTTTACTTTCAGGTTAATTTGTGTGTAGAAATAGGTGCACTCCGTACGAAAGCGCATGTAATAAAAATCGAACGAAGTATGAATAAATTCAATCTCGTTACTGCTGTAAAAGCCATAAATCGGGTTGTAACATTGACAACCCGTTTTCGTTAAGCTACAAATATAAGTATGTTTCAATTCGAACGATATAATTACGACTAATTGCAAGGGAAAATAACAGAAATTAAACAAAAACTAGTTACGGTTAAAGATTCTATAACTGCTTGTAATTGCCCGGTTTGTTAATAAATAAGAATAAGATACACCGAAAACACACGAGCAGAATTCGCGATACGACCGAACGGCATCAATATGTATCAATCGCGCTATTAAAAATAGTTTATCGCTTAACGGGCGAACCTCGAGTCTGCCGACACGGCTAATTGCGAATAAAATTGAACGTTAGATAGCCTTTGCGCGCTCGACATTTAGCTCGCATGCATAAAGCGGACCGTTAAAACAACAATAATAAACGATCAACCTGTTTCATTTTCCTGGATCGTTAATCTTTAATTGAATACTTCGAGACAGCGCACTGCCTTGGGCGTACGTTCAACGAAGATTCGAAAAACGACCGGTGGTACAGTGCCCGATGACTATAGTTTCGGCCCGGGGGAATCGGAGGCAGAGGCTCGTTCATAAATAAAATATTTCGCATGGTCGGACTGACGTCTTCTTCTCCCGCATGAGCGAGAGAGAAACAGACCAATCAATCTTCCGGGCGTCCGGTTCGGACGTGTCGGTGCTAAATTTACGATTAGTCGAACGGACGATTTCCTGGCCATTATTTTGCATTATTTTGACCTCGCCTGCTCCCCGCGGCTTCCCGATACATTTCTGCCTTGCTGTCGGCGGCATATGGGGAGCGCCGATGGGCTAAATATTACATCGAAGCAGATTCGTATCGTCGACCGTGAGCCACGACTTACGAGCGCCTCTTTCGACGATCCGATTCATACGAAGCAGCTCGCGAAACCAAGATCTGTAGGTGTGTGTGTCTGTGTGGGCGTATGTGTTGAGCATTTACGTACACCCTCACCGACGAGAACATTTGCCAGCAAGCCCGTTGATTTATCGATCAACCGCTGTTCGCTTCCCTCCTTTCGACGAGCCCCGAGATGATGACGACCGATACCCCGCGATATATATTACGCGGGATGTAGCAATTTTTCGGACCGGTCTTCTGCCGAATATCCCGGTGCCAAGTGCGAATTTAAATTGCGGTCCCCTCGGAGTTGTTCGGTTATTGTCGGGTCTGAGACGGTGGTGAAAGAAAGTATATTATATTTGAGATTGGTTATTGACAGATTTTCGTAGCTGGTTCTACGATAACTAAAGGGACAGTGTTTTCTCTGAATAGATTGCCAAGTACAGTGGACTCTCCATATATGTCAAGAACACGGGTCTTGCCAGCGACGTGTATCGTCCAGGAGACATACACCGTGTTATGTTTGCACTCTTCGGCGTCCGAGGACTTTCGAGCTTCTCGGTATACCCCGTGGTAGCCGTGGTAGTGGGGATAATTTTGCGACATTGTGTTTTTAATATATTTCGACAAGCTACGATTCTCAGTTGCAATTTCTCAACTCGTTAACCCCTTGCCCTACAATATCGAGTCATACTTGTGATGTAGATTCTGAACAGAGTCTAATAAATATGTATGTTATTAATTCCCTTTAAATAGAAATCTATTTTGGCGTTGATAATATACAGCTATTAACACTAAACGTACCGAGCTATAAATGTAACAGGTACATGTTGCCTTATAAAAATGACAAGATTTAACTTATTTAGACTTCCCGCGGTTCTTATTGCAATGTGTACTCTACTACAGATATTTATTGAAGCATTGCTTATGAAAGCATCTTTATAAATTCAAAAATTGTCTAATAAACAATCTAGAACCGGTCATTTGACCGAAGGTGGTACGTTTAGTGTTAAAGAATGTTATATATTATAACGCATATACGAATTTTCTCCCTTTTTTTAGGAAATTACGAATTACAAAAAAGTTATAATTACTGAAACCGTAAAATAAATCGTACTGCAAGTGGTTAAGTATTGAATATCAACTCCGGAGATCCAACGCATTCAAAGTGAACAATTAACTCCCTGCAGTACGATTTGTTTTACGGTTGCAGTGATTAAACTTCTTTGACGTTTATAATTCCTTCTCGCCTTGTTTCTATATGTAAAGTCACCACCCATCGGTTTCTGTAAATTCTACTGTTAATTCAGAGCACACGTCCAAGGAAGTATCGCGAACCTTCGGCAAATGAAATTCGTGTAGCCTCAACACCGCGTAACTAAGGGTGAATTTCAATTGTAGAAGCAGTGCCGATAGCAGAAGCATAGGAGGATCTGAAAAGGTCATCAGCAGTCTGAAGATCGCCAAAGAAAGGTTTGTCGTCGGAAAATCGAGGGACAGAATCAGCGACGGGGATCCGAGCGATCGATCACACCCCGAGCGACACCTGATTCCGTGTGCGCGGCGCAGGAGGTATCTTGCGCACGTGCGCTCGCGCAATTTATTACGCGATAAACAAGCCCGTGGCCAGGGTACAGGTATGCGTAAGGCGAAGATCCGTCGCGGTGGAAGGTGGCCGGTCTCTCCTGAAGCAGCGTCGCGCGGCTGGTCCGATCCGGCCGGAAAGAGTCGGTGTCAAGGCAAGATCGCGTCAGATCGAGGCCGCCGCGACGAGAAAAACTAGTAGCGGTCCCATAGATCTGTCGATCCTTGTCTCGCGCCACGTACCGTCTTCCCCTTTTTTCCCGAAAGGCTTCTCCTGCCCGCTGTATACGTTCACCTCGAAGAGCACCTCGAAGATCCCGCGGCCGTTTGTGTCTCCTCCGCGGACCGGCTTCTCTCTCCCGTTCTTTCGTGTCGCCTCTCCCGCGAACTCGCGACGGAACCAGCGGCCGGTCTCTCTCTCTCTCTCTCTCTCTCTCTCTCTCTCTCTCCCTCTCTCTCCTCGACGGCTTCGACCGGCTAATAAGCCGCTACCTCCGGACATTAAAGCTCGTATTACACGTCGGTCCCGTCGGTAATTGGACGCGCGTTCGCCCGACCGACGACGACGCCGCCGCCGCCGCAGCCGCCGCCGCGACCACGCAAGTACCAGCGGATCTACCATCTCTTCCGAGTACGGGAGATCGGCCGATGCGTCCTTAATGAAAGGATACAGGAAGGAAGACCTGTCCCGCAACCCGGCGAACGTAAACTCGCGGCAAGTCGCGCCGGTGGCCGGCGAACGGTGAATTTCCGTTCGACGTGCCGCGGGAGGAACGCTCGCCGCTTATGCGATGCCTCAGCCACACTTTGCTCGCAATGATGGGAACCGGTGATTTTTCCGGGGTAAGTTGCACGGGTGATCTTCAGGCTGAAGTTTATGGCGAGCGAGAGAATTTGGTCATTGTTTTCACGATAATGTAGTAATAGGTTAGGTATTTATTAAACTTGTACAATTATCTCTCGTTTATCTCTTACAAACGGCTCTTCTCTCAACTCTCTCGTTGAACTATAGAACTCCGATTCTTCAACTCTAACTCTTTTACTCTCGCTCTGTGTCTCTTCTCGCGACCGCGACCTACCTCGAATCGCTCGGCAGATCGTCGTCAAAATACATAAACAAAATCTACATCGCTCGCGATCGTTGCATCTTTCTTATTGTCCCTCTCACACACTCTTGCTCTCTCTTTCACACTCATTCGCATCCCCACACTCGGCCATCCTGCATTAACGTTCACCCTCGAACGTCTTGTGGGCCGTGCAGTCGTCGTCGTTTTCGCATCCCCACAATAATAGGTCTAATAGATGCTTGTGACACGGACATTGACTCCTCCGCGTCCGCCCTGAACGTCTAGTTGCTGGACCTAAGTAGCCAAGCTAATTTAGCATAATTTTCGAAAGAACAGGAGTTTCGTACAAAATTGATGTCAGTGTAAACGTTATGAATAACTTCGAAAATCGCAAAACGAATCTGACACAAACTAATTTGAGTCGGACCCGCCGTATGAGGAGAAGGAGTTAAATTATTTAGGCCATTATACAGGTTTTGTAATCCAAGTTCACCCTTATACAGACCAAATATAGTGTTTACTCGATTTATGTTGAAAACACGGGTCTAGGGACATATATCGACCAGGAGATACTATTTTGATCCACGCCGATCGTAGAAAAGGATAATGAAGCTCTAGAGGCCTCGACTCAAGGCTCTTCAGGAGGTATACCTCACGGCAGAGGGGATATTTCTGGGACTTTTATCCGCTAGACATTTGGGACATGTATGGAGTAAACAGTGTACTCCCTTTTGCAAGTCAAATTCACCCTCATAGAGACCAAGTTTAGCTTTTTACAAAAATCAAATTCGCGGGATTTTTTTAATGAGGACTTCAACTCCTCAGGGATGATGTCACTACGTCATAAAGACTCTGAAAAGTATTTTAAAATTGATTGCAGAAAGTCAGATTATCAGGTGCGCTGTGTTTCCATAAATTATTGTTCACTTTCTAGAATTTGGAGGCAGCTAGGAGAATATCAGAAAGCCTCAATCATCGAGAAATTATTGTTATATCTGTAACATCATATAACGTCGGTCAAACAGGAGCAACCTAAAAATCCATCGTCGTCCCCGAAGGGTTAACGTCGTACCGTTTCATTAGACACACTGGTCATTAGTGACATGGTTCTGACATTCCGGCAATTATATCTTACGATGTAGGTTTGTATCGATTAGGTGTATTCTTGATGGTGTTTTTTTTTATATACAGTGAAAGGAAAGAATTACTGGTTGAATTAGGCAGAAAATGGAAAATTAACTTGTCATCCCAGCCAACACACAATTTTTAAATAAACTGTTTGATTGCAATGGCGACTTCATTCATAAACCAATACGTTATTGTTATATAATCTGGTAACTTTATACTCTTCAAAAAGTACTTTAATAGATTTCCAGACAAGTACAGTGTCGACTATGCTATTAATATATTGTAAAATAATAAAAGATATTGAAACCTTTTGTTGAGAAAGTGTTTTGCACCGCGTGATATACAAAGTAGAAACGGATGGTCATAGTCAGACGCTCTAGACAAGCGGTCATAGTTATCATCATCGACTGAATGATCCAATAAAGGTCACATGCAAATACAATTTAGCTCAATTTTCGGTGCATAAATTCTTAGAAAACGTAAATTAAAACAGTGAAATGATTTTCATTAATCACTTTCCACTAGACTGGCTTCATTCATTTTACGTTTCGTTCTCAATACATAAGTGATAAGCATTTACCACGAGCGAACGAATAACGTAGATCATTCTCGACAGTCGAATATGAAGAATCGAATAAAATTAATTTTCCTTTGACAATCAAGCAAGAACAAGTACGATAAGAAGAAAAAAGGGTTTGAAATTTAATTATCGATACCAGAAAAGAAATATTTAATTTCATCCTCGGAGGAGCCAAATGAGGCTCGTATTTGTCAAAGTCCGAAACCCTCGCAGCGGGACTTTCACGATACCATAAGTCAGGGGTTTAATAAGACCGCTGACGAATTTTGCATTCCGGCCGTCAGAAAATATTACAGTTAGCTGCGAGGCCTTTACGTAACGAGCCGGTAAAAAGTGTCTCGGCGCGCAGATAAAGGCCGGGCAGCGCGTCGTTCCGCTCGGAGACGAAAAATTACCGGTCCGCCTTTCCGCGTGGAGCGTTAATCATCGGTCGAAAAGTGGTACACGAGTGGGATCGCCGAGTTACGAATGCACCCGCGCTGATTAATGGGTTAATTGGCAAAAGGTAGCCGCACGATTTATTCTAATTAGTCGCCGCGGTCTTGAGAGGCCGAGAAAGAGAGAGAGAGAGACGGAAGAAGAAGAAACGGAACGGTCACGGCGCGCGAGGACGGCCGAAAACGCACGGAAGCCGCGGCCGCGTTCCGAATCGTTCCCGAAGCCCGATTAATTTCTGCCGGGCGCGCGGCCGTTCATCACCACGATAGAATCGTCTGCGATAAAAGGCCATAACGTCGTCTGGTCGCGCGGCAATTTCTCTCTCGCACGTAACGCCGCGTCTCGCGTGGATCTCGTTTTCGGCACGGTTTCGTAAACCGTGAACGAGAGGATCCGAGAGAACGCTCGCTCGCTCGCTCGCTCGTTCGCTCGTCCCGCGCCCGAAGCAGACCGAGATTTTTTAATGGCGGCATATAAATCGGCCGATAATCCGCCGGACGGATTCCCACGTGGCATGCAAATGAACTGGTGACTTTTTTACGCCGACTGGATACGTATAAAATCTACTTAATGGTATAATTTCGCTATTAATCTCTACTTCGCGCTGCCCCGGTGCCCGACACGAGGACGGTTTCGCCGGAGCGTTACCTGTCCGTCTATGTCTGTGTACACCCGTGGCGACACTCGCGCGCGCGCCCGCCCGTGTACGTGGACGTGCGTGCGTGATTATACGAGGCTGACACGTATATCCCGTCGAAGAGAACACGCGCGGTAACGCAGCCTAATTATACGCGATTCGGTCGCGATTTAGCGCCGTTATTCCGCCATCAATTCCGGCCTTATCCGAAGCAGACCACGGCCTCTACCACGGGCCCGAGGACACTGGGATCCATCAGGCGAGCCTCGAATTTTACGATCGGCCATCCCAATATCGCACCGCGACGGGAATAAATAATTCGATTTCGAAACCGGCGCGGATCGTCGTCTTTCCTCTCGCTCGCACGCGCCTTTTATTTCCGTCCGATTCTTCCTTTTTCTCTTTCTGCGACGTGGGGTGTCCTGCGAAACACCGCTATTCCGAAAGGAGTCGTCCTGAATCTGCTCGTTTCCAGGTAAAATATGTCAACGATGTGCTCGCGTCCCATTAAAACAAGTGAGATCGCGTTGTTGCTCTTGTAACCGTTTAACCCCTTGTTTTTCAATCCCTTTTATAGTTGAACTTAATTTTCAACGCTCGTGTAGGCTGACACGATTAATTTCCCCCGAAAAGAATCGCAACCGTTCTTTTAGAGCGTCCATAGGTTGCGAGCGAACCGTCCTTCACTCGGGCGCCATTTTCGCGTCGTTCGGACACATTTTGGTGGTTTTATTCCTAAAAGAAGGCCGAAACGACTCGAAATAAACGCGTGCTGTCTCGATGTCCTGTCCGCGTGTATCTTAATGGATATTAAAGCAACCGGGACACAGGAAAGTTAGGTTGAAACGTGGCGTCGTTATAGAGATACAGGGTCCATATTGGATTACAAAGTTACTCGCGGTCATTACTGCCTCGATGAAGATCTCGTTATCGGCTATGAAGTACCATTTTAAAACGCATCACTTTATATAATATCGCAATTACCGGAATCGTTCGTTTTGTTCCACTGGAGTCACGGTGGGAGCGAAATGGCGCCGGCAATGAGAGACAACCGGTAGCCCTTCCTCCTAGTCAGAAACGATTTAAACAAGGATTGATTGAGCAATCCTCTCAATTTATGGTCACCCAAATGCTGAGATAAATTAATACCGAAGTAAAATATTATTTTTAACTTTTAAATGAAATGGCCTTCTGAGAATTTCATTATCAATAAATTGTTGCTTGTCAAAGGCTTTAACCCTTGATCCACCGAGCATTAACTTCTTCACTTAACAATTATTTTGTAAAAGTGTGTATTACATTATATTATAATACCCGTGTGTTCTCGGGCTTTTAAGTTAACAGGTTAAAAAATGTCTAGTTTTTACCACCTCTAATAAATAACAAGTCTTCATCCATCGAGACATTGCACGATTTTTCATACAAAAATGTTCAATTATTTTGGAAAGTCTGACAGATCAAGTATTAATAAATATTCTGTTCGACGACCCTGCAGTTTCTGCTTAAAACAGAATAAGGACTCAGCAGTTATATAGTCGTCGCGGGTAAACGTTTTGGACGGACTTTTATCACCGAAAAGTAAAAACTAGCACGATTGGATTGTCGGAAGATCGCCTTTTGGGGCCGGACGAGCCGTCCGCGGTAAAAACCGAGGCGAAATAATAAACGTCTAGGTGTAGCTGGGCGAGAAGAGAAAGTTCGAAGTCGCATCTTTTTGGCAAATAAGGAGTAACAAAAATTCACAAAGGGAGCTCCCGGTCGTTTCGAGTTTGGCCAAAAAGAAGAGCAGCGTCGGGGCCGTTACGTCACCGAGACGAACCGTCGTAGCAGCTGGTTAAAAAGGCAGAAGTTTAACGAACCCATCGTGGCGGTTCGTACGGCCGACGAATCGACCGGAAGAGGCAACAGGACGAACGTCAACAATGTGCGCCGCTTCGAAAAAGAAAACGATCGCGGCCGGCCGCCGCGTCGAGCGTTTTAATGAGGTCGGCTGCGAGCTCTCCCTCGTTTAGAAAAGTATCGAGCAATCAAGCCCCCGTGAAAAAGACTTCTCTCCGCGAAAGGACAGCCTACTTCGTCGACAAAAACCGCGATGAGCAGAAAGTAGCCACGGATTCGAAGTAACTCGAGCACGTTCTCCGCTCGGACGCCTCGGCCGATGAGCGAGGCGGCGAAAAACTAGTTTATTACGAAATCCTTTTCATCTCCGATCCGTTTTTATCGATCCGTACTTGCCGAATTTATCCTTAGATATATTAATTTTTGATCCTACAGTTCCTAGGAAACCGTAACAATCTTAGTAATAATATAACCGCGGATCTTTATGTAAAATAAAAATTGCAAGGGATAGGTGCAGGAAGAATGTAATTCTTCCTTGAATAATTTCAACACGTCGAAAATGGTGTATCATTTTAATTTATTCAATGAATAGACTCCTCCTGACCAGTTCAAAATAAAACCATTTTATACGCTCTGTATTACTCTGTAATATACACTATGTTCTAATAAATCTCGTAAGATATTTCCTAATAAAAAAAAAGAATAAGAAACAAAACCATTCAGAATAACACAACACTACAGTTTCCATACAGGAGACATCTGGCGATCTTTATTAAACACCCACAACTGCGCCGCAATTTACAGCCATTATTCGCCACACTTCTTTCTAAATGAAACAAAGTTAATTTCTTATTATTCCCAGGCCCATCCCACTATAACAACCCGCAACATTATTTATGGAACAGAACCAGGACCTCCCCGACGTTGCTGCCAAAGGATTTGCAACGCAACGAGCTGATTTAATCGCGGATCGGAGACGTTTATCGACACCAACGGCCGTTACGCTCGCCGTAATTACGCCCGCGAAATTCGGCCGCGATTTCGCGCCGTTATTCCGCCATCAATTAGGTCTGTTATCCCCGGAACTGCGAGCACTCGGTCGTGTAACGAGCGACAGAAGGGTTTAGGGGCCTGTCGCGCGCGGATCGCGCGAGTTTTACGAGCGCCGAACGGCTCGCAAATAAAACTGCGATTTCGGACGCGATCTCTCAGGGCGCGTTCGAGCTCCACGCCGAATTCCCCGTGGCATTCCTGCCTGCTTATATCTCGATCGATATCGTACGATTGTAAATAATCCGGGCCCGCTCCGCGCGTAAAAACGAGCGTAAATCGGATCGCGCGGAGGAGGCCCGCGTGCTACCTTCACGAAGGACATCTTTGGAATCTTTGGGAATGCGAGAAAACGATTCGACTCGGACGAATTTCAGGTGGGAAGTCGGCAGATTTTTATCTTAATTTTATCTTGAGGGGGGACTGCAGACTTTCGGAGAGAAAGTTGGAACATTCTGTGGGCTTATAATCAAAATGAGTAGGAGATGTGCAAAATACGGAATATATCTATGTTATTTTGCACCTGTTATTTTATCAGTGAGGATTTCTATTTTAGGAATTTTTCAAAGTATTTTTTTTTAAACATTGAAAATCTGATACAGTGATTCAAGCATTTTCATTACACACTTTCCTGATCAGTACAAAAATTATTTTATGTTTTATTCGTCTAGGCGCAATATTTTTACGTTTACAACCCTTCTTGAATGAACTTGTCTAAGTTTTAACACATCTCCTGAGAGAAAGTAGATGGATCGTCTGGATTAAAGTAAGTCTTTTGTAACTTTGTAATTTTGTGTTTATAGTGTCCAAAAATCCGCAAGTTTTTCTAAACTGAATAAATGAATACTCTACACTCTGCTTTACTTTCAAGCTCCTAGTACTTTCACCAATGAAAGTCACATAATGTTATTTGAGTCCAATTCCAATTTATCTTTCAGAATGAATTACAACCCCTCGGACTTTCGTTCGTGGAAATTGATCAAAACGGTCCGGGGGCAGCCTAGCGACCCCGATTTAAGATTTCATGGAAAACTGGCCGGTCCTTAGGAAGATCGATGGGATTATTCAAATCGTAGCCGATTTCGGCGGCGCCATTACTTATCCGGCCGCGCTCTCATTAGCAACTGACGTTAATTTCGTGAAACCGGGACGCCCGGCAGAGGTGATCGGCTTGCGCAAGGCAAACGTTGTCACGGCCGAACCAGACCGAGAGTGAAGATAAGCGAAAAAGAAGAGGACGCGCGACGGAGGCAAAAGAGGAGCAAAGCACAGACGCGCTAGCTGGAATACCAACGCCGACGGTGTCTACGCGTCCGCTTCTCTCGGATGACATCACTCGCTCCGTGACCGAGTTCGTTTGATTTAAACGCGGGTTCGACGCTCCGAGTGGGTAGTCGTTTGAAATATCACGTAACCCGCATATTGCATTCCGCGAGGCGAATTATTGCGCGGCGAGTATATCGATCAGCGGCGCCCGGTTTAGCGCGGAAACCCGGTGAACCGCACCGATCGTCCCAGGACCTTTATCAGTTGGCATGCGGCCAGCTGAGCTAGAAAATCGCGTAATATATGGCGAACTAGAGAAATTAATATCGAGCGGGTGGAAAGTTACTCCGTGCCCGTCGACGTGAAAACACAGTGCTGTAAAATTATTCATAAACTATCGACGACTGAGACTGATCAATAGACTCGCGTGCATTTATATCGTAGGTAGGTGAAACACGAAATAGTAAATCCATTGGCTGCATTTAAAACCATCATTATACACTACTTCGTGCAGTTAACGCTAAAACTACCACAGCCAAAATGACCGGTTTTCTATTTCACAATTATTGAAATTATAAAAATCTTTTCATAGGAGATTACTAAAATGACTTCTTCATTTAAGCAGATATTGTAATAAAAATCATACAAAGTTTAACTAAATTCGATCCTCCCCCTTCCATAAGATCTTTCACTTTTATATGTTTTGTGCTTGGTAGGTTTAGTGTTAAAGGAACTTTGAATTGTAGTTGTCAATGTTTGAACTTTTGCAAACTGAATTTATAAATTCAAAATGCGAGTTCAGTCCCCCACAAGGTTTTAAATTAAAGAGAGGGCTGTGATAAAAGTTGAAGTTAGTGAAAGTAGAGTTCGCTCTTTCAGCCCAGGCAGAATATTTTACGATTTTTTTACGAGAGGTTACACGAGTTCAAAGATGGACGATTCATAGATTAAAATACGGTGCTCCTTTACTGGGGTAGTATTATTACGAGCTGATTAAAAAGATTAAGAAACGAAATAACAGTTTTTAACACTCCTATTGTTAGCAAGTGGTACCTTCATTTTATTCGTAAAATGAAAATTCGTAGAAAAGTTTTCCTTCATATTAGGTTTTATAATATGATCCGTCCAATCTGATAGAATATTCTAGAGTATGGGGTAACGGTCCCCTTCCTATGCCTCTATTAATTCTACTTATTTTTAAAGCATAATGAATATTAAAAAAGCGATATACAACACATATATTAACTGTTTCTAATGAAAAAATTCAATATCTCTTTTTTAATAATCATTATGCTTTAAAAATAAGTACAATTAATATAGGCACAATAACTCTATTCTTGAATAACTCTATATCACAATAATTACTCTATTCTTGACTGACATCAATAGGACATTTCAAGTTCTTATCTCAGACTGCAGCGTGGCACCAATTAGTTCCGCAGCTACGTTCACCAAGTGCAGTGATTTCTCTATATATGTCGTCAAGGCCTGGATGATAAGCGTCGCAGAATTATCCCCACTATCGCGGGGCTACGAAGCTCGGGAGGCCTCGGACGCCGAGGAGTGTAAACATAACACGGATCGGGTATGTCCCCTGGACGATACTCGACGCTGGCAAGGCCCGTGTTGTATCGAGAATTCACTGCAAGCAACTTCACGTTCGAAAGTAGATCGCCAAAGTCCCGGCTGACGGCACCACAATTTAGTAAATGATTTTCGACTGAGCAGACTGCACCGAACAGACGAATGTCTCCAAAGTGAAATGAACAGCCACCCTCGTGGCTGGAGGTTCCTCAAGGTGCCGTCTACCCTGGTTGACGGTCGCGAGAATAAATTGGCGACACGTTTCGCGGTTCCCGCCGCCATGCCACGCCGTTCGCAGTTCCCCTATGTAACACCGTCCGGGGAAAAGGGATTACGGTCTTAGGGTGAAAGAGAACGGGGCGAGGGTTGGTTGGTCAATGCCGCGACACGTTCCGTGCGTCCGGGGCCCTCGTACAATCGTGAATCCAAACGAACGGCTTTTGAAATCGGATCCGCCAGATATTTCTCGACCCGGGACCCGGGCTATGGCCCCGTGCAGGGGAGAAGGACGAAAGCCCATCGTCTCAGTTACAATTTGTGTTCGCACTTAAAAGAAACATTACCTGGTGGGACCGGGTCGAGGATAGCGCGGACGCCTCGTGTGTGGTCCTACATAACGCCCTCGACCGTATCTCGAATCGTTCGTTACCGATTCGATTGGAGTCGTTCGAGCCACCTTTCCGCCACGGGGGAGACGATCAGAAGTGCCACTTAAAAGTAGACTTCCCCCACTCCCCTCACCCCACCCCCACCTCGTACCCTTTAATTTCCTCGGTCGAGACCGTGCGACTTCGGGTCCACGATTCTCGAAAATCGGACGAAAATTTGCTTTTGCTTCCTATCTCATCGGCCAAAATTCACTTCACTCGGGTCAATTCTGACGCAAGTGCTTAAAGAATTTCTGGCAGTTCGTGAAATTACGTTCAGATAATCATTGTAATTTTATTATTAATTACCTTCTGCACTGCTACGTCGATATTTTTACATTTCCCGTTGAAATACTTAAAAATTTCTTTTTGATGTACAGCTTCGGATAACTGTCCGATCGAAGACCTTCGATTAGCAGTCTATGCTTGATGCATGAATTTACCATTTATCCGCACGTTGAATTTGTGACATATTTGATATTATGTTTAATATAACTGCAAATTTGTGAATTAGACCTCCCTTGGCGCAGCACTGACTCCTCCGAACTTAATTTATTACCTGATCGTGTATCATTATGTAGATGTAAGCATTTTGGCCCGGATGTCTTTAAAGAACCACCTGAACGAGCACACCCGTGCAGCGCACGACTTTGCAATAAGTAGAAAAGGTAAATAATTAGTAGACACGCTAGGCGAGTCCGATATAATTGCTTCACTGCTGATGTTTATGAGTTTTATAACATTTCTTGCCGACTGAAACGCAGTAAAATGAAGATTTCAATAATGTTTAGCATCGCGTATTACACTTTTATTAACAGAATAAAATTAACACAGCAGATAAAATTACTTGTGCTCCTCTATTTTTGAGCCGGGAGCGTGTTCGCATAAACATCCACGGTAGTAATGGTACAGTTACTTCGACGAACAGGTTATCAATCGGACTAGAAGAAGAGATTGTTAACTATTTAAACGGTGGCTGCGTCTCGCCAATAATTCCTTTCCTTCTTTTATTCCTTGTTCAGGCCATTCAAATCCACGAGCGAATTACGATTCCGTTTTTCTTTTATCCAATAGATTGCTTCTAGTATGAATGGGTCACTGCTTCGACGTAGAACGTAAGAATCGCATTTTATTACCCGAGCGCAGTTAAATTAATTATTTATGGACGACAGATTAGAATTGACGAGCGAGAGTCTTTTCCCGCTAATGAAACTCCCGTTAATGAAAACAAACAGGTTCCTCCCGAACGCATTCCTGCAACTGAAGTCTCTCGGAGCGGCTTGTTACAATTTTTATTGCAATTGCCAGACTTTTGAGTGGAACCGTATATCAGATCAGCTACCGCGCGCGTGTATTTCGCCCGGGGGTATCACTTTCGCCAGGAAACAATCACCGACGGACACACTTTGGTCCGAAACTTTACGACGCTCCTTTTTAAAAAATGTATCTCCCTCGGGAGTAGCTTCCGGAACGAGGAAATCGGCGCCCGAGGCGACGTTGCACGTTGCATCAGTTCGCCGGGAGTACGTTCAATATTAAGTTTCAGTTATCAGAAGCGAAATAACGAACCCTAAGTACCCGACACTCGGACGCTTAAGATTAAACCCGCGTCGCCGGATTAAATGGAAGCGAAGAGGAGCCTCGGTACCGGCGACGGTGTAATCGAAACGTAATCGGGACCGCGGTTTAATCCGCGAATTATTGTGCTCGTTCCGGTCGGCTTTCGGGAATCGCTAACAGATCGAGGTGCACTCGGCCAGAGGTCGAAAAACGTGTAAAAGACCGCTGCAGTTAATTCACCCGAAAAATATCTCCGCTAATTATTCGTTATCATCTTGAAGTTACTCTTATGCTAAGTTCACAAAACTACCCTTACAGAGCCCCCCACCCCCCAAGACATGAAAACTTGCTAGCTTACCTTGTTAGCAAACATGTTCTTCTAGTATTCCCCTTGCTTCAAAACCGGGTTCACGGGAGCCGTCAAAATGGCGGCACCTGATATTTCTAATTTAATATTATCAAGATTGTGAAGATGCATCCATGAGGAATTAGTCAAAAGATTTATTTCTTCGGCTGTGCACCCTTTAAAAAATTGGAAAAAATGTAGAGAGATGTGCTCTTGTTACTTTTATAAAGTAGTGGAAAATAGTTCCTTTTAGTGCTCCGTGAACCTAATATTAAATTGGTAAATGCATGAAATCCACATGTCTCCTGACGATTAACGTTGAAATAAAATTATGTTAGAAATATTTGTGGCCGGCCATGAATTCCTTCCCCATTTCTTTTTTTCCCACGTTTTCGGGAAAATTGGCATCTTCCTCGGCGCGGTGAAGGCACGCGAACGATTATGCTCACAGGCGAGCCTCTCGGAAGCAAGCGTCGCGTAGTGTCACGCGAGGCTTCATTTCCACGCGGGTCCGCAATTATCATTGTGCCGGTGTTACGCCACGTGGCACTTTCGCACGCCACGCCTTCGGCGAGCTCGCGCGGGCGCACAGGTCGCGTGCCAATTATAGGAAAAGCGACTTTTTCGCTCGCGCGATTGCAGCGAATTCCTGCGCGACCCGACGTGTCAAGGTGCGTTCGTCACAACGCGAAAACAAGTTTCGACGGGCGTTCGTTCCGTTTTTTCCCCCGAACTCTTTCGGCTTCATTCCTTTTCCCAGGCCCGAGAAAAACGCGTGCTTCGATCCTTATCGATGCCGTCGAATTCGTCGGATTGTTTCTTCCTATTTCGTTGGATGGACGGCCGCGGACTTCCATGGAAACCGTAACGGAGTCGCAGGAAAAGTGTCCACATGCTTCTCAAGATTTTTTAACGTGGGAATATAGTGATTAAACACGCGCGTTACATTCAAGTCTATCAAGAATGAATTGACTGTTTATTTATAGAAAAATCTTGATAACCACAATTACGTATATTAATAATGAAATGGGTCAGAAAAGTTGTAGCAACATGCATTTATTTAATTAAAATGTGAAAAGCCTTATTATTTGCCAATTACTTACCAATAATACCCTTATAATACCCATATAATAATTATTTGATATAATATCCGTTTCACATTTTATTATATACAATAAATAATATATAAAATATACTATGATTCTTGTTAAGTTATTTGCTTGGCCAAGTCGTGCTGCTTGTGTTAATGTTCAGATTAGGACTTCAAGATCCCAAGCTGACTGGTACATGATTGGCATTTAAAATGGCTCTGTAATTGATTCAACGGAAGAGCCTCCAATTATTTTCTACGTCCAATCAATTTCAGCTAAAAATTCAAGCAACTATCGAATATAATGACAGGACTGTTGCTACACAAAAATTTTGCAAGCAAAGTGAAAAAAATTTTTTCTAGTTAATGCATTGAGGCATGGGTTTCTGAGATTTCCATGGAGATACCTCGAGTCCCAGAAAATTTCGCAATGAAAGCCGGAGTAAGGGGACATGTTTCGGCCGGGTCAGGAGCGACCCACGCGCCACAGAGGGCGCCAGGATCGCGTCCCGTCCACGGCGTCCCCGATACGGTTCCAAATAATCTCGGCAATTGATCGGCGACTCCCGAGCGATTAAACCGCGCGTTTTAATGCTGCCCGGCGGCGAGCGTCGCTTTCATAACTTAAAACGCCGACCCGAGGGCCTTCCACATTTTATGATAATGGCCCCTGGTAAATTATCGCCGCGCGAGAAATGAATTTTCAGAAGCGATCGGGCTTAAAGTACGCCGGGGCTCATACGGCTCGGGGGCGACCGGTAACGGTCGCAAAACCGGAGCCCTCGGACGTCGTTAAAAAGGGGACCTCTCTCTAACGTCGCGATGTCTCGCGACATCCGCCGGGGTCATTCCCGGGGATCACGGGAAAAATGTCGCAGGCCTTATCAGTGGCCGCCTCGTAAACTTTTACGTTTCTTTTAAAGCGAAACTTTCGAATTTCTATCCTCGGGGGGGGGGGGGGGGGGGGCAGTTGCTACTTTCGCTCGGGATGCCTCGGTAACCGGCATAAAATCGGCCGAACAGATAGCTATTGAGAAACAATTCGATACGCGCCGACAATGAGAATAAAGCCGATGGAAAAGGGCGTATTTCATTCGTCGTGCACGCGCGATGCACAGCCAGCCCGGATTGGAAATCATGCCCGCGTGCCGTTAAGTATCCCTCGTTAATTCGGCAAGTATAATACACCGATTAATATGTCCACCGGTCTTAACATTCTCGTAAATTTTCGGTATGGTTATAATTTTCGTGGTTTACGCGGCGCCGCACGGTTTAATACGATGGTAATTATGATAAGGCGTTGTAAATTATGCCCGGTCACCTCGTTACCGAGAACCGTCCACAGATTGTTACAATTGCCTTCAATGTTGCTCGTTTAACGATTTTGGAAATTTATTGGGAACTTTTACGGCCGGTGCTGTCATTCCCTCGGTTGCAGGAACGTCCTTCTGCGTTGCGACTTTCGAGAGAGCTGCGCTTTATATGGAAATCTGATTTTCTTCGAGGCGAGGCGGAAATTCTGCGAGAAAACTCCCGAGCTGTGTCGTTTCTTCTGCAACATAATAATTGTCTACATCAATTGCAAGACGCGAAAGGTGCGCAGACATTTCTTTCTGAATAATTTTAACTAGTTTTCAACTAGTAATCTTTTCAAACGCTTCGAACGTTTTTACCGTTTCGCATTTGACGTACATGCGTAAGAAAGTGCGTGAAAGAACAACATTACTTGTAAAGTGTCCCAGTGCTTTGACTAGATTTTCTTTATCTTTGAAAAGATGGAAGAATTATAAAAATAATCTGAGAAATCGAGAGGACTATACTCTAGGTATCACGATCACGACAGATCAAGCCAAGTAGAAATTGCTATAATTCAATCGAGGTGCCCGCTTTCAAAACGCGATTACCCGCAAGCACCCATTCCGCTCGCGGTAAAAGTAATAATTCCAACGTTAAAATACCACGCGATAATTCTCCGCTCTTGACACTGGTTTCTACAGCTTCCTAATTTCTATCCGTCGATTCCGCTGAAGCAAAGTCGTAGAATTTATTAGCTGTTCGCGGCATTAGCTGTAACGAGGCCCGCGCCGTTCCCGGGGTAACTCGGATAGATCCTCGTCGTAAAATGGTAATATTTATCCGATTTCGATTCGTCAATGGTTCAGAGGTATGCTGTTACGTCGGCCGGCTGCACCTTGTGAACGGTGCCAAGGGCTAGGTCTCGGGCATTTAATCGCGCTCCTTATGTGGACCACACCGAAGACGATACGGCCCGGAGGATATCATCGGGCCGCGTTATCGCGACCTATTAGACACGCTTGTAGTCTTACGACCTGTCGTAACCGAGGCCACTACGTCGCTTTACCAGTTCTCGACTTACAGGAAAGAGGGCCCCGGGTCGGGGGTCAGTTCTTCAGCGGCGGGACTACCGGTAACCAGAAGATCCACAACGAGTAGGCGACTCGTCAGGTGTCCTTGACCGCTGATCGAGAGATCGACGAGTCGCGCGAGCCGGCCTACCGCGAATAATCAAGCGGGTCTTCTGGTTTTTCATTTACAAAACCGTTGTATGCGAAAGGATCTGTTTTAATTCGTAAAATGAATTGGCATTTCACATAATTTGTAGTTAAATTTTCCGAACTCTAATTCTTCGAGATCTCCTTATTGGACCTAAAACAGCCAACGTTTTTGAAAGGGCTGCTAGAAAATTAGAATTTAGTATACACTGGCAAGTAACTTATAACATTTTTTGCGAGTCTGAAGTAGCGGCCAGCAAGTTGAATTCTTTATAATATTAGACATAATATTATAAAGAACCGGCAACTTTAGTCCACAGAAAGAGGGTAATAATGCAAATTGACAATGCCCGGCCCCGTACACCGAAACTCACTCAGGAAAAAATCAAAGAATTGCAATGGGAAGTTTTACCGCATCCCCGTGCTCACCGGATATTGCTCCCTCTGACTATCATCTTTTCTGAACACTGGAGCATTATTCAAAAAATAAAATATTCACTTTCGGAAGAAGATGCAAGGAGGCACCTTGAGTCATATTTTGCTTCACGAACCTTGGATTTCTATAAGAGGGGGACTGAACATTTGCAGGAAAGATGGTAAACGGTCCTTGATAATGATGGAGATTACATAATAAATAAGAAATAAAAACTTGAGTTTATTACAAAGTTTGTTTTAGATTTCAAAATAATTGATTACTTAATGGTCCCTCTAACGTGCGCGCTTCCGCAAAATTGCTCTCGCAAGAAAACTCTGGGTCCATCTAGACCGAACACGCAGCGTCTGAATGTTAATCGACGTCCACCGTGGCCCGTGTTTCGTCAACGCCGGAGTTTCATCACCTCCGAACATTCTTTCCGCGTACTAATCAACGATTATACGATCGTAAAACTGGTCGTAGCCGCAGAAATTCTTACGGAGACCGGAAGATCGTCGAACGATCGATCGAGAATATAAATCTTCCCGTTCTCCGAAACGCGGCGGAAGAAAAAACACTCTGCTAATAGTTCCTTAAAATTCAGCGTTCAGTTTTGAAAAAAAAATCGAGAACCATTATGTTCTACGACGGGGTCGTTTCGATTACGGTTCGAAAAAGTCACGGGCGAGCGTCGTATAAATTTGCCGGAATTAAAATTCCACGGATGTTCCACGTGTCTCGCGAATCGATCCTGCCGGATCAATGAAAAACTATGGTCATTTTCCATGGGTTTATGGAGGAGCGGACGGAGAAACGGATGTTTTTCTATGGAAATAATCCCACGGCCGGGTCGTTGATTCTTGTTGCTCGAAAATCCGGGCAAGGCTTCTCTCTCGCCGCAGAGGTCTCCAGATGCGTTGACCTCGGGGAGACCATTAAATGATGAATATTACCGGCAATTACGAGTATCCCCAGTCATTGTGCGTGCGAATCGGCCGAGGCTGAGCCGCGCGTGTTCGGCCGTTATCGTGCACACGCATACGCGCACCCATACGGGGTGAGAGTGCGGATTGAAAAAAAGAAAAGACAACCGGTTGTGCTATGCGCACGGGATCATAGAGCCCCACTCTCGAAAGCGACCTCTTCGCGGCTACGCCGCGGGAAGATGACATCGGGGTTCTCAACCTGCGGTGGAATCACTCTGATCGGCCGTACATTATTTTCCCAGTTACGCCAAGTTTTATTCTCTACGAACTTGTACAATACAAATTGAAACAGGTGAGTTTGTTTAAGGGAAATAGGCATCTTTCCGGTTCAAAGTAAACCAAGTGTCCCTTTTTCTCAAAATCCTCTGTAGCTATCAAATTAAAATGTTTAGAGCAATTACTATCGCACTAGGTGTGCATTTTAGAGACATAATCTTGAAATACCGAATACAGACAATTTTACAACCCTATTAATATGAGGGCTTCTTTACACTCTTACCTCCAAGCAAGATCATTCGCTACTCCAACTGTCCGTAGAATTTCAAAAAAATCTTTGTGGATAATTTTTGTTGTTTCTAACAACACTCATATTTTTCGTTGATCTAGAAATAATCAACAACTGTTCATTCTTCTTGCAACATTGTATTTAGGTGATTAAATACGAATACAATTACGCATTTGTTTCGTTATCCTGTTAACTTCGTGCACAGGAACAAGATGAAAGCATCTTGAGAGCAAGCTTCAGAGGACACCGACATAAAAATTCTGTTCCAGTATTATCGAAATATGTAAAAATGTGCTGGTTTATCTCTATTTTCTGAATTTAAATTACACACTAAAATCTGACAATGATCCAAGTCTACGAATTGGTAAGACGTGATTGTAAGGTAGTATCTAAGATACAGTAAAGTCTTGATCTAAACCCAATCCTCGGGCCCGTGCTGTGACATTGATCGTGTAGAGCTACTATTTTCTTGTGACCGCGTCGACCGCGCCGAACGTAGAAAAAGACTGCGCGTATAACGCGGACCAAGCGGCCGAAGGCGCACCAAATACCGTCAATTAAACCACTAAATACTGTTCAAATTATATCGCGTTTGGTGTCATTTGAATCAGAAAAACGCCACATATAAGTTGTTGAAAGTCCTCCAAAAGAAAAAAAGAAAGAAGTTTTGTAATTGGAATAGTAATGGTTGGAGTTTCTTGGCCCCTCGCCGGGTATGTACCGCAGTGGAGGGGATAGGCGAACTGACTAAGATCGTGTAGCTCCTTTCGACTCGGATCAACACTTTACTATAATACCATTTGTAAAGATGTGACTGTAAGACACAGTGGTTCGTCAAACAAAAAACCCTTCTGTCTTCAAACATCGTTTTCGCATCTTTCCGAATACCGATCTCGAGAGCGATTAAAAAACTAAATCCTGCATAGAATCAACGAAAAATTCGCGATCGAACCCAGCGGTAACAGGAACCTAATGGTCGAGTGTTAGCCGGGAAGTCAGATGAAGTCTCCCATCGGGAAAACCGAGCCGCGGGTAGTAATAAAAGCGATCGTTCGAGCGGAATCGTCGGATCGATCAGCGTGCACGACTCACGCAACGCGAATGACAGAACCATACGGCGATCTTTCAGCGACCGGTCGATCGCGGGGTCGCATTAGGACGGCGCGGCGCGGCGGTGGCTATAATTTTCTCCTGAACCACTTCCTCTAATTAATGCGCCGTTTCTCTCGCGTTAATCGTGTTCCCCTCGCAGTGGCAACGGTTCATCGCGATGTCTCCGGTAGACATGGTTCGTCGAGGGACACGAGCAGCCGTTGCGCCGCGCTGTGTCCAACAGAGACGATCGGAGGAAAGAAGCCGCCGGGAGGAAAGACGGAAAGAGAGGACACGATCGAATCGAGAGAAAGAGATGAGGGAGAGAAGAAGAAGAAGAAGAAGAAGAAGAAGAAGAAGAAGAAGAAGAAGAAGAAAAAGTATCCCGCGTCCCGGAGCTTTGAAACCGTTCAGGCTCGCGAACAGAAAGACTACGGCCGAGCAGAATCGTCGACAAGCTCCCCTCTGACCCGACGGCGATGGCAAACGATCGGCGCGCAAGAAGCGGAGCCTGATTTATGGGCCGGTCGCGAGGGCTGCGTCTCCTCGCGAAGTCAGCCCGTTCTGTACTTGCACAGTACCTGCATATACGTGTGTACACTCGGTCTCTCTCTCTCTCTCTCCCGCTCTTCCTCTTCAAGAGCCTCTGTGTTTAACACGAATAACACGTACGTGTAGAGGCGCACACGGTACGTGTATACAGGCATTCGCATAAGGCAAGATCTCCTTCCGGCCGGCGCGGAGCTATCTCGATCCGCGGGGGAAAGCTTCGCGGACTCCGCAAAACGCGACTCCGAGCCTCGAGACTCGCTTGTCGTCCGCGATATCGTCGTTACTCGCGTGCGATTGCTTCCGAGAGAGCCGAACCAACCATCCCGTACCATCCCGAACCGTGACTTCGACACACAGACCGACCTACCGATCGATCCGGCCTCCCAGCCAACCGATCGATCGCGTGCGACGCAACGAATCGATTCCTCCCGGACGAAAACAACACGCGCGCTCGCGCGAGCCCGGTTTCACCGTTCATCAGCGCGCTTTTTCTTGCCGAGGATTTCTCTCTTTTTCCGAGGATCCTCCGCGCTGCGAAACACACTTCCGCTTCGTCTCGCGTGGACCGCGGTGACGTCCTACGGGTCAGGTTATACTAGACAGGACTGTCGACAGATTTTAGTTACCCTGCTTTGTATCTAGCGTTTAACCAATTAGCTGTTTTTGACGAGTATAGTCGTCGTGAATAAATGGCAATGTTTTGTGTAATGACGAGTATACTCGTCGAAACAGCTATACGGATCATTTTTACGACTCAATTTAGGTACAAATTTTTCAAAGGGGTCGCAACAGCTGACTGGTTAAACACCCTCATCGTTTGACCCTGATAGCCCAAATCATAATTCAGCGGTTCGGGATCGGTGCAAGTAGCTTTTTAAGTAGGTTCATTGCCTCGTTGGTCATAATTCGAATGCGGATTTTATGCAGTTTTGACAAAAATGGGTAGACGTATTTTAACTCCTTGGGGCACGGTGGGATTAAAAGTGTCCCACCTTTTTTATGCATTTTACAGCGTGGTAGAACATTTCTAGTGCCACCTCGAAATCTTGCAATAGCTGCTTGTGCATCGGTTTATATTTCGTCTTTTCTATGTGGCACGGTGGGACTAGCCGCGCCCAATAACAACACATTTAATTGACTATTACAATTTTGTTATGTTTTTACATGATGTTATACCTTAATAAAAATATACCAATTTTGTTTCATTTAAAACCCGATAAAATTCCTGTGCAACATGGGTCTATTTTTCATCTGAAATTCTGTGCCACAAAGAGTTAAAACAGTAAAAACAGTAGAAAAATTTTAGAATTTCTGTTACATTATTTTTATCCTATTAAATATATTTAATAGGATAAAATTTTATTTTGCATAAAGATCCGCAGTCTAGTCATAATATATGGATGACATTGTTCTTCGTCTCATAATATTGTTGCCTACAACGAAATCAGTTTCGATTTCTAACCCAAGCTCACCGAAACGTTATTACTTCACGAGAAATTTGACATTTGATCTCCGAAAAGAATTATAGGAACTGATGCCGTGTTTAATACAATGGACATAAAATGTCAAATATCTCGTGAAGTATTAAATTTTGATGACCTTGGTTCAGTACCTTCATACGCAGGATACTAAACGGTATCGATTGGCTTAACATAAAAATTTGGTTGTATTAAAAAATTAAGTGCAACTCCGCCTGGCGGGCGTAACGGTCGATCCGCTTAAAAAATGAGGTCATAGGAAGTTAGGATGTACTGCTTTACGTCATTTTTTCCTCTGTCAAGTTTCTCTATTTTCCCAGAATCACCCTGCATACCAAATGTGTAATCTCCTTTTGAAGTAGTCCACATGTTCGGCGGAGAAAGCGTCGTCGCAGAGTGAAATGACTAAAAATTGCATGATCTGTCGCAAGTCTGGCAGCCACCCCGATGGATCGTTCGATCGATCGCGTGCGACGCGACGAATCGATTCTGCCGGAGGAAAACAAGCGGTGCTCTTTCTTGTCGGGGATTTCTCTCTTTTTCCGCGGATCCTGCGAAACGTCCTCTTTGTTCCGCTCGGCGAGGATCGCGAGGGGTCGAATCGGATCGGATCGCGACGCGACGCGATGTCCTCTCGATCTCTCTTCTTCTTTCGATCTCCTCGCTGTTACTCTCTCTCTCTCTCTCTCTCTCTTGCTCTCTTTCTCTGTCCGTTCATCCGTCCTTGTCCAGTTCATTCTATGTTCCGTCCGCCCGGTCTCTAGGCTCGCCGGTAGCCGGCAACGTTTACATTAATGTATGAGGGCAATCGTAAAGCTCGATGTGTACATACGTCTCGATCGGGTCCCCGGCAGCCTCAGAGATTTTCTCGTGCGGCCAACGGACAAAAAAAGCACACGACATGCCGCGACGACGTGTACCCGATCTAATGCACTCGCCTATCCGTCCGGCGAGGGACGCGCGCGGACGGCCCACCGGTGCGCCGGGAGACGCTCCTTCTCTCGCACGACGGACCGCGGCATTATAATGTGAAATCGTGACGGCAGACCGACTGCCCGAGCCGGCCGTCGCTGATTGTCCGTTTCATTATGCTGATCGCGGTTTCGTCGGTTTCGAGCAATTAACATATAACGCCGGACGACCGGCCGCCGCTTCTGCGTTCGAGCGCTTCCGATACCGCGCGAGGATCATCAACCTGCATCACACTTTGCGGCGCGATTACCGCTGCCACTGGACACGAAACGGTTTTATTAGACTCAGGATTTCATGCAGTTTAGGATTTTACGACGAACATTAATTTCGGATTCTTTATTTCGGAATTGTTGGGACTGACGTTTTTCTGGAGACTTGCTGGATACAATTATTTACTCATTCGTATGCTGTAAAAATACCTTTTGCAATGAGCTATGTCTCCATAAATGTAGTCTTGTTATTTTTAAAAGGAAACATAAATTATATACTACTGAAGTTTGGTTGTTCTCTGGTGTTAAGGATGTTCATACGGGGCCCCATTATTGTGGGCGTACCAACTACTGGGCCTATCATTAATCACACTTATTTTTAAAGCATACTGAATATTGAAAAAGAGATATATAACATCTATATTAACTAATTTTAATGAAACAATATTCGCACGGTAATTGCTGCAACCGCAGTAATTGGGTCCCTTACCCTATATCGGTTATATTGGTGTACTTACTAATGGGGATTACAAAATAAATAGTACAGCGCGGATAAACTTTAACGAGACAGTTACGCACACTATTTTTACGATACGTTGACACAAATGCGTCAAATGAAAATAGTGCGGGGGATGGATTAGGTGGTCGGTCAAAGACGGTGGACGATTGCTGTCGATTACAACACCAAGGACACTCGAGGGTTGTTTTCGTCCCTATAATATCAACGATATCGAAGAGAGGAGATATCGAACACGTCAATATTTTTGTTTTGAAATTCAAGTGTCGTACGTAGTAGGCAATGTTTAATCAAAACAGATGGGGGAGTGAAGCCTCGTAGGCCTGAGGGTTGGTGTCCGTTGCGTCACCTGGTTCCCCCCGCCCCGTTCACGGAGGGAAGGCAAGGCTAGGCGATGTATACGCGTGCACGGATTATACATCGCGATGGATATATATTTGCAAGGTACGTGTATTACCTGCGCAGAGGAGGCCTGGTGGAAGAGGTCGGCCGAGAGGTCGCTCGGTAAATTGGTCGCTGCGGCGCGGCGTTACCGTTGATCTACGGCAACAGACGCGATAGTTATGGAAAGGTTACGGCGGAGCGCTCGATAAAGCGTCGCGCTGCCTGTCCTCGGGAATCCGCGACGGCGGGGAACGAATCGTAAATCGCGGAATCGCAACCGCTTCGCCGGAGCTGAAAAAAGAAGAAGGAACCTCGCGACCGAGCGAGAGAGAGAGACAGACAGAGAGAGAGAGAGAGAGAGAGAGAGATAGCCGCTGCGGGAACCAGAAGAACAGGAGGAAGAGAAACAGGCAGATCCCTCTCGCGCCGCACACGTATTCCGCGATCGCACGATTTCCGTCTTCTTCCGCGTCCCAGACCACGACCGGCCTCCTCTACGCTCGCTCCGCCGCAGATAAGCGATCGGGGTATTCGTGTGTCGAGCCTGAAAATCGTCCACGTTCCCTCCTTTGCCCCTAGATCTGCCCCTCGGAGCGATCGGATGACGCTGAAGCTCAACTGCCACGGGGTTTGCAGACCCGGATAGGGTGAATCCGCGGTCGACAAAGTTCGGCTGTCCTGCCATAACTTCCACCAGTGTCCCTTGAAACAACGAGGTTCTCACGGTTTTCGCTCTCTGATCGACGAGGAACAGGTTTATTTAGTATTTAAATTACTTCATCATCCGTGGGTGCTGCGATACGTCGTCTGGACTGAGGAATTAGCCTTTGAGCCAACTTCGTGGAGGATGTGCTCCTAGTCAAACTAGAAATCACAAAAATTCCATAAAATCAAAGTAAGTTATTTGAGCGAATAAAAATTGAAAAAAATTAAATGTATGATATCGAATAGTCCTCGAACTTTCTTGAATTTTACAGATCCTAATCAAGTTTGGTACGATGAATATTATATCATTTTAAAACATGGACAAATAGTTCCGTCACCCACATATGGGTGATATGGCAGTCAACGTGTTAAAAATTTGGAACCAGGTAGTGGTTAAATTAAAGATCTGTAAAATGCAAGTAGAGTAACAGGAGAATTTTTACTCTTCAACAGATGCAACAGTAAAGATTGCTATTTTATTACAAGGAAGCAGGACATTAATACATGTATAATTATTAGTGAGAAAATTTATACTGTATGGAGATAATAGAAAAATACAGAGAATGGAGTTCCTTATCAATTTTTACCTCAATTCGGCTCCCTGTAAATAGTAAACTACAATTAATCAGAATAACTGCGTTCAGTAGTAACGATATTCAGGACTATTGAAATCAGAATCTAATTCAGATCTAATTCAGAAATTATTTTAAATAAATGTGTTCAGTGGAGGCGATATTTGGAAATAGCTGTATGCACAAAATTCGAGTTCCCACTACATTTTACGTAATATATTCCGCGCGATATTTGTTATCGTAGTATATAACGTATCAAATGTTCAACGCTTATAATTTATAGCGGAGAACCTGATACTGTGATACCTATATAAGAGATATTCGCAACGTTAATAGGAGCGCCGCGTTGCCGTGCGGTGATTTCAATGCGTGGTGAGTATGTCGCCGTTCTCAAACCGTTTAAATCACTTTCTTCGAAAACGAAACTTACCGTTCAATATACCCTGCCCACACTTTCCTCATACTCCATTATAAATACTCATATTTCCCAACTGTAGCACCGGCAACAATCGTCTGCACGATGAAATAAATAAACCCCCGGGAAACGTCGAAGACATAAAGAACATTAACCGAATGATTGGAATCGCTTTCGAATACATTGTACGTTAATAGTTACAAGTTTCCTGCGTTGAACAACTTTATGTCCTCTTTTCTAGGCTATTATTGCTTCTTTATCATCCATATTTATAATTTATCTTATGGTACACTTACCTTCTTTTTTCTTACATATCCACTAACCAACTATATTCAATAAATTTGTGTACGATACTATTTCACATAAGATGTGATAGAAAGCATTTTTTGATTTTAAAGCACTAAACCTTCAGCCAACCTCTTAGCCCTATAGTTTTTGATATGATCTGGATCAAAAGCCTTCTTTGAGCTTAGAACACCAAAAACAATATGGAGTAACTAAGGCCACAATGGCCATATTATGCTTGCCTTTTTCTTTTAATCTATTACAAAAAGTCATAATAATAGGATTGTGATTTTTAGCTACTATAGCAGGAAAATACATTGCCTTACATAGTGTTCGTGAGCCTGATTTGTGTTCGTGATACATGGTTGGTCAAAAACAGAGTTCATTACTGACTGAACGAAAACATGGTTCATTCAATGATGAGATTCAAAGAGACGTTGCTATTTGATAAAACTTGTGCACAGACGATTTTTCCCGTCAAGGTAGCCATGACACATTGGATTAAAAGGGAACAAAATGTCTAAAAATTACAGGCGCAATGACAAGACAGTGCTCCTCTCAATATTCATTAACCATCGTCAGTAGTTATTGCGCCGGTGCGCTGCGCGGCGCGGCAGGTTGGCCAGGATCCAGGATCCGATTCGCAGGCAGCGAATCGTAAATCGCGTAAATCGTTTCCCCGGCTGGCTCGGCTTGGCAAAAAAGAAGATTACTCGGAGCTGATCGGGTCTGTCACGTGTCGGAAGCGAGACGGTCTCGCGGAGCGTATCTTCGGACAGCTCGGAGATCGAGGGAGCGCGAGCGCGACGGAAAGAGCGGGGCCGAGCGGATTTTTGCGAGCGGCCGAAAGAGAGGCTCTCCTCGCCTCGGCGAGGCCGTTTTAATCTCCCTCGAGGTCGACTTTCCGGTACGCCCACGCTCGTGTCATCGATATATCACGCGGCCGAGGGTATTCACGGTTCGCGGCCGTGCTCGCCATGCGACGAATTTCGCCTCGAGCCGGAGATTCCGCGCGGAACCGAGCGGAGCGGAGCGTGGCGGAGCCGTTCTCGATTCGGAGAGAAAACGGGGTGTCACCTTTTTTGGCCCGTTACGACACGTGACGCAACCGAGGACCACGGGGAGGCTGTCGGGAAAGATCGGAGGATCTCGAGAAACAGAGTGCGGTGCGCGGATCATCCGTGGCAACCTGAGGCCGGCCGTAAAAATCCGCGCGCGCGGCCCTTATTATTCGCCACGGTATTCGTAACAGGTCAGCCGCGTAGGTGGGACGCGGTGAAATACTCCGATATGAACAATACGCGATCGCGCGAGCGCACACATATCGAACCGTGTCTCGACGGTTTCGAAAGTCCCGTTCAAACGATTGCGGAACGCTGCGGGTACTGAATAAAATTTTATGCATTTTATCCTAGGGACTTTGCTCGCCCGAGCATTAGACACGCTCGCCTGGGAAAAGTCTCGCGGCTATGGGACCGAGCTCTGATTCAGAGGATCCCGGTCGTTCGATCCCACTTGCATCGTATTTGGACGCCATTCTTCTTTCTTTTTATCCCTCTGGACCCTAATTTTACGAAGAATTATTGAATTTGTAAAAATGGTCTCTTTATAGTTTCTGTACCAATTCTTTCAGGCGTCTTGAGCGATTTCTGGAGCTGCTTTTATTTATATCCTCTCATTTGGTTACGCCTTTTATGTGTCTGTTATGTTGAAAATAATAGTTACCTCGCCAAACAGCAACACTCTGCATTTGAGGGTTGAAGACATTACATATACACATGTGACGACTATGATCTTGTAATTTTTTTAAATTTATTAAATTATCTATTTGAATAACTAAATGTTATGCATTTGTGACAATTAAAGGAACTGTTACGCGATTTGAAAAATTTAAGAAAATAAGGACAATGTATTACATGCAGCTTATTAAAATTATGAGAGGAAGAATGGAATTACTACTTGGCTTAAACTCGGTGCATTCTAACATATAATATTCGAGAAATCTGTACTGTTTTCATTGGCCATTTTTCTGTAAGAATTTTCTGACAAAGGGAGTAAAATGCATTCAATAAAATATAGTAGAAGACAATTGATTGACAACTAGACTGTACCCCCTTGAGCACAGTTTTAACCTCGCAGATATTGTATAAGAGTCATAATAATTATTACGTATATGTCGTCTACTGGAAGGTATCTTCAAATCAAAATAAAACAAGAAACCTATTAGTACAGATTAAACCTATTATTTTTTCGGTTTAATAAAAATGTTTACATTTAAAATAAATGCATAGAGATCCACAGCGCGATGTCTACCTTGCAATAAAGATCAACTCAAGAACCCCGAATTTTTATTTATTGCATGCACAATTTCATTTAGCGATTAGCACACAACAACAAATTGCATCAATTTCCTCCTAGATTTCCACATTCTGCGAACTAAACGGCTCTTAACGAACACCGAGTAAAACAACCTATTATCCAGAACCAGCATTATCCAGAATCAATCATCTCCTCCTGTTCGAAATAACGCGGGTAATGTGCATAACGTATAAAACTCTGGGAAACGACAGAAACAAGCATTGTTCCACGAATCGGATAATAGTACGATCAGCCGGGACTATTCGAAACCGACCGAAGGGACGCAGGTGATAAAGGTCCGATAAGAGAAAGTGTAAAATCGAGGAGCATCGAAGACCTACGCCTATTATTCCGGATGCGATTGGATCGGGACGCCATTAATAACGACGCACTTACCGATCCCATGGCAGGTGGTAGACCGCATGAAAGTCACGACCTGACATTTGCCTGGGTTGCCCGCGCCCGATCGCGTCCCGAGAACCGATCGCGAATGCCGCATTTTTCTACACGCCGCTCGGCTCCGCACCGCTCTGCACCGCTCCGCTTTGCTTTGCTTCGGCTTCGCTAGAGAAGCCAGCGGAGCAATTTCAAGTGTAACGGCGGCTATCGCCACCGCTAACACGCGAAACGCGTGGCGTGCCATCGCTTTCTCTCTCTATTCGTAATCGCCTTTTCACTTTCGACGATGTATCGATCTCTCCCGTGTTTTCTTCGGCCCGCCACTTAGCGTTCCACGATCGGCGGCGTGTACACCCGTACTCGACACCGTTTGCTTTCGAATTCGACCCTTTCCGTAAATGATTTTTTATCCTCGCCGCGACTACAAGCGTTTCGCTTCTCGCCAGCCCGACCCCGCGATCTCCCGCGATCCGCTAAATGGATGTCGCTCTGCGTTTGGAAACGCTCGGTTTCACGAGGCTCGGCCCGCAGTCCGACGCGCGTCTAATTGCTGGCTATTTAGCAATTTCAGTTGGCGATACTGGACTGTCGAGAGAGGCCTGAACCCTTTCCAGGTCACACAGTACAGTCCAACATTATTCTCGATGGGTCAGCCTTCTCGTCGGACCTTCCAAGATCGGCTCCGCCAGGGGGCACTTTTATTTAAAGTGGTTCTCATTGAAATGCTTTTGTAATTATTAGACTGCGGATCTTTATGGAAAATAAAAATTGTATGTAACAGGGGCCAAGTGAAAATTACTTTCTTCTTCTAACAATGTTAACAAGCTGACACCGGCAGATTAATATTCTTAAGTATTTTTAATCTCTTCATTGCTTCAAATTGCAGCCACTCATTCTTGCCAAAAATGCACAAAATCCGCAATCTAATTACAATAGACATTAGCCAGCAAAGCGGTTGCCGGGATCGTCTAATTTAAATATTTACATTCAAACATACTAGAAGCCACCGAGCACTAAAAATAACCATCTTACATTACTCTATAAAAATAAGAAGGATATATCCATCCAAATTTTTAACTATTTCTTTAACAATATATACCCAAAGAAATACGTTTGTTGAAGAATTCCTCACAGATGCGTCTTCACAATCTCAATAATCGTAAATTAAAAATATAGAAATCAGCCATTTTTGTGGGTCCCGTGCACCCAGTGTTAAAAGATTATTGTAGAAAATACATCTCTCAAAAAACGTTTCCCAAAACACTTGTCAGGAAAATCCTTTCAGGAAATCTCTTTAAACATTACTGTAAAAAATACGCCCGTAAAATTATATTTTCCAATGAAATGTTATACTGATTTTAGAAGAAAAGTTGGTGAGGTTTGGCCTAGTTCCAGCCGGTGCAAGCGCGTAGCCCGTAAACAGGTGGAACAATGGCCACTTTCCTGTGGCATCTTTCGCCTCCACACCCTTGGATCCCCGCTTGGATCCCTCGATCCTTTCCCGCGAATTGGTTGCGCAATCGCAGGTATCACCGGGATCCGCGTCTCGGCATAGGTGAGCACGAGGATCCCGTTGATAGCCGGTCGTGTTCTTACCTTGATTTGCTCTCCGCGGAAACCTGTTAACGCTTAATAAGTAATGGACTTATTCGCCGATCCCGCGAGATATATCTCCGTGTTGCATAATGGGATTTTCTGAGTTTCGTCCCTGCGAGTACGGCGAGAGGGAGAGAGGCGTGGATCCCCCCCCCCCCCCCCCCGGTTCTAATGAAGACGCATTGTTTTAATTAAACTTCGTGGGACGATTCTTCTCGGCGTGATCGGTTCGGCTCCCCAGATCGGTTCGTTTCCATTTCTCGATTTCGCCTTGTCGGAGATTCTATCGGGTGACATTTAGTGGCTCAACAACGGCAGATATCATCTCGGTGTTCGCGTAAATCGAATCGATTCCCGCCGTGTACACACAGGACCGGCCGCGATATGTATCTCAGTACACAATCTACACCATGGCGTTAATTATTTCCGTTCGCATTATACCGCATGTTAATTAAGTGTAACGGCGAGCGCGCCGCCCCGAAAAATAATTTCAGGCCTGGCGGCCGTTGATGGGCGTGCACCAGAAAATCGCTCGCGCGGACACGTGGCAATTAATTCGATGCGTCCGATCGCGTTATCATTATTACGCCGCGTTATCGTCAAGTCCGATCCTCCGCCTACCCCGAAACCCCGGCGACCCGATCGGCCCGAAGAAAAATCGACGGGCCAAACACGTTAATTTCGCCGTTGCAACATTTCCAAGGGCTCTCCGGTAATTATCGCACAGTGAATTATACGGGATTTCCATTTTTCGCGTCCTCCCCGCGCGTGATTAATCGTTGCAATTGCGATTTTTAATGGGCCACGGGTGCTCTCAAGAGTTCGGCAATTTCGAGGCAATTTCAGTGAAAAATACCCGCCAATTTGCAACTTAAATGTTGCCCGAGGTGTCGGTGATACAGAGATCGTATCGTCGAGCAACGATCTTTTAGGGTAATCCGATTGAGGGGTGCATTAATATCCTTGTAATTATTCCTTGATTTATATTTGGACGGGGGCAATTAAACATATTTTTAAATGATACTTTCTTCCGCGAGCCACTGTCTCTCCGGTGTATTTGTCTCGAACAGTAGTGTATTTAAACCTCGGAGGGTTTCTCAACGCACGAGCACTTCATTTTAATGTTACCAAACGACACAATGACTGATGGCAATTTTTTATTCTGAAAGCATTTTTGAAGAAATATAACCGTTCATTTGGAGGAGATAATATTTTAGTGTGAAGGTTAATATTAATGGCTTGAGATTTGTCTTACATTTTACAGTACTGCGTGCCATTGTTGATTCAAAATAGACATTAGAACATGAAAACAACTTAAAATTTTGATTGCCTTGCCCATAAAAAAAGTTGCACATGTAGTAACTTCTTTTTTAACACTGGGTTTGCGGAACTCGTCAAAATGACGAGTCCTAATATTTTTAATTTAATATTATTAAAATTCTGAAATTACTTAGCAAAATTTATTTCTTTTGGGTATATACTATTTCCAAAATATTGCTACAAACGTTGGTAGCACGTTCTTGCTATTTTTATAAAGTAATGTAAAATAGTCACTTTTAGTGCTTCGTAAGCCTAGTGTTGAGGTATTCAAAGAAGATTGGGGAGAAAGTCTCCCAAAAATATTAAACAAAAATAAAATTCCGACATTCCAGGCCTAGCCACAGCGCAAGGTGTATCAAAGCTGTAAAACAAAGGCGAACATTGCGTAATACGCTCCGTTTTACAACAAATCGTTCCCCGAAGGAGGAGGATCGAGCGTGACCGGTACGATGCGCACTTATTGTTACAGATACTCGGCGCAGAACGCGAGAGTCATCGTCGTTTGCGTGCACGCCCATCGTGGCCGTGCGCATCGATCAGATCGGCGAAACGAAACAATTGTTCTTAGAGCCGCGGGAGAAATGAATGACTCTGAGTTCCACGGCCTCCGTCCCGCTTCCTCGTCCAGCTTTCTCGCTCGTCCTCGCGAACACGACGATCCGGCATTTAGGAAAGGAGGAGCATCGGAGTATCAGTCCCGTAAAGGGTGGAGAAACGTAACAGGTCGATCCTGCAGAATGGTTTCGGGCCACAAGTGCTTACGAATGCGTGCTATACATCGATGAAAATACACGGGTCGCTCAAGGCCACTCTCCTCCTCCGACGAGATAGTTTGAGATATGGGTGGACGAGGCGCAAATAAATCCTTCGGTGGACTTCAGACTAGTTTATTGCACTGTCACATGAATCGAAAACAGAGGAAATGGCTTACTGTAAGTGATATTGGAAGCTTCACACGTTTAAATGAGCTCAGAGTGCTCTATTAATTTATTTCTCATAAAATTACAAGACCTCCAAATTTGATCTTTTAATTTTGTGGAGTTGTGTATAAAATAGCCTACGCAATCAATGTGTAAATTTATAAAATCAACAAAATCATTTCTAGAGCCAGTTGAAGCAAAGTTGGTCGTCCAAAAAATTCGACGATTAAGAATTTAAGTAACTAGTGTAACAATGACGATATCATTTTTATTATAACGTAAATCAGAAAAAGAGGCCAAAGTAAACAAATATTTTCAGTCTTCCCTTTTTAGAGAAGAGCTTCGTCTTACCAGTTAGGGTTCTAGATGGTACAAAAAAATGTTTGTTGTATGAAAGGGTTAAGGGAGCAATAAAATGACGTAGTTCCGGATGACGGTGTAAAGTACATGTGTCAAAGTAAACAAATATTTTCAGTCTTCCCTTTTTACCAGCCAAATTCTCGAGTTTCAAGAGCTTCGTATTACCATTTGGGATTGTTGATGTTATAAAAAAAATGTTTGTTGTATTGAAGGAGTTCGGGATGTCGGTGTGACGGCAACATTATTAGCATAGACATGTTGTAGCCGGCGAACTTAATCGATCTCGGGCAGACAGTTTCTCGAACGGCGGCGCGGCGCGTCCGATCGAGGCTGTTGTCGAAAGAAAAAGGAGAAGAGCCATGGATCTATTTGCCAGAAATGGCAACGGGCACGGTAATGTGGAACGTCTGCGGAGGCCTTTACGTCGAGGCTGACCTTTACGCGTCTCCGCCAAGAGAGAGATGAACCCGCATATCGCGGTTGCTCGACAGATTATCGCGCGCGGAATCTAACTGCGAGCGGATTTCTGCGACTCGATCGCGTCCGTACGAAGTCGGGTACGTACACGCTCGCCTAAGCGCGGAGCGTAAGCACCTACCCGTTGCTCGCCGAATTTTCTCGACACCGGGGAGAAAATGATTTACACGCCTCGTTAAACCGCTTCCTCGAGCCGCGCCGGTGGTTACGAGCTTTCGAGCATTAGCGAGGGAAATTAATGGAGGTCGCCTCGCGAATCGCCTCTCGCGATTTATCCGTCGGCGTTCCGATCTTTATGAACGGCGCTATTTTAAATATCGGCGAGCTCGTAGAATTTTTATTGCCTCGGAACGCGCGCGCGCGCGCCCTTCTCTCCGCCGCGCCGGCCTTTCTTTTCCCTCTTCCTTATGGGCTCGTTTCTCCGATGAACCGTGGTTTACAAACCTCTTGTCTAATGAATCTTAGGCGAAGCGTCGGCCAGGCGAGTTTCCACCGAGAATTATGAAGTAATAACATTCTTCCGACACTCGCTTTTCAATAATCCGTTGCCGCTTTCGTTTTGCCGGATCGGACCGACGATTTTTCGAACGCCGTTATGACCATTGTTCCGGCCGAACCGCTCCACTCGTAAAGTCGAGCACGAGGACGAAGCGGGAACAGGTGGAGAAAGTCGAAACGATACTTATTGATTTAGAAGTGGGAAATCCGAGCGCGTAAAAATCGGACCAGATAATCTCTTCCTCGTCGTAACACCGTATACATTTTCGAGAAAGTGTGAAGCGTCCGAGAATCTCTCGTGACACGACATTCTCTGCTACGATTGCCAACCGCTATATTATATATGGCAAACGGTGGTATCAAACAACTACGCAAATTAAACAATTTTAATTCTCGCCGTTTTACAAGTGCCTCGTTCATTCTACTTAGAAAAAAATTCTTTTACTCTGAAAGATCAAATGAAAGTTTTGTACACAGGAAAGAAGACTCGATAGAGCGACCCATTATTCTTGAAAACAAAAAACGGAAATAAACATTGACTTTAATATTGATTCTTCAAGAAGGACGAACGTCCAAATCTCAAAGTGAAAGCATGATTTCGAATGAGGAGAGGTCATTATTTTTTTGGAGACGTAAAAATCTAATTGTTATAAAAATTATTCGGAAAATTCTGTAAAAATTTCTTGAAACTCCACCAAGCAATATACCCAAGAAATATTGAAAGAACTTCATTTTTACAATTATTTTGAGATACAATGGCATACACAGAAAATGTGTGATTTAAGAGACCCCAGTACGCAGGGTGAAATTGCTGAAGACAACAGTACATCAAACAAATTATTTTTCGAACGACACCACGATCTATTAACTTGTACCTTTGAAGCAACTGCGAAGACATAGTATTGACCAATTTCGCAAGCATCCCGCATAACGCCGGCTCAAATAACAAACGATGAACGCGCCAGTGTCAAGTGTTGGCGATCGATGGAGCATTCGAATAAATCTCTCGCGGCTTATCGTGGATTACCTCGGGATCCAGCGTGGATTTAGCACTCCTCTCGAAATCGTGCTCGGTCGAATCGCATTAGTTCCGTCGACGAATCGGCGAAGGTTTCGCGGACCGTCCGACGACGATGTTATCTCGGCCACGTTTCCAACGAGCGTAGCCCATTAAGCGGGACAGCCGGTGTCTAACGGAAGCGTGTCAATCAGCTGAGACGCGGCCCCGTCGCGCGATCGGATCCCCAACACATTTCGCGATCGTGCGAATCGTCGTGATAGCGTTCGCACGACCATTCGACGGGTCCTAGGAAACGCCGCGGGAGAGAGAGGGGGGATACATGGCTCAGGAGAGAGAGAGAGAGAGAGAGAGAGAGAGAGAGAGAGAGAGAGATGCAAACTGACAGCGCCTCAGGATCGGGGTCGAGTGCCGGAAGGCCGCAAGGCGGTCTCGTCATCGGGACTCGAGGAATAGACACATTACGGCGTGTAACGCACCGGGCCGGGCGCATTAGCCGCGACGAATCGCGAGGAAGGGTGAGATCGTCTCCCAGGCGATATCCTCCCGTGGGACGATCGCTGGGAACGACCGCGATAAGCGGACCTCTTCGAGGATACCTCGGCTTTAGGAGAACCTACGATTTTATAGCCGGTAATTGCCCATAAAATTGCGCCGTAGCTAAAAATCATGGCTTTCCGAATATTTGCACAAGATTTTTAACCCGTAACCACAGACGTCGGTATAGCGCCTCCTTAGCACAGGCACGCCTCCCAGAGGCCGCATCAGACAATGTTGTTCTCACGCTTTGTCACGTCAGTCACATGCCACATGATTTTTCTGTAAAATTAAAAAATTAATTTTTAGTCCAATTCAGTCCGACTATATTTACTCAAGATTTTTAACCTGTAATTACAGACATCGATATAGCGCTTCTTTAGCACAGGCACGCCTCCCAGAGGCCGCGTTAGGCAACCTGTTACTATAACGCTTTGCCACGTCAGTCACATGCCACATGATTTTTCTGTAACATTTAAAAATTAATTTTTAGTGCAATTTAGTCCGACTATTTACTCAAGATTTTTAACCTGTAATCACAGACATCGATATAGCGCTTCTTTAGCACAGGCACCCCTCCCAGAGGCCGCATCAGACAATCTGTTATTCTCACGCTTTGTCACGTCAGTCACATGTCACACGATTTTTCTGTCGAATTCTAAAAATTAATTTTTAGTGTAATTTATTCTGTGAACTAAACCTTATTAGATGTAAAAAGATTCCAAAATAGTTGCTGGAATATATCTTGTATTTTTCCTTCCTATAATATTGTTAAAAGTTCTTCTATTTTTGTGTGATCTGTATCGAGCACTAATATAGTAATCGTTCAATAGGACAATGTCTGATATTCTATAAATTAACTAGGTCTACAAACACACAAGTTACCATAGCTTAACATAATAATGTTGGATGACCAATCCGTGGTAACCGCCAACACCGCGCTGGCCTAATGACTCAGATGTTTTCGAGCATTTTCACTACTGAATCGCCTCCGAACCCTGAATCACGACGGTCAGGGTTCAGCTCTAAGGCTTGGTCATCCTTGCCCTTTCCCTTCCGCTTTTCTAGGTATAAGTACGCGGATCCCTAGAATTAGCTAGCTTCATTTTTTCTACGACTCTTCTGCGTGAAAGTCTGTCATTTTGTTTCCGCGAAGTATACATTATATCCAGAACTGTATATCTGAAACGTCCGAAATATATTTGTAAATGTACAAATCGGTCTCTGCGTTTCTCACCTGGATCCCAACAATAACATGAAACAATTATGTTTGGTCATGTGACTTTCAACTGACCCTTTTAGGATATACGTACATATATTAACAAGGTTTTCAAACACAAAACTAAACATACTGTAACATAATAACACCAAGCTATCATGTTTGGTCATGTGACTTTCAACTGACCCTTTTAGGAGCAAGTAAAAATACAATGAATGTCAACATTTTTTTATCTAACTTAAACATTCATTCTCTCATTGACACTGTACCTTATATTAATTCAGTAAAAAGCTATTCCGATACATTTGACAGACAATATCAACTATACAAGTAGAAGTAAAAGCATTGACGCGAAAAGAAGAATGGTTGACCATTAAACTAAACATAATGAAGAAACCATGCCATTAGCCAGACACCGAACGTAATTCTAAATTCCAGTACACTCCATGAAAAATCGTTGTTTAACACCTCCGAAACCAAACGCGTCGGATGTCGGGACAAAAAGCGACCCCTCGCAGCCGCCCGTTCGATGAATCAAAGCAGAATTCATCGGTCGGGTGTAAAACATAATTCCAAAGGTTGGTATAATTCATTTCGAGCGATCGGCAACGATTCGTTCTGATAAATTGCCGGCGGTTGTACCGGTTCTCAGGCGCTGTTTCATTTTGTCAGCGTAGCGGAGCTCGGTGTCGCGGCATTCTGCGGATTTCTGGCGTGTACTCCGGGTCCCGGGAAAGCTCCTCGCTTTCCCCAAGGCGGACGATAAATGAACGGCTCGCGGATCGTTTGTCCTTTCGAACGGTCGCTCGTGTCCGCGATCGATAAAGCGAACGAGCCGATGATAAATTTTGACGTCCGAGCAGCGAGCGGCGAGATATCTCGCGATCTCGCGACGAGACGCGGCGCTCGCGCTCGAGCTCTCTCGGGCCGCGGGTTTTGCGCAACTCGCAGCCGGTGGATCGCATTGTGTACACGCGTCGACCTCCGCATAACACGCCGTGTCGTTTCGCGTCGCTCGCGAGCCGCGACGAGATTCAGCAAAATAATGCCAATAACTATTCGTACGTCTCCATTAGCGGCGGCGGCTGCAACCGGTGTCCATCGCGCGGTCGATGAAAACCCGCCGGAATGGAATGCCGCGGACACGCGGAACCGACAGCGCAACGATTTATGAAGCATTTTTTCGAGGACGGACATTGTCTTCAATCCCCACGCCGTCGGGACTATGTGTCCAACACCGCGGACGTTCGTTGTCTTCCCGACATCCAGCGAAGACGTCAGTCTTAACAGACAGATTCGCGTAATTGGCGCAGTTGAATTCGAGCAAGTCGTTTCGTTCGAATCGGAGAGATGGTATTTAATTTTTCGGTTGGATGAGTCTTATATCTTATGGAAGGGACAAGATTGTGTTTACTTAAACTTTGTACAATTTTGTCTCTGTCCATTCGGGTCATAAATGCATGAAATAATAGTAATTTTTGTTAGGTTGCACTAGCTGCTTGTTTTCCTACACTTCATTTCAGTCCTCGGAAAAGTACGAAATGTCCCACAAAAATCCATAAACAGTCTTTTTGATTCTTATTCAATGTGTCTCCTGAATTAATCAATTCAAAATTAACGCTAAACCTACAACAAAAAATATAAAAGTGAAACGCCTTCTAGAAGGGAGAAGATTAAATTAATCTAAACTTTGAACGATTTTTATTATAATATGTGCTTAAATAAAGAAGCCAATTCGGTAATTTCATATTAAAACGTTTTTATAATTTTAGTAATTGCGAAATAGAAAACCGGTCATTTTGACCGTGGTAGGTTTGGTGTTTGCTTTAAAAATAAAAATCGCAGTAGATCGTTTTGTTCACATTGAAGAACTTGTTCCTATCTTAGTTGAATGGAACCAAATTACTAGTTTCACAGCTTAAATCTGTGTGGATCGTTTTGTTTAAATTCGAAAGCCCGCGGTTGCTGGATCCGAACATTTGGACGCCATCATTTCGACATGTCCCATGGCTCTAGCGTTGAGTAAAGTATGTTCAACGTTTACGGGATTGTCGGATGTAGCTAGCGTACGGCAGCGCGTCTAGTTACCCAATTATTGGACAGTGAAAGGAAAAAATGTAACTTTCACGGGTAGAATCCGACGCGATAATTTACGGTTGATTTTCGAATGCAACGAGGCTCGAGTAGTGTGTCACTCGGTGCCACGGCGAATAAGTATACTGGACACGGTCGCCGAGGAGCAATGCCATCCGCGGCCTTTCACCGCGTCGAGGATGCACCTGCATTCAGGTGTACACCGGGTCGGTCAGGGTGTAGGAAGACGCTCTCGGTTCGTGCCTTAATGGCCATTGCTCCGCGAGAGGGAGAAAGAGAGAGAGAGAGAGAGAGAGAGAGAGAGAGAGAGAGAAAGGGAGACCAAACGTTATTGGACCGAAGGGTATATGTACACCGGCCGCGGGGCCTGCGAATCTGAACAGTTGTGTATTTAATTGGTGAACGGTATCGACCCGGGGGTAATTAATTTTCAACCGTAGCCGTGGTACGGTATTATATATCGGAGAGCATCATCGCATCGGGACACCGAGGACTCGTCGCCCATTTGAACGGTGCGCCGCGCGCGCTGATTTCTGCGCGTGTCGATTCGAGAGGTGAGCAAGGACAACTGGTCAATCGGCATCGACTGTCACTTATGTTTCGCTTAAGTGTGTTTCCTCGTTTGAGGAGCTAAGTATCTTCATTGGGCAATGGCCTCTGTGTTAACCCATTAACGTCGTCAAACTTTTACTACCGAGTTCTAAATAAGGAATTCAAGGATTTAGATTTACGCCGGGAACGATCCGTGAGAGCTGTCTCTCTCTCCCTCTTCCACCCCCCTCCCCCCTCACTATTACGATCAGAAATATTTTACCGCCGACCGTAATACGCTTGACAGCGATTTTTACTTCGGCTGTGAAACCCCTCGGGTGATTCTCTGCTCATCCAAACGATTAGAAGTATAACCCTTCAACACTTTGACTGCCAAACTAGAAACCTCAAAAATTCCATAAAATCAAAGTAAGTTATTTAATGAAATAAAAATTGAATGAAAAATTCTTGCCTTTTACGGATCCTAATCAAACTTGGTACAATGAATATATTAACGTCAAAATCCATTTTAAAACCTGGATAAATAATTCCGTCACTCTAGGTTTACGGGACCTGTCAAAATGGCAGGTTCTAGAATTCTTAATTCACAGTTATCGAAATTGTAAGGATGGACGAATGAGAAATTATTCGACAAATATATTTCTTTGAGTATATATTCTAAAAGAAATGGCTACAAATTTGGATAGATACATTTTCGTTATTTTTATAAAGTAATGTAGAATAGGCATATTTAGTGACTAGATGAAATAATTAAGTTACAGCAGAACTTCGATTGTCCGAACTAAAGGGAAACACGACCGTTCGAATATCAGAATAGAACCTGAATTATAACACTAGATTCAATCGTTATTAATTTGTATAATAAATGCTGTTGCGTATGCGTCGCCTTAGATTGAACTATTTACACTTGAAGCATATTGAGAATAGAAACCCTTCACACTGAAGCTTACAGTGAAAGTAAAAATCGTATTAATACTTTATACATCGGAAGCCTATTAATAGCATTTTCAATAATCGTGCTGCACCCAAAGGAAAGCTTAAAAATTTCTTTCTAGATAACAATACCAAGCCAAGAAAAGGTGGAAAATGTGTTAAGAACGAGAAAACACAGAAACGTTTCTCGATATCTAAATCTACATCTCGATATCTAAGTGGTTACAAAAATCCACGCCTTTCGCAGTCGAAGGGATAATAACGAGTCTCCGCAGCTTTATAGCGGAACAATGGAAGATATCGCAATTGTAGATAATTTTTTCGTTGAATTCCGCAAATGACAAGTTGTTCGTTCCCCACGTGGTTCCGCGAGATCGCGCGAGACACGTCGACGTCGACTTCCACGCGTGCACGTGCTCACGCACGATCTCCCGTGCGTGCAACGGATGAGTGCGTATGGTAATGACAGGCCAGGAAACGCCGGCCAGGCGCCAGCGAACAGGCCTCGGGCCATAGCTACCTGCAATCTCCTCGAAATATCGGGGTGACTACCTTGAGAAACAACCAAGGCCGCACAGGCGGAATCGGTTTCTGTCTAATTGCGACTCTAATCTATCCCGTTTCATTTCCTTTCATCGGATACCAATTGGTGCGTGCAAACCGTCATTCGAAATGATTCACTCGGCCCGATGTGAAAATCGTTGGTCCTCTGGTCGCACGCCTTGGAGTTTTATAATTCGAGACCAACCAATGTTCACTTCCCAATCCTAATGTTCTATGTCCTCCGTTCTACTTCCTCTTGTCATGACTCCAGAATTTATGCTCACCCTAAGAATTTATGCAGGCAGGCCTTCGTTAACTCGGTTTATAGAAGTTGAAGTGACACAGAAATTTTTGTACTTTATTTAGGGAGATGGTAACCTTGGATTACTTTAGATTATAGATTTAGTTTGAAATCTTTGCGAGCAATGTAAAATAAAAATTGTCTGCATACATTCTAAGAAACAAAAGCTAACTCAAATTGTAATTCTATCTTTGATAATTCCAACAAAATGAAAATGCATCGATATTCTTAAGTTATTTTAATCCTTTCGTTGTTTTAAATTTCCGTTTAGTCAGTTTGGCTAGAAATACGTAAAACCTAAGTCTAATTAAAACAATATTAAATACATTGTTCTTTTCCTATCGAATTATTAACGGAATGTAGCACAGTTCTTTGAGAAATCTTATAATGCAGAGACAATCCGATTCCATATAAAACATTTCACTAATTCATATTCTTATTGATACTTGCGAATTCTAAACAATTTTTTAAATTATATAGACAGCAGAGATAAAAATGATTACCGATTACTTTTGCGGTTGACTCGGTCCGAATTCGAAGGACCGACGGAAAAAATTCTGGGCTGATTTTAGATCCGGTTGAGCGCGAGAGGCATGTTCGTCGGGAACAATGCGACACGGTTGAACTATATCGAAGAAAGGAGAATCTCTTTCGCAGGTCTTCCACGACGGCGGCGGCGCTGAGGCCGTGCGATGTGTTAAGTAACGCTAACTGGAACTCGAGCGGGGCTATCGCGAAACGCCGGTAATTTCAGCAATTACAAACAATGTTAGTCAACGGTGAAAGCGACGTCGGCGTGAACAGCGCAGCGCAGCGGAGCGGCGGGGCAGACATATTACGGGAAAAGGCGGTTTCGGAGGCGAACAAAATAAATGTGCGAGCCGCGCGTGTCTTCGCCTCGAGCCGCGGCGCAACCTTTAATCGTTTTCGCCCGAAACAGGCAGAAAACCGCGCGGAACCCCAACAAATCTGCTTTTAATCGGCTCGCGCCGACCAGGCGGACCGTGTCGCAAGCGGAGCCGCGATTTGTCGCGATGTAATCTACCTCGATTGTCGCAACGAGCTCGCCGCTGGCCGATATCCAGGCGAACCTCCGCCATCGACACCGTCGCACGGCCCTACAAACACTCCGTTATGCCATATTTTTTTTTCATTTTTATCTCTTTTACTTTATTCCATTCTACACACGTTTCTCAATTGTTTGCAATTATTTTTCTTCGTCGGGAACCTTAAATTAAATTCATTTCAGTGGAACTTTGATCGTACGAGCTAATAAAGAGATCGTATATTTTCGAATAATATTTACAGTGCTGGACTAAATCTTTACTGATTTTTACAATAAACATTGCTCTATATTATTCGTCTTACACCGTTTATTCGCTCTCCATCTCCTGCAGAATTGCCCACGTGGAATTGTTATATGATCGCAACATGAATACATTTTTTATTTAATAATAATTCCTAATGTTTACAACCATAATTGTGAATTAAAAATATTAGAACGCGTTGTTTTGACGGGTCGTATGAACCCGGAGTTAAGAAAACAATTATTTCAACACGAAATAAATATTTCTTAACGCAATCATCTGTCGTGTCTTTAAATAGTGAATACAACGTTTCGAATGTGCAAGTACCTCATACGGACAATGTGAAGTACACGCGCGATTGAATAGAAGTTTCTCTGTCTGATCATGACCCGCCGATTCTACTTGTCGTAGACAGTACAGCGCGAGACGAATTTTGATTTCCGAGGAACAGCACGGAGAAAGAGACCGATCAGTAGTGAACTAAAATTATTAATACACGTTTATGATAGATCCACTATCGGCTAGAAAGGTAACGTGATCGTAGAACAGCGAACAGGCAGCGAACGAGGGGGTGGATACATTACAACGGGCCCGGCGGCGTTCTCTATCCGTTGAAATCAATCGGCAGAACAAACGAACCGGATAACGAACGTCGATCGATGAATAATCGAGCAACGATTCCGAATTAGCATTTTTCCATGTTCACCGGACCACATATCCGTTCACGTTTCACTCGCGCCCCGCTCGGCACCGCGCGCCGAGGAAGTCGACACCCACGCTCCTCCGCTCGGTTTCGCCGCGTAGACGCGTTTCACGGTTCGCTTGTGAGATCATTCTTTTCCGCCGGGCGATTGTAAGGAGATCGATATCGAGTACCGTTCCGTATCGACTGTGTATCGGGTTTCACGATTGCCCGAGTGCGTTTCTTTCCACGATCCAGGCCCTCCAAGTAGTCCCTTTTCAACACTTACCTCGCGTCTCGCCGCTTCGAACGGTCTATTCACACCTACGAAAGGAGTAACCCTAATACGACGTCCACGAGAAGACATAGAAAATCAAATACTAATCCTTTATCCCCGTTTTATGCAGAGCTTTCGGTTTTATAGCGAGCTCAAATTTTTTCTGCTGCCTTTCAACGCTAAACCTACCACGGCCGGTCAAATTGACCTTCTGCGCACAATTTCGTACGTACATCATGATCACATCGCTGTTTATCTTTACGACTTTTCTTAAAGTATGTATACAACGTATCTTTCAGTATTTATTTCTCGTTTTATTTCTATTTTCCAAGAAATACATGTTTCTTGTCCTACCTACCGCGGCCGGTCAATTCGATCACACGAGATAATATGGTATTTAATCTTCTAAACCTAAACAATCAGTGATGGGATCAGTATAAAAGAAAGGCTATTCCCAATGTGACATGGCCAACTTACAATAAATGAGCTGCCTTATTGAATGAGACGCTATCAGGTTATGGCAAACGCATCCGAACCGCAAAGGTGGACGACACAGTACAATTTTGTAAATCGAGGAGAGAGCGTCGCAGTATTGTTTGTATAATTGAAATTGTATGAACATAAATTTGTATCGTCATTTTATGGAAGTTGTTCGTCTACTAATTCGTTCAGCAACAAATTGTCTATTCTATACGTTTAACCCCTTGACTACGGCAGACTTTGATACGCACCGGCCGTACCATACGGCAGGAATTGAGTTACAATGTGCGCCGGGAAAACATATTTTAATAATCAAAAAACTGAATTTCTCTACATTAAAACACTATTGTTTATTTCATTGAACCTAATTAGTATAAATATTACGAATTTAATATTAATGTAAATAATAACGCCAAACTGTGTCGAGCCCCTATAAGCACTCTCAGTGTCACAAACGCAAAATTTCGAAGCGCCTATAGGCACCCATAGTAGCCAAGGGGTTAATGTGTTACCAATAACTTTTTTTAAGGACCGGTCATTTCGAACGGTAGGAACAGGCGTACAAGAAGTGTCGGTAGCTTTAGTATTAACCCCTTGCACTACGATATATTTTACGCTTTCAGTGATCAAAACTTTTTTGTAATTCGTAATTTCCTAAGGAAAGGAGAAAATTTATGTCTATTGTATGCCTATATGTTCTTCAATAGTTGTACATTAAGAATGCCAAAATAGAATTGTATTTCGGTTCGAAGGAAACTAATAACATACATATTTATTAGACTCTGTTCAGAATCTTCATCACGAGTCAGACTCGTGAAAGTAGTGCAAGGGGTTAAACGTTGATTGGTTCCACCGTTTTAGAAACAGTGTCCGATCGGAGGCAGTTCAGCGCTTATTAATAGAAATCTAAATATACACGGCCTGCGCGTAGACCGTATTCGGTTGTGCGAGGAGAATGTTAATGGCCGCACCGGGGGAATCGAAAGTACGAACGGAAATCCGAGGAATCTTCGTCGGGTAGAACGCGAGCTGGATCGCGTGGCTCGCGAATTACGAAACACGGCTGCCGCCGCTTCACTGTTCCATCGAAGCGGCCTAACGGGATGAATTTCCGCGTGTCCCGCCGATTTTTCCGCCTTTTGCGAAAATATATGTGACACTGGCAACAATAGAGCGCTCGCGCACCGACACGGGGATCGGTAAGAGAACCTGTTTAATCTGATTCCGCGACGCGATTGTGCGCTCCTCGGAGCCGCGGCCGCCACCGCGGCTGTTACATATTAGCGTTAATAATTCACGATTTTACGGCCGCGGACTCGTGAAGTTGGCATTATCGTCGGGCCTCGGGCACGCCGCGCTCTGGCATAGTTAGCAACGACAGGCTGTTCGCCTTTCCTCCACCTCTACCGGGTATTTATGTGTCTTATAGAGGCTCCGAGCCTGGGCGTAAATCTTCCCTCGAACACGGATCCACCAAATCGCATTATTTTTACGATCGCGGGACCTCTCGCCTACACCCCCACTAGCCTCCGACATCGACCTCGATAAATCAGCTCGCCTCGGCCAAAACCACTGCGGAATACTCCTGTTTAACGCTTTCAGACACGGTTCCGGTTCTTTTCGGGACAAAATGCACTGTCAGCCATCCCTTAACTCGGTTAGTACCCTGGTCACCCATGTAAGTGTGACGGAATTAATTCATACATTTTAACTTTTCCATTTCTATTTCGCCAAAGAAATTTTGTTTCTATGTACATCTCTTCGATTAAACTTGTTTTATTCGCAATTTCACATTTCTAATTATTATTTAATGGTACTGAGTTTACACAACAAGACACAATGATATTTCTAATAAAAGAGGATTATAAACACACGCGCGTCCTTAACGTACACAGGCACGCACCAAAAAGGGAAGACGCTCGCTCACACAATAGAAAGACACAACGCGAACAGCGCCGCTACAACCACGCCACCCTCACACGCACACAACATGAGCCGAAAACGGACTGGCGCGAAACCTCATAATAAAATTAATTAATTAATAAATCTAGAAAAATTGTGCCTCTAATAAAAATTGAACACAGCATTGGAGTGAAAAGTAGAGTGGGAAAATTATTCTGAAAAACGCGGACTCGCTTTATTCCCAATTTGTGACGGCCCTAGAATTCTCGATATATGTCAACAACACGGGTCTCGCCAGCGCTGTGTATCGTCTAGGAGACATACCCGATCCATGTTATGTTTACCGAGGCCTCTCGAGCTTCATAGCCCCTCACTGGGTATACTTGTAGTGGGGATAATTCCGCGATGCTTATCATCAAGGCCTTGGCGACATATATAGAGAAATCACTGTAAACAGAAAATGGGCGAATTGTCTTAAAGGACGTAGGAGTATTGAATACAAATTAACACTTAATCATAAAAGCAGGCATATTTAATGATCCAATGAGGGTCGAAAAATAGTTCCTCTGACGAAATTGAACACTCGACCTGGAAACCGTTCCAGCGATAAAACACTGTTGCGTGCGCGATTTTCTAGACAACCGTGCCAATTCAGCGTAAGAGCGCCGTATTTCCTTCAGCGAGCGGGGGTTATTGATGGCGATACCCGAGCAGTCGGGGGCGGCAAACTACCTCGAGGAAATCCCGCGAAACTTATTCGGATTGAGTGCACTATAAAGTGTCACGGTAGGGAAATGTTCCGGCGGTGATGCAAGCCCGCCGCGCGCCGTTGGAAAATCGAGGTCGGGTTCGCATGGCCGGCCGTGCCGTTGCCTCGTCGTTGGTGGTTTATGCTGCCAGCATATTTACGCCTCTCTTTGCCCGTAACAGAATGCATTGTTGGGTCATCGTAAATGCTGACGTGTGACGTGCGCCTCTTATTTGACCCTTTCCGTACCGTCCGAGTTTCACCTCGGCGCTCGCGAGCGGTTCGAACCGCGCTCGACTTCGTGCACGAACATTATCACCGCGAATTCTTGTGCGAGATCAAAATTCCCCGCTTCAACTCCAAAACACACCGAATTTTTGCTTTCCTCCAATATCCACACTCTTATATTCTTTTAATCTTTTCGGGCTAATCACAAAAATATTGAACAGAATTAATTTAATACGAACGCTAGCCATTTCTTTCAAATTGGAATACAATTTTATTTTTCTAATCAAGCTGTAAAGCAATTGTAGACGTACAATAAATATAGATTTTCTTTCTGCAGTAAGAAATTATTTAGGAGGGTGAATTTTCTGAGCCCTGAAGGAAATAGTACTATAAAGAGTTAGTCTATTGCTTTAAACTTCAGCTAATTATTTTTCTCACAAATATATAAAATTCGCAATCCCGACTGAACTCAAATGTCGAAAGCACCACTAACAATTATCATACTCCAAACAATTTTTGCGTTAGTAAATTTGTTCCTACTCAGAAAATTGTTACAAATATAAGAGTTGCAAACTCACTCAACGTCACGTGCATAAAATGACACAAATTCAATCGGATTTTTATGTAAAATAAAAACTGTCTGCATCGATTGCAAGAAACAGTAAACATATTGAAGTGTTTCTCTATTCAACAATCTTAATAAGCTGAAAATAAATTAAATTCTTCCAATCTCTCTATTTTAAATTACATTTGTCAAAGTCCGCGGTCCAAGAGTAATGGAAATGTTCAACGGCTCCGCAGTGAGAAAAAAAGGGCACGGGGACAATTGTCGCCGATCGATACAATTTTCCCACGTGACAGAACGTTCGCAAGACTCGAAGCTCACCTTCCGCTTGTAACCGGTGTTCGAAATTCCTCCTTCCATTCCTGCCACCCACGGCCAAGATAGCTTTGCACAAGAAACACCGACACAAAGGAACAGGAGAGCCTGGTGGAAAGAACAAACACTGGAGCAAGACTAACGCGACACGAATCTAAAAGTCGAGGGTACTACGAATATTCCTCTGGCCTGTTTCGTTAATCTGCGAGGAACCGATTAGAGGCGAACGATCGCAATTAACCCTGTCGCTGAGAAATTGTCTTTCTATAATTTTTTGTAGGGGCCTGACGGACCCTTTACGATCGCAGACAGATGTCTTTTTACGGTTGAAAAAGGGTCAAGAAGAAGCTTTACGACGCGGAGGACTCGTTGCGTTAAATACTCGCCGAAGAAGTTCGCGGAGCGAACGGCCAGTCGTAACTAAACTAATTTCTTCACTCCAATTCGCCGGGGCGTTCGGGTACCCGATATTAAATCGCAAAGATGCGTTTACCGATGCCACGGTGTATTATAACCATAAGTGGAACGACACGAGAGGCCCGGGCATTGTGCGACTATGGCGGTGCGGCGCGGCGCGGCGATGAGACGGGACGCTAGAAAATGTCTTCCTGGACCGGAGAAAAGAGAGTAAGGGAAGGGCAAAGGTGGGCAATAAAATCGAGTTATTATCCTTATTATCGGCGGCGTTGCGAAAGCGCAGGCGCGCGCGTGGGCAGCGTGTAGACTCATTGTTGTACTATGTGCACCCGCGTGTCTACCACGGGATATCGTTCTATCACCGGGATCAATAAGGGAACGCCGGGATCGAGGATCGACCCGATGTCTTTCATCGTTGGAAAATTAATCTCGCGGCGGCGAAACAAAGGGAACCGAGCGCAATTAAAAACCAATCGAACGGATGCGAGCGGCCTGATCGAGCATGAATTGATCGACGGAGTCTGGGACCATTAGCAGTAGCACTTTCTGGGTTACGGGTTATGATTCGTCTTTCTGGCGAACGATTTAATCGGTTCCATCTGTTGAGAGCTTAATTGAGTTTTAAGTCGGGACTGTTTATTTTCAGAGCATTGTTCTGCGGTCTAGTTGCTTCCTATGGAGCACTACAGTTACAGACAAATGTACGGAGACTGTTTTCAACATTTTTTATGATTTTTGGTGCTTCATATGTAGATATTTCCGAGAATCGATTTTTAGCTAGTGTGTTAAGTTTTTTGAGCAAGCAAGCAGAATTTTGTACAGATCTGTTGAAAATGGAGTCTGTGCATTGTTAGGAAAATGGCTTCTAGACGAGAATACGATTATTTCATGCCGGTAATGGGTAACTTGACAACCAGATATGATAGGATCTGGTTAACTGTTTACTGACAGTTTCCAAACTATTGTTCTTTTGTGGAGTAATCGAGATAAAACTCGCGAGCCCAATGAAAAGCGAAGATTGATCAGAACTATCGGAAAGATCGACAGAAATCGTGGGCACAAGCCAGCACCAACGATCATTATCGGCAGCCGTGTGCGGTAACACAAAGTGAATTCCAATAAACTGGCCGACATTTTTCCGCAACCCATGTGGCATGCGGAGTTCACGCATCGTTCGTACTCGCGTTCTCCTACTTATACACAGTGTCCCGTAACCAACATTCCAAACCGACGAAATGTACAGCAGTATTTGTTACAGAAAAGCTTGATTTTTGTGAAACTCAACTTTCAAAATGGTCACCCGAAGTACATTAATTTTTAATTACTATAGTGCGGAAAATTTTTTATCCGAATTGCAACGAACTGAAGTCGAGTAGAAATTTATCTCCTTTCTTATTATGTTCAGCAGTTTGAAAATAATATAATAGTATGTTTACATTTTTCTAATATTTATGCTACTTAAAATTACACCTACTCATTTTTGTCATAAATGCTTCAAATCTACACAGTCTACTCATTACATATTGTAACAGCAGAAAGTACGTAGTGGACTGCGGATTTTATGCATTCATGGTAAGAAGCAGTAGATTTATTTATTGTGATCTATGGTAGTATTTATTGTGAATCATTTACTCTCCTTTGTGGTAAAACTCAGTAGATGAAATTTAAAATAGCAGACAGATTAAAACGAGCTTACCCTATACGGCTCTTAAAGTGCGCCACTAAACAGGGTTCCCTTTAACACCGCAAATAATTACAACCGTGAATTTACTACCCCTCAATTACTATCTTGATTAACCCTCAGTGATGACGTCAATACATCGTACTGGCTCTGACGAATATTTAAAAACTGACTATACGTGGTCAAATGATTAAGTGCGACACATGTACATACTTTTTAGAATTTGAACATAGTTACGAAAAATATTAGCAAGTGTAAATCATTGGTCAAACAAATCGATCCCCGGTTAACACATTCCCGACCACTGACCTGAATTCACGTCATTTTTAATTCTATTCCTGATTGCCGCTGACATAAATCTGACGTTTTATTTTAAATTAAATCTTTATCCTATAGCTCGTTATTTAGCGATACAAGTTTGCGGCAACGAGCTTCAGAATTTCATTATTTTCGCCGGTACTCAGTATTAGAAACGGAAAAATGTGCCGGTCGCGAATGTCTTAATGTAAAATATAACAATTTCCAGCCAGTTGATTTCACATTCACGTGGGGAAAAGTGGAGTTCGGTGTCCCATCGGCCACCCGGTAGATCCGCGAAAGAAGAGGCTCGCGAGCCAATAGAATAGCGGACGTCGGGAGCGTGGTTGCACGTGGCCGGAATCGCTCGAATTGTCGCGAGTCCTCGAGCCGGGCTTATTTACACTCCATCTGGAGTACGCCTCTAGAATTTGAGCGCATCCGGCGAACGCGGAAGCCGTGGAAGCCTCCGCTCGAGACCTCCGCTCCGACTCCGCGCGGCGGTGTCTCGAGCGGAGCCGAGCCACTCGCGGACGCCACTTGTCCCTGAGAATTCCAGGACAAGTGGCACGACTCTCGCGGGCCGCACGACGCTGAGAGCCGAAGGAAGCAAGGTGAAGCAAGGTGAAGCGAAGTGTGGTCGTTCCCGTCTACATATATACCTGTTCCATCCTCCACGACGCGACGCGGCGGCGGCGGCGGCGACGGCGACGGCTGCGGCTGCGGCTGCGGCTGCCTCCTCTGTCCTCGTGCTCTTGGTCCTCGTCGCCGCTCCTCTCCTCTCCGCGACGCGGATCGCCGGCATAGAGACGTGCACGCCGGCTATTCAGCCGAAGCGGGTTAATACCTCGACATTGTGGACACAAGTAATGGCGGCCTTTACGCTTCAGAACGTTCTAGCGGAATCGAACCGATATCCACCTTTCCGGACTCTCCGCTCTCCTCCGCGGCCTCCTGCTCCTCATTCCTTTTTTTCCACGAGATCCCCCACCTTGCTACCCGATTATTTATTGCCGAGCTGATTTACCGCCTGTATTTGGAACTTTATAGTCCGAGACACATTAACGGACGGTTTTATAGCCGTGGATATTCGGCTATCGGTGCCTCCGTTAAGGCTCTTCTTTTTTCCCTTCATCCTATTTATTGGCATATTCGGCGTTTACCTATGCGAGACAGAAGAAGTACAGCCTGAAATATAACGGTCTCCGATAGTTCTTCTTTGTTTATTCCCGGAATCTCGCCGTTAACTATCTTCACGGGGGATCTAAACGGCCTTTTTAAGTATCGACGAACAGGTGTTCCAATTGAAACGTTCGCGTGACTGAGGCTAAATTTAATAACACAGCGTTCTGATGTTAATGCCCCGAGTGACTTAGGTGGCCGATTTGAATTTGGGATAGTCGATTGGAATTAATCACAGATTTAAGACCTTCGCGGCCCCATCGTTTCGGGCTTTCGGAATTTCAACGTTTCGCAAACATTGCAGCTAGCTTCAGTTGGTCCTCGTCAGGGACAGGAGACACGTCTTGCGTCACGCTGTTGGTATAAAAATCAGGCGACTTTATCATTCGGTAAAATTCATACATGATAACTTCTTTATTTACAGTGATTTCTCTATATATGACGTCAAGGTCTGGATGATAAACGCTACGGAATTATCCCCACTACGAAGGCTCGAAAGGCCTCGGACGCCACGTAAACATAACACGGCTAGGGTACGTCTCCTGGACGATACACGTCGCTCACAAGACCCGTATTGTTTTCATATATCGAGAATTCATTGTACTTCTGATTATTTAGTGCCAAGAATCACAATTTTCAAAGAAAGCCTGGAGACTGAATATAGTTTGATTATAGCAAGTCATCGATTCGGCTATCAGTCATCTTAACAGCGATCGATCTCCCCGTCGTTGAGAATCGATTTCGTTGACGTTCGTCTAAAATCCACGGAGGGTCTTTTTCTGGGGCCGATTATCATACATCAGGGTTAATCGAAGGACCCCGCGGAACAATGCCCTCATTCATCCTAATCAGAGGCTGAATGCCCGGTCGCGAATAAAACCACGGGTATATTTATCGACGTCAGCTCTAAATCCATTAATTCGATTCCGCATTATGCAAATTTGCGGCGCGAGCGAGCGAGCGAGCGAGCGCGGCAGCGCTCTAGGCCGAAGGCTCGGCGTCTTCAACAGGCGGACGTGGGCGAGACACAGGCCTGGCCCCGCTACTTGTAGCTCTCATTCGAGCTCCCGTCGGATTCGTTCAAACAAATTCGAGTGTTCGAGGGTCGCGTGGGTGGCGGCGGCTCGCCGCGTACGACAAGCACCGACACACGCCGCGGCTCGTCCTTTTCCGCGGAAACCGCCGACAAACCCGGGGACAGGCTCGCGCGACGGTGTCGACGTAATTGAAAAATGGTATGCCTCTCTTGCCGGAGAAAGTGGAGGATTTCTTGCGCGATTACTTAACGTTTCGAGATTCCTGCCGCGGCGAGGCTCCCGGGAAATCCGTTCGAGAAACAAAACTCGCACGAACCGCGGGAAATTTACGTTACTTTTTTTTCTGGGGCACCGGGCTATTTGCGGAATTCGAAAGACTTTGCTGCTTTCACCGCTTCTTGCTCGGTTCTGCGTTTTGTCAACGGATCTTTTTGCAAAACAGAAATTCGTCTCAGTCGATTGTGAGGAACGGAAATAATTTTCTCTTTCAATAATCCCAGTATGTAGAAAATAGTGTACAGCTATATTTCAAAATTCTTTTAATGTCCCCGCAATTTTGTATTTATTCATTTGTGTTAAATTAATCAAACCCGCAGTCTATTTTCCAGTTAAAACGTTCAACTTAATCTCTGCACACTGTTCAGGAAATTTTCAGAATATTCTTTGTCAGCTAAATTGGATCAGAGTTGACTGACATTGAATTCTAGGAGTGATCTAATTTTTCACTCGTGGGGACTGTACAGAACCTGTTGATGTTAATTTAAATATTTCGGCAAGAAAAATTGAAACAGTGTGAGTAAATTTTTTATTTTTCCGTTAAGCAGTGATTCAAAAGTAGATTGATCTCCTTGCGAAACTATTGAAGAGGTTTAAAAGGCATTCCGGAAGCTTAAAATAATGCGATAATTTCTACGATTCTAACTCTAAAAAATGTGAGAACGAAACTATGGAGAACGCATGCCAAATACCAAGGAAGAATTTCTAATGTATTCAAAGAATTCGGAAAGAGCCCAGGACATATTCAGGTGGCATAAATTCGAATATCGATATAAACAACGAATTAACTTGCAAAGGCAATTAATGAGAACGAATCGGCGAATTTCGCTGGAATCTTATAAATTTAATTCCACATTCGCTGAGCGGTATAAGTACTCTATGACTCACTGCCAACACTGTGCATAAAACATGGCAGCGGACTCGATCAACATTATAAGTCAGCCGGGGAATATACAGCGCGAATAAAACGACATTTTTAAGGCATGATTTATATCATAAAGTTGTGTCAGCTAGAAACTATGTACTAAAGCCGCAAACGAGAGAAGGCAAACGCTGTTCGCCGGGGACTCATCTACAATTTGCGAATCCGGTGATTAGTTATATAGTCTCGTAAATAAATCGCGACTCGGGCGACTCTTAACAAAGACGACCCGTCGACGCGAAACCTATCAGCAACATTAATTTATTTCTGTTTCTACGTGTCCCGAAGTGACGACCACGGCAATGAGATTGGAACGAGAGGAGACGAGTTTCCAACCAGCCATAAAATCTCTCGGCGCCGTGTGTTCCACTCATTAACAGACACCTGTTCCCTAGAATCGTTTCCTTTCATCCCGTTTGTCTACGACCCACCGTCGGCTGCGCGGGCAACGTTCCCGTGCTCGGATGGGATTAAAACGATTCGTTTCCTCGTGGGTCGGGGGAGGGGAAGTTCTCGACCATACCACTCAGCTATTTCCATCCGCTATTAGAATTCGTTTACCCGCGAAATCGCGGAGATCGAGCGATGCTTTCTCCTCGGAGCAAGCGAAACAGCCTCGAGACAGGCAACCCGTTCGACGTTGCTCGCCCAACGTGATACACCTGCGCGGGTGTTACTAATTAGAAACCGCGGACGAGAGAACGCACGCGACGTGCACGTGCCTCGCCGAGAACTGTTTTTAATCGCTCCGCGAAATGAGAATTAATTCCGCAATCGCCAGGGACACGTTCGTCCAGTACATTTTTCTCAGCAGAGGAATGCTCAACGCTTTACCTAATCACTATGTAACAATATTAAATGTCAAACAATCGTACAATTGCGTCAGCGGTTTTAAGACTCGGTTTCCCAGATCGGAGTGTACTTTATGTTGACCCGATTCTCTTCTATTCCTATCGATAGAATTCTTGGCGGCTGTATCTAAACGAAATAATTTTCTTCTATATAAAAGTCTTGAAATAATTGATTAATTATTCAAGACGCCATATCTCTGAACGGAAATGCCATTAAATATGCTATTTTAAATGTATTAAATATATTCTAGATGTGTAGCTCAATTTTGACCGTGTAGACAATTTTAAATTTGCAGAAAAATCCGTAGCCCGATCGTGAATTATAAAATCTCGACCTATACACATCCAACTTTCAGAAAAGTGTCGAACGAATTAGATTACTTTTGAACTGATTTGATCGAACCGCTGCATTCACCGAAGAAGTGAAATGATTTATTATAATCGTGTATCCATACCCTGAAGAGTGTCCATGTTTCTCTTGGCATGGGCCGTAAGCAGGTATAAAATTCGTGTCGAACGGGCCTGAAGTCCCGATCCCGTGTGCAGCACCTCGTGGGAACGAGGCGCGCGAAGCACGGAAGCGTGATGCGAGATGAACAGCCGTGGCAGGGGAGGGATTCACATTTTCGTACGATGATAAATGATCTCATCACCGGCATTTAGAACGGTGCGAGGTGTCGGAAGGCCGAAACGAGCTAGGACAAGGGGGATAGGCAACGAAGAACGCGGAGAAGAGAAGCAAGAGGAGAGTAACCACGTTTGAACGCGATTAAGGGTAAAGGGGCATAGATCGTATTCCTCGTGGATGAAAAGCGAGCGGGACGAGGCCTGGAACGAATCATAACTGCGGTAGGATAACCATTAACACCGATAGTTGCCTCTAATTGTCTGTTCATTAACCTTCTAACTGGGAAGACTGGTCGGTGTTCGTGAAACGCCGTGAATTATGCACTCCGCGCCGCAGTAATTATGCTACAGTATTTTTGGCTGTAACGTATTGGCCTGGCAGCAATTTTTATTCGATGCGCCGAAGGATAGATTTTATAGAACCGGTTCTACGCGTTAAACTTGTTTCTTGTGTTAATTTAAGACATTGTTCCTGATATATAATGCACTTCGCGGTGGATATAAATAGGCATTATTGCATTCCATAGAGCCGTATTAGTTTATTTATATGTTACCTATTATTTTCAAATTAGAGATCCTTGAGAAATTGAGGATACTGACTGATACTTTGCTCAAAGTGAAATAAAATTGAAAATCGATGATCTTTGGAGAGATTGCTACAAACAAAAGGATTCAATCTTTAAATCCATAGTAGTCTGATATAAATTTTTCACCGTTGACGGACACCTTTAAATTTTGCAAAACATTCCGAAAAGAAAAAGCCTCGTCACTTTCCTATCCACTACATAATAATAGACAATTCAGGAAGAAAAATCGAAAGAATGACCGAGTGGATTGGCACACGATTTTTCCACGAGGTTATAACAATTTGAACATCGACGATACCTTGCAAACAATTTAGCGAGCCCTCAATTTCCGATGTGTCCGTATATATTGATTAAATCAAGTTAATTATCCAAGATCCATTTTCGAAAACGGGCAGTTCGGAATCGTTAGACGTTCATTAGAAGAATGATTGCGATTCGCCGGTAGAACTAACGAAGGAAGAGGGGGCGGCCGTCAGGTTCTAGATTCTATCAGCAGCGCGGAGATTGCGTTCGATGTTATTACCATGAAATCGAGGGGAGCGAGAGCGGGACGTCCGGGCGGGTTGTCTGCTAAAAAAGGAAGGGAACGGTCCGGAGCGGGGGTAGGAGAACGGATCGGTAAAGAGAAAAAGAGATCACGGTCCCGGGGAGCGGAAACAAAAATGGATATAGATTATCGCGAGGATGCGCGGGCCACGGTACTCCGTAATCGTAATAACCAGTTAAACGTTTCGCGACGGAAGAGGCGGCGGCGGTCCTCGAGGTCTGGTGGCGGAGATGAGGCAGGACGTGAGGTCAAAAACTAATATCGAAGCTGGGAGGGCCCAGCAATTGCGGTCGCGAGGACGGGCCCGGCTACCGTGGGCCGCGTTCCCGCGGAACAACTTTGGTCCGTGGCCGGTCGGGGCCATCTTGTCGGCGATCCGCGGGATCGGATCCAATAATTTCGCCGCGGGTAGGACTAATTTTGAATGCCATTAGTTAGCACACGCCGCCTGGGATGATCCGACCGCCGGAACGGATTGTTATTTCATTCGTTCGTTTCGCTCCGCGTCGTTTCACTCCCCCGCGCATCCTCCCCTCCTTATCCCTTTCTCTCGTTCCTCCTATCTCCACTTCGTTCCCCTTTCTTCCCTTCTTTTTTCAACCTTTGTTCGTGATTGTTGTGCGCTTGCACGTCGCTCCGCTCGCCAATACACTACCGCTACCGTATTATGAGGCCGGACGCCAACGCATTACACGCCGGCCCTCGATCGTACCCCTCTCTCCCTTTCTCCCCCTTTCTATCTTTCTTCCTCCTCCTCCTCCTCCTCCTCTCCCTCTCCCATTGATCCCTGCACGCGTCCTCTTTCTCCTTTCTCTTTCTCCATTTTTTCCCCGTCGAGCATCCCCTACCTCGCCGCATGGCGCCACATCTGATTGAATCGAGCCTCCGCTCCGAGGATACTGTCGTCGTCAAGAGGCGCGCGTCGCCCGCGATGCGAATTCCGCGGGATCGTTTCTACCGACCATTTCCCAGCGACGATCGGTACGCATGGTATTGGGTCACTGGGCGCCGCGGATCGGGATCCCTTTTGTTCCACTGCCGAACAGTGGGCGATCACGACAGCCAGCGATACGTTCCTCCGGCTCGCCGATGCTCTGACGCACCTGTGTCCCACGAATTAAATATCTCCTCGGACTTGTGCCTCGCTCTCGTGGGAATCGAGGAGGCCGCGTGGGCCGAGGGGGTGATCGGACTTCGAGGATGAACTTGGGATCCGGGTGCGAGAATTCGGTAAGTGTGGATTTCGGAAATCGCTTAATTCCGGTGCCGAACGATCCGCGATACATCAAACTGCTCCGTCACATTGTCAGTTTCATTTCGCGGATTTTTATGCGTTAGCGCAACATTGGCTGGGTGGAATATACAGCAATAATAGATTTGAAATATTTTAGAATATCGGTACGTTGTTTCTAGTGTCTTAAAATTATGAAGTGATGAGATCAATTTTTATATTACTCTTGTTGCCACAATCGGTATAGAACTTACAGAATTTACAGATTTGATTAAGAACAATTCTATACTTTATTAACCCTTAGGGGTTCACCCTCTAAGGGGACATTATGAGTCTAGAATCGATGGCTCCGAGTGCAAAGGGTTAAAAAAAGGATACTGAACATACCCAATATTTAAAATTGCATCCACCTCTGAATCAGACAATAAATATTGTTCAGGGGATACGGTGTGCAGTCGGGCGGCAGTCGGTGGAGAAATCGCCGGCAAAGGCGGCCGGCGAGGCGCGTGTATGAATTTCTTTTTCATAAATAAACCATCGAAAGTGAAGATTAGCATGAACAGAGAGCCGCTGGCACGCGAGGAGACGCCTCGCCCTGGTGTTCCCCAAGCGGTCTGTCGGCTCGGATCGCAGCATCGGCGCGCGATCGTCATTCAAGTCAGCTGCCAGGTCTACAATGTCCAGCGCGTTTATTTCGAGATTATCGGTCGATCGGCGTGCATCGTCATTCTAAGCGCGACACGTTTGCCGCGGACATTTCGCTACGGTTCCACCGTGTAGGCGGCGGAAGCGACGGGGGAGGTTTTGTACGGGTGTAGGGGAGTGCGGGGGGAGGGAGGTTGCAAAAGAGACCGCGAAAAAAAGAAACGGCAAATTTTCACCGCGGCTCCGTTGCTGCTCCGCTCTTTTACGTAATATGATTTTCAATTGCACACGCCCATCACGTATCACACCGCCTTTCTATTCATATAATCCTGGCCGTGTGCGCGTGCGTGTACAGGCTCTCCCGCGGACCATGAGAAGAGGTATGAAAGAGAGGGGGAGGGGGCAAGGCACTTTTGATTATCGAACCTCGGCTATAGTGAAAGAGAAAGAGGGAGAGAGAGAGAGAGAGACGCGTTCAGGCATAATACCAACATACCCGAGCTTCTTAGTGGGTATGCATTATAATGCATCTACAATGCACCGGCGCGGTGCACATCAAAGCCAGCTACGTGAGCGACTACGTACCCGTGTACGGGCAATACCCGGCCGCTTATGCTGCCGATACGAACCGCCTAATGGCCGACCGATCCATCGCTCGGCATCTGCCCCGACGCTATTCTTCCGTAGCTTTTCCGTGACTTCCTTTCCGTGGCTACCGTAGCAAGCCAACTTCCACCCCGGCGGAATTCTGTCGAGCGATGGATTCTTGTGGTCCGTACGGGCCGGCTCTTCCGGGAGTGGCTAATTAAACGCCGCGATCAACGGTCAATGATCCTTGACACGGGAGATGCGGCTGCGATGCGCGATTATCGGGAAACCAGAGATGATACCGGCGCCCTTAAACCGCGAACGAGCGTAGCCACGATGACGGCGGAGCATTCGAGAGATTGCCGGATGGTTATGCTTGCCTCGATGCTCCGAAGTAAACAAAGAGGTTAAGTAGCAGTCGGAGCAGATCGGGCAAAATGACCGGACTAACAGGAAATTAATGGAACTTCCTTATTTCCTTGCGTTTCAGCGAAACGTTTCGTTTGTGAGTTTCATTTTTATGGACTTTACAAGAGCTTGCAACTGTCTCCACTACTCCCACCACTGCTCTAGTACAGTTCCTGGCCAAAAAATTAGGATCACTTCTAATTTTTCAAATAAAATTAAAATGCTCATATTTAAAAATTAAAAGGCTAGACTTCGAAAGACGTAGATAACTAAATTGTTCGCTTGCTACTTCAGAAATCAGGTACTCGTCAAAGCGTGCTTCAGACACAGAGGTCCGCTCTTTCGTTGAGAAATCTCGTGCAGAATCTATGACTTTTAACTACGATCACGCGAGGACAATATCAGAGGTGACGGTGGGTCCGACTTTTTCCAGTTCAGCTGGAAGTGGCAATTCGCGGGAACGCGAAAAGGCAGCGTCCAGCTTCCGCGCTACGTAGCCGACCGTTTCCGCCGGCTTCCGCAGGCTCCGACAGTCTGTAATTTGTGCGGTCGTGCCCGGGGGATCCGGCGAGCGATCTCCCTCCTCTTCGTGGACCCCATCGTCCTCACGGAATGATATTCGTTCTCCCCTTGGTGAACACGGGGGAAAAAGGAACCCCTGATGTCCGGTAGCAGCCACCGGGCGCCGCGCCACTATCGCTCGCAATTACAACGCCCGTCGGCCGTTTTTAATCTCGAACGACCCGGCAAAAAACGTAATCACCTTTTTGCCGTCGCGATTACGCGGGCCCGGAGCCAAGCCCCGGGCCCGACGTCGATCCGGGGGCCCGCGATGATCCCCACGCTCGAAATTGGCAGCTCCGCCCCCGCGTCCACGTCCACTCTCCCCGGGGGGAGGGGGGGATAACGACCGGGCTGTATGCAAATACGGTATGCGAATTGGCGGGATTTCGCGGCGGATTATTATATTGCCTCGTTCCCGAAATTACCCACGTAACTCATCACGCCGCGCAAAAAGATTTCACGGTGACATTATCGGCCAAGCCGCTCACAGAAGAGTTTCTGACAGCTTTTTAATGGCCGCGCCGTCTATTATACCCCGATCGCCGCTGTCTAATAGGCGGAGCAGTTTGCGGACGCGGTTCCACGTATCTCTTTATATGCGTGCGCGTTGTACGTAATTACTCGAACGACTTTAGAAGCTCGGAGGATAGGCTGCTGGGATTCGAAAAATCAGGGATTTTTTCGTTCTAATGACGCTCACCAGAACGACCACCTTTTACTCTGATTCGGCGCTTTCAACCCTTTTTGCCGAGACATTTTGGTTGAAGATTGTCGAGCTTTTTATTGAATAAGAGTTACTAACAGGTGAATTTCGTGATAACATAAAAATTTTGTCACACGCACCGCAAGATAAATTAGCAATTTTTATCTGAACAATGCTTATCAAAATAGCAACCTCTATATAGATGTACATATATTAAGGGGACCCATAAGTAATCAATTATTTTGAAATCTAAAACAAACTTTTTAGTACATTCAAGTTTTTATTTCTTAATTTATTATATAATCTCCATCATTATCAAGGACCATTATCATTTCCAATCTCTCTCTTATAGAAATCCAGGGTTCGTGAAGGAAAATATGACTAAAAGTGCCTCCTTGCATCTTCTACAGAAGTGAATATTTTATTTCTTAAATAATGCTCCAGAGATCTGAAAAATGATAGTCAGAGGTTGCAATATCCGGTGAGTACGGGGGGTGCGGTAACACTTCCTATTGCAATTCTTTGATTTTTTCCTGAGTGTGTTGGCCGGGCATTGTCAATTTGCAGTATTACACCTTTTCTGTGGACTAAAGATGCCCTCTTTTTCAGTAGTTCTGAATACAGCCGTTGTAATTACTGAACACAACTCAGCAGTTCTCCAGGTTTCAACAACTCAAAGTGAATTATTCCACGACAGTCCCACCAAATGCACAGTAACAGCTTTCTAAGTGATAAACTAGGTTTAGGGGTTGATATTGTGGTTTGATTTGCAGAAAGCCATTGCTTGTAACGTTTTATGTCGATAATTCTTGTATACATTTTGGGTCAGCTTCCACTAGAAATTGTAGGGTGTCATTATCAAATTCAACTGGTCGTCCATTTCGAGGCCTGTCAGAGGGATCACAATCACCAGGAGCAAACCTTCTGAACCAACGTTGACACTTGTTGACCTTTAATACATCTCCATACACATCGCAAATTTTCTTTGTTGTTACCGTTGAATTAAATCCCGCATGAAAATGACAAAGTATACAATGACGAATATGATCCTTAGAAGGTACGATCGCCGCCATCTTATTATAGGGTTGCAAAAAAAAGTTATACTTTTTAGAATATTTTGAACACGGGCTGCTTTACCGAAATCTCTAAAAGAATACGTGCTTCCTCTTAAACGATCGGTACAGAACCAAAAGCAAAACAAATTCTTTGCAAACAATTGATTCCTTATGGGTAATATAACTGTTTTGAACATTTCCCCCGGATCTCCTTTTCCTTTGTCTAACAAACTGTGATCTTAGTAACTCAAGCAGCGCATGACGTCTGAACACGTTGCCTACGGAATAAGTAAAAATTGTCCCCCGACAGGATGTTCAATTTTCCCACCAGAAGTCAAATAGAAATCCCATGGAATATAAAATATTGTAATAGAGTTATTTATGCCGACGCTAAAACGGAAAAGTGAATGGTGTGTTTCCAAGAGCGAGCATAAGATACGATGTCTCCGCAACGATCGCTGTAGGAGGATACGTTCGTAGAAAAACGTCGGCCACTGTGTTCGTATAAAATTTCGCAGCCGGATACGCTATCCCCTGGGAATAATTCATCGGCGACTGTAGCTGGTTCATTGGTTCGACACGTAACTCCCATGGGCCAGCTCTCCCCCGCACGATAGGCTGACTCCCGCGCGGAGTCGGTCCCGCGGTTTTACCTGTAGCCACGACGGCGTAAGGTGTGAGCCGGGTGTCGGCGATCGTGGAGGCGTCATTGTCGTGTGGTTTCGTTCGTTTCACCGATTACGTCAGAGCGTATGACCAAACGGACGACTATCGAGCGTAAATAGAAAGCAAACGGCGACGAATCGAACGCTGCACAGTCGATCATTTGTCAAACGCTGCGCTGGCTCGCGCGCGCGAGCGAGAGATGGGAGCCCCCGAGAGTATAGTATCGCGGTCTAAACGCAGGATTATCGGCGAGGATGAAGGCGCTACCATCTAGAGGGAGGGAGGGGGGCGAGAAGGGGACGAGATGCGACCCGCGCCTACCGTATCTCGCCTGGGAGAGTGATATTTCTATCGTCGACACCGATGCAGGAACGTGTTAACAATCCTTACCTCGGCGAGCGGCGATTGATGGCCGTAGAAAAGCGGATTTATTAATCCTGACTATTATCAGTGTTCGAGGCGCGACGACTCTATCGCTCGCGAGGACCCATCGCTACCCGACACCGGTCTCGCCTTTCGAATTTCCAGCCTCGCTGACCAATCGGCGCTGTCAAAACCCGCAGCACTTTCGGAAAGGTCAACCTGGTGAGACTGATGCGCAACAACCCTCGATCCGCTGTCCCCACGAGGTTATCACGATTTTTGAGAACCACCTGCGGGGTTATGGAATGTGGATGATGGGTCTGCTGGAAGGGACCGACCAGAGGATGACTAAAAATTACCCGAACACTCGGAAGAATCTAACTTACCATTGTCGGAACATTTACTTTATTAATATTTGATCTTGGGGGCTGGTGGCTTCGAGGTTAGGAGGTGCAAGATTTGTGCTCGACACCCCTGTCACAGTGACATTTTGTTCTTCGAAAGCTTGTTTTTTAAATAGCACCTGTTTAACAATTTAACCACCCCGGCTATCACTCGTGGGTGAAATTTCATTAAACTTCCAAAGTCATTTTTCTGATAATTTCTTCAACGAACCAAAGTTTCCTAGGGTCTGCAATGTGCAGGGGCGTTATCAAAAGTGATAGTTATAACTATAATCCGGATCTTGCATTTATGGCGTCTTCAAATTTGCAAGACGTATGTTAAGAAAATTTATAGTATTTTTATTTAATTTTTACCAGAATATATTGTCCAGTCAGCAAAATATATTTTTCCATCCGTCAGAATCTTTTAAAAAGCCTAGAAAAAATAGATTGTAGATCTTCATGCAATTTCCCACGTTCGCAGCGTATTCTATACAAATTGAATCGAGAGAGAACCAACCCAAAAATGTAGATAGTCCTTAATAAAACAAACTTAATAAAGCGTTTTCCCTGTATTTTACGAATATCTGCATACCACTGGCGCACAAAGATCTGCAGTCTAACACCGACACAAAGGATCATTATCGTTTCCTAACGATCAACAAGCAGACTTCGTAACCCGTGAAACAATCACCGGCGTGTCAACGAAAAATCATTGCACCGCAATTCCAGCCGGTTGCCCCGTCGATCCGGAGAAGGAAAATGACGCGTGAAATTGACCCGATGTCAGCGTGTCCGGGTTTCCGCCAATCGGCGTCGAGCGATCGCGTCACGAGTGAATCCCGTGAAACGATCGCGGATCGACAATACCGTGGCCGGTGTCTCAGTCACCTGCTGGTCAAGTTAGAATGCGTTTACGTAAGTAAACGACGGCGAGGATTGGTCCCGGGCTCTCGTGGAAAGAAGCGCTCCCAGAGAAAGACAGAGGAGGATGCTCTCGGTGGATGAAGAGGATACCGCTAGAACCGTCATGCCGATGTCATTGTAGCGGGTGATTTATAGCCGGTTCGCTCGGTCCGACCGTCGCCGCTGGAAAATCGTTTGCGTTGCGCAAAATTTAATAAAGCAATCCACGCATCGACGTCTCGATTCCCCCGGTGATCTTAAGAGAGGAACGCGGGTCCGCGAGGCTGGGGCGGGGGACGCGGATGGATCGTCTGATAATTGCGCAACGTCGCGCACTGGATCCACCATTTCCTCCTAGCCGTGATCAACGCGCGTCCCCGGGAAAATCGCGACGCGTCTGCAGCCGCGCAATACCCGCGACTCCGTGTAACGACGATGTTCGCTGATAAGCGTGTCGCGAACCCGACTGGCGCCGTAATTAATAATTACCGCGACGAGGGACAGTGATAGAATGCCCTCGCCACTTTGAGAAATTAGGAGCGACGGCGCTTGGACTGGCTGCGACTGGAACTTGTTCTACATGCTCACTCAAAGTTGAGGATTTAATAGGCGTCGTCCTTAATCACGTTGGGTTATCTGTTCATTACCGGGGCTCGGTTTAAACACGGATTAGTGGAAAACAAAGGTGCGATGGTGCACTACGATGATATAATCGGACAACTACCTGTACTACAACTTTACCTGTACTACTTTTTATTTCGAATTGCAATAGATCAACACGGGGTCAGTGACACGAGTGAGAGTAAAAGTCGCATGAAATAATAATTTCAGCTTATTGTAACCAGACTGCGGGTCTTTCTGCGGACAATTGCATGTCTAAATTAATTTTAATGGCTGAATACAGTGAATTCTCGATATACACTACCGCTCAAAAGTATCCTGACACTTGCGAAATATGTATTACTATTGCATACAAGTTATTTCAGGACCTAAAATAGTGACTAAAATCGATTTCCCCCCCCCCCCCCTCCCCTTCTTATGAAATACCTAACATTTTAAATTAAAAATTACGTATGTGGAACTTACCAATACTACACTGAAGTTAAATACGAGATTCACCGACGTATCCATCGCGGAGTGTCCGGATACTTTTGTGCGGTAGTGTATGTCAACAACAGGAGACATACACCATGTTATGTTTATACTGTTCGGTGTCCGAAGCCTCTCGAGCTTCGTGGCCCCTCACGATATATACTTCGCGATAGTGAGGATAATTCCGCGACGTTTATCGTCCAAGCCTTGGCGACATATATAGAGAGATCACTTCGAAGTAGGACTTCGCTTCAATGTAGAAGAAAGAAATAATTCCTGTTCAAATTAATCGCGAACCAGACGCAATATTACGAATGAAAGTGTTGGTCCAACACAGTGCTATAAAGATGGCCGCGTCCAGCTGTACAAGCCACACGCATTCTCGCAACATCAAAAACCCGGTCAGTAAAAAACCGCTAATGATAATCTAATTAATTGATCGATGACAGAAATCGCGTGAAAAGTCGTAAAGCAGCGACCAATTAAACCTTTCCTGCCGTTTCGTCGGTAAATTAACGCCGCAAGAAAAAAGCCGGGGCTCTCCGTTTCAGCGGACCGTTCTCCCTAACAACCGGGATGTTTATCTCCAAAAGGCGACACACGCAGACACACAATTATTTAAGCGGCAGGCGTAAAGTGAATCGAATTATCGCGGGGTAAAGGGTGTCGGACGCGTCTCGAGCGTGGAGCGCGGAGTCGAGCGGAGTCGAGCCGAGCCGAGCGACGGCGTCCGATAATTCATTATCTCCGGGGCCCGGTCTCGTCTCATTTTCGCTGCACGGGGTCCTCGATCACGCCTAACGGCATCCCATCGGCGTAAATACGTTGCGTAATTAATTTCGCGCAAACCACGGGCTCGCCGGCGTTATATTTATAGCGGTGCATTAACCCCGTGTGTTTTATGCGCCGGCCCGGAGGAGAGCGGAGGTCCCTCGCGATATCCCTGGAAAAGAAGAGAGAGGGAGAGAGAGAGAGAGAGAGAGAGAGAGAAAGGAGAAAAAGGGTGAAGAGTCTTTGATACTCCCCGAAGAAGAATCCGAGCTGTACGATATCGAGGAGAACACCAGGTGAAAATATCGATAGGGGGTCAAGCTGAGGTTAGTTAACGCTCTCTTTCTCTCTCTCTCTCTCTCTCTCTCTCTCTCTCTCTCTCTGCCTTTTCCTCCCCCTCGGATTGCGATCCCCAACCCCTCTTTTTCGCCTCTCCTCGTTCCTCTTCCTTCGAGACCCTCATTTTTCTATCCTCGTCCGGCGTAGGCGTGGAACCTCGTGGCAAGTCCACACGGTGGACCACTGACTGCGCACAATTAGGCCTCGGCGCAGAACGAATTCATCTTCGTTGGGTGCGCGAGACTCCGGCCAGTTCGGCACGATCGATTATCAATCATTCTACCGCGCGGCCTGCCCCGGTCCACGATCCGGCCTGCTCAACAACCGCAGAAAAAAAGTAGACTGTGCAGGTTCTACACCGTCGCCCGGTCCACCGTTCTGGCCCCGCCGGGTGTAGCCACCCCCGCAACCGGCTGCTCGTCGGGTTTCGACGTTTCCTGATGGACGTTTCCAGTGCCCCACGGGCTCGTACGCCGATTGGGATAAAGTGGCTGTCGGGATTCATAATGATCGGCCACGTGTGGCGGGCTTTATCGGCCCCTGCCCTGGAAACTCGATCCCCCGCCCCTCCGCCCCACGTGATTTATCGATCCGACTCGTTTTCACAGGCATTCGTGACGATTCCGGAGTGACGGCCTGGAATTCCTCGATCACCCTAACTTGATCGATTCGGAGATCTTTCACTGACGCGATGGCCGAGAGGATCTCGATTTTTACGGCTGGGCGGGATGGCGTCTGTACTGTTGGTGGAAACTGAAATCTGTTTCGAGATTTCGTTACTTGAACACATCCAATATTCCAGTGTATTTAACTCCGTATTTTACATTAGAAGTGGTACTATATTTCCTATAATGCAACTGGGGGTGGTTCATGGAAACTCAAATCTGATGCTTGTTTCCATTACTTTGAAGCACACAAGGAAAAGTCACAGTTTCGGTAAATACATTCAATATAACTACACATTCAACTTCATATTTTACATTAGAAGTGGTACTATATTTCCTATAATGAAACTGGGGGTGTTTCATGGAAAGTGAAGTCGGATGCTGGTTTCCATTACTTTTCCATTCCATTCTTTTTTACTGATATATGTCAACAACAAGGGTTTCTTCAGCGTCATGTATCGTCCAGGAGACATACCCGAGCCGTGTTATGTTTACACTCCTCAGCGTCCGAAGCCTCTCGATTTTCGTGGCCCCTCACGAGGTGTACCTTCGTGGTTCCCGCGGTAGTGGGGATAACTCCGCGACGTTTATCATCCAGGCCTTGGCGACATATATAGGGAAATCACTGTACTATGTTGAACCTTATATGTTACATTACAAGTTGTACCAACTATATTCCGTATAACTGGTAAGAAATATTGTAATACCCATCATAATCATATCTTGAGAAAAAGAGTGAATAATGCAAGGGTGTGTTATTTTACAATTCTTCAAGAGCCATTTGTACGCACGCTTTTTAAATACATGAAAGTTGAGGTTTTCACGGAAAACATTTTCAACTTCTTCAATATCGTTACGTATTTGCAATTCATCGGTCATAAATCGTTGTGCATGTATCAGCCGCGAGAAGCCTAATTCAAGATCTGTCGCCTCAATATGGAAACCTGTGACTGTAACATTTACAATTTCCCGCTCGATGATATTTTTCACCTCGTCGCCGTGGAAAAACGATGGCCACGGTTGCAACGTCGCGCGCATGTTCGCTTGATTAATAGACACTTTCCAAGAGCATGGAAAAATCTGTCGATATAAATGGAAATTAGATAAACCGTGAACAGTTGTCATCCTCCATCTTGGAAAACCTTGAGTGGTCAGGTTTGATCCTGCTGGACTGTTGTCTGTTGCGATTCAGAGAAAAAACGAGAAGTCTCACAATGAACGTTCAATAATTCTCGCATTTGTACACAGGTGCCATTGAAAACGGGCCTTCTATTCGAAGCAACAATTGCTGGTTTTCCCTGCTCCCAATTTCTTCGAGTTGTAAATCAATGATAACAATCAAACTCATTCCATTTACTTTTCCTCTAGCGACGTCATCAATTTTCCAAATAAATGTAACCTTTATTTTTAACCATATTTCTGATGGAATTGGAAAATATTAGATAACTGTAACATTTTTTGAAATAACCATCTAATCATCGATTTGAAGTCACCATCATTTACTATTACACAAATATTTCCGAGTGTGTGACTTTTCTTCAAAGAATGTCTTCAGCTTTCTAAAAATCGAGTAGGAACTTTTACAATTGTCTGACACAAATCAATGTGTGCAATATAAATCATCTGTATTCGCAGTCAACTGGTGAATTGTCCTTCACAATAGGACGTCAATTGATTCGCGTATTCGCCCAACAATTTGTTTAATGATGTGCAAGGATTAAGCGCGTTCACTGTCATCTCCGGCAATGTTACACATGCAATCCAGACTTTTCCAGCGAGGAGCGATACGTGGTAGGAAGTGATCAGAGGTTTATTGTGTCCCGCAATCCGCTTTCTAACGTCTCATTCGCAGCCTATGCCTAATTAAGTGAATGAAGCACGGCCGATCGTAAATATCCGACGAAAAATTTCTCTTTAACCTCCGCCGACCCCGAGTCGCAAATCAACCGATCGAAAAAATTCACGCGAACCCGGCGCGGCCCTCGATGATAAATTAAAAAGCCGGATGACAAGTAATTCGATGTCGGGTGCAATCCGCAACAACAATCGGCACAAGGAGGCCCTCCGGGTGTGTTTCCCGGCCGAGTCGAAACCGCCGATTTGCTGTTCGACGATTTCGTAGCCCTGATGAAATGATCGATCGTCGTACAGCCGATTGTAACATGATAGATAGATCCGCCGATTGTTTCTAACGATTCGCCTCAACGATCGTGATCCCATTACCGTGCTCGATGCTTACGCCGCTTCTCGTTTCGATCTCGGGCCGAGAAACGCTTCTGACGGTGATGCAACGGTAGTTTCGATTAAAACGAGCAATTAAGAGCATACGACGAGGATATCATTAGCCCCCAGCTGATCACATCTTAATAACCTCCCGGTCGTTCTAGATATTTACAGCTTTGTCACCGATCGAGGAAGATCCACAGTAATTATAATAATTTCAAACGAACTCGAGGTTAAGATTAAAGTTGCCACCACTGGACAAATGGTCGGTTTCGTATACTTTAATTTGGCGTAAAAATGTAAAGGAGCACAGCCTTGTCATTTTTATAAAACATGCGAGTCGCTTTCAGTGTTCTGCAGGTTCAGCGTCGAAAGAGCTATTAAGAGCACAAAAGTTCTCAAGAAACCGCCATTTTAGCTCACGTCCAGACACCACTATTCCCCTCACCGTTTCTCAGCTCTCAAAGGCAATCAATCCTCCAGCCGCGTAAAAGATTCCGCGCAAAAACTGCGACAATTATCGGCCGGCTGATCGAATCGCAGCGAGAGAAAGCTGTACGACTTTTGAAAAAAAAGTCTCGAACCACTTTTCAGGCTGTTCTGCACTTTGACACGTCCAGGGGAATGGAGTGTAGGATCCGGCTCTATTCCGTCGGCGTTCAGTCAGGCTTCTGCCGCTCGGGAACCGATGATCCGCAGCTGTCAAGCTATTAGCGCCGGCTCGTTATCATTATCCTGCCGAGTATGATTTTAATTCGAGTTTCACCGGCTCGGCTCGGCTCGACTCGGCTCGGCTGCCGTACAAGGAAGCAATCACGGTGAAACGTAAAATTGACACGGGCCGGCGAAACCCCGCGGTGGTTTATTGCAATCGGGATTTAGCGACCGTACCCGCTTGACGCGACGCATCCAACGTTGTTGTCCTTCCGCCGGCAACCGGCGCGATTAATCCTCTCTCGAAAACTGCCAATCGAGATAATGGAACGTCTCTCGGGAGGACAGGCGATCGTCCGCTTGTTCCAGCGACCGGGGCCCCGCGTTATGTGTAACGGGGAGAAATTTTCATTTGGCTCCCAGCGACGTGCAACCTCGTCCCGACTTTTGCGCGCTGCTCGCAAAGCCACGTTGCACAACATGCGCGCCAGGTCCCAGCCGTCAGGATCGCGCCTCCGATGCTTTACGACGATTGACGCTCCGTTCGACTACTTCGTTACACATCGTTAAGCCGCGGATTCTCAGCGCTTTCACGAGCGCCGTTTAACACCGGCACCTACCTGGGATCTTATCATCATAAACAAGTCATCTGTCGATGGGCGGCTCTAGCCCCTGTCGCGAAACTGCCGGCCGGCCGCGTCTGGCCCCTGAAGCGTTATTCTACTTAATTGTTTGCCGGAACCCGTCGGGCCCGATCATTTTTCAGAACTCGCCGATTTCGTATACGTGGATCTCAAGCACGCCTTAGAATGCTCTTAGCCATGTCTATAATGCTATCATACCCTTATTGCTTCTGTATACGTCACTTTCGCTATCATATTCTTTTTCGCTGCTTATTATCACTGACGAAATGTTTTACCAAATGCGACGCACCTCTTTGGTGAAGCGTTAATACCCTTGAAGGGAGTGGGCCACCCCGAAGTCTTAAAATTTAAATTTTCTCAGTTTGTATGGCAAAAATGTCCAACTAAAAGAGACTGGTTTCACGAAATGAGATTGTTAAACCTGGTGATGTAACTATCTTTCACAATTTTCCATTCACTTCAAATTTGTGTGCAATCTTTCTTTTTAAATGATCCAAGAATGTAGGTTCTTGCGAAATATTTATAACTTTCCTGAACCTAAGAACATTTTCATGCTGAATTTTTCTGAATTTGTTCAAAAGTGTACAATTTCTACAATAATTAGCATTTATTAAAAATCGTAGGTACTTCCCTAGTAAATGCGGAAAAATGCTTGGTTTTGTTCCTTAACTCAAACCGTGGAACCAGAATCTACGCGAACGGGGTCGCTCAAATTGGTGCTGCATGAAGAAGATTCCAATTAAGTCGATCTATAAAAAAAAAAATGAAAATACATAATTATTTCTTGAAACATGTATAAGAAAGCTCGTACTCCAAATGTTAATTGAATTTCATTCTTTTACAAGATTGCTATGAATCGATTACACTCAAAGTGACCTCACCTCTTAACAGACGAAATCCAAGGAGTCTCCGAGTATTATGCTGTGTATCATATTGATTTAATTATCATGAAGCAAATTGTGTCACATTGATCAAGTAGAAATCCACAAAAAGAATTACAAGGTACAAGTTGTGCCTGACATTACTCGCCAGTTTGAAGACGAAGCATCCTAGAAAAATGGCGTCGCCTCTATGGAACAGCTTACGCGGTGGAGCCCGAGGAGGTATGTTTCTCTAAAAGTCGCACAATATTTTCCATTGTGCGGCGGCCAGAGATTTTCAAGGTTCGGGACAACGGTAGACCGTAGCGGTGAACGTCGAATTCCTTTCGATCTGAAATGTGAGCGGATCATCAGCGATAAAGTAGCTTTCCGCGGCGAGTACGGTTACAATAAGAAACCGTGATGCGGAGGGGAGGATGGTGGGGGGGGGGGGGGGATTAAATGACTTCCCACGGGGAGTTATTAGATATGATTCGCGAGGAGCGGTCTCCACTCTCACAATCTAGCAAAAAAAAAAGAAGGGTTGGAGAAATAAAAGATCGGTAACAAGGTGAAAGACGGAACGGTCTATCTCTGTGCGATAGTTACGAGCGTTGTTGCAGTCTGAAACGCAGAGAGCAGAGCCGCGATGTACCCGCGACTCTCTCTAATAAAGTTGTCGCGAGTGGGTTTCACATTGTGCTGCCGGTGGGGACATTAAAGGAAGACGCACGGTGTCTGTCCACGGGACAGGGTCCATCCCCGTCGGTTACAAGTAGAAACCCATTTCGTGGATCGCCTTGTTGTGTAGCGTCCCGTGTACTTTATATGACCACATTCCATCTTTCCCACGATACGCCGCGCCGCGGTGCCCTCCCGATGAAAATCATCCGTTCCGTCATCAACGCGGCCGGGCACGTCGTTCGTTTGTACACCGGAATCACCTCCTCGATTTTTTCACATTTAACAAATCCGCACTCTCGTTCTTAATGTCTCTATTAAAACCGCTCTTTCCTTTTAATCGCTTCACGTGACACGATAATGCTGAGACTCACAGGTTTGTTCATGCTTTTCCGAGGAACATTCTGCGCGAAAGTTGTTACGTTACATTTATATGCTCGCAGCTAATTCAGTTAGAATATTTATTTTCCTGTCAGAGCAAAAACGTCGCATGGAGGAACAGCCTGGAGGACATTATGCAAGTTCTAAAAATAGTCTATCGCTTCCTGGTTCGTTCCGAAACTTTTCCCAATAGCAATGTTCTTCGCACTATCGAACCCGTTGAAACGCAGATAAAAACCAATAACAGGTTCCACACGGCAGCTTGTTTAATTGGAATATTTATTTCCCGTCAGAATAAAATTGTCACACGGAAGAAAAACGCGAAGACGTTACGCAAGTCCCAGAAATAGCTCGTTCGATGATCCCGAAGTCGCATTTTACCTGGATTTCGTGAACCGTACCGGCGAGCGTGTTAAAACGCGGGGAAAAGAAACGAAGACGCTGAAAAAAAAAGATATAAGGTACGTTGTTTCGGGGACGGACGGTGGAATGTTACGTCAGGAAACAGGATCGTTGCTCGTGAGAGAGGTCGCCGGCGCGATCCCGCAGGATTACGAGCGTGTTGCCGGAGCGGATTCACATAATTCGCCCGGGGCGCGACGGCGCGTTCGTTCGTGCCAAAATAAATCAGTTGGTCCGGGGTGGTTGAAAAATAGCCGCGGCCGGCTTGTCCTAGTGTGTATATTCGGGTCGCGAGGGCGAACGATCCTAACAAATTGGTCCCGAAGCAAATGGGCGCCACGATGCCGATTTATTATTATCTATTTACGATGCGCCTTAAATCACGCGCGCCCCGGAGCCGACGGCCGTTCCTGCCCCGGCGAAATCGTGAAGAAAGCCGAGGGAACAAGGAGCGGAAAGTAGTGCCGGGTCTGGCCCTCCGTGTGTGTCTGTGCGCGTGTATTATTAACCGTTTAGCAATTTGACAGGCGTTGTACTTTCGAATTGGGTCCGATATGATTCCCCGCTAGGTGATTTATACTGCGAGAGGCGGCGGTGTCTCTCCTGTTTGCGGTCGGGGGCCCCAGTAGCGGTACTCGTTACACGCGCCATTAGCCCGTTTTTATATGTCACGGGATATTTACGGGCGTTATTTAAGATCTGTTGTTTAAAGATCGTAAAATAATTTACGCTCGTGTCGTTAAAATGTTTGTCGTAACGGTGTGCCACATTCGCCGGTAGACACGGACAGCTATCCTCAGCGGATACTTCTTTCGATTCTAACTATTCTGCGTCTGCGCGAGGGCGTGGAAAATCATTAACAAAAGGCAGCTCGATCGTAACAACCTGATAATTTGATTATACTCCGCCGTGGAACGTGAAGAGCTAGGTGCTTGTTGTCAACGACGGATTCCGGGAATATTTATTTTCTTTGTCCGACCGACGATGTGTGCTCTTAACCTTCGGGTGCACTGTCTCTGCATATAGTCATTCAAGACTGTAGAAATGAAAGGAAAATAGAAATTCATCAGAAATTCTTATAAAATAGAACATTGTGTACTTTTACATTTTCTCAGTGGTACAGTGTGAGCAGTCGACGGATATTTCGCTTCATTAATATCACGTAAGAATTCACAGTGAACTTATATTTTTCGTCCTTTTTTACGTTTATGACCTTGAATGACGTTGATCGACTATATCGTCGAATTCGGCTCGAGAAAGGCTAGAATCATAGGAGGTACTTGCGTTCGTTCATTAGAAATTAATATGCATTAATATTTATTCACTCATTGCTCGTTTTGCCCATTTTTCGTCTAATCCTATACCATAAATAACAATTTCCTAATACTAATTTCAACAGACTCTATGTTGTCTCACGACGTAAGTGACTTTAACACGTTCACGACGAAATGTGTCAAGACGGTAGAAATACAACGGCCAAAATACGGCCCCTGTCGTGAACGTGTCAATGTCAAATCACAATTGACTTCAACACCAATGCGGGGTCAAGCCGACCAACACAGGGTTGGTTACGAAACCAAATTTCACAGCGACGGGTATACCCAACAGTTCTGTAATTTGGACAAGAAATGGGCCTTGTATTGGGCAATTGTACCCAACTGCCATCGTCGAGCCGGTCGCGTCAATCGATTAGGCGAAAACGTCTAGTTGCATCATCGACGGACCCACGCGCGAAGGGTCCGCTGAATCACCTGGCAAACGAGGTGAGACGCGCCAGGTGAATCGGTGGACCGCGTGTTCCACGTACTCGAAATTTCGTGCGCGAAGATTGGCCTTGACGGGGCCAGGATTGTCGATGCCAAGGCACCGGTGCGCCTATCAGTGACGTATTGACAGACGTGAACAAATGACAGTGCACAGCTGGGGGGGAAGAAGCGTTGGCCGGGCGTTGGGGCAGCTAACAAAGCTGGGACGGGGCCCGGGCGAATCGGTGCGCCCGAGCACCGAGCATTATCATATTATGCTCGTTTGTAACTACAAATTGAGTTACCCCCGCGCGAACCCCGCGGCACTCCGGGCCCCGACCCGGCCCGACTCTGAGATATATATCTCGGCACTGTCAGCCCGCGAACGATACTCTTCGCGATCGATACCCTTCGGCCAGCACCCTCCGAGTGGGATCAACCTGCCCGTCCCCGGGAATCACCTGCGGGTGGCCGGGACGGGCCCTCCTCTCGTTTCCTGCGGTCAAAGGTGAAAAATGTCCGACCCGCGTAAGAACCAGACGATCCGGCCGATAAGATTCGTCTGATATATGACCATCTCGAAAGCGAGGCCGATCGACCGATTCTCATAAGCTTTATCTAGGAGCATGGGAGGAATTTCCAGCTCGTGAACGCAGCTCGACTCGGGCGATGCCGATTTCTCAAAAGGGATGCTGTGGAAGCCGTTCAAACACGCGAGAAAATTTACGGGATTTCGCGAGACGATGCAAACTATGAAATTGCGTTCATTAACGTGGGAGACGGTACGAGAAATTCATATGATATTCTAGGATTTTATTGTCTCACACACTGCTATCTTCAGCTTCTTCTTTAATCATTACACAAACTTCACACCCTCCTCTTTCTATTTCTGTCTCTCTCACACACACTGGTATCCCTAAAATTATCATTTTTTATAACATTTGTACTTCTACAATATTGACACCTCTCTCAGGGATCTCCAAATTAGTGCTCCAAAAATGTCACGATTTTCTGAGACTTTCTATATTTCCATATTTGAAAAACCACGAACCTTCACCCCTTAGGTTATAATGACGGGTCATCGAAGCGGTAAGCCAACCGGGCCAAACATAAACATGTAGTATCAGAAATCCTGGTGGGGCGGTCGTGCCAAATGTAAACAAAACGTCTCAGAGACGTTGTAGAGCATGTAGAAGAGACATGTATATACAAATCATGGGATGACTACGGTTAGTACAACTTCGAACGCTCAGCTAAACCGTGAATGTCCCGACGCGGGACCAACCTTGTTTTTGTTTATGGCACGCGTTATTGAAAGTTAAGGGGGCTGGCAGGCATTTGACCTTGACTGTCACGCTATGTTACACTGTGCTCTTTTTTCTAGACATTTTACGTCTCAAATAACTAAGTAATCAATTAAAAATGCACACTACCGTGTTTGTACATGGCTTTGTTACGTCTGTCCACAAACTCTTCTTCGATACGAACACTAAATCTCTCGAAATTAAGGCCGGCATGGTTTGACATCCATATACGTATGCAAGGGTCGAAATCTAGACAAACTGCCGCTTTAATATTGCAATGGGCAGTTTAGAAGTGGTCAATTGTGTTTCCTAAAAGTCAAATTTGTAATTTGTAATATTCTGCAGAAAATTCGAATTCTGAAGTAAGTATGACGTCACAAGATGGCTGCCGCTGAGAGATTCTCTTAATTTCGAGAGATTTAGTGTTTGTATCGAAAAAAGGCTCTATACAAACGTAGCTAAGACATGTACTAACCGGTGGTATGCATTTTTAATTGATTACTTACTTATTTAAGACGTAAAATGTCTAAAAAAAAAGGCACAGCGTAACATAGCGTGACAGTCAAGGCCAAAATCCTGCCGGCCCCCTTAAATCGTAAGGCAAGGGGTTAAATAGATGGGCCCAAATGGTGCACCAATAATTTTGTGCACTTATCCTTCTGGTTAACAAATACAGAAATAATCGAAACCCTTAATTTTGGTTCTCAGAAATTCTTCTGTGCCCTGAAAAGAATATTTGCGGATTACACAATTTCAGTTGCACAGTTTTGCATACGCCAAGATCCGCTAACAAGGAACTTCGTTACGTTACATTTGAAGAGCAGATTTATTGAACATGATTTCCCAATTATATTCAGACAGAACCGGTCGTCGGCAGAAATCGGAGAGGAAGTGCGCGGCTCTCATGGCTCACAAATTAGCGAAAACCCGCAGGATTTCGCTGTGAACAATTCCGAAACGGCCATTGAATTATTTCCCGCGACGGGGCCGTGCAATTTATCAATCGAAGACATTTCTATTCGGAGCGGAATCGAGAAACGGCCGCGGCCGCGGCCGGTGGGAATGAACAATTCCGTGGCGGCGATAATTTTGCAATAGCCGGGGCCCGCCTCGACGGTGAGATTCACAGGAAAGGGAATGGAAACCGGAAACCGGAGCCCCGGCTTGAAAAGGTGCGCAAGCGAACGCGCCCGGGTACATTCACTGAATCTCGTTCCAGGCAGATGACTAATACTTGATTTGACGAGACAACCATGAAGAAACTGTTATACATTGTTCCTTGATCATGGCTGGAAGCGGCGTGGGCGACTCTCGCCGTTATGCTCGCGCGAGACGAGACGAGACGGGACGAGAGCCGTTCCCTTCCACAAGAACCGAGAACCGTCTTGTGAAATTCGCTTTTCGTCAAAAATACCTGTTCCCACTGGCCCGCAACGTTCTTCTAACAGTTCTATACGCTCTCCGCCGTGCACGGAAACAGAAATAACAAAATTAAATTGTCGGTGAATAATCCGTAGTGTTGTTCACACAAATTTTTTCCTTGGATAAAGTTGGAGGCAATAAATGAGAAAATAACTTGAATGACTTCTAGCCAGTTAACTGCGGAGTTTAATTTTAAAAATCAATTTTAAAATGAAACTACACCGAGTATTATATACACGTCGGACGCAGGCCAAATACCAGTAAAGCAAAATGAGAAAGAATTACACTACCGAGTTTTGAATTGACGTGTGTACACGTCGAACGCAGTTAACTGGTTACAAATAAATGTGATTCAGACATTTGTCACATCTGTAACAAGCTATATGCAAAATGCGTGCTCTGTGCTTGTAATATCGTTTTACACAAACACCCTCCTCCTCTGTGCTGTAATCCTCTGGATCCTCCTGTTACTTCATGTAATATGGTACCAGGATGTCATGTTCGAAAAATGATAAGAACCGTCGGAAAACAGAATTTCCGTGTTCATGTTTTCCTCGTCTCTGGTCCAATAATTTGAACAAAATCAAGGGTACGATATTGTTTAAACCGATCGTGTTCCTTGCGTAACATCCTAATTTCTTTTTACACTTTCAATACTAATATCTCGTCGCTCTCGGGCCGGATACGCGGCGAACAGAAGGCGGAGGTCGATCGTTATCCGTTGATGTAACGCGACGTTTTACGATCAATATTTTTCACCGTAAAGAATCGGTCTGTTTAATTGGCCGCCGATTCGCGCGGCTTTCGTTTTTACTGCCTCGTAACGCTGTCGGTCCCTGCCGAAATACTTGACGAACAACGCCCGAAAACCGCTGGCACGCTGTACGGTCCACGAAAATTCGGATGAAGAGGTACACGCCCGGCCCTGTCGGCGGGTCCACAAACGACCCGGCTCCCGTTCACACGGACTCTGGGATCCTGCTCCCCGGAAACGGGTATCCTCGATACAACCATTTATTGCCCCAGATGGTTTCTAAAGCGACCTCGCTCGAGTCTCTCTTTTCGTTTCGCTGGGATTCCGATCTCGATGAATCGGGAGAACCAGTCGTAAATGAAAGGACAAACCGGGTCGGCACTGTTCGCGGTGGTTTACGACGGAATCCGTGTCGATTGCCACGAAAAATGGAAGGCATGATCGACGCAGAAACACTCTTGAGAAATTCTCGATACTCGAGTCAGTTCTCCGATTGTTGTTCTGTGTCTCAAAGAGCAACATGGTTTTACGGAAAGAACAACGTTAAAGATCGACATTTATGAAAAACGATACTCTTATAGTCATCGATGATAAGGCTCAGTGATTGTGCTGCAGTTTTATATTGATTTTATTGCCGTCGGAGGATCCCTTAAAAAATCCCGTGGGCTATAGATTTCTAAAAATTATGAAATACAGTGATCTCTCTATATATGTCGCCGAGGCCTGGATGGTAAACGTCGTGGAATTATTCCCACTACCGAGAAAAATACGAGAGGTCTCGTACGTCGAGAAGTGCAAACATAACTCGGGTATGTCTCCTGGACGATACATGACACTGGATAGACCCGTGTTGTTGACACGTATCGAGAATTCACTATAATCGGTAGATAATATGTTAGAATTACTAAATTACTAAATTATAAAGAAGTTTAAACAAAAATTATAAAACGCGATCGCATTTTCAAAAAAGTACCACAAATCAGTCTGTTTTAGTGGCCGGGCACAGCACCGATTACCGTAACAGATTTGTTATTAGTAGACTGCGAATTTTTATGCGAAATAAAACAGTTAATCATCTTGTTAAGCAGAAACCAATACGCTGGTGCTCTGAAATCTTTTTAACATGACCGCTGCTTTAAATTGTGCTTACCCATTTTTGTCATAAATGCATAAAATCCGCAGTCTAGTTATTAGAATTCAAAATTACCTAACAACACTCCTCAACGCTGACGAATCAAGCCTGCTTCAATTTCTAAAGATAACAAATCTGTATCAAAAAATATTATTTAACTTCTATAAGAAATTCACATACAGGAACTGCTATCAATTGGTTCAAAATTGCTTCGCATTGCTGATGACCTTGAAAAGCAGTTCAAAAGAACAGTTTTAATAGTTTTAGGGGTATCAGTCGAGCTACTATTAACTAGTATTTATTTTGATCAGCGAACAGCGGATCCTTATGCATTTATGGCTTATGAAAATTTTCATAAAATGCTATAACATAAAATTCGATATAATTTAGCACGATTTTTATTTATCGTGGATCTACATAGACTGTTCCCATTAAAAATAAGATTTTATTTAATTTCACTCTCTGAAAGTTTGTCTACAAAAATTGGAAATTGCATCCGCAGTCTAGTGTTCAGCGTGAAGGCCGAATTTTGATCTATTTCACGACATAAAACTTACCAAATTAATTCCATCAACTTTAGGGGCAAACTCGAGCATGGGTTAATCCCATCTGGTATATTCGCGCGCTCAGCGGCGCGTTCTTGACGAGTGCATCGCTTGACAGTGGAATACGCTATGCAAGCGGAGTGCAGCGGCAATATCTCAGCTCGACGCCAGCAGACGTCCAATCGGTTCGCTCGAATCGGCGAGGAACCGGAGGAGAGGGGGACGGTGTGCATCTTAGACGCAGCCACGGAGGTGTTAAAGCAGCCGGACGTCGCCAAGCTCTTCGCCGGGCCGAAGTTTATGAAGAGACGGTAGACAATGGGTCGTTGATACGAAATCAAATTACGTCGAAGCGGGGAGAAAGAGAGAGAGAGAGTCTCCTCGCCGCGGGTTCCCGTCGAAGCGGTGGCGAAACGACCGATGCCACACGTATACAACATAATACGAGCGGGGACCCGGGGGGCGAGGCAGCGCGAGGCAAGACCGGGACGAGGCGAGGCGAGGCGACACACGTAGGTAAACGATCGTTTGTCCTCCCACCTCTCGATTGTCGTCTCGGGGATCGTAGTGTTGCATCCTCGCGGCTGCGAAACACGAGGGCAAAGATGGAGATGAAGGTGGAGGTGGAGGTGGGTGCCCTCGGATCTTGAGTAATTGGAACACGACCTCTGCCAACCCCCGCTGACCCTAAATGGTTAGCGGAAACGAGCTTACCACCGGGGAGGAAGCCACCTCGGGCTTGGGCAATCGCATATTAGATGCGGATTCAGATGCAGATGCGACCGTCCCGGCCACGGACATCGCGATCCACCGGTCTACCCGGAGCTGGAACCGCTCGCGTCCGCGCCGGCTCACGCGATCCCGCTTTATTATACTCCCACGATGATTTATGCTGACCCCGGTCTCGAGCATAGATCGCACCGGAAACTGAAATTGAACCGGCTGCGTCGTGGACGCTGCCCGAAAATCTGCAACGCGTCCCGGCTTGTTTTCTAACTGATAGCCATCTGAAAATTACTATCTACGGTGACCCTTTAAGACTTGTCTACTTCTGACATTACATTCTCTTAGTAGATCATAGCATTGTGCTATACTTCTTCAGTACAGTTCTCAGATATAGTTGTACAAAGGATTCTAGAACACAGTAGAGTTCTCTTATTCGAATCACAGACATCTTCTTCGTTTCGTTGGCGTATTCAGTGAAAGTTCGTCTGACATTCAGAGGATGCAAAGGGTTAAATTGCGGGTCTCCGCGCATTTATTAAAACCGTCCAAAACACGAGATCCAGCATCATCCTCTAGCCAAGAAAATACCAAGATTTTACATAATTCCTGTTGCGTGGATTGATCCTCGTTGCTGCCAGGAGTTCCGGAGTCTGCGGCTGACTAATGCCAAGCGACAGATGCCTACAACGAAACAATCATAGTCTGGAAAAACACGGGATTATCCAACCGAGCTAGCCACGATTGTGCACGAAGAATTCCCATGAAGCGTTCGGTGTACTTTTATCATTCGAAAGTGCTTTGCACAATCGCTCTGCGGAAAGATAAGTCCCGGGCGAGCGATCGAGTCGCGCGTACATACATAGGTTCGAAAAAGCGAATAAATTTCCGCGAAACAATATCAGAGAAAGCAATGTGGCTGTGCGGTTGTTGCGGCGGCGGGCGGTAGGAACAATGTACCCCGCCCCCTCGTCTATCAATTAAGAGATCGACTGGCTCGTGCAAAGCTCGCTGGCCAAGAGTAACAAGCCCCGAGGGGGCAAGGGGAAATCCGCTTTGGTTTTGAGCCGCGGAGCGGAAACTTACGAGCTAGTTCTCGCCTTATCGCCGTTTACGCGACGCCCGCGCGCTGCCCGATACGATCGGTGCTGCGGGCCCGATACCGATCGGTGCCTGTTGCGCGCACAAATCCGCTCGCCGTTTATTTACTCGCTCCGCTTACTTATGTGACACACACCAATTCGCTCCGGAGATATATGAATGACACCGGCGACTATCGAGTAATTACCCGCCGATTCGATTACGGCCTACCACCGCGGCGCGGCGGCTGCCACGTATTTCCCGTGGCGTATCTCCTGGAAGGTCTCCACCCACGCGTAGACGAGACTGTTAGAGCCACCGTCGCGCACCGCTCACGCGGCCAACCACGGGCCTCTCTTTCTCTCTTCTCCTTTCTCCTACGTCTCTCTCTTTCTCTCTCTCTCTCTCTCTCTCCCTCTTTCTCTCCCTCGCCGTCTGTCCGTGCGTCTAGCGATTTTACATCGGCAGATAGAGTCGCGTGTAAAAGTCGAGAATAAAGCGTATGTTGCGCCATCGACTCCGGTGCCGATACCAAGCCGGTCGGTGTTGGCCCCCGCGACACGCCACCGTTGCCGGTGTTAGTCACCGGGTCGTCAGCGCAGAGCCAAAGGGGACGGCGTTTCATCGAATGAATCATCGAGACGTGCTCCGTCCGCCGACAGGGAAGACTTCCGCTCGCGTCTTACATTTTCACATCCGGAGAACCGAGACGAGAGATCGTTAGGACTTTTAATGATGCATTCGTCATCTGCCCGCGCCGCGGCACACCGCGCCGCCGTGGTACTTTGACACGCGACGCGCCGCTGTCTTCTCAGAACAGCTTCCCTTGACAAGCCTGCCCCGCTGGCTTTGTTGTCGCCAACGTGCCTCGCGCCGCCATCCCGTCAGCCGCTGTCAAACGCTGCACGCTGGGAAATCGAAGCCTGCCTTGCTGCACCTTTTTCCACAGTCTTCACGGATTTTCGGATGGTTGACAAAATTCTGTTGCGGGTCAAGTTGGACGTTTACAGTTCAATTTTACTGCGCGATCCCTGGAGTATCTATTGTATTATTTTTTTTTTTTATTGAAGCTCTTTAGACCCTTAAATGGGTCCATTTCACTTTACAATGTGGTATTACAATTTTACAGATTGGTATTACTAAATAATTATTATTAATAATTAGGTATTAATAATTAATTCCGCGATGAACATGTCAATTTTTAGGGGTAATCGGTAGCCCATTTTACCTAAAGATTCCAAAAGTTTGAGCCTTTGGACCTCATATTTTTCGCACTGCCATATGATCGTACTTTGATCACAACTACACATACCGTCAGAAATTATGCTTACGGCTAAATGATAATGATCCGCCCGCATCCTATTGACCGTACTAGTAAAACCAGGGTAGGGAACTGACGCGGAAAAAGTTCTGAAAATCATTTTTGCCCTGAAATAACCCTTGTCACTTGATTATTTCAGTAGATATCTCATTGGCTTGTTTTTATATGTTTTATATAAATCTGTTCACGGATCTTTCAGAAAATTGAGAGAGGTCGATGAAGTAGTTAACATGGCTGCCTTGTCCGCGTCCTCATTACCCTGAATACCAGAGTGCGATGGGACCCAGAATAATTTGACGTAGCTGCTATGTTAATTTCTAATCAAAAGGTTATATTTCCTTTTCATTTAAAAAATGTGTGAATTGGTCTTAATGTTAACTATGGCGGATTGTAAAGCCGACAACTAAGAGAATCCAAAAAGATATGAAAACTGTGGTTTTTGGTGTTGTAATACTCTTGTATTATTCAAGTGGAAGAGGCACAATTCTAATTCAATTTCAATCGTATACCAAGTTTTAAGCCCTTAGAATACAATGGCGTGTCAGAGACGTGGTAAGTCTACCGGGCCAAACATAAACAAGTCGTATCAGAGACAAATGTGCTGACCGGGCCAAACATCAACAAACCGTGTCGGAGACGTGTTGGGGCGGCCGTGCCAAATGTAAACAAAACGCCTCGGAGACGTTGTAGAGCATGCAGAAGAGACATGTATGTATATACAAATCATAGGACGTCAGCGATTTGTACAACTTTGAACGCTCAGCCGAACCGTGAATGTCCCGAAGCGTGACCGACCTTGTGCTTTATGGCACACGCGATTGGAAGTTAAATCGTAAAGCAAGGGGCTAACAGCTCGTTACGGAGGGAACGCCTCCATTTTCAAATCCCTAGTGATTTTGGTAACGAAATTAATTTGAAAACATTTTTAAATGAACATTCTCACTTTTCCAGTTATCGTATGCTGTAAAAATATTTTCTGAACCTACCATCACCGGTCAAGTGACGGTCAGGGTAACACAATTTATTCAACTATCATTGGGCGTAAGAAGACTTTACAACATATGAAAGTCGCGAAAATTTGTAATAAACCCGACCCCTCCGTTTTCATAGTGCAACGCGTGCCAGTTGGTTTCGGTGCTCGGTAGGCATGGTGTTAAGTAGAACGAGGAGCGGCGCGGCCAATTCGGGCCCGCGAACCCGCAGCATGGTCGGCCGTGCTGTAAATTACCGCCGGGGTCCGCGGTCGGGTATAGTGCCCGACGCGGCGGGCCCGGACGGTCGGATCCGGGGCTGAATGAAACCGACGGACAAGTTTACAGCATCGTGTCTAACATTCGTGAGTTCTCGTGGTCCCGAAGGAGGTCGGTCAATGCGAGCAATCAACGGGGTCCGATAAAAACGGTGTACGGAGTCGGGGGTGAGGGGGTGAGGGGGACGTCGCGTTGCCCACCGAGAAAGAAAACGCACGACCGCACAATGTTCTTGGCGCGGGATGGGGTGGATATACATATGTATGTACGCATAGCGCTCTGCGGCAGAAGCAGTTACACTGATTGCCGTGTTTTCAAACTCGAAAGAACTCCTCCCGGTCCCGTCCGTGGGAACCCGACGCGGCGCAGACACCGCGATGGGGCCCCGGCTCGGGAGCGTGTACGTACGAGCGGGCCCCGGCGAATGTGGTCAAACGACGGGGCCCCGAACGGAGCAGACAGAGAGGAGGTATCACGGGGTACGCTTGCTCGGAACAGGGACAACGCGCCGGGGAGGGAAAAGAGACTCGGACTCTCGCCGAGGCAGCTCATCACTCGCGAATTAACCCGCCGCTTCCAGTACCACTTCTTCCACTTGGCAAGCACGCTCGATTCGATCTCTGATGAGAGTTTACGAGCACCTAGCGCCTCTAAACGGTAACGAATAGATCACAGGCATCAGGGAACGTCCGACTCGCTCTTCCAAAGGGAATCTCTGGAAATCAGTCCGATAGGGATACCGTTAACAGAACATCCACCTCGCTCCGCTTCACGAGCCTCGATCGCCAATAAGAACATTATCGAGCATATTAAACAGTTACCGCGGGAATACTCGGAATGCTGACGGAATCCGCTTGCTGTATTCCAGAGAATTAATTGGATCGGGAGTAACTGCTGGGATCGGCTTCACTGGTCTTCTGGGATGAAACCCAGAACCCTTGGCGTCCGCCTCTGCGCCTCGTGCAGTCCCTTATTTAAAAAAAGATATGTTGTAAATTGGGAACAGTAAGGAACAAGGCATTGTTGGGGAAAATATGGTGATGGATTTTGTGTGAACGCCAAGTTTGAAATTTACTGTACTTCACATTTAGGGTACATTACTTCGCTTTGGATCGCATAATGCTGCTTTGATTCAGTGGTCTCAAACGTTGGAAGATTGACAGAACATTAGCGTATCGGTTTCAACTTAATCAAATAACTAACTCTTAGCACTCAAGTGGTGATTCGTATTATTATTCAAAATATGTTTTGCATTATTAAATTTGTTTGTATTTAATAAACTACCAAACATTTCAGTATCGTACGAGTAAATTGCACCATTTTCGTATGTATAACACGAAAACAAATATACAGGATGTAAAAGAAACCATTCAATATTTCTATGGTATATAGAACACACTGTGCTGAGTAAAAAAGCCTGAGTAAACATAGGTCAAAAGGTCAACCGTTTCTGAAATATGAACATTATTTTTTCATTTATTTGTTTAATGTTGCTTCAACATCAAAGGTCATTAGCAACACGGTACATTTTCTTACAATATATTATACATATTTGTATCCTTGATATACTTAGCAATACCGAAGATATATTCCTTAGAACTTAACAGAATAGGTAAGGATCTAGGCAACATAGCATTTTTCCTTTCATTCTCATATTTTTTGCATTCTATTATTAGATGATTTATGCTAACTGGTACTTTACATATATCACAGATCGTGTTTTCTTTCTTATTTAACAAAAATGAATGTGTTATTTCTGAGTTTGGTAGCATTATGATCAACTTACTCGCATCGCATGCGATGCTTACTTCAGTGTTTACAAACCGCGTTCTGAATGTCCTCCTTCAAGTGCCGACAGTAGGTTTTATCCGGAATCAGTCAGTTCTATAGCGGAAAATCATAACACGTGGAAATTTTTCTATCAATATCAAAAAGCCAGTAGAAATGAATAATGATGTTAGCAAACAAAAATGTCTATATCTCAGAAACGATTCACCCTTCGACCTCTGTTTACCAAAGCTTTTTTACTCAGTATAGTGTATCCTATATACCATATCAATATTGAATGGTTTTTTTTTAACACCCTGTATAGAAGGTAAATATTCTAGGTTGGAAGAAACGTTTCCTTTTGAAGTTAAAATAGCTTCGAGTGCAAAGGGTGAAAAGAGGAACTAAATTTTTATTTCGTTTCTGCGTCTCGCAATTTATCACATATGTAGTTGAAAATGATAATATATTTTTATAGGCACAAAGAGAGAGCAAAACAACAGTGCTTGTGTTGGAGGAGACTTTTCAATTCTTCTGTGACAATAGCAATTCAGAAGGAGTACCAAGAAATCAACCCCGGTGACATAACCTACTAACATCTTTTGGAAAAGAATACTTTCGAGAGCCTCTTTGACACATAAGATGTACCAACGTATAGCACGTTAAATTCATTTTCGTGCGCAGCTCCAATTCTATCACGATCCACTCCCACCGTTTAACACTGCTTATTGTCCCATTGTCTTCCCCGCCCGTGCACACGTAATCATCGACTCCGTTGAATTATTCGAGTAGGAGCCGCGCAGCAATATTTCCGGCCTCGCAGGAAAGCTCGCAATTAACAAGAGAAATTACGCGGCGGCCTAATTACGACGTGATTACAAAACCGTCGGCGTTTTCGCGGGTAACAGAGAGGCAGACGTGTTTCCGGCAGCGCGAGCGCGCCGCGATCGTCCATGGTAGTAAGATTTAAGGTTCGTTTACGGGATTGCCGCGCGATAACGGAGATTTACGATCAATTAGAAGGCGAACAAAGACAAAGACGTACTGGTTCGGCTCGCTTATTAAAGTTTCATTTGTACTTTCGAGCGCGGCGTCGTCTCCAGCGTGACGGGCCTCGCGATTTATCATCGTGACCCCGTAGAAAGTAGCAGCGTTCGATTTAATGGCCGACCGATTCGAGACGCGGGAACAGATAAGCCGATCAGAAATCTGGACGATATAGGCTGCGAAGCTCGGACAGCCGGAGTGAAGAGAGCGAGAGAGACAGAGAGAGAGAGAGGGGGGGCAGGAGAGATTCCTCGCGGAGATCGTAGATACGGAGCGAAACAACGTTGACGCATTTATGCATGAGCACCGACCGTCAGGCCTCCAGGGTATATACCTTTCCGTAGATCGGCGCAGATATATATGGGGGCTTGTACCTGTGTACGTATGCGGTGCGCCTACCGTGATGGCGTTACCCTTTTGAACGGTCCTCACCTTTTTATCTCTGTCTCCTATTGTCTCGCATCTTCGCCAAAAAACCGCGTCGCGTATGCGTCGGCATAATTTTTCAATTTGCTCGGCCCGCCCTCAGATTCTATCTATCCAGCGCCGGTCGAAATTGTTGGGGTAGCTCTCTCCATCCTGGGCCGGATAGACCCGAGGATGCCCGGGCGGGGGAGGTGGGGAAAGGGGCGACGACCAAAAGAGAAAGAGAAACGGGTATACAAGCCGAGGGGGAGAACGGGTCAGTTGGTTCGCGCGTGACCTCTCGCACGAGAGGACAGGAACCCAGGAGCCTCTCTCGTGCCATAACTTTTCGACCACGGACCCGTATCGGTAACCCCCGTGGAATCCTAAAATTCCCCCGGGGGGCTCCGTGGAACCCCGCTTGACGATTCCGTGCGGGTACGGTGCTGCGTCTAACGGTGTCCGCCCGAAACACAAGCTGCCCGGAATCCTGAAACATTGCTAATCACCGAACCCATAAAACCCGAACCCTCCTTCTTTTGTGCACGCAGTCGTCGGATGCTGCGTCCTGACTGGCCGGACCTCAAACCGTATCGGTTTCCCCGTGACCCTCAGGTGAATCGCTGGGGACACCCCCTCACGGCAGAGGACACCCTGGTCAGTCACACTTTATGCGACGTCATTGTGTCGTCGGCCGCGAACAAATTGTCGCGCAATTGTCGCACACAAACGCGCCGCGATTTTCGTACGCGGACCCTTTGCTGTAGAGAGGTCCTCCACCTATCTCAGGAACGGGCGGTGGTTCTCATCAAGGCGGTGTCACAATGGTACTCTTTCATTTTAAACAATATTTTCTTTGGGTTCTTGGAGCTATTTATTTGTCACAAAAATCAATTTTTTGAAAATATATTCGCTTCAACAAATTTTCCTATAATCAACAGCGCAGATAACGAACGAACGGACTGCAGGAGGTTCACAACCTCTACTTCGCGAACTATTCTCATCCTCCAAATCGACCAATGATCACCGCAGACAAATTTGAGAGGAATAATTTCTCAGATTTCTCAAAGATTCGCCAACAGCGAGGAGGTCTGCCTTTTAGTAATATCAATTGAATTGTACAATATTTTTCTGTAATTTTTAGGTACGATAGCACTTGTTCGTGGGCATCGCTGTTACGTTGCCAGGGGACAAGTATCGTTCAACCTGCGTCCGGATATCTGCCAAAGCTGAGAGCCACTGCGGTGTGTCTGCGACCCATGACCCTTCGCCCACACGAGGAGGCCATGCGCTACAACGCGATGCAACGCGGGCCAGGGGCCAGTGGGAGGGCGACTCGGGGGTCCGTTGGGGCCCGAGGGGGCCCGGGGGATCCTCGGTCACCGAGCCCGAGCGGCCAAGCTGATCGCGCAGACCGCTTCGCGCAACCTGCAAACTCGTACCAACGGCAAAAATACTCCCTCGCAGCGCAAGACACTCCTGCGTGCACGGCCCAACGACGGCTTCACCCTGAAGCCCGTCTTACGCAGCTCGGGCATCATTGGTAACGCACCGGACGGGATCCTGAACTCCCAGACACACCTGTGCACTATCCTGTTCGACGCCACTGCCACGTTCTAATCCTTTCCCCCCTGATACTCTCGAGATGCCGCTAAAACCATAATGTGCCGGTACTCGAATTGAATTTAGCAAGGTACTACATAATTGAATTTTCACGATGCTTGTATGTATTTTACCCTAATTTAAAACCTAAGTAAGTTAGCTTTGACTAGCGCCTTTCGTAAGCATTCGAAAAAAATGACTATAATAAGTATGAACTTTTGACCGCATTGTATGAGATTTTAACCGAAACTTTCAGTGTATACGATTAGTTGTTTATTAGGTTGTCCCAGAAATTCTTTTCGTAATGTACGCGCTTAATGTTGTAGCGCAATACGAGCATTTATCGCGATCATTTTTATCCTAATGTCTTACTACTTCCTAAACTTCCACTTGTTTGAATGTATCGCATGATTGATTGCAAAACTATTCTGAATTCACATTGTTTGCATCGCTCGAAAACAAAATGAAATTTTGGGACCCGTCCATCACGTTAACACCAATAAAGAGAATTGAAAAGTAGATTAAAAAATTGACAGATACAAAAAGTTAGTTCCCCAAGAAAAGTTCTAATCTCTGCAACCATAAAATAAATGGGTAGCACAAAGGGTAAATAAACTGTATCTTGTATGATAAGTAGCCTGCGGATTTTATGCATTTATGACAAAAATGGGTAAGCACAATTTAAACCAGTGGACATATTAAAAAGATTTACGGACACAAACGTTTAGCTTAATAAAATAATTAAAGGAGGAAAGAAATTTTCATTTCGCTCCTGTGCCTTGCAATCAATGCAAATATTTTTTATTTTGCATAAAGACCCGCAGTCTAATGATAAGGTACATTAAAGGACATTAAAGGACAGGTATATTAACCCCTTGCACTACTTTCACGAGTCTGACTCGTGATGAAGATTCTGAGCACAGTCTAATAAATATGTATGTTATTAGTTTCCTTTGAACTGAAATAGAATTCTATTTTGGCATTCTTAATGTACAACTATTGAAGACATATGGGCATACAATAGACATAAATTTTCTCCTTTGCTTAGGAAATTACGAATTACAAAAAAGTTCTGATCACTGAAAACATAAAATACATCGTAGTGCAAGGGGTTAAGTAGGTATATCATATACGGTCGGTATATTAAAGGACATTAAAGTACATTGGTAGGTATATCAAAATGCGTTAATAAAGAGTATAACGAAACAGCGTCGATCAGAAAGAAGCAGTTTGAAAAATTGATACGAACAACCACTCGAATCAAGTGAGCCCTGTAAGGGTTAAATCGTCCTCGTTCGAAGTCCCCAATTGGCGTGAAACAATCCTCTGCTCTAATACGTAATATTCTATCCAATTTGGCGGGCGATACTATCAAGAGAAGCGTTATTTCAGAATAATCTTTCCGGACGTGTGAAAATTGCCTTATAAATGTGCCCAGGAGGAATACCGCAGGATCGTGTATCGGGACCGAGGCTCAACCATTTATTTCGCCGTGAACGATACGAGCCGAGCCGCGAGCTCTCCGCGCGGAATATAACATCACAATAGCCGGTGTGCGTATCCGTGAACTCGAACTCGAGCACTCGGCCACTCGGCCCATACTTCTTCCTCCGTGGTGCACCGTAAACCGGAGAGAGGGCTCGGGCTACGAAATTGGCTCCGGGTGTGAAATTATTTGTTCCCCTCCTCCCCTCCTCCTACCCCTCCTCCCAATCCCCTGGATGATGCCGGTGCACCGTGCTGTATATGCATATTTGCCTGGCCTGTAGTGTGCGCCTGTACATCGGCCGAGTCGTTATCGCGGATAATAACGAACTTTAAATATGGAACAACGGTACCGGCTCGCTCGAGCACGTCCGTCGTTCACTTTTCTGCCTCACGACGATGATTATTGTCGCCTATTGCCCCTTAAACCCGTTCTTTTCATTATACCCCTTTACCCCCCACCTGCGGGCCCATCTTTTTGCAATTATTGCACACCTGGCCCGCTTTTTACACGCTGCTCTTCGCACACGATTCGCATTTACACGCGATCTTTCGACACGTTTTGTTCGGTTAGGCGGTTTTTCGGACACGTTTCGTTCGCATTTGCCAACTCTCTTGGTCTTGATAATAGTTATAATTTTATTTATCTATGATATTATAACATTTTATTTAAACGCATGAAGGAATATTCTTCTGAGCGTTAGGAGTACCCATAAGTAATCAATTATTTACAAAGAATTTGTTTTGTCTTTAGTTCTATACCGATCGTTAAAGTCACCTTCAGTCATATGTTGCTTCACGGACCCTGGATTTCTATAAGAGGAGGAAAATTGAAAATTTGCAGGAAAGATGGCAAACTGTCCTTGATACTGATGGAGATAGTAAATTAACTAATAGTAAATTAAGAAATAAAAACTTGAATTTACTACAAAATTTGTTTTAGATTCCAAAATAATTGATTACTTATGGGTCCCCCAAATAATTTCAGTAAATGCCCATTTTTAATTGTAACAAGAGATCCAGGTTATTAATGTAATTATAATATAATATCTGTGGTCGCTAATGACCTAGATGTTGATGCGACCTGTATAAATAAATAATTAAAAAAAAAGAGATCCAGGTGAGGATGAGATTTAAGTGTAGAGATCCAGGTGTACAAGCTCTGCTCTTGCTCGTACTACTTATGTACCTGATACTTCGGAGCTTGTACGGTCTTTACTCGTACACAAATTTATCTCTATTACAGCACCGTTCTCTTTCCGATCACGAACACTTTATTTCTACGCTGTTCTCTTTCCGACCACACAGCCGTCACTCTCCCATCACTCTCTCATATACTTATATGCTCTGTACTTATATAAATTTCTCTCTCCATATACCTACTTCTCTTCAATCATGCGCCCTTCTACTCCTACACTCGCCTCTCTCCAATCATACCCTTCTTCGTGTACCTTATTCTCTCCGCAATCCATGCTCACTTTTCATCTCTCCTTTCCTCGCTGGATCTTCCCTAAAACCATCCGCCTCGCCGCCGTGCTATTCGACGATAGGAAAAAATTCCCGGTTCGAAAGCCGGGAAGTGTTGCAAAAATGACGGAAAGACAGTACGGGCATATTGTGGCGACCGTCGAACAGCTGCGCGGAACAAGCGGAGACACCAGTGACAACTTCGTCATAAAGAGTATACGACTAACGACGATGTAGCCTCGCGAAACGATCATAAACTTGGCAACGTAACAGCGCCTCGAGACCCGGTCACAATTCGAAGGCATAATTTCATAGCGGAGACACTTCCTCGCCGGCCTCTGTCTTTGTACCATAGCTATTGTTGCTCCCGGCCGACTCGCACTTTCTAGCCGGGATCGTTTCACCCTCTTTCACTGCTTCGGCATCGACTGCGGTCTCTATGAAAAATAGAAATTTTCAACCGAACGGAAATTTCTGACTTTTACCATTTTAATAAGTTATTTCGGTCATTCTGAGTAAGAGCTCCTCAGAAATTCCAATTCTCAGCTCTTCGTGTACAGAGTAATGATTGCTTACACATTTTTTGTTTCAACTCAGAAATTTGGTAAATTCTACTATATGACATTAATGCAGTCCTCAATATTTATAACACTGGGAATAGTTGAAATTGCTACAATTGCGATATCCCTTAGGGCGCGTGTCCATTTGAGAGTAAAACTGCCGCGAGTTGTAGTCTAGCCAGGGACTTATATCAACCAGGAGATACGGCGAAAGGACAGCGAGATCTAGAGGCCTCAGTTTATGACCCCTCTCAAGGTATACCCTGCGCCAGTGGGGATAGTTCTGAAACTTTTATCAGCTATTTATTTATATATATATTTATTTATATTTAGGCATTTGGAGCATATACAGAGTAAACACTGTAGATGGGGAAAAGTACCACTAAATAGTGAATACTTCGAATTATAATCTTGTATAGTTCCCTTATGAATAGACTGCGAAAATTTATGCAAAATAAAAATTGTTTGCAACTGCAACGACAGTTTTACCCTCAAATGGACACGTACCCTGAATGATGTTGGAAAAAGAATACTTCAAGTACGAAGAAGCTACGAGAAGCTGTAGCACAGGTTGAGACATAATTGGATTATGACATGCCACATTATGGATGATTTCATCATGAAAATCTGAATTACATGGCTCCGTATACAGGATGCCATTTAATTCTTTCTATAAAAAAAATATATGATTTAAAAAATTTTTTTAATTTTCTTTTTACGTAATTTCGTTTACTGCTTTAAGAAATATATTTGTTAACAATATACTGATGTTTTTGACAAAAGTGATCCATCACTTGCTGACCTGTCTTTCTGACAATTTTAAATTCGTTTCATCCTCATTCTTGCTACAAACGCATAATATCTGCAGTCTGTTAGAGTCGCGTTTCGCGGCCGACGATTTCTGTGGAACCAACGAACCTAGATCAACCGAGTCAATTTGAATCATGACAGCCTGGCGGAAGATCGTCCTGATATTACAGAGGAGCGGGAGCGTTTCCGTGGTCGTGATCTATCGAATGACAGGGCTCGGTTTCAACTGTACCTGCTGATGACTCGCTGATGAGGGCTTGACAATGTTTACGTAACGCAATCAAGCGAATTGACAGAGAGTGTTCGTGCATTTATAGTCGAGTAACGAGCGATAAAATTAGTGCTGGAACACGTACTACCCCTGACAGGAAATAATCGATCAGAATTGTATGTGAAGACATTAAAGAAATTATCCGAACGTGTCCTAATCATGGGAAATAATATCGATGGACATTTTGGAGAAATGTTTCTCTAACGCAAAATAATGCACTGTCTATTATTAAAACGTTCAGTCCGGAATGCTTGTATGCTTGCACCTATTTGACAGGATGTTACAGCAGTTCAAAGGACTTCCCCGGACTTGTTATCAACAGGTTCACAACCGTTTCGATCTGGCTCCGCAGGATCCTCCATTCGCGTTCGAGTTTTCGTTCACGGCCGGAACTCTTAATCTGCAATAAATCCTCCGTCTCGTTTCGATGTTGCGCATCCGCGTACCCACCTATAGTCACGTCGAGGGTTACGGGGTGTCGAGTTATGGAATACAGGGGTGGGGAGGGAGGAGGCCCACTAAGCGAAGGTGTACGAGAACCGGCGTGAGTTACGACTGACCCCATAAATCGTGGCTGGGTCACCCGGTAATTGGCGGGCCCCAATTCTCGCACCCAATCAGCGCGGGAAACCTGATGTACGATGACGTCACGTATTATCGGCGATTTACGCGGGAAAATTAGGGTCCGCGCCTATCCATTCTACAGACACTCCCCGAGCAATGTTCTTGTAAATACAATAATTCTACATTCTTCTTCTGCACACACGAAGAAGAAACTCACCTTCCATTTTAACGCTTCGGGAATGTGCGTCGGCATCTGCAAACGAATCAATTATTCATTTAGAATGATGAACGAACGGCTTCATTTTCACCAGGATTACACCTAGTGCACGACTCGTAGTTAATTAACATCAATAAGAACTAAAAATATTTCTCTTTTCCGAGGTACATAGCTGAATCAGATTTAAGGGAACATTTATGGGTAAATAGTAGGTTTCTCCGTGCATTATTAACACTGGAACAATTTTTTCTTTTCGATACAAAGAGGCTCAACGTAGTTTGCTGAAACAAGGATGCTGGAAATCCTAGTTTTGCATGAAAATAAACGCTCGCGTAAAAAGCATCTCTAGAAAGTAAACACGAAATATTATGCTGCTTCCAATTTCGAATTTTCGATATTGCAATTACCCACCGTCGCATGCGCGAAAATTACCAGGAGAAATAAAAGCACCTATCTATCGGAGCAGACGTTAGAACACAACGAGCTGATCGATCGATCGGTTGGTTAAAAATCGTTGAGCTTCACCCGCGGCAAAATCAGCAGCCGCTCGGACGCAGGAAGGTGAAACCATTAGAAGAGGAGCTAATGATTCGGAACGCGAGAGTCGACTGTTCCCCGGGCTAATGACTTCCACTTGTCGCTGACTTCCGTTCCGAAGGGATTAGCGACGTCGTTCCAGGAGACAAGCGAAGCGACAACGATTCCGAGTGGCGAGTGGGAGAGGGGGGGGGGACATCTGACGGGGCGGCCGGTTAATCGCGCGGGCATGTAATCAGTCTACTAATTAGCCGCGGCGCGAGTGTTGCGCGAGCGACAGCCACCTGTTCGCGGTAGGGTAATAACGTTTTCGTTGTGTTGAGGAACGCGATGTCGCCGTCTCGGGAAGTCCAAGAGCGCACGACGAGGCTGGGGCTATTATGAACCGCGAAACGACCTGCATTAGTGTGCTTCACGTCTCCGACGACGAGCGACCGTTTCGTTCTCTCGTCTCTACGTAGCCGGCGACTACGGTTGTTATGACGTTAATCGTTCCGACGCTCTTGCCGGACCGCTCTAATCGTCGCACGTAGAAGTCGTACGCCTCGGCCGCCGGATAACCACCAACGGGACGGACATACGGCCGGCTAACCGGCCGACAGAGACGGACAACATGCAGTTTCCAGCTGCCTGATCGTCGGCTGTAACCACCCGCCGGATTAATTGTCCACAATTTATTCGTAACGCGATTAGCCGCCGTTTGAGGTAAAAGGGCGTCCACCAGGCTAATTGACTTGCGTGGGTGTTGCTAACCGCTAGAACAGTTTAGCCGTTTGTCCGTTTTGCTGGGAAATTGGTCACGTACAAATTGCTTCGTCATAGCTTCTTCGCGTACAGTGAACTCTCGATGTATCTCAACAACACGGGTCTTGCATCGACCAGGAGACATAACCGAGCCTTGTTATGTTTGCCGAGGTCTCTCGAGCTCTGTGGCTCCTCACGGGGTATACCCTGCGGTAGTGGGGATAATTCCGCCACGTTTATTATCCAGATCTTGGCGACATATATAAAGAAATCTCCTGTGACCTTAATTTTTTAAATTTCCAGAGATTCGGTACTGAACTTGGAGCTTACCAATTTCGATCTGGAAGAACTCCAACAATTGGGCAGTGAGCTTAGCAATTTCGATTTTGAAGAACCCCGAGGAATTAGACGGACTCTGAAAACAATTATAACAAATTATAATTAATTATAATTACTTATTAAACAATTATAAGAACGTGAAACCTTGTTAATCATAAAGTTGAAAAAGCCCCGAGCCTTGTTATGTTTGCCGAGGTCTCTCGAGCTTTGTGGCTCCTCACGGGATACACCCCGCGGTAGTGAGGACAATTCCGCGACGTTTATCGTCCAGGCCTTCGCGACATATGGTACTGGTTCGATTGTAGGCAATCAGGACGTCTGTCGAGTAACCGGAATTTCTTTTCATATTTTCGACAGGTGGGTAGAAAAATATTCTTTCATATTTTCTCGAACGTATAAAATGGTATTCAAGGCATATGAATATGCCTGATGGTTGTGATTGTAGTGTTGTCTTTCATCCCCCAACAGTATACAAGGCATTGCTTGTAGGATGATTTAATATCTTCAAGTCTCTAAAGTAATCTCCGTAAATTTCTGTGTAGATATTCACTTCGTACAGATTTATTTCTTATTCAATAATATAACTCTTTATTTTTACTTTCCCAGAAAGAAGCAAGTGTAACTTGCGATGCGCATGATGGACAACTTCCAGCCCGAGGAACGCACTCTAACATGGCTACAGAATTCTTCTCAATTAACGGAAACGATTAGAACATTCGACACTAAGCTGTCTTATCGTTTCGTTTTGTGTTCTACAATGATTTTCTTGTTCGAAAGCGCTTAAGCGTTTCAAGAGGTTCCCCCAGAGCATGCAGCAGGCCAAGATGGCGCGCGAGGTGTCGTAACGATTCGATTAATTTCGGGTCAGGTGATTAATACCCTATCAGCGGCATGGGAACGCGTTCATCATCGTCGTTTACGATCCGTAGGGCGAAAGAGCGAGGAAAACGAAGGATCGAGTGATTATTTGAAAACACTCCGGACCACCATAAATAACCGTAGGACCATCAGGGCCTAATGATAAATAGCGGTTACCGGCTGGATATCGATGTACCGCTCCCATTTTCGAGAGGCAGACAGCGTTCCACTGTTTTTTCTGTCCTCTGGGCCGATCCGCCGGGTGAAATTGCACGTGACAGCGATCATTAGAGAAGGTTAGCGGGGTTTCATTAAGCGGCAAACGAGTATCATCGATATCCGAGGGGGCAAGATACCGAAATGACTAGTTTCGGTGATCCCGGTCTGCGGCGGGCCGCCAGTTAGAAAGTCCGAGGGGGATTCGTCGTCGTTAGAGAGACAAGAGGAGTCGTGGCCGAGCGATTCGTAGAAACAAAAACTGTAAGTAATGGCCGGTTAATTACGATCCGGTTCGAAATACGCTGGCATTTCGATGTGATTCGACGCCCGCGAACACTGTTAAAAACCGCGTACACGCGCGAAACCAACGAACGAACGACGGAACGAGCGCGCGGGCAGAATTCAACAAACGACTTCCTGGTTTCTATGCGTTAACCGTTAATCGGTACGGTTTTACCGATAAACCTTCGGAAAACTGTTTGTTCCGCGGGAAAGACGCGGATACCAGCCGCAACGCGAAGGTGAACGTGTTCTTCCTTTATGCAACAGGCGATTGATTACGAAGGTTGTTTCAATACTCTTTGAAACGGGCAATTACCGCCGGACCGATCTCCTGAAAATCGAACCGAACTCGAAATGTACGTATCTCCTCTCTCGTGCTCGAAACTGCATCGCGAATCGACAAAGTGCCTGGTGTTTACTCTCATCACGCGTTGAAATCGCCGGAACAGTAGTACCCTAACCACGCATTGAAATCACCGGGGCAATGGTGGCCTAACCGCGCATTGAAATTACCAGAGCAGCGGAGCCTTAACCACGCATTGAAATCACCCACGTGAAGCAGCAACTTCCAACGCGGTGAAATCTCCCGAACGATGATACCCCCGACGTGCATTCAAATCGCTGATACCATCGACCCGCCTGCTAATCATGCATTCAAATTATCGGATGATACACATAAGCCGCCAGTGTACTGTGGCTTACTCGCCCCTGATAATGGAGTCGTAATGATAACTCTGCTGGGTGGCCACAAATTATTCACTCTGCCGAGAAGTAACGTTTTGCAATAACATTGTTCTCTAACATTTTTGATCCGCGCTATCAGAATTCTAGGCAAATTTATTTGCACCATCAGGGACGTAAAGGGAAGACAGCAATAATCCTACTTTGACAAAAATTTGATTTGTAGACATTAAATCAATGAATCAATCAATTTTGATTTGCTCAACATTAAAACGATTCAGAGATGTATTATTTTTCACCGTTTGTGGTGATTAATCCCTTGCATTACAATTTATTTTATGATTACAATGACCAGAACTTCTTTGATGCCTATAATGTACGAGGAAAAATAGAAAGTTTATATTTTTATTGTATAACCACGTGTTCTGTAATGGCTAAATATTGAAGTAATGAAGTTGAAATATTAAAGGGAATTAACACTAAACCTACCAGGCATTAACAGTACCTGGTGAATATTGCCTTATAAAATGGCAACTCTAAATTTATTGAGATTGTCCCTAATTTTCAACATAATAAATACTTGGACAAGGAAATTTATTCCACTATTTCTTACAAATGAATTTTTATAGTTTCAATACTTGTAAAATATAAAACCGGTAATTTTGCCCGTGGTAGGTTTAGTGTTAATAGTTAACATATTTAAAAAATTCTGTTCGAACTCTTGGTCGCGAGTGTGACACGATATTACAGTACAAAAGATTAAGAGAGCAAATACATTCTCGTTTAACTTCGGTTTGTTACTCGTAACAGTTCGTTTTCCCAGCAGCAGCAGAGTTCTCTCTCGCTGAACTGTAATACCGGCGAACCCGATCGTCAGCATAACGAACCCGTAGGCTAACCAAAACAATTTCGCAACCGGTTGTCTCGACAGTTCCCAAGAGTGCCAGAATAATAGAAAAACTCGCCTGCTTCCGGCCGTTTAGAACGGAGCTGAACACGGTGGCTCGACGACGAGCCGTAAGTATACCGCGAGGCAATTTACAGGCTCAATTTGTAGTTTGTTAGCTTCTAATTTAAACTGCGGGTTTCGGCAATCTCCGCGTTTCTCATGACGACAATCCAACGAGGATCTCCCTCGGATCTCCCGATGATACCGGGGCTCGGGAGTCCGGCACATCCGTAAAACCCCGGAGCTCTGGCGACCGCAAAGCTGGCCTATTATTCCCCAATGACGTCCCCGTTCCTCGTTCCCTTCTTGTCGTCCTGGACCTCTACTCTCGTCGCCGTCGAACCTTTTCTCTTCCTGTTGAACCGGGGCTGCGTTCGCGTCGTGTTCCCCGGGCCACGGAACACTGCCATGGAACTGCCGCTGTTGCTGCAGATCGCGGCGTAATGGACCTCGCGAATTGTTTGATGGAAAAGACGCGACTCCGTCTCGTTTATTGCAGCCGAGTTCTAATCTTTTCCCGCGGGTACACCGGAGATTGTCCCGACCACGGTCTCGCGTTTGAAAAACTCCCGCCTCTTTTCAACCGCGAGATGAGACACGAAAGCGGCCGCCAGTCCCGTCGAAAGAAAAAATGTAATTAGAATTTGCGCGATGATCCTCGATAATGTGATCGTCCCGAGGCATCTGCGGAACGCTGCGCCGGGACAGGCACCGTTACCACCTGGCCAATTCGACTTCCGTATTGTCGCGGACACCTGTCCGACGCTCTCAATCTTCCTGCCTGTCGTCGGCCCTCAAACTCCCGAGAAGTTCGCTTGCCTCGCACAAACTACCATCCCGTCTGAGTCTACAACGTCTTCCTTGGGGACTTATTTGGGTTGTAGGGTCATTCTGTAGTTGATTTTATAATAGTTAGCCGGTGCAATTTCTTTCCTGTTCATACTGCTTTACACAATCCCCATAAACGTATAATACCTCGTACAATGCTTAAATGTCTCGTGATTTCTTAAATAATAATATGAATAATGGTACAGCAATTTTTAGTGGCGCCCCGAAGTTGTCAATCGAGTGCTGTGTGTTAAGGTCTGTGGAAAAAGAGTTTCAATGCGGACCATACTCTCTTCAGGCTCAGACCATCGAGCTCCCCTGGTAAATCAATCGATTTCTAAACAAAGTGTATAACGTGAGAGTATAATTGTCTGTATTGGACAGTTTTCAGCATGATCTTCTTGGGGTTTCTGGAGAGCCTGATTCAAGGATCCCGGAAGTAGCAGAGGGCAGAATCAGAGTTTCGGCAGGCCCAATCTCGGAGCACGTAAGTGTAATAACGCTTTAGCGCGAGTGCTCGCTAGGAATGCATATTTCGCCGGTGGCTCGCCCACGCCAGTCAGTCGGTAGGTCCGATTGTTCTCAGGATATATCCCGGGCTGGTTTACTCTCGGCTGGTTAGCTTAGCTGGTTAGTTCCCTGCCCAACCTTCAGCCTGGATACCCAGCATAGTTCGCCTACAGGTCCAACAGCGTTGTACAGCTCTTCTGTGTTCCCTGGCCAGAGACGAGGAAGAGAAGAGCATCAGGTCTCCTCCCTTTGTCTCGTTCTTTCGGCCTGTCTCGTTTCTCTAGTCCTCATCTTTCGCCCGTTTACCTCCTCTACTTGTCGTCATCCGGCTCTCAGGCCCTCCTTCCATCCTCCTTCTCCGTCTCTCCGTCTCCTCTCTCTCTCTCTCTCTCTCTCTCTCTCTCTCTCTCCACACCCGCCCTCCCCGGGGCTTCGACTCTCTTTTCTCGCGCGATTCGCGTGTGACGCATCGCAGCCACCCTGAGAAACGCGCCCACGCAAACGCTCGAGAGAGGCTGCCTCGCGATTCTTCGCCTGCAGGCTACACCTGCCGTGTTCCGAGGTACCTGTACCGGGTGATCCCGAAATCCGCCGTCCCGATGATTCACGCGGTCCGCACCTGGCCCGTCCCGCCGCCTCTCCGCCGCGCTTTCACCGCGCGCCGCGTCACACCGTCGTAGATCTCTGTCAACCCCGACGCGTAACGCCGATTTGGAGCCGGCTTTTCTTTCGGAGTGAAAGCGACCGGGACACCGTAGAGCCGCGGACTTGTCACGCCGTGTATAAATCTCCTGCCGCGCGTGAATTACCGCGATCGCTCGGTAATTAAGCGACCCCGACGCGTCGTGACGATTTTCGTGCCTGCGGGAGCTTCGCGGGATCGTGCGCACGCTCGAACTTCGGGGATAGAATAGCTCCTGCAGAACGATCCAAATGGTGATTTATAATTAGCCCTATAGTCAAGGGTAGCTCGAGAAGGCGTGGGGGGGGGGGGTTGATTAGTATTAATAGAACACAGGGATCTGGAGTAGTACTAAAGTCTACGGTATTTAAGACTCGGATATAGGATAAATGTGCCTTACCCGCATTCAGTAGTCAGCCATTTTGAAAATACTTAAGCCATTTAAAATACCCAGGTATTTTAAATATTTTTTATACAAACGATTTATATAATACCACATTAACCTTTGCAATCGGCGGTATTTTAATTCTTTAAGTCTTAGAATATTTTCATTTTATTCATACGAAACTGATCCGATTTCCACATACGACATATAAACGTTTAGTAATCTATTAAATACAAATTTTAAAATATAACAAATATTTCGTACTACTTTTTGTAATTTCTTTGACATAATCCCACAACAAGGTTTAGTGGCACATCAGAGTCACCACTCAAGTACAAAGGGTTAAATAATAACAAGGCTTAACATTTTATTTACCGGAAGCCAATTAATAGGATTTTCAGTAATTGTGCTGTACCAAAAGGAAACTTAATCATCCTAAACAGAATTATTAGGTTACGGTGTTCAGGGTGAGTAGTTGGTTAACCAGAGAAAATGCTATTGCTGATACAGGAGCTGTTAAAAAATCCTTAACCATAGACAATAGACCTCCAAAGATTGGTCAACCAACGATTGTATCAACCAGCATTTTATGTCCACTAGAAGCCTATAGATAGGAAGATTAAAAATTCACCTTATATCGTTTGTCAGTTTGGATACAGTATTAGAGGGACACTTAAGTAATCAATTATTTTTAAATCTAAAACAAAGTTTGTAGTAAATTCAAGTTTTTATTTCTTCATTTATTATATAATCTCCGTCATTATCAAGCACAGTTGACCATTTATAATGCAAATTTTCAATCCCCTGCTTATAGAAATCCAGGATTCGTGAAGCAAAATATGACTCAAGGTGCCCCCTTACATCTTCTACAGAAGCGAATGTTTTATTTCTTAAATAATGCTCCAGAGAGCTGAAAAGATGATAGTCACTATCCGGCGAGTACGGGGGGGGGTGGTAAAACTTCCCATTGCAATTCTTTGATTTTTTCCTGAGTGAGCTTCGGTGAAGATGGCCGAGCATTGTCAATTTGCAGTATTACCCTTTTTCTGTGGACTAAAGATACCCTCTTTTTCAATAGTTCGGAATACAGAATTGCTGACAATACAACTCAGCAGTAACTGTTTCTCCCGGTATGAACAACTCAAAGTAAATTATGCCACGACAGTCCCGCCAAATGCACAGTAACAGCTTTCTAAGTGATAAGCTACGTTTAGGGGTTAATATTGCGGTTTGATTTGCAGAAAGCCATTGCTTGGAACGCTTTATATCATCATAAAGAATCCATTTTTCATCTCCGGTAATGATTCTGCTAAGAAATGGATCTCTACGAAATCTGGATAGCAATGAAGTGCAAATTGATCGGCGAATATTCTTGTCGGTCTCAGATAATTGATGCGGTACACATATTCCGTGCCTATATGCTTTTCCCATTTCGTGTAGGTACCTTTGTATAATTGATCATGTGGACCCAAGGGTTCTCGATAATTCTTGTATACTTAATTTTTAATCGGCTTCCACTACAGATTTTAGGGTGTCATTATCAAATTGAACTGGTCCACTTCGCGGCCTGTCAGAGAGATCATAATCACCAGCAGCAAACCTTCTGGCCCAAGGTTGACACTTGTTGACCTTCAATACATCTTCATAAACATCGCAAATTTTGTTTGTTCTTACCCGCATGAAAATGAAAAAAATGCAATGACGAATATGATCCTCGGAAGGTACGGACTCCGCTATTTATTACAGGATTGCAAACAAAAGTTATACTTTTTAGAATATTTTGAACGCAGGCTGTTTTACCGAAAACTGTAAAAGAATACGTGTTTCTTCTTCAACGATCGGTACAGAACTAAAGGCAAAACAAATTCTTTGCAAAGAACTGATTACTTATGGGTACCCCTAACAGTGGCGGAGAAAGCTAGCACGAGGCGAGGCAGTGGAATCGATGGAAGAGATGGAGCGAATGAAGTTCGGGGAACGGTTCCACGGAGTCGATACCGGATATAAAGTAAAGCAGACTCGAAGGGAGATTCGCAATACGCGTAATTACAGGTTGCAGCTCGTCCGGCTTGCAGACTCCGGGGGCCGTTTGCGCGTGCATGCATGCAGAGCAGAATTTCTTCGTAACAGTAGGGGGAGAACGACCCATTTGCCTCGCGAGGGGGCTGGCCGCGGCCGGCTGATTTATCGCCGGCGTCCGCAGCGCGGTTAATTATTAATATTCGGGAAAAGTAACAGGCGAGGTTCGGTTCCGCGGCCTCCGCCTCCGCCTCCGTCCCGGTGGCATTTATCCGGCGTCGAAAGCGTGTCACGGCTCGCCAAATAGGACCGGAGATATCGACACAATGCCCAAAGAAATATCCCCGACACTGAATCGTAAATCTGCTCGGGTGAGACATATTTTATTGCCGGCTCGTAACGTATGGATGCTCCGAGGGTCGCTCGTGTGCACGCGCGCCCGCGCTCGCTCCGTGAGTAAAGGCTCCGCTGCGGAAATATTAATGCAACTTCATCAATCACCCTGCATAAACAGTGGGGCAAGAAAACGATTTACTACTTACGATCTTGACCAGCCTACCGACGAATGTATAGCACACGCTCCGGAACGCTCGCGAGCATCGGAGAAACTCGAGCCGATGCGGGAACCGACCGGGCATTCGTCAAAATCTTTCATCGCCAGGCCAGCATTCCCACAGACGCCTCGAACGCGATTAAATTGAAACCTCGCGCCGACTCTGTTTGCCCCGCCGAGCGAAAATCCTGCGAGCACCGGCGATCTCCTTTTCTCGTTGGATGCGCGCGGTTCATTCATATTACAGCTCCCGATTAGGTGTGGTACCCTTTAAACACGCTCCACGTATACCGAACATTAACTTCGCATTTTCTGGTACGATTAAGTCATCGTTTATAATTTCACCGCTTCGTGGTGTTTTAATAATTTACGCTTGAAACCTAGAGCAGCCAAAGTAGATCCTGATTGTCAGAGTATCTCGAACTAGCCTCTCAGAAGGTGGGACAGCTTTCAGAACATCGTAGCGATGATCAATTCCAGTTGAATTCAAGCGTTGGTGCTAACTTAAAAATTGCTTTCACGACTCTTCAATAAAACATTCTCGTGAAAGATTAAAATCTGCAACAGGTCTGACAGATCGAACTGCCGGGATTTTGTCGAATGCTTATGGATGATTTCTGGTTCAAGTAAGAATCCAACGATCATCTCGTCTCCCCAGAGTCCGTGGCGGACTTTCGCTGGCGGAACGGTAATGGATCCCATGCGGCTCGAGATGAAATTCGTTCTTTGGCCGAATGAGAGCGAAGCATCCGGTTGACCGGGTCGTGGACAATTATGCGTGCGTTCCGCGGGCCCGTAAGAGCCCGGCACCGCGGACTCCGCCGTCCGTTTTAGGACGCGACGTTAGGCAATCCCAGAAAAGAAAGGAATCGTGGAAGATGCGAGGACCCGAGGGAGACGCTCGGCCGACCGGCTGGAACGCACCCATAAGTACCGCGCGCTCTAGACTCACGTACTTCCTTAATGCCGAATGCGCCATCCGTTTTCTTGCCATATAAGTTTCTATCAAAAGGCTGGATCGTAATCCAGAAATCTCTCGTGTGACCCCATGGGAATACACACTCGGTGAAACTCACGCATGTCCTATCCCCACCGCGGACCGGGACGGTGCTTGAGAACGAATGAAATCACGGTTGACTCATCCTCCTCTCTCCGCGAAACCGGAGCTTTCTTTCTCAAATTAAATGATCTATAGACCCGAAAGATTCATTCAGCACTGTATCTTCATATTACGACAATCACTTGTCTTTGTACTTCTAACCAGGATTGAGAGAACACCCTGTATGTTGACGGGTATGCAATATCAATTTTTCAGGATTTTGTTCGTCACTCTGAGCGACAAATGTCCATGACGGAACCACCTCTTTAATATTGAAAATCCTATTAATAGGCTAAGGATCTTTTAACAGCTCCTTCAACAGCAAACTCACCCCTAATGCCGTAACCTAATAATTTTGTTTAGGATTATTAAGTTTCCTTTTGGTACAGCACAAATATTGAAAATCCTATTAATAGGCTAAGGATTTTTTTAACAGCAATAGCATTTCCTCCATTATACAAATGATCTTAACCTCTGAACTTAACAATTATTTTGTAAAAGTGTGTATAATACCCGAGTATTCTCGGGCTTTTAAGTTAAGAAGTTGACTTCTGTTTGCACCCTCGTCTTAAATTATGATAAAGGTGATTCTACTACTTTTCAAGACCAGGGGTAGTTATACCCAAATTAATGAAAGATTTTTCATGAGAAATCGGTCCGCCTTTAGGTTGCATCGTTACTGCTGGAACACCCAGTGTGCATGCAAGATTAGAGATCGAGCGAGGTGTAGCGCAGCAGAATAGATCGCAGATGAAGCACCAAAATGTCTGCAACGCATAGCTACTTGATAGAACCCGCTACCATCCGGCGGGCATTCCCAGCTCATCATCGCCCGGCAACCGCGGTAGCGTCTTCAATATCGCATTCTATCCGCTGAAGTAGTAGTCGTTTGTCTTCCGCGGAGTATACACCCCGCGGAATTCTCCGGGCGTTCGTTAGAAGAGGCTCGAGCGGGCATCGTTCATCCGACGATTCGTCGAAGGGTTAACATAAACCGCGGCGGCGCAACATCGTTTCCTTCTGCGGAGTACACGCGTGTAAGCGCGATTCAGCCGAGGTGTAAATCATAGGACGGTATGGGCACGCACCATTGCGAGGGAAGTCGCTCTCCTCTCCTTGTCTTCGACTCCCCGCGGCCGATCCTCAACATTCTCTCTTTCTCTCTCTCTCTCTCTCTCTCTCTCTCTCTCTCTCTCTCTCTCTTACTCTCTTTCGCTTTCCTTCTCTCGCCGTCTTCCTTGTTTCTTGGCTACGAGTCGCGCGATGAGAGCAGCTCTCTGGCGCGGGGCCATCTCTGGTCGCTAGAACGGGCATCAGCTGCCTGACAAGGCGTATAATTAATCCCTAATGACGCTGGCATAAATCCATCTCGGTAGGCCGTTTGGCTGCTCGCCGCTCGCGCGCCGTTGCCTTTACTAGCGAAATCAGCGCTAGCTTTGTCGCTGTCGTCCATTTTCCGCGTTATTTATGCACCCATCATTGGATCGCGCGGCTTCGAACAGTCGACCCACCGACCGGTTACAAGGAATCCTGGGATCACCAAAGGATCCGCTCCGAATCGCTCGTGAACCCTCCGAGCGAGCTGCGGACCGAGGACAAGCGGTTTGGCTGTCTCTCGCACGGTCTGTTTCGGTACACGATGCTTTCGATTTTTCTAGAAACCTGTGTCGATCTTATATAATCTTGCACAACTGACTTACTCGTCGGAGGACATTTTTAATTCAATGAAATATGAACAAGTGCTTTCAGTAGGATCTTAGCGTCGGTAAAATCAAATTCTTACTTATTGGTCAAATTAAATGTGTATTATTCTGTCACAATTTTGTGGGGTTTCACTAGTTCCTGTTATCGTATCAGATCCTTTAGGATAGAAATCGCTTCGATAGTTTTGGCAGTTTCAGTCCGGAGGTTTCTGCCCTGGTAGCACCAAAGGGACTTTTGCAGGTCCCAGAGGCTCCTGGTGGATCACGGTGAAACAAGATGTGCCCTTTCCTTCCCCTTCCCTGAACCCTACCGTTCCTTGGACTCCTCCCTTGCTTAGGTCCCTTCCTCCCTTGGACTGGTCATCCCTTGTACTGTTTCCTTCCTGGCCTGCTCTCCACCCCAGAGGGTAACGACCCAAAAAAGTGATCAGGAAAGGCCTTACCCTTTGGTTGGCCTTGATGTTCCTTGGTCCACCAAAGAACCGCAATTCTCCATCCTAAAACTAAAGTCCATGCAAATGACAAGAAATATTCATGCCCACTAACACAATGCCCTTTGCACTTCCCAATAATTTACAAATTTTTGTACATCTACTAGGACAATATAAGGGGTTGGCAAACGCACTGGATTTTCGACGGATCCCAGGGACGACTGACGCGACGTGGGTCGAGATTACAATAAGATGACGTCAGGCAAGCATGTAGCCAAGAAATACGAACGTTGTAAACTAGATCACCACACGGGATTTATAGCCGGTGTCGCTTTTTAACTAACGGCTTTATCGTTCCATTGTTCCGTCGTGTTTTGTCGGCCAAGTGACTTAAGCGGTTTGTTACGGGGTCAGCGGCAGCGGTCAACATTGTCGCTGTGCTCCCGTTCAGTTTACATCAATCCGCTAAATTTAATAAAAATGGTTACCTAGAAAGCCTCCTGATAATGGCCAACTCCTAAATCACCGAGTGTCACAATTACATTGAAACAAGTGTTCTGCACTGATGAACTCTTAACTTAAAAGCCCGAGAATACTCGGTATTATAATATAATATAAAACACACTTCTACAAAATAATTGTTAGGTTAAGAGGTTAGAGAACGTGAGCTGGTTACGGGTGTGCGAGAACCCTAAAAATTTTTCAAAAATTTCAGGATTCCCGAGCATAATTGAAAATCCCGAAATATTTTAGCACCCGAATAGTCTCGACCGTGACTGTACTGCTGGTAGATTCTTATCCAAAGCCCCTTAGGTGACACACCTTGGTCGGACAACCTGTTTGCAACCCCGTCTTCGCCACATCATCGGGCCACGCAAGACCCAGCCATACGGTCTCACAATTAATCGAAGCACCTGGGGAATCATAGACGGAACCGTTTTGCGGCAGGTAGGCGATACAGTGAGGCGTCGAAGGAAGAAAGCATTGTGTGTCGAACGGCGCAGTGGAGGCGAGCCATCGGCAACCACGAGAGGAACGGAAGCTGACCCGGCGCGGAACCGTGCCAGTAGATAAACGCGTGGGATAAACGCGGCGAAAGAACAAACCGTCGGCGAAAAGAGAGCGGGGAAAATGAAACGTTTACCGATTCCCGGATAGCAGGTCCTTCCTGGAAAGGATCGTCCTACTCTGTTTCTCGGCTGTTGGCGCGGCGCGGAGAGGAGAGGAGAGGAGAGCGATGCGATGCGATGCGATGGAAGTTCTCGTTCGGAACGGGGCCGACGAGCAGCGGCAGCAACAGCAACAGCAACGGCACACCGTAGAGGAAAGGGAAGGAGCAAAAGCGAGCCGAAGCGAGAACGAGCGGAGAGGAGAATCCTGCGCGCTCGTGCGCGGGCTGTGAACTCCGCAAAGAGGGAACTGGCGTACCGAATTGATGCACACGAAACGGCATGCCCGGAATGTTATAATCGCGAACCTTTGAACCCAAACAGCCGAGACTCCCACACCACCCGGGACCGTGCCGGGCCCCGTTTCCATCGCTGAAATTACTCGTGTTACTCTCCCGTTCGTGCCGGTTCGTCGCTGATACGCTTCCACGAAAGAGCCCCGGCTAGCAAACGGCCGCCTCTCCGATACCTGTATAATAATTCTCATGCGTTTCACCGATACGATATAATCCGATACGGGTCACAGACATACGAACGCGGGGATCTGGAAATGAATCTAAGCGCACGGCGGAACTGCCGCGACGGAGAAACAGAAACAGTGAAAGAGAGGGAGGGGAAAGGGTGAGGAGAGGTGGAGGGGACGCTGCTGATCGCCTGGTTACTGTCCGCTCGACGAAGCCGGCCGCTAAAGGACACGGAATTTTATCATCCATTCATATAACGCCGCTTTTACCGCGTTTCCGCGCGATGGCTGATACCGGCGTCCACGTCCACATTGGAAAGCACGCCAGGTAATTAGAAGATATCGCGGATTCGATGTGCTGCCGCTTTGACCTGTTTCCGGGGACTATGTCCCGAGAGCTGGCTGGTACAAACAGGAAGAAAAGCGGTTTTCAATGTTTTTGTCCGATTAGGAACTTTTATTCGACTGTTCTGCAGTTCAATTTTTAGTGAGACAGAAAGTCTCTTGCCTTTTGATTTATTAGGGGAACCCAAGAGTAAACAATTGTTTCGAACTCTTAAACAAACTTTGTAGCAAACTTTGTTCAAGTTTTTATTTCTTAATTTATTATATAATCTCCATCATTATCTAGGAGAGTTTTGCAAATTTCCAATCACCCGCTTATAGAAATCCAGGGTTCGTGAAGCAAAATATGACTCAAGGTGCACCCTTACATCTTCTACAGAAGTGAATGTTTTATTTCTTAAATAATTCTCCAGAGATCTGAAAATGTGATAGTCAGAGGGAGCAATAACCGGCGAGTACGGGGTGTGCAGTAAAACTTCCCATTGCAATTCTTTGATTTTTCTCCTGAGTGAGTTTCCCTGTATGGCGCCGGACATTGTCAATTTGCAGTACTACATCTTTTCTGTGGACTAAAGATGCCCTCTTATTCAACAGTTCTGAATACAGCAGTTGTAATTGCCGACAATACAACTCAGCAGTAACTGTTTCTCCCGGTATGAACAACTCAAAGTAAATTATGCCACGACAGTCCCACCAAATGCACAGTAACAGCTTTCTAAGTGATAAGCTACTTTTAGGGGTTAATATTGCGGTTTGATTTGCAGAAAGCCATTGCTTAGAACGCTTTATATCATCATAAAGAATCCATTTTTCATCTCCGAAAATTCTTGCGAATATTCTTGTCGGTCTCAGATAATTGATGCGGTACACATATTCCTTGCCTATATGCTTTTCCCATTTCGTGTAGGTACCTTTGTATAGTTGATCATGTGGACCCAAGGGTTCTCGATAATTCGATAGTTGACACTTGTTGACCTTCAATACATCTTCATAAATATCGCAAATTTTCTTGGTTGTTACGATTGCATTAAATCCCGCAAGAAAATGAAAAAGTATGCAATGACGAGTATGATCCTCGGAAGGTACGGACGCCGCCATTCTATTACAGAGTTGTAAAAAGAATTATACTCCTTAGAATATTTTGAACACAGGCTGCTTTACGGAAAACTCTAAAAGGATACGTGTTTCCTCTTCAACAATCGGTACAGAACTAAAGGCAAAATAAATTCTTTGCAAATAGTTGATTACTTGTGGGTACCCCTAACATTTTATTTTAGTCTAACTCTCAAAGAACACAAAATAGTGAAAGCATTGGAAAAATTTAAAAGTGTTGTCATTAGGAAATAAAATAAATTTCTATTCTGCTTCGGTTCGTTGCAATCGAGGCAGACAATTTTTATTTCGCATAGGGATACAAAGTCTAGTGATATTATTGAAGAGGAATACGGACGAAGAATGCACGAGGAATATCAACCGTATTTTCCAATCACGTTCCATCAGACTCGAACATTAATATCCCGGAGTCCCGCAACAAAGTGTGTTTTATTAATACTTCGCCATCATCCGCGGGACGTTGGTTTTTTGCGTCTACCGCCATACGGTTACATTGTGCACGACAAGTTGTTAAATTGCACGCGAGTTTCTAGTCTTGATTAATAAATGATATTAAAAAGCCTGTCGGACGGCAATCGTCGCGGGTAAAGAGAGATCGGGGATTACGTGTATTTCACGGTTGAATTCGAAAGTTGCGCGCTGTCCGCGACCTAGCGAACGTTCAACGGATTCGACGCCGCGGTAGGAAAAAAATTTTGCAAGATGGATAGTCGAAAATTTCATGGCACCGCGCGCTGTACGGAGCAGGCGAGGTCGCACTAACTCCCACGAATGCCCTACGGGAGTCCCCGCCGCCTTTCGTTTCGAGTGGGCGTTGCGGTAATTAATTTTTGCCCGATAATTAAGATATCCCGTGCAGACGCTGAGATATAGCCCGCGGTATCGCAATTTTTCAGTCGGCGGTTGTATCCTCGCGTGTTTCCTCGCGCAACCTGGCAATTCCTGGTGTCCTGAAGGAGCTGCTATTACGTCCTCGCGGGAACGATCCCGATACAGTAAATTCTCCGGCCATTACCATATCCAATCCTCACCTTGTTTTTCCCCGTTCCGCTATTATCGTTGCGTAATCTACGCGAATTATATGCTATTCTTTAAATAAGCACTCCGAACACTATAATTTGCCCGGGCAAGCCTAGCGCATATATTATTCAAATTGTACGATAAATATGATTCCCTGTGTATTAGACCGTGAAACCTAACTGTTAATTGTTTACACAATGTAATTAATAAACCGAGACATATACGAGCAAGCTTCTTCTATTTTGATATTAATCTTCGGGGTTGTTTCCGGATGGGGGAACACTTTTTTCTCAGTGAAGATTCGCAGAAACTGCAGAAGCTGCGGATGCATTTACAGTTCGTAATAGGATCCATTAGAGGAGGCGATCGTCTAAACCGTGAAACTTCTCGCGAGTCCAGGAATCACGGGATCGCGTCGCCGTAGAGCTGTTGAAAAGTCTCGAGGATCCACGGTACCATCCGCAACAAATGCGTAATTGCTAGTTCCAGTCCGGTTGTTTATCTACTTGCCGTGTCGCCCGAAGCGAAACACAACTACGACAAGGTACCGCGGCATTGACGTGGGATAACGCGAAAGTGACTCCAGCCTAAAATTCCACGTGAACTGTTGACGTGTAACGCTTCGGGATTACACGGTACAGTGAAAGTCCCTATCAGTATGCAAAATCTCTCTCGACCGATAGCGTCACGATTGTTCACGGGCGGGTTCCAAAACCCGCTCTTCACATCCCCAAAACGTGTCCCCTGAAATGAGTTTCGACCGCCTGCCATGCACCGAACGGTTAACGGGAGTATATTCTTTAGAGAAGAGAACACATTATTGTAAAGACACTGTAACTTGAATGTTAAATTGCTCGCCAATATCCTGTATTAGGTGTAGCGGCTAAAACTAAAATTAATAAGGAAAGAAAGCGCTGAATAGTTATAAACGGAGAAAGTTTACGAACCTACTCGTGCAGCTCCCGAAACAGGCATGATATAACTGTCGATGAAAAAAAGTGGGACAAAATTCTGCAGGACTTTCTTCGATCTGGACATGATCGTGTGAAATTATAAATTTATGTGAAGACACGCGGTGTAATTATTATTGGTTGATGATTGTTCGCAGCGCGTTCCGCGGAGCAGTGATGGTAACCGGGACAAGCGCGGCGGAAGACGAGACCGAGTTGAAGAAAGGGAATGAGCAGCTCTCCGAGTAGGAACATCTGGCCCACGGTGGTGTTTCGTGGGGATTATTAATTGTTTCATCTCCGCGGTTATCCGCGCCTGCCCGATCGCACGACTAAGCAAATACAAGAGGCGTAACCCACGCGGTGATGTATGAGCTTAAAAGCCCTCACGATCCGCCGGGTACGGAGCCTCGGTCTCTGTCCCTCTGCCCTCGGAGCAGTCCGACTAAACGAAGAGGACGAACGATAGTGCCGAGGGGTTATCATCTGATTTATAATTTGAGGCTTCGACTGTTCTCCACCGTGCGGACCCGACGTTTTCCGGTTCGAGAAAGGTAACTGGTTTGCCGGCACGATCGCAGATAGCTGCCGCCGCAGGTTCGAATCGAAACTTCGGCCGCTCTCCCTCCCCAAGATCGCGTTCCTCCTTCCGGAGGCTTATCTCGCTGGAACACTTTTTAATTCGTGACCGGGATCACGAATATCGTCTGCGGCCGCGCACAGCGAGATCCGTTCGGTCAGTCTACGCGGGGATCATTGCGATCGTTGTTTTTCTAATTATACTAGAAGACTCGGCCAGCGGCGAACTCGAAAGCGCAACGAATGGTATACGAGCGGCGGGAAAAGCGCGATCGCGATACCCACAGCGACAAAGTCTCTCCGGAGACTTTAATGCCCGACAGGACATGCACCGCGCCGCGCCGAGCACCGTAAACGAACGCTGTAAATATCCGGGGCCCGATGATCGCGCACAACAGCCATAATCGAGTGTCCTCCCCGTATGAACGCCGATCGTTAATTAAATGGCAGCTGGCGGAGGCGACGGTAAATCTTCGGGAGTCCCACCTAACTCTCCTGGCCTTAATTAATTTATCATCCGTATTGTTATTTGAAAGCATTTCTTCGTATTACGATCATAAATTATACGATCGGGATGTTCATTTTCTTCGTTCCTCGATTCGTACAGTATGAACATCCTCTTCGATTATTTACTGCTGAACTTATCAGGTCAAGGTCATTTGGAGTTCACGCTGTTATACGTCTTTGCGTACATTTGAATTGACTTATAATGAATTATCTTATAATGAACTAGGAGATGGAGTACTTCGTTTTTAAGGCTGAAGTGTTGTTGAAATAATTCACACATTTGACACAGTTTTCTAAGATATAAGACGGTCTTCAACCGAATGAAGATTTGATCAGGCCAAAAATGTCACATAATTGAAACGGGAATAATCTTTCGCAGTTTTATGGCCAGATTGATTGGGATGGAACTGGATTAGCAGATCTACTATAATAATAAGTCTGCTCGCGTAACGCTTTTATTTTAAACAAACCTTACGTTTCATGTGCCAAACTGGAAGAATTAAAGAACATATGAATGTGTCAAACAGGACTCGCAAATCACAAGAAAGTGAATAAAACATTGTTTTCAGTCGAATCTATAAAAATGTAGGTACACAGACAACAAAATGATTAAAAATGGCGGAGTATGGGATCGTGTACGCTGGAATTGAACCCGAGGATTTTTCATGGGGCTGACGCAAACGCGTGCCGGCTTGTCCGACGATTTGTTCGCCTCGCGGCCGGCATTTGTATCTTTCCAGCGGTTCGCCCCCTGAAACGTTAGCGCGGACGTCTTCATCCGTCCGAACGTCTCGGGATCGTGGACCACGGGCAGCTAACGCGCTGCCTCTTTTAACGCGCGCGGACCTTGCCTGCACACGCCCGGTGAATTATGGAGTGCAGCAACACCCACTTCCTGGTCCACGAAACCGCCGACTCCCACGCATACTGATCGACCTGCCAGGGACGGCATGATACCACCACCCCGTCCCCTCGATCTCCTCCCTCTTTCGTCTTCCTCCACCTCTGAAATCTCCTCTCCGCGTTATCCCGTCCAACCAACAACAACGCTCGTCGACCATTCCTCTCCTCTGTTCTCTATCATTATTCGCCGAGCGATTCGTTAATCAATCATGCCGCCTAATTGCGCGACGCCGCGCCGCGTCATGCCGCTGCTCGGACGTCTCTTTTTGCGCCAGTGAAACCTTGTGTTTTGCGGCCCGGTGCCGAGGGATGGTTTCCTTCCGCCGGCGAATATTAACCGGATAACGCGAGGATGATACTGAACGTAAAGATCGTGAAAGATGTCGAAGAGATACCAGTCAACTCGGCGAGGCTGCTCGATAGTGTCTACGTTAGGTACGGGACATCCGGTTAGCTCAGATTAGTCTGCTCAGATCACATGAAATAATTGATTTAGAAAGGAATTTTGGTTCTGTAGCTGATCAGGTAATACTGTATATGTCGCCAGGACCTGGGTGATAAACGTCGCGGAATTATCCCCACTACCGCGGGATGTACCCCGTGAGGGGCCGCGAAGCTCGAGAGTCCTCGGACGTCGAGGAATATAAACATAACACGGGGTATATCTCCTGCACGATCCAAGACGTTGGTAAGTCCCGTGTTGTTGACATATATCGAGAATTCACTGTACAACACACTATCAGTTGTGAACGACACCACTGTTCTGTACTGTCAGAGTGAATTCTTTCTTCGGAAGATCAATAACTTCGGGTCTAAAGAAACGGACGATGTAGAACAGATTATTGCTACTGGATAACCGTTCATGATGTGTTTTATTTATTATCTATTGATTATTAAACCCATCTATTGCGCTGGTTCTTTAGTCTCATTATTCGTGGACTTGAAAGGCAGATTAACCTAGATGAAGAAATTTTGAGGTTCTTTATGAGATTCAATTCCAAGTTAACGCACATTTCAAGTCCTTGGATAAATTGGCTAAGGGTCTGATATATACTAGATCTATACAATTGAAGCAGGAATTAGAAGCATTAGAAGTACAGGTTGAAGTTTGGAGAGTCTTCATGAAATGCAACCCTATTTCCTGTAGGAAATATGGAGGACATAACCACAGTCCTACATTGCCTCTGGATAATACCTGTGGCCAAAAGACACCAGAGGAAGAAGAGTTCCTCAACCTTGTGCAACAGCAACAGCAGCAGAAGATTACTATATCAAAGTAACATGTGTCTACGCTAGAACATCATGAAGCCTGACACTACTGACCACAACAAACTTTTGTCTCGAGCATTTGTTGGCTAAAATAGCTAAAATAGCAGGACATGTCCAAGCGAAGACACTTGAGAGGTATCAGAGAACTCCTCCGAGAACCTGAGCAAAATATGTCAGGCTCGCGATCATCATTTAGCTGGGGGATTGACGGGGGCCTCCTCAGGTTGTGAATCGATGATTTCTCGGCTCATTGGGCGTCGGTAAGGATGGTTTCGTTCGGGGAATCTCTAGAACCGATTTACTTGCGACGCGGAGACGGTGCACGGGGAATCGCAAGAACATACGTGTTGTCGAAAGGAAATGCCTCGCCGGACGTGAAGCAGGCAGGCGCCGGGAGTACGAAAAGGCAGGAGAAAGGAAGAGAGAAAGAGGGTCTACGGCGCGGAGAGTGAATTCTGAGATGGGGCATAAATTGATATGCATCCAGCATTCGACATGTCGGTCGGATGAAAGAGGGAGCCCCGAGACAATGCCTGTCGGCCACGAACCCCCTCGCGCATCCGGTGCGTTTTCAAGGAAGCTTTCGGAGCATCGTGACACATATCAATTGATTTTCACGGGCGCAAGTCCGGAGCCCGACGCGTTCGACATATCGCCTCCGACGCCTTTCTTCTTCTCCGCCCTCGCGGCGAACAAAAGATGAAAGTTCCCGGCCGATCGGACTTTCGTCGATGCTATCAAACCGCCCTCTGATTACTTTCGGTGTCTTACAGCTTTTCAAATAACCCCATCGTCAATTACATCACTGTGCAATTGTTATCTGAGCTCCAATTTTCACTTTTGATTTAGTCAGAAAATATTCAGGGTTATTCTGCAACTTTTTCTTAAATGTTGATCATTTAGAAGTTTTTAATACTTTCCTGTATCAAGTTAATGACAATTTTTCTTGAAACACTCAGTTTCTACAATATTTTGGGAAACACAGTTAGAAAAACGACACGTAGAGCACACATGTATGTATGTATGTATTTTATTATTGATCCCCTCAGGGTTACAATTTTTACACCAATTCTGCTCTTATCCTACCTTACATAGAGCACACAGTATTAATTTATTTTTATATGAATCTACAGAAAATTGGTCCACTCCCATTTTTACTGAGCCTAAATAAGAGACGCGAAAAGTGAGACTACCTTTGAGTGAACAATTACAAATCGTTTGCCTAATGATTGTAAGATTATTTGCTTGTAAGATTCGTTCAGTGATTCGTGGCGAGCGGCAGATGAAAGTTCGAGCATCGTCCGATTTCACGAGTTTCGTGATTCCGCTGGTAGTTGCACCGGCTGCAAGTACGAGCGGTATGCGTACGCAGCAGTTACTAATTTAATTACAATGAGACAGCGATTGCACAATTAACATATCGTTAAAATACCGCGGCGCGGTAATTATACGCTTTCTAGGTGCATAGGTCGCGACGGATTTGCATATCGTTCGGAGAATATAAACAACCGTCGTCCCGGCACGGCTACATTTGACAACGGCCGCTCGTTAGGACGTCGCCGGCTGCATTGTGCAATCGAATTTCCAGATCGCATTGCTGACAATGGCGGCAGAATGCGGCCATTGATGCGCGAAAGCTTTCCACGCCTGCGCTGTACAATTACTGGCAATTACTCCTACACAAGTCCTCAAGAGAGGTGCAAAATACAAAAGCTTATTAATCTTAACCGAGGCTCACAGATGGGAATTTATCTTAGTCAGTTTTTCAAGAACGAGATCTCCGATCGTGAATCAGAAAATCTTTATGCAAAATAAAAGTGTTCTCTCCTAATGACTTTTTTTCCTTTTAATAATTTTAACTAGTCGAGGATGGTGTAACAGCATTCTTAAATTCTTCTCTTGTATGTATTTTGTAGTTATACATTTCCGTTGCGAATGCATAAAATCCGCAGTCATGCACAAAATCATCAGAGAATATAGCTCGAATGAAAGATGCACTAAGCGTGTTCGCGCTCTCCGTGCGCTCTAATAATTATAAAATTAAGCCGTGACTTGCCCAGCCGTTCGCTTTCGAATCCGAGCGGTCGATTAGCTGAAACGATCGCCGTACGACCGTACAAAGGATCGAGACCCGGTGATCTCCGCTGGATCGCGTAGGATAGGAGTCCGAGGAGGAAGGTGTTAAAGGCGCCCTGAAATCATTCAGACGGCGGCGCCGAAAGGTTGCGCGTTCGTTCGTCCTCGACGTGTGTCTTCTATAAATTCCGACTCGAGCCGTGGAACGTCTCCCCTGGAAACTACTTTGTTTTACAACTCGACACCCACGTCTCGTCTCTATGCGTACGCACGCACGTTTGCGCGCGCGTACCACACTCCTACGCGTACCGCTCGTTACACACATCCGTATCGGCCCGTAGCCGCGTCGCCGTTCTACACAGAGCACGCGCTGCGTTCAATGTAAAGCGTTAAAACGCTACGTGATCGAATTCGACAAGCGACCGGACACTCGCCAGTCCGAGCCACCATTTCGCGGACGGCGACGGAATATCAACCGGAGAGATCGTTAGAAACGTTTTCGAATTAACCGCGCGCGCCTTTTGCCCAGCCCGGCCCGAGCCGATCCGATCCGATTCGGGCCGTGTCGGTGCGCGATCGGTGAAACCGATCCTATTCCGATGCCGTCCGTGTCCATCGGGTCGCTTAAAATTACATAAACCCGCCATAAGCGAGGATAAACCTCCTCCTCGAAACGATGATCCTCTCGCGGCACCTGTGACGCAAGAAAATCGGCAAAAACCGACTTTTACATTCGAACCAGATCTCACTTGTAACGAAGCCAAATTTCACAAAATATTTACACGCCAGATGTGCTACTAGAATCTTCTTCTGGCGACGATTCGACGATTCAAGACTCCGTATATTCGCGGTAAGGTAGAGTGGCCACGTTACCGACACAAATAGAAAAGTTTTCGTCCTTATATTAGGGGGCGTAACCAATTATTTGCCAAGAATTTGTTTTGCTTCTAGTTCTGTACCGATGGTTGAAGACGGCACCGACGGTAAAGCAGCCTGTGTTCAAAATATTCTAAAAACTATAATTTTTTTACAAAAAAAATTGTCGCTGCAAAATATCTTACACAGTCGCTGGAAATCGTTAATAAAGCGAGAGCCCCGTGACCCATGAAACGTCTCATTTATCAAAGATCTATCACGACAGATTGGTGCAGAACGATTTGAATCAACATTGTAGCGCTCGATGCCGAACGCTTCCGGCCGCAATTAAGGCCATCCATCATCTCTTATCAGTTTCCTAATCAACGAAGTTACCTCAGCCAGAACTAAACGTTAATGGGCAATGTTCGCGCGACCCGTCCTGGAAATAATTTTGCAATTACACGAAATCGTACCGGCGATCCTCATCACGATCATTGCGCATCGGTCGATTTTCCTCTGACGAGCGCGTAATTTAAGCGCTCGTGCACACACACGGGCGAACAGGTACACGCACGGACCACCGTTGGGAACAGTGCACAATTATCCGTATTTATACCGGTCGGCTCTAATTGCCTTGTGTAATTCTCATAATCGTAAATACACGTGTCAAAAGGTGTTGAAATCCTAGCACGCCTCGAGGAGCCGGGCTCGATAAATAAATCACGGACAGCCGAGATACGTAATCTAATTCCGCGATATGGGTAGCGAGAGGTTCGAGCCGATTCCCTCTCTCTCTCTCTCTCTCTCTCTCTCTCTCTCTCTCTCTCTCTCTCTCTCTCTCTCAGCACGAATGTTTACGATAGTTTGCATGGAAGACGCCACAACCGAACGTTTCAGGGATCAAGGTAATCCTACAGGGATTTCGCTTGAAATGGCATCGACGATGATTGCTCCTCTCTCTCTCCCGTCTCACGATCGGAACGCCTGATTCTCGCGTTTAACGACCACGATAATTTTTCCAGGTCATGTTTACTTCATTTCATCCATAACATCTCCGCTCCAGACGTTTATGTAATTGACCAGTCTGGAAATTTTCATGGGATAGAACATATTTGTCTTTATAACCGATTACAACGTATTGGAAAATACCTGTGCAACTGTGAACGAATTTTATTATATTTTCACGGGGTAAACGTGTGCTGTGAATACATGCGGGTAAATCCGTTTAGTAACAAGCTTTCTGCATGTTCGGTGAATCACCGAGTCCCAGTCGTGTGGTCGTTTGAACGCTTCCATCTTTAAACAGATTTTTCCCTGTAAACTGTGGGAAACTATTCAAAATAGCCGTCGTTCGATCGAGAGCAGCCGTCGTGTATTTATTCTGCATTGTTCGGCGGGGAACTGCGCTTTTGTAACGTCACACCTCCGTAAATTCCCGGAAGATGACTTTCGTGCATCATTCGGAGGGAGACGTTGAAATGAATGGGATTTCCCAACGATTCCGCGAGGAGAGAGGCGTTCGGTATCGAAGAACTTGTTCTTGGTTCTCGATACGGCTCGCGACTGTCGCTAATAACAATGAACACGATGTAATCGGGCTGGAGCGAGGAGGTGCCGGGGGTGTTCTCGATTTATGATGGCCGATGCCCAACCATGAAACGGAAAGCAATTGCTACGACTCACCGTCGATACTCATTGTCAGTCAGACTTGTTAGTCAAGAAACGTCGTGAATTTCGATCTCTTCCGAAAAAAAATGGAGGAGGAGTATCGTTAAGCAGAATTTACGATAACAGTAAAAGACATTGACGAATTTTATTATTTCTATTCGAAGAATAAATGTAATCAATTTTTCTATGATCACAGAAGGTTCCTCAGAGAATTCTACACTTTCCAGTGGAAATGTGTCGGAGGCCTTAAGGGGTGAAAACAGTCATTGTCCTGCCGGCGTCATTTAATTCTGAGCCACCTGCGATCCGAAAGGAGCAGGACGAGGGACACGTCAAGAGAGAAAGAGCAGCTCGGCTACGAAAACCGACTACCGTTTCTGTAATCGTGCCCGTCGATCTCGCGGCGTTTCGATCCTCGATCCCTTCCATCACCTGCGGAATATTAAAATTTGCCACGACCGTAATCGTTATAAGTTATTCACCCGGGAATCCTGACGTTATCGCGCGGCGATCTGTGGCTAAACGATTCCCGGGAGAGTTTCTATTCCGACCGGAGCGACGAAGACGAAGACGATGACGAAGACCAAGAGAAAAGAGACTAGTCCCGGCTTCTGCGGAGAAGTCCGCGGGATCGGTTGGCCGGCCTGAAAGCGTCGGTCGGGCGAGCTGCCGGCGCGGCGCGAGATCGTGAGAAGTACTCCAGATCACCGAGCAGGATCTACCAGGTACATATCGCGGGGCTGTTAGAGTCAGATCGCTAACAAAGTGAGGATCAAATAATAACACGTTACGATCGCGCTGCCCGAAGATAGATGGCGCGCGGTGTGAGTGAATAATTTGATAATGGCGGCGGCGGGAGCGACGCTTCGTACTTTTCGCCCCCGCCGCCTCCTTCTAGGATCGAGGACGAGAACGGTCGAAGAGGGAAGATGATCTCCGATCGTTGCTCGAGATCTAGCACTCAGTTCTCTCTCTCTCTCTCTCTCTCTCTCTCTCTCTCTCTCTCTCTCTCTCTCTCTCTCTCTGACCCTCTCTTTCTCTCTTCGTGTTCCCCTTCGCTCTCCCTGCGCCACTATCCGCCTCCTACTCCGACACCGTCGTCTCTTATTTTCTCCTTCCATCCCGCGCCATCGTTCCGCCTCCGTCCATCTTCTTTACTCCCGATCTTGAAAGATCATGCCGCGAGATCACGGGGCTATTCGTGATATACCCGACGCGGACGGGTTATGCGCACACCACGAGAGATCAGCCTCTTTCCTGGGCCCCCTCCCGCCCATCCCTCGTGTAAAGGGATATTCCGGTGTTTTCGGGATTTTTGCAGACGGCCTTAATGGCGGATGATTGTGTGCCAAAGGTAATCCCCAGGTGAAAATGAGCCATCCGCGGACACCCCCCGCGCACCGCCTCCTACGCGAGACCGGCCGCGATCCTCGCCTCGTCAAGATCGAACGGGAACCTCGTGATCCTTGGGAGCGTTGCGATTTCGTTCCGGCTAACCGGCTACGCCGTACCCCTGCTTTTCGATCACGATCTGCCTCCAATTTTGTTGCGCTAAAACACGTGCGAGCGCACTGATGCGCCGTCGAGAAATCGGAACCGCGATGTTAGGATGTGCGTCCTTCGAGTTTCTAGTTCCCACGCTACCGACGCGATGACGCTGCGGAGTCTACTCGTTCAGCGGTTCACGGGTTGGACAATGTATTAGGGGTAGCCACAAGTAATCAATTATTTGCAAAGAATTTGTTTTACCTTCAGTTATGTACCGATCGTTGAAGAGGAAACACGTATTCTTTTACAGTTTTCGGTAAAGTAGCCTGTGTTCAAAATATTCTAGAAAGTATAATTTTGTTTTTACAACCCTATAATAAAATGGCGGCGTCCGTACCTTCCGAGGATCATATTCGTCATTGCATACTTTTTTATTCTCATGCAGGATTTAATGCAACGGTAACAACAAAGAAAATTTGCGATGTTTATGAAGATGTATTGAAGGTCAAAAAGTGTCAACGTTGGTCCAGAAGGTCTGCTGCTGGTGATTATGATCTCTCTGACAGGCCTCGAAGTGGACTGCCAGTTGAATTTGATAATGACACCCTACAACTTCTAGTGGAAGCTGATCCAAAATGAAGTATACAAGAATTATCGAGAAGCCTTGGGTCCACATGGTCAACTATATAAAGGCACCTACACGAAGGGGGGAAGGCATGTAGGCAAGGAGTATGGGTACCGCATCAATTATCTGAGACCAACAAGAATGTTCGTCCATGAATTTGCACTTCATTGCTAACCAGAATTCGTAGAGATCCATTTCTTAGCAAAATGGATTCTTTATGATGATATAAAGCGTTCCAAGCAATGGCTTTCTACAAATCTAACCGGAATATCAACCCCTAAACGTAGCTTATCACTTAGAAAGCTGTCACTGTTCATTTGGTGGGACTGTCGTGGCATAATTCACTTTGAGTTGTTGAAACCTGGAGAAACAGTTACTGCTGAGTTGTATTGTCAACAATTCTGTATTCCCAACTATTGAGAAAGAGGGTATCTTTAGTCCACAGAAAAAGGGTAATACTGCAAATTGACAATGTCCGGCCCCATACAGGGAAATTCACTCAGGAGAAAAATTCACTACTGAAGAAGATGTAAAGAGGCACCTTGAGTCATATTTTGCTTCACAAACGCTGGATTTCTATAAGAGGGGGATTGAAATTTTGCAGGAAAGATGGCAAACTGTCCTTGATTATCTAATAAATTAAGAAATAAAAACTTGAATTTACTACGAAGTTTGTATTCGATTCCAAAATAATTCTTTTTTCCAAAAAAATAAATAATTCCAAAATAATTCGATTCCCCCTAATAAAACTGCGGATTTTAATACAAAATAAAAATTGCCTCCGTCAAGTGGAACAAGTAGAAGCTAAAGGAAAATTGATTTCTTCACTTTTCAGCTTTCATAAATTGAAAATAATGTTAGAATAGTCTTAAATTCTAAAGATTTCAGTACTTTGACTTTCTCTTGCCCATTTTTGTCAAATAAATGCTTAAAATCCGAATGGAGCGTTCATTATAGGTCACGGAAAATTGCACGAGATACACAGAGAAGACCATACCCAAGAAATCGCATCAGCAACTGGGTATCGGTAATTCCAGGGCGATCGAATGCGTTCGAATGTTCCCCGTTTTATCTTTGTGCAACATGTATCATCGTCCGGCCGGTTCCTCGGACTTCCTAATTCGCCGAGGATCAAAACCACGGTTCCGCGCCTCTCGTCCATTCCAATTAGAACCCTTTCGACGGTCGGTTGCGTGCACGCGTTGGCCCCACGTTGCGGAAGACTGACGATTATACATAAGCAGGGAACGGTTGCCCTTCGCGTTGCACCGGGAGCCTGTTTTTCGCGGGAATCGCCAGGAGGAAAGACAGGCGGACCGCGAGAAACGAACGGAAGGTAACGGAGCCGGCAACAAGGGCAGCCGAGGGATCAGAAACGACGAAACTCGGGGGACTCCGAGCGAAGAAGGAGGAGCAGGCGGAGAAAGACAACGAAGAAGGAGAAGGAGAAGAAGAAGTCGGAGATGCTCGCGGCTCGTGAGGCTCGTGCATAGGTAAGTGGCACTTATGTTTAATACGTGAGTGTGGATGAGTAGTCGGTCCTGCACGCGATCCTTGCGTCGGCCAGGGTCTTCCCTGACCTCGCGTTCGCTAGAACCAATTTCCGCGGATAATACGAGCGCTCTGTGAAACTGAAACGCTCCTCTAAATGGAGCAAACAAGCTAGAAGCCACGGGGGCACCGATACGCCACCGGTGCGCGCCTTGTGTTCCCACAGTGTCCACCATCGAACCTAACAGCAACAACCTAACTGGTAGGGAAAAGACTTCTGTTACAAACGTAGAAACGAGAAAGGCACGTGTCAAAAATGGTGGAGGTCACTATACTTCTCTTCTCGAGAGTATAATCCTCATCAAAACTCCATGACACATGAATTAAATGAAATTCGATGCGACGTGGTTCAACGTATCGTTTTTGTAAAATTATCAATAAATTTTTGTGCAAATTCAAAACAGACGCGTTCTGAGATGGTAATAGACATACTGCTGGTAATATTTGTTGTTAATACTGTACAATATTCTACACATTGATGTGTGCACAATGTCATAAGGCACCCATTTGCACGTCGATGGGTTAAAAAAATAATTGTAATGTAATATTAACGTGGCTTGCGTAACTCCTTCGACATTATTGTGTGTTAGAACTTTTACTTAGCTTCTCATTAACCAATGATTAACTGTTTCGGCTTGCACCATTTTTCCGTTAAAAGGCTCGTTTATGCACCGATCCAGTAATTGCTCCTCGATTCCGAGCATAATCGCCGGAGTCGTTAAGCTCGCGAAACCGCGGCTCTTTTCCAATCATTAGCGAGGCCGGATCCGCTGTGGATCGTTTTAATATCGATCGATGTTTTGTAATCGGTTTGTCGAGGCTAGCGCGCCCGTTCGATTTTTCACACGCGCGCCCATAAACGATCGTTCCGCCACCGCGGTGCACCGCCCGTTAACCTAATGGGAAAATCATGGCGGTCGTTTCTCACGAAGGACTCGCGAGAGGGCGATCAGCGCGATTCCGCGGATCTCAGTTGTCCCTGGTATCCCTGGTATCGATCGTCAAACGGGACTTGTTTTTTTAAACAAACGAAGTGCACTACAGATCCGCTCCGCCATAGAGCAACACATGCGGCCGACAAAATTTTAGTGAAAACGGAAAACTTTATTCCGAGGCAAAAAATCTTCAAAATTCCAGACGAACAGCAAGCGATTATGACTACTGGTCCCATGGTCAAGAATCCAATGTACGCACTGTGTCTTTTGGCTGCAGTCTGCGTACGACAATATGTTCAAACCAGGTACGACCCGTGCAATCTGAAATTTATCGAAAGACTGCGGATTTGATGCGTTTTTGACAGAAATGGGTAGATTTAATTTGAAACTGAAATGAATTTGAAAATATGAATACATCCCTTAAAACTTAATAAGAGCATAAAAGAAAGATGGGAACTCTTATTTGTTTCCTATATGCTGCAATTAATGCAAAAAAATTTTATTTGGCATACAAATCCGCAGTCTATTTATTACGCATGTTTTGAGAAATTGATTATCATATGCGTTGTTCAATAAATAGACTGTGGATCTGTATACGAAATAAAATTTGCCGCAATAGTTGCCAAACACGGGAGCCACATAGAAGTATGTTTCTTCATTTAAGAATTTCATTAGGTCGAACGTAATATAATCTTCAATTCTTTTAATCTTTTAAATCCGCAGTCTATTAAAAAGGAAGGAAGAATAATAGAGTTTAAAGAAAATGTTTATTTCGTTTAAAATTGTAACGTTTCGTGTCTAGAAACGAGCAGCCGTTAACAAAAGGTTTGTCGGTTCAGCCTCCGACAGCTTTCTTCACGAGACCAAATGAGACAATCCTGAAGTCGGTAGTGAAGGATAATATCACCGTGAAATCTTTTAAAAAACGGCCACAGATACAAGAAGCCGAGTCCTTGGTCACATGTGTGCAAAACTTTTATAAGAGAGCGTGTCAGGTCGTGAATGATGTTGGTTCGGGCGTACCTGTAAGTTGTTGCTAATTTATTCACAAGACGATGTCACTGGATGTCTCATCACGCGTTCAAGTCTTCAGAGCGGTGTCCAGTTTAACATTTGATTGTAGAAAATCTATAAAACTTACAAATAGCGTAGTACATAGTCTAATCTACAATACTTTATGTGTCATTTGATTCTTTGTGTACATGTGGGAAGCCAACTGCATAAGGTGCAAGTTATTGAGATATTTTTTAAAAAATAGGCTACAATGTCCTCTTGAGACAACTGGGTAAAATGGAATTCACTTTTTTATGCATTTTTTTTTTATTATATGTATTGATCTGTTTACATATTAATTTCTTATAATGCACTGATTCCCTTACCTATAAAACCTATCTAAATCTATTTACATCTACTGATTATCTACTTGCTAATTGTTTCTGGTTTTATTCTTTTCTTTTCTTTCCTTTTTTAGTTTTCTCAGCCAACCCTCTCTATTCTCCATTTTTCCTCACTTACCGCTTCTTCTAGGCTTGTCTGTGTACTAGACCACTAAATTCCCTGTAAATTTATACAATTAAATTATTGTTGTAACACCAAGTTCCATGCTATAGAAACGGGCACTAAAATACATTGGTTACGAGAACAAATAATCGTTTCTATAAAGTCCCGATTGTATAATTTTTGAATGATCCAAAGTTTCAATCCGTTTCCTTATCAGGCCTCGAAAACACCAGACTCGCACGATCTGAATAACACGAACAACGTCCTTGATTCTATCCTGTATTTAACGACCTGCGTCGGAACTAAATGGATAGCCTGAGTCGAAACGTAACCCACTAATGACCACCCAAGAAACGTGAAGACTGCCGTTCGACAGAGGTGAACGCGGATTGAGGGGGAGTCCGCAGACAGTCTTTGTCAATCGGCGACCGCGAATCCATGCGATTCCACGCGTGAGTGTAATTTACCCTGTGTACGTCGTCATCGCAGAAACATTAGCCGACGCAGCCCACGAGTTTCTACTTTTATTCCAGATACCAGGTTATGCAAACGACCTGGAACCCGGCCGCGTTCTGAGGCCACAAAAACCCCGGGGAAACCGGTAGTTTTAAACAGGTGCCTCCCGCTCAAAATGGCGCCAACGAGCGGAGAGGCACCGAAATGCCTCCAGAACGCAGAACGCCCGAGCGTTTAACCAAAGAAAAAAAAATGAATAAATTTGTACGTTGCAACGACAAGTGATCCAATAAATATATTCAATATTTAAATCGTCATTTCTTATTTTGTTCATTTTCAAAAAATTTCTTTACATAGCAAATTCATCCGAAAGTCCTAAAAGTCTATTCACAGACACCTGAAGACATCAAAATTTAAATGTTATTCATACACAACTTTCGATATCCAATATTAACACGTTGACTGCCGCGTCGATTGTATGTGAATGACTGGGTTCTTAATTTTAACGAGTTATTGGGTAGTGACATATTTCCGTATTGCGTCAGTATTTGCGAGTTTCCTGCAGATTTGCCCTTATTAACTAAATCGGTTTGATTTCGTGGTTTCCTTTTTGGGCCGGCTGATTTTGTTGCTGTACGACATTTCATTAGAATGTAACGTTGACCAAAGAGAAGGATGCTGAATTCAAAGAATAGGGAATGGTGTTTCAAAATGAGGTTAAACAGCGATTGAAATTTCTTTCTGGAATATAGAACCGGAGTCATCGCTTTCGATTTCGCGGCAGAGTTTCGAGGATTCCGGGTCCACCTGCGACTGCAGGTTGCTCTTGTGATATTTATCGCGAGTATCCCGTCCCGGGGATTGCCTCGAGTTGTCTCGCAAGCCATCCGTCAGAACGGTGGCCGAGCGGATTTCCAAATCTCCGGGTTCGGCTCGGCTCGGAGCGGCGCGGCGGCGGACGCCGGGGCAGGGCTCATTTGAATTTTCCCGGACAGGATGTGCACCGCGTGCATTTCAATCCTGCAGGACACCCCGACGAATTATGGTCGAGGTGGATGGTCCCGTGGAAGAAGAATGGAGACGACGACGGTGCAACTGGAGGAACACCACGGTCTACGTGTACGCGGATGGTAGTTTAAGAGCGAACGCCCGGTATCCAGAGCACGTCCGGAGCGCGAAGAGCTTATTGTCATGTGCAGGACTCCGCCGGGGCATTTTAATATTTCCGCTGAATGCGCCGTGAAACGGTAGGAACGGTAGGACGACGAGGACGAGGGGGAGGGCGAGGACCCGAGAAAAAGAACGAAGGTGCAGACCGGAGGCGAGGAATCGTTGCAACGCGAGTTGCCACTGGTCTTGCATCTCACCGGCTCCCGTGACAGGTGGCTACGCGCCTCAAGAAACCCTTTGTTTTTTCTCGCCTGCGAGATCCTCGCGGGCTCCTTGCGGCCCTGACGACACCAACCTTCGGAGAACCTGGCGCCACGAAGCGCATAACGATACTCGAATTTAAATGTTTCTAGACGCCGCGGGTACATCGGCTTCTTCCGTCGCCGGGCTTTAACTGCTAAAATAAAGGACGTCTTCTTGTCTGGAGCCCGAAATTAGCATCTCGCGAGGAGAATTGCGCGACTGAACTCCCGACCACTGCGGAGAATCCCAGAGACCGTCAAACCAGCCGGTTGTCCAAACTCATTTAACACTTTGGCTGCTCGACGACCTCGAAAGTTCCATAAAGTCAAGGTAATTTTTCAGTTTCCAATTTCTTTGCATTTTTCAGATCCCAACTAAATTCGCTACACCGGGCGCGTCGGTGAAAAACGTTGTCTTTAAACCTGGAGGTGGGACATTTAAAGCTGAATATATTGCAAGTAAAAATTCAGTGGTTTCCAGTGGCATATAATTTTAGCACATTTTCTGAATATTGCCCTCGTCTTTGCCTTTTCAAATCGTTTTTCAACACGTCGGCCAACGCTGTTCGTTACGTAAAAATGTATTAATATACTGGAGGCTCCAAAGACAATTTACAGTGACTTCACGATATACGTCATCAACACGGATCTTGCCAGCGTCGTGTATTGTCTAGGAGACATACCCGAGTTATGTTTACACTCCTGAGGCCTCTTGAGCTTCGTGGCCCCCAGAGTAGATACCCTGCGGTAGTGGGGATAATTCCACGACGTTTATCATCCAGGCCTTGGCGACATATGTAGCATTTTAACCCTTTTGTGCTATAATATGGAGTCCAACTTGCGATAAAGCTTGCGAGCGGAATCTACTGAATAAGTATTTCACTAATTTTTTTTTAAACCAAAATAAAATTTTGTTGGTACAAATAGAGAAACAAGAATATGTGAATATTAATCAAGAATCTTCTGTGGAACTGTTTCAAGGAAAGAAACGTGCGAAGGCAAAGATCGCTTATCGGAACAGGAGCTCTCCAGCTCCCCGCTCTCCATTCCCGGTTATTTTTAGTCTACAAAACGAGCGATCGCATAGACATGCAAAGTACTTCCACCGTTTCCCCGAAACCGAAGACAGGAAATCTATTCAAATCACCGCGAACCACGGCGGTTCGAAGGTTCGTGCGAAGCACACGTTACGCGGCGTGTATTTCACCTCGAGTAGGGGAATCGATCACTCGAATCCGTCCTCGGCCGTGGTGCATCGATTTTCGTGCGCTCGTCCGCCGGAACGAGGGTGATGCACGGCGCTCGAGGGGCCATTTCATAAATCGTCGAACAAGGCCCGAAACTACACCTGTGTCACCCTGTTACCGTGCCTCTTCTAATACCGTCCCGCACACCGCACCGGTGCAAATCGGTAACTGGTAGTCCCGACCAGCCACGATACATTTACATATTATGCGTACACGGTAGCCGCATCCTTCCGATGCACCACCGGCTGACTTTTAATGCCGCGGGACCTGACTTTTCGACGGTTGCGCGCAGACGTGACGATTTTTAGAAGAGTCGAGAACTTTTCGCCCGGGAATTATTCCTCGGGATGCCTGGCACTATGAAAAACTGACTCGCGGGACCGAGAAATTGATCCCGATTAGTCCTAACAATCCTAAGTACGTGAATGTTAAAATCATTTCTGATAGAACGTTTCTAAACTAGCTTAACCCCTCCACTTATAGGAATAAGTTAAACTCATGGTTAAAATTTCTAACAGAATCTACCAAATATGAATGTCATTCATTTTTCTTAGATCAAAATAAAGTTGTATTCTTTCGTGAATGTTTGAGCATTAAGGAAATTATGTTTAAGAAGCTGTTCGTGATGGTACCTCGTTAAAATATTATTGATCCATTCGAATTGCAGTAAATTGTATCAATATTAATTTCATAATATTTATCAGATTAATCCGGTTGATTTATTTAAGCTGCTGGTTCTCCATTGAATGCAACGCCTAGCTTCTTTCACTTTAAAGAATATTGACCGTTTATTGGCATTCTGGTATGTTTGTGATGGCAATAAAATGCTCTGTACACCAGTTCCGCTATTGCGTTGCACGATAATTGCAAGTATGAAGTTTTTATAGTCTTAAAATGCACTCCTGAAAGTATTCTTCTAAATATTTATTTGGTCTGAGTAAACATTAAGATTGACTATTTATACGTACTGTTCAAAAGTAGAATGATGCTTCAAGTTTCTCTTACTCGAGCCAATTGTAAGCGGTTTGTCGTTCGTTTGAATGTCCGGTGTGGAAATGTTTGCAGGATCAGAATGCAAATAAAAATTGTAGATTTGTTTGCCGGAGGTTTGCGTATTTCGCGGATCGTGACAAAGCAGCAGCCCGAACAGCCATGAAGCAAGATCACTGCCAGAAAAAGAAATCTGTTTTACACTAGTCGGCCAGTAAACGGTTGATTGGAAAAGTTCAAGCATCGGATGCACGTATCAGAGGAATTGCAACATGCATCCTACGGTCGTTCCCTGTGGTCGGCGCAATTGTTATATTGTAGCAATAAGAATTGCACCGTTGGTTCGTTCGGTCGTGGCACGCGATCGAAGTAGTCTTCTATTGGTAACACTAATTGCAAGAACCACGATATTTTCTCTCCGGTTGCTTACATAACGCAATCGCCTTCTACCCGCTGTGTATCCGGATCTCGTTGGACGTCGAACAGAATCCGGTGTGAATCACCCTCAACACGCGAGACCGATCGGTGAGCGTCTGGATCGCGTTCTCCGCAACGAAATCTTCATTTCGTCAAATAGTCTTTAGGTTTACGAGGGAAAGGCGGTTAGCCGGAAAGTGAACTATCGATTGCAAGTGCAGCTGCGCACCTCGGGGCCCTGTTACCGATATAAATCGAATCCACTTGTCCGGGAATTAGTGTTTTGATTGTTCGAAACAGTCGCGTCGTTCGTAGGGGCTGCGCGATCCGTCCGATCCCCTTTACAATTCAACGATTCTCCAATAAAAGCTCCGGCTCTCGCTTGCACAACTGTTCACAATAATTTCGTACCTTGTTAACCCTGGATCGTAGAGAAATTCAATCGCGTGCACTGCGTAGATAGAAACAAATTTATTTTGTGTATATTGTTATTTAACAGGTTCGCTACCATCACGCGTTTCATTGCCTGTTAAATGTTAGGTACCGAGTACCGTGCTTACAGCCTGTAGAAAATTAGTTTAACTAATTTCGGGAACGTGACATGTGTGCGACATCTGCAGTCGTTCCATGTTACACTTTAAATTTTAAAAATGGTGCAAGTGAGGACGGAATAAAACAGATCAAAATAAAATTATTTTAACACTATAGCTACCGAATACAAGAGATATAAAAGTGAGAAGATTGAGTTTACTTAAACTTTGTAGGATTTTCATTATAATATGTGCTTGAATGAAACAGTCAGTAGTTTCCTATGAAAACGTTTTTATAACTACAATAATTGTGAAATAGAAAACCGGTTATTTTGACCGTGGAAGGTTAAACCAGCCAGACAAATAGTGACTTTACACCGTTTTTGCGTTACATGGATCAATTGTTACTACGAAGATCGTCAGCGAGAGAAGTGGGAGTAGACTAGTCGAGACCGGACTGATTTCTACGAGCTATTTCCCCGTAGAGTGTCAGATATTGACGACTTTGACAGTGTTTTGATGATCCCGATACAGCCGTGAAATCGATTAGAAAATCGAAGAGAAGTCGGACAGTTTTGTTCCGGTGAGTTGCGTCGATAAGAGCGCGATGCCGCTCTGACAGGCGTTAAAATCGCCCAAGAGCGTGACGTCTGAATGCACCAGATGCGCATCGCGTGCTCTGGGCGTTCATGATTGCAAATTGCGGGAAACATTCGAGACGGCATCCGGGGCTGTCGCGAGGCAATGTTGCACACTTTCGATGCAGTGACGCGGAAAGCACGATTCCGACCGGCCGGAGTCGCTGAAGCTTGCGACATACCGGCGACTTTGAACGAAATCAGCCTCAAACGTTGTCTGGACTCGTTACTTTTCAATCGCCTATTTTACAAATGCTCCCACGCAATGTCCCACGTTGGCGATCGTCGTGCCAATAACATTTCTCTTTTTATTCAACATTTTTAGTCGAGTCGACGTCTCTCCAGCGGCAGACATTACGGTTCAATGTTCAATCACCCCGCGGCGTCATTAATCGCACGACATTTTGTAAACTATCCAGGTGATTGAGCGCGAGGTTAATACGTTTATAATGGAAAGTTATTACCCGCGATCAAAGCAATTACGCGACCGCGTTTTTTCGCCTAGGAAACGATGTTCCCCCCGGTGGGACCTTAAAGTGGGCCGGTTGTCGACATCGGCAAAAGGGCATAGCGAGAGAAGCCTCGCTTTTTAAACTCGTCGAGAGTTTTTCCCGTCCGACTGGAAAATACCAACACCGATTGCGCAAAACGCCCGCAGGAACGCTGCAGTTTAGATTAGCGTACGGCCAGAGATACGGCGGAACGAGCGTGTATCGCTTTTGCTCGGTCGGAAAAATTGGTGAGATCGGACGAGGGAAACGAGAGAGATCCGAGGTCGGTTAGGCCCCGAACAAAGAATATGATTTTGTTTTCATATTCCGGGGGCGGGCGTGGCGGCGAGCATGGCAATGAGCCTAAGCCGCCTTACGGCCGGAAGTGAGGGAGGCACACGCGCATCCGGCGATGCGAGACGTCTGCGCAAGATACGATCCTTTCCACCTTCTTTCACGACGAGATTTCCTTTGGATCCCGGGCGACGACTTGAAAATTGAACAGCGGCATTGTGCGGACACTTTCGTCGTGGGAGTAATTTACATTGTCGCCGATGATCCGTTTGATAAAAATAGGAAGCTGCCGGCCCGCGTCCGGACTACAACAGACCGTTCGGAATGAGCAAAAGGCTGTATGCGTTTGTTTCCTAGAAACGTCGGTGCAGAACTATTAACAAAGAGGTACCATTATTAGTCGGATTATTATGAAGAATAAAAATTATTTCCATCGAACGCTACAAGCGGAAATAGTTTCAGATTTTGTAATTTTATTAAGCTGAACCTGATGCGTTGATGCTCTTAAATTCTATGAATCTGTCTACTGCTTCAAATTGCTCATTGTTATCATAAATATGAAGGGCATACAATATATAAAATAAATCATAAGGGCCATAAGAGTAAATCTAATTCCATGGTTGCACCCTCAAGTGAGCAACCCCTATACTCTACTTTATCAAACCATTACGATTGCGATTTTTCTAAGAATTTACACGATGACAATAATGGACACGCGGATAAAATGATACAAGAGATATACGTCTAATGGCAAATACAGTGAATTCGCCCCGCGGTAGTGGGGATAATTCCGCGCCGTTTTTCCTCCAGGCCTTGGCGACATATGTGTATAGAGAAGTCACTGTGTTTGTACCTGAACTGTGTTTGCCGCACAATAGCTCCGCGGTGGCAACGGAAGCTAAATAAATTGGTTTCAAGAACCTAGAAGAAGGTTGAGGTTTGGAGGTTTGAAGGTTTGGACAAATTTTGAAATTTTGCTGGCGCTGTCGCAACGAGTGGTCGCTCTTCGCGCGGCACAATTTACAATAACGAATCGAAGTAAATTGCTGTGCGTACTATACCCGGCCAGGGTATAGTCGCTCTCGCATGCGTGCAGCTTACAAATGCCCGGCGATGGCTCCCAATTACGTAAGATTATGACATCGGTGACACAATCGTGCACACGCGTGTGCGTGACGCCCTCCTTCCGTGACGGTCGTCGACGTCCACCGACACGGACGACTGTTTCTCTCTCCGTCTCTTTCCCTCTCTCTGTTCCGTGCAGATTTTTCGCAACTTTCCGCGTTTTCCAGCGCACGGCTAATTGCCATCGGCGACACTCGTTGTTTTCATCGCGACCGAGTTCTGCAAGTTCGCACACTTATCTGCGTGTCCCCGCGACCCGCGTTTCCATTAATCGCGACGCAGCGGTTGGGAAAAAGCAGCCTGGATCACTCTCTATCCATACTGCGTGCTATAGGATTTAATGTGATCGCCACATTATTATTTATTTACCGAGCTCAGGGAGGCAGGAAATCCTATTCCATTCTAATTTAACATCTTCCAATATGAATATCTACATTTACATAGACATCTACGATCTAGCGATCATCCTCTGCGCTTCAGGTATCACTTTCTTCGTTAGGCAGTCAAGTTCAGGGACTCTTGGGTGAGGCCTAATAAATTATTATGAAGAAAGTCGTTTCTCACTGACGAGGCTCCGTATTTAAACCGAGTTATGTCGTAAAACAAATATAAATTGGAGCTTTATTTACAGCGACACTCTCGTTCTGCAGTTTTAAAAAATCACTCTACAATAATTGCACAATTATTTTAATAGAGTACAAGTATTACAAACGTTGTTTATTTTTCTTCACTGTCTTCGTGGAACCAGACGTCATCGAGACAACGCGTTAAAAAATTCCAGCTCAAACATTTCCTGTAAAAATCGTGCTCGAAAAGTTCTCCTTCAAAAAATTCGGAGGGTGCCGACACTTCTAAAGAAAGAAATGAAAACAATTTCACGAACTTTCACCAACCTCGCCAGAGCATCCACCATCCAGAGACCATCCGGAGGAGCCAGGAGCATCGAACGGCTCGGTTGTCACATCCGTAATGTAAATAAATCAGGCCCGGCGCGCCGCATTTGAAATAATTACAGTAATACGCGGCTGAGTTATTACTTGTAAACGTCTCATATAGAAATTGAAACGGATGCGGCCTGAATAATGCATGAGCAAGGGCCCGAAAGCTGATGTTTATCTGGTCATTAATCAGTCAGTCCATGTTATAATTAATTTTTGCCAGGGCGATAGCCTCGGTTTCCCGTTCGGTCCGGCGATCTAATGGCAAACCCGGTCGTTGCCTCTCTGTACGCGTCCGAGACGCGTTTGCTTCCCAAGGTGCGCGAGGCCGGCCAATTTTCTTTCGCAACTCGCCCCGATGACACGCACCCGCCCCCTCGTCCCCCCTCACCAATGCCCCTCCCCCGAATAGTTATGAAATAACGATATACATATTCCGCGCGCGCGAGAGACAGCTCTCCGCTCCGAAATCGCGGCGAGCGTCTATCGGTTACGTTATAACCCGCTTTGATGAACACCAGGGAGTCGTGTTACGAACCGTGTGCACCGATCGCACGTACGTAACAACCGGTCGCACATAATTCTGCCGTTCGACAGGGAAGTAAATCGCGCACGCAACTTTCGCGCCTGAGAGCCGCAACACCGCCGAATAAACGCATTCGATGTAGGCCGCCGCGGTTTTCTATTAGCCTTCTAAGTTATCGGCCACGTTACTCAGCCTATGACTTATCAATTTGCGAAACGGTGATCCGCGCACCGCGTTCGCTTCATTATTTATCTCCGGGCGGAGGGGCGACCGGCGAACGCAGACGCGGGCCGAGAAAATATCGTGTGAATCGAAAACAAACGCAACACGCTCTGGGAAAATTGATTTTCCAGGGTGTGCGGCGTTTCCTAATGAGGCGTTCGATTTTCGCAATTGTTTGCTGCAGAGAGAACCGAAGGTGGACGATTGCGAAAGCTCGCGCCCGATTTTCGGAAACGACGAAATCCACTTTTGAGAGAAGTCCGCGTAATTTTGCACGAAAATTCTGGTTTACTTGGTTTTATTTAACTCGTCTTCTTACAGGAAGACGATAAATAGAGAGAAAAATTTGCCACGAGTTTGGAAAGCAATTGGGAATTTCATCCCTCGTGAATTTCATGAACAATGGTAACGCGAACGGAGAAAGAAATGTAGCGGCAAACCGTTGCCGGGCCGAGGGGCGATCAACCGGATGGTCGATAGTCTGGTTAATCGGGGATGCTAATGTTGCGGGCAAAAACCGGGGGGGAACAGGGTTATGCGAGGCTCTTTAGGGGAAACTGTATATGCGGCGTTAGGTGGCTAGGACAGCGAGAGAATTCCGTCGAAGAGAGGAGGAGCCTGTTGCTCATTACTTAAACCACCCTCGGGAAAAAGTGGTCTCGGGAAGCGGGCACCACCCCCTCGAGACGAATTAGCAAATCTAACGTAATAATTAAATTATCGCCGTGCCGGCCCCGTCCAGGTAGTTAAAGACGCGCTGTTCAACGCGCACCGTGCTAATGAACCGTCCCGCGCAAATGGCAGCGGGAATAAATTTGAATTTCCATTACGTCCACGGTGACGTGGCTTCTGTCTGCGGGAAGATGGATCTGCCTGAGGAGCGGGATTCGAAGAAAGGAAGAAAGTGGAGCTCGGCAAAAACCGGGGGAAACGGTCCTCTCTCTCTCTCTCTCTCTCTCTCTCTCTCTCTCTCTCTCTTTCTCATGGCCAAGCGAATACGATTTGTTTTTCTAGGCTACGGCGGTTGCTTGGGGAATTTTTATTGGCTCCAGGCTACGCGATAGCGCCATTACCGAGCGCTGAAATCGTCCAGAAACGCTCCTTGATCTCCATAAATCCTGGGATCCTCGGAACTGTATCTTCAAGTTTGAAATCTAGCACGGAGATCATTTATAAGAAATTCTGATACTGAATGATTCCAAAAGTTCATGCCGGATTTGAAAATAAAATACAAGCTATTGCACTTACAACATCAGCTTCATTTACAGATTACTTTTCCTCGAAGAAGCTCTTGGGGTCTTTGTAAATTCGACACGAACATTTGCAATCACTGAATAACAAATTTTAGGTCTCTGAAATACTTTTTGAGCGATATTTTTACCAGAGAACCACGTTTTTAATGGAACTGTGTCATAATATTCCAAATTGGTTCATTATATGCATAACAATCAGAAAAATGCATTTTAAATATCCACATCTTCCACCAAAAATTTTGGAATAATTTGTTGCCCCAAAAGTTTGCTTCGTCTCTAATTTAGAATAGTTGTCGATCAATTAAACGAATCGATTAAATAAGCTTTGGAGAATAATAGGAAATCAACGAACAAATAATCGTGCCGTTTCTATATCAAGAGAAGAATTTTTCTCAAAAAATGGTACATTGGAGGACAAAAGTTCCAAACTTCTAGAAAACTAAATCGTTAGTCCAAATGTGTGAATCAGCACAAGACGGGCTGCATTAAAATTTAATTAACGAGACAATGATCATCTTACCACGAAAGGATATTCCAAGGATTAGCATCGTAGGCAGGACGAAATGGTCCCGGCAATTCGGAAATCCAAGGGGCATCGGCGCTGTTGGCCTCCGTGTGCCCATAATCGCGTTACAAATATCTGACATTTACATCGTTGCATATTTATTGGCGGCACTCTGCATAAACGGTTCTGAATATACATGCGCGTCATCGGGGTGCCGCGATCGGTGAATTTCATTGACTTCAAACTCGGATCGTGGACAATTATACACGGGCCGAGCGTAATGCGACACATCTATATTTACATTTGATTTTCGCCCCTGGGAGACGCACAGGCGATGCGCTCGGTTAATGGCACACGCTCGTGAATATCTCCCACGGTCGTCCGATGCCTGCACGCGAAAAAATCGCAACACGCGTCGCCTCTAAGAGAGCAAGCGGACCGTGGGAGGAAGCCATTTAGAAACCTAATCCACCTGTTAATCCGGCTCGAGCCAGCCGGGGCCGCTTGCGAACGTCTTTAATTGAGTGCCACCATTCCCGGCGACCGATGTCCCGGCGAAACCGACGCTATTCTCCATTAAATTTGATGGATCAACGTCGCCGATCAACGATCAATCTGCTGAGGCCGGTGACGTCTTCATTGCAACACCCCTGTAATGCGATTTCTTTTCGCATTGTTCCAGCATACAAAAAAACCGCACTTTTTCACTGAAATTTCTCTACACGTCAAATGTAATAAGTAGAATGCGGATCTTTATGCAAAATAAAAATTTTTTACCTGAATTTCAAAGAACTGAAGTCAAGTAGAAATTTATTTTCTTTCTTATTGTGTTTAGCAGATTGGAAATAGATAACAGTATGTTGAAATTTTTCTATAATTTTTGCTGCTTAAAATTACACATACTAATGTTTGTTATAAACGCATCAAATCCGTAGTCTAGTAATAAGTTAATTTAATAAAACGAATGGAATGATTTTCTAATTTTTTAAATATATTCTTTAAATTTCGTTTTACATAATGGATCATTATACACGATTTTCTTTGGCCACGTATCCATTAAATCGCTGTGATAATTTATATTAAAATTGCTTTTCTGTGGTGAACTATTTTTCCACATATATTTCCACATATATTGCTGCTGTTAAATTAAATAAGAAAAAATTTATTGTACCAAATTACCTTTAAAATGATTGAACGAATAAAAAAGTATTTCTCATTATATGTTTATGAAAAGGTATCACTAGCTCTGTTTTTTGAAACTTAGATTTTGTGTCTCGACTAGGTGGAACGTTGCGACTGTGACCTGGAAAAAGATGGAGACAAGGGTGACGAGAAATCGGAGTAATAGTGCGAGAAAATGCAGCACGACGATCATGAAGGCATTATCGCCTTATTTTCATTTCTCGCGAGCGACGATCGTGTGTCTTCGCGTAAAAGTTCAAGATGTCGATTACGAAATCGAATCCGCGTCGAGCCGTGCGTGTCTCGAGGTGCCAGGGTCGACACGTTCGATATCCAGCTATCACAGACTCTAACGATGATCGATACATTCGGTTAATTAACGAACTGCATTTTTTCTCCCTTTTACTCTCTCGGCACCCACACGCTCGGCGTTTAATTTTTAAAATCCGCGTGTCTACAGCCGCGCAATTAAATCGCTGCACGAAAGCAACGACGCACGGTCGCGAGGTCGTCGTTCGAACTAATTAGCACATTCCGTCGATGATGTTACGAAACGTGAGATAGACGGTCTATAATAGGAGCGGTGATACCCACGTTCGAATAATCGATACCCGGGATTTATTACGCGAGCGCACTTTTAGCGGGGAATAATTTATTGCATAGCGCTTGTCGGCGCCGATACGCGCGGACAGGAAAAAAGAAACGGTTCGAATCGACCTAATTGAATCGCTCAAAATGCCTCTCGGCTTTTAATAAACGCTTGTCCCCGTGAGTCACGGAGTGTATCGGATTGCCGCAATCGAACAGATTCGAAAATCGTGCTCGGTGTATTTTGAAAGGGTGTTACGAGGGCCGAAACGATCCGAGGAAACAACGCACCTCGAGAAAAAAGCGAACTCTCTCGAAATACCAGAAGTCGGAGGCGAAAGTTCAAAGAGCCACGAAAAACCATGTGCAACGCGGGAATGATACCATTTACCGCGCATTAAAGTCACCGAGGCGACAGCCGCGCACGTAAACTTATTAGCCCGGGCTATCGACTACATTATTATTACTACATTATTAATCCTAACATTTTGCTGTTTTGCGAACGCTCGGGCACTGTGTTTTCCAACGGAGAAGTGAATAAACGCGGTGCTAAACGTTTCGACCGGCTGACTGCAAAATTACACGCTTCAAATCCATCAGGCTTTCGTTTGACGTCCGCAAATCATGACTGCTTTTTCAGACGTATCGGAAAGATTGTTGCAGACCCCGGCCGACCTGAAATATCACTGTGTTGCTGAACTATCAGGCAACCGTGGATCCAATCGAGGATGATCCATCCGCCAGGCGGGTAGAAGCGCAATTCTAATTCACTTTTATATTTCGCCAGTGTTGAAACGGTGAAAGAGAGAACGGCCCACGCTTGCTGCGATACGGGTCGACGTGCGAATCCCGGGAACTATCCTAATTTTTTTTTTTATTGTACAGTTGTAATAATAACCTTATATTATGTTGGAGTCGCTTAATGGACTCGATAGTGACATTATATACGCAATCCACAATTTTTCAGGAAAAAAGCACCGTAATCTCAGGTTATATACAAAAAGGCTATTCAGGTTATATTAAATAAAAATAAATTTATATAAATTTATATAAATTTCAATCTGTGAGTGTCATGTAGAGGACATTGCCATAAGACGTGATCAATGTCTTGTGTCTCATGACCGCATGAACAGCCAGGGTTATTTACCACATTGATTTTAGCTAGAGAGAAGTTAAGACTATAATGACCAGATATAATTCTGTCAATGGTCACAATGATTTCTCGAGATAAATTTTTCCCCGTGTACCAGGATTATCCTATTTGGAAAGCGGATCGAAAACAGACAGGTCGTCGGTCCATCCGCAATTGCGTGGATCAACCTATAAAATCGAGTCGATTGTTCGAGGCCTCTTTCAGCGCAGCATAGTCACCCGGTCGTCCAATAATTCACTCGACATCACGGTCCGCTTGGTCGGTATTGTCTCATCATAATGACGCTTCGGCTCGCCAATCGTTGACCGCAATATGTTTCCGGAAAACCTCATGCGAGGTGACCACGATGATAACCGTTCCAGCTGATCACAGTGTCCACGGCGCAGTGAAAGCTTCCACTGTTTCGTTAACTGGTCGCAATTGGGTTTTCAAAATCTGGGTCATCTGGTCCAAACAATAGGCTACTTTCCAGAAGAGGCTGACACCTATTTCGATCACTTTGTAGATCTAGAAAGGGTCAGATAGTTTTCTACAGGAATAACACCGAATCCAATTCTTCTAGTAACAGACTACAACGATTTCTGGATATATGTCAACAACACGGGTCTTGCCAGTGTCATGTATCGCCCAGAAGACATACCCGGGCCGTGTTATGTTTACCGAGGCCTTTCGAGCTTCCTAGCCCCTCACGGGGTATACTCTGCGGTAGTGGGGATAATTCCGCCACGTTTATTATCCAGACCTTGGCGACATATATAAAGAAATCTCCTGTGATCTTGATTTTTTAAATTTCCAGAGATTCGGTACTGAACTTGGAGCTTACCAATTTCGATCTGGAAGAACTCCAACAATTGGGCAGAGAGCTTAGCAATTTCGATCTTGAAGAACCCCGATCTTGAAGAACCGGATCCGAGGTGACATTTCTGTGCCCGAACCCGCAAGGCTCGCCGGGGCCGACAGAAGGATCGAAGAGCTCGCGTTAGAATGGCGAACCAGCGGCGCACTTGCGCTTCTTTTGCCACATCCCTCTTTTTTTCATGTGCGCTCGTTTGGTATTCTCATGCGCGACGTTCGGCCACGACGCCACCGTACATTCTAAAAGACTGACTCATCCGCGTCCAGTGCCTCTTCTTCATCGACACAGGACGCTCCGCGTCTGGTCACGTCCCCTGGCACCGAACAGAGCTGCATTACGCACCCTTCTGCTTGCTGCGCTCTTAACCAGATGCCTGTCGGTGTATGATCTCTCGCGTGCAACGAGCCTTGCTAACGCGAAACACGTTCGCTCTCGCATGACAATGAAGCTGCCACGATAACGACGCGAAAAGAAACGCATTCACTGGCGAACGTTAAACCCTGCGCGATGATCTACATCTCAAAACCTCCCGCTCACCGATCTGAATCCGGTACGTTCCTCAAAATCTTACAAAAATTGTCTGCAGATTTCACCACTGACAACTCACCCCCTTCACACCCCTTTCATCCCCTTCTCTCGATGCCATCTTCTTCGTCATAGTCTTCATGATTTTTTTCTCTTTGACACTTTATGGTAAGTTTAGTAGGATGATATGTTTTCTATTCGTTCTTAATTTTATATTAAAATGATAAATTTTATTATAAACTCAGCCCCTTCACCCCCCTTTTACACCCTTCTCTCGATGCCATCTTCTTCGTCATCGCCTTCATGCTCTTCTTCTCTTTGTCACTTTATGGTAAGTTTAGTAGGATGATATTCGTTGCTAATTTTATAATAAAATGATAAATTTTTTAACTGATCTTCATACTACATGAAGATATTCTAAATCAATTCCAAGAAACAGAGGTTAAATAGAAATATATTTCTTATTTCAATTATTCTAATACATTCAAGAAAATGTAGCAATATCCTCACACTCAACTTACCATTTATAACAAAAATTAGGGGGCCTAATTTAAAACAGTAAAAAAATTAGAATATTCTTTTCAGCCTATTACACGTATTAAGAAAGAGAATTTTTATCTCTCTCCAGTTTGTTGCAATTCAGCTGAAAAACTCCTATTTTGCGCAAAGATCCGCAATCTAGTTTTCATAGTTCGGTATTTGATTGAACATTACAATGTAATTCGGTGTTTGGCTAATGATGAACCACAGACCTCAAAGACTAAATTTTGTAGATCGATGCCCTTTCTTTTAAGTTCGATAAGGATCGTTTAGGTCGTCAGTAAAGCGGAAATGAGAAGTCGGTGGTTCTCGTTTGTTGACCAGCGCCCGACTTCATCGATCAACGTCAAGTTATGGAACGGCGACGAACGAGAATGTCTCCTGTTTTACCGAATTCCTGGCTCGGGGATAGCCTGGCACGCGATACCGTCGACGAAATACGTGTAAACGCTTGCAGCGCAGCGATGTGCATATCGCCGGGCGAGTGCGCGCGAGAGAAGCCGTCGATGCGTATCCAGCTATCCACGTGCCAGGCGTTGCGTGCGACACGCCCAGTGCGTGGCTCGTACCGCACGCACATACGTGCCGCGCGAACCGAGATTTATGCCATTGGCCGCGAACCACACCGCTCGTTTATCGGCCGTTCCACACGCGCGGATCAGAGGAACGAACCAGGTAACCGCACCTCGGAACGATACACCGGCCCAGGTGATCTCCGGAGAGAAAGAGGGAGACGGTACGGCACGTCACAATCGTTCGATGATCCCAGGACTCCCGATCCTTTTTCCTAATTTTTCACTTTTCCTCTTATTCCCTTTTTGAAATACTTCCACGCAAAGAAAGATTTAAGAAATTTTTCTAGAGACGTAAGGACTATGGTTTCCCTTAACACGTTTCTCCCCTTAACGTCGCGTTTTTATTATCATTAATATTCCCTTTTCGTAAACTGAATAATATGCGAGCTGAAAAAATTATAACGATGACACTAAAGGGAAATTCTCATTTTTCCTCTTATCCTTTTTTTGGGTAGAAATGCTTCGACGCAAATAGAAAATGTAGGAAGTTTTTCTAGAAATCTAAGGACTATGGTTTCCCTTAACACATTTCCTCCATTAACGTCGCGTTTTTATTTTCATTAATATTCCGTTTTGTTTTTTCGGTTTTGAGTTGCTGGTCACTAGAAAACAGGCAAACAGAAGATTTAGGAAATTGTTCTAGAGATCTATGGAATATTGTTTCCTTCAACACACTTCCCCCCTTAACGTCGTGTTTCTATTTTCATTAATATTCCGTTTTGTTTGGTTGTTTGAGTTGCTAATTTTGAATTACTAGTCAGTAGGAAATGATGTCCACTGCTTGATAACGTCGCGCTATCTATCGAATATTGCGACGCTAACGAGAGTAAACTGTATAATATGGTAATTGAAGAAATCACAACAATGGCAGAGAAAGATACCCAGGAGATTATCGCACAAATATGTCATGAAATAAATTAGATGAAAGTCGACCGTAAGAAAAATGTTAATTGTAATTCGTTTGTAATGCGTAGGAAATTCGGGTATTAAATCAGTATTGTGACCTTATATATGATCTTTTAGCGAAAAATACCCAAAATAATACACAATCAAAATACCCAACTGAGACGCTCTGGTTTCAGAATGGCACGTCAAAGCCAACGGTATCGCAAATTCCTGAAAGAGGTCGGTGTTTTATGTTTAGATAAAACCGCAGATCGATCGATAGTACGCTCGATTTCCCATCTTGAGCTCCAAATACAGATAAAACGAATCAATATTCATTAATTTAATCGCCTCGGATTAAATTTCGCTACACGGCGGTCACGATTCCTTAAAATTGAATACGTATCGGGAATTATTTCCTTACGAATGAACGGGCGATTAAACTTCAAGTCGATCCATTAGTTTAATTACCTGAATAATTGCTGGTTTCCTCGTGGCCGGTATCGAACAATAATATTCTCTTCCTTATTGCACGGAGAATAAAACTCACTCCAATTCTGTTCTTGCCTATTCCCTTCAAAGCAAACGTTTCAGAATTCGTTAATAAAAGCCATCTAAAGTTAATTAACCATAAAAGAGGTGAATCAATATACTTCCCTTCCTCTTGCTGCAACTTTATGTGCTCCATAAATCAATGTTCGTGTTGATCTAACAAGAACGTCTTCAAATGGCTAGATATCATTTATAGCAGCTCTGTGAAGATTGAGAGCAATGTGCCTCTGCACAGAGGAACAACATAATCGATAAATAGTCCCCTGTCGCTCTCTTTTTGTCTGTAACTGTTCACTAATATATCCAATACTATTGTTAATATGTAAAGTGTTGAATATCATTATATTATATTATATTATATTATATTATATTATATTATATTATATAATATTATATGTTGAATATCATTATATATATATATATATATATATAAATATATATATATCGAACCAAATATTCCCACGAAACAAAACTACTTGAATTAATGAAACTGAAATTGGAAAGTCAAAGTCACTCGCATAGATTGACAATTTTTCATTGAAATAATAAATTTGCAAATGATTGACTTGCTGCAGTGTATTCTTTTAGGGAATACTGCTGCTTGTGAATCGTAAGCATACATTTAGATACAACGCAGGTAACACAGGGTGGCCCAAAAGTATTGGACCATTTAAAACTGGAATAAATCTACAATTTTGAAAAAATTCACATTTTCTCTTCAACAAACAAATTTATTCTTTTATAAACAAGTCTGTATTATTCACGACAAGAAATATGGTTTCCGTTCTGTGGCTCTAATAATTACCCTCCGACATTAACAATAATTTGTCTCATTACCTTGACCCCAGGGCACAGGAGATCGCTCCCACAGCAAAGATCATTCCCGCCCCGATCCAGATGTCTAAACTGAAAAGCTTTCGAGCCCGAATCCCAATAAAGTCTCTCAGCATCGAAAACGCACTCCCCGAACAAAGAGGCACCATTCTCCGTCCCGCGCGTATCAATTATCCTAATCGCGCGGACGATCTGTCTTTTCCTCTCGGTTAAACGCATCTGACCATTATCTCTCGCGAGAAAAGTCAAGAAGAACAGGTGCCGGAGCCGCTTATCCGGCGCGCATCGGACTGGTCCGTCGCTTCGTTTCCACTCGGCGGAAAAATCGGTGAACGTGGACGAAGCGCGCGGCAGGTGCGCCCGGGTGAGGGTCTTCAGGATGCGGAGCGGGTCGCGCGATGAACGGCTCCGCTTTGCTCCGCTCCTCTTCGCGCCTCTCTTTGTTCCTCTCTGCTCCGCTACGCTCCGTTTCGTATCGCACGGTCGAACACGAAGCGTCGCGACGATTTCCTCGCGAATCGACGACAGCCGTGAGTCAGCTTGATCGAAGAGGACGAGGCGGGGTTCCACGGGTTTCCGAGAGCTGGCCCTCCTCGTTGTCCCGGAGGCTTGCCGGATACGCGCTCCCTGCATCTGTAACGAGGGTTGCGCGGCGCAAACGCGGCGGCGCTGCGCCGGTGGCAGAGCGCAGAGCGCATAAAAGCGCGCGCGCGCGCAGCCCAGGCCGGCCGTATCGACGCGACGGTCTCGCGCTGTCTTAGCGGCCAGCCCCGGTACTTATCCAGCCCGGGGCATTGAAATGCAATCCCTCGCGCGGATGATTTATACCTCGCCAATGGCCGCCCGCGGGGCAGGATGTCGCACGTCCCTTCTTTATGTCTCTATCGTTCGCCTTCGAAAATATCCCACAGCGCCGCAGCGTGTTACGCTTGACACGTACGTACCAGCTCGATCGGCGCCACCGTTCGACTGCGTCGCCAATCCGAACGATCCGATGCAACCGCCGCGAATTCTTCTTTTTTTTTTCATTTTTCTGTTTTTTTTTTCGGATCGTCCGGTGTCGTTCACGAAATGACATCGGCAGATTCTACATTTTTCGGCGTAGTCGAAATTGTTGGACCATCAGCTCTGATAAGAATGTAGTGCGGATCCTTCAACTTTAAACTCGATGTTAAGAGATCGTTCACTGGAGACGCCAATTGACGGCTTTCATTTTTCGAACGTTGCTAACCGAACATGCTAATTGATGGTTCTTATCCTTTGAATTTTATTAACGGCCGATGCCAATTGGTACCTTTCATTTTCCAGGTGTTGGTGACCTGGGAAATAGAATCGTGTCTTCGATCCTTAAAATTTTACAATTCTGGTGAACATCGGTAAGCATGTCCATTTTACTGCATCGACGTTTTAGGCGTGTAAATAAGATTCATTAGCATCTGCATAACATTGAAAACAATATCGCATTCTGGAAAAAGAGTAAACTCAACAAAATCCAAGCACAAACCTAGGATCAACATAAAAACATTAAAAAAAAATTCAACATAAAATTCAAATAAAGTACACATTTAAATTTTGGTTGTAATCTAATGTTATGAAATGAATGCATAATTAGTGCACAATCGTATGTCGAAGTCTGTATTTGTTCATCAAAATCACGTTATTTTCCATGACGCGACCACCTACACACACTCATGCGCACACAGTCATCCGCTTGTTACAAATTTTCTGAAACGAGTTCTCGCACAACAGTAACTGACCTCGTTTCACTTAATTACAGAGTACAAAACGCCTTCTTTAATGCGCGTGTAGTAATTTCGGATTGCTGTTCGCATGACGCAACCGCAGGAACAAAGATACCCTTGCGAATCAGTACAAGATACGTTTCAATATCCACGGCACTGCCGTTTTGCATAACCTATCCAAACTATTATAAATCTTCTATAATTTCCCCGTAATAGAATAAAATATAAACGTGAAAGCGTTTGCCAATACTGATTAATTAATTAACACTAGTAATTTCTGCTAATCAGAAAGGGCTGCGGGCATGCGGAGGGTATCCTAACACACTCGCTTTGTCATTCTACGCTTGTGGCCTGCCCGTCTGATGAACACTAGTGACGTCACAGCGGCATTTTATCTTATCGCTGTAATTACATAGGTCTTGCGAATAATTGTGTTCTAATTTAATCTCTGTTTTAAATATGATTTTATAATGTCGTTTCAGTTTATGTAAAGAATAGAATTAGAGTTTGTTTGTATTGTATCAAAGTATTGTGTCTGATGCCAGTGGCCCTATTTGGCACCGTTTCTGGTTACCATTAGGATGTTAGCTAGATATTTAAAATTGTATATAATGCTACAAATGTAACACTGAACCTCTTAACGTTTCATGAAATCAAAGTAATTTATTCAACGAAATAAAAATTTACAATATATAAAGCAAATTAGTAGGACAATCTTCTTCTATTTTCAAAAGTTCAACTAAACTGGGTACAGTCATTTCTTCTTCAAAATAATTCCGTCGACTATATGTGTTAACTGGGTAATTTTTCAATTAAAAACACTTAAAGACGAAAAACAAGTAGAATTAAGATAACAAAAATTGTAGTACAACCAACATAAATACTTATACCAATATTAATACTAAGATACAATAAAGTGAAAAATTTGTTACTCGTTGAACGAAAAAGAAAATGAGTCATTTTTGAAAAGTGAAGTAGTTTTACGAAAGACGAAGTAACCGGTAATCGTTAGAAGATTAAATTGAGCGTAAATGAACACGAGCGAATTTTCAATTTGTTACCATTGTTTTTCAAGCGTGCTCTTTTGTCTAGCAGTTCAAGATTCATGAACGATTTCTTCGAATCTCGTTCGCCGGAGCGTTAGCCGACTTTCGTTAGAGCGCAGCCCGAAGCTCGAACCCAACAACGCCAGGAGAAAGTCGGATAACGCGTAACGAACGATTCCTTTGTTTCTGGTTAAAATCGGAACGTCATAATTATGTAGGAGGGCGGGGTGCAGCGTGTGGTATCAATCACCCGGCTACAACGGAGCGGTCCGCGCGGTGAAATCCGCGCGAGAGGCGTCGACGCGCGTTTAACGGGTACGAAAGGAACTCGATCGTCGGGAGAGGGCCCCGGTGTTTACGGTTCATAAAGGTGCGCGCGCGCGGGGCCGCACGCGGGGGGAGCCCGCTCTACATCCAAACGCATTAGAAACGGCCGAGCGTGTAATAACCGGGGACCGAAAAATTAGCATCTGCCGGCCAGGAGACAATGCCTGATTTGAATAACAATGTTCGCTACCGTGTGGGCTTCTAACTCTTAACTATGGGTTCTAGACGTGATGCGAGTCTGCATATCGCGCTCGTACAGTGCCAGCCGCACATGACAATGCGATTTGCTGGCTCCACGATTTCCTCCCGCGGTCGACTTGCTCCCGCGGCTCAAGCGAACAGAAAGAAAAAAGAAGAACGGAAGAAAGAACCTCGAAGAAAATCGAATTCTTTCGGGTCGTTGTTTATCCTTTCCCCGCGTTTCCCAGGACCGGTTTCCAGACACCTAATGGACCGCGATTGGATACCGAGCCGAGTGCTCGATAATCCTATTAACGATAATGCCCGCACCGATAGGGGTACTTTGCCTACAATGTTTCTCTTTACACAGGATTAAGGATCAGTACACTATTTTCCTTATCTTTACGCGGCCGTATCTTTCGCAAATGATCCCCTGCATCGAGGTCTCTTTCCCTTATCGGACTCTCGCAGCCGTTACTCTTACCTAGACCAGTTTCGTTCAATTGAAAACACGGTTGGGTAATCGCATTTTCACGCTATCGACCAGCATCAGGGCCGCTCGAGCGTGAACTCTCAATTTTCCACTGAAAAACGAACTGGCTGGTTATTGTACTCGTAATTTGTCTCTCACAGCGAAGTCACTCTCCACGCAATCATCTAAACCAGGCCTGAGCAACTTTTTCCCAGCCGTCGCTTCACGACCCCCACTACCAGTGTGTAGGTTCCCCCGCCACTGACCACTTTATATCACCCCACCATGCTTCATCTTTCTTGGAGACAACCTCCTATAGGTGCCTAACCCAAAGCCCCCACTCTTCCACACTCCGTAGGAGCGTGGTGGGGGGTCTCACGAAAAGGAAGGGCAGTCGCGTGTGGCTCGCGAGCCACCAGTTGCCCAGGCCTAACGACCTAAAGCATCTCGTACCCTTGGATTTAACCACTGTTTCGTTTCGAATCGTCCTACCGATCACCTCTCTAAATATTAGTTTTCAACTTTTTAACCATTCAAGAAATTAAAGAATTGTAGGCAGTAGAGACATGCAAATCAAACGATGCGACGGTTCGAGTAAACATATACGAAATCTGATCTAACTGATCATCGGTTGACCGCCGACAGTTAGAACCCGAAAAGGTAAACACGCGGAGAACGAATGTGGATGAATATGAGAGGGAGAACAATACAGTAGGTGTGATAACTGTGAAAGCCGTGCGTGACAATGTGTGAGAGAGTACGAGAGATCAACTTTGCGAGGTAGGACGGCAGAAAGGCAGTTTTTGGTTGACACGGAGCGAGCGAGTAAGAGAGACGCGAGAATCAAGAGTGTGTGTGGCGAGTTATTTTGGTAGAGCATTCTTAGTTAATAAATAGTTCTTAATCAACCTCGAATTAGATCTGCCTGACTCTACAGAATTTAACCAAAATTTTCCTTTTAGATGGACTCTTAGATTAGTAGGTTAAATATTTAGATTCGGTATTGCCAAAAGAATCTCTAGTCCATCATTCTCTGCAAGGTTCCCAAAAATGGCGCCATGAGAGGTCACCCCATTTAGCGCCGCCAAGGTCAATTAAAAAATGTTCCTCGTATCTACAAATAGCAGGGTGAACCTGATCCGTTCTACTCCGAGCTCACAAAAGCACAAACTTATGCCTCGTCGTAGTATTAGTCCACACGTCGGTGAGACCAGAATGTCCATAAAAACAGAACGCCGACGAAAGCGTATATCGGGGGAACAGCTTTGATGTAAACATTGCTGAGGAAGTCGCTGTCGGTCAAGTAGAAGTGAATCGTCCAGAAAATTGCAGGGCGCCGAAGCGAGGAACAATTTCCCGGAGAGCTTTCCTCCGGCGTCAGTCCCGGGCAGCTCTTTTTTCGCGTTCCGATCGGACTCGCGCGACGAGAGGTCAAGTAACGCGAACGCGAAGCACGCGAGCAAAGGCGGAGCGGGCAAGAAACGACGTCGGATCGTTAGCCGCGTAACAGCTTCCGCAATTACCAATTAATACGGGCGGGCGTGTATACATCGGAAAAAATATCACGGACACACTTGGCCAGCGAGAGGCGGACACCGGGCGAGCATAGTAACATAAGTATGAGCCGGTGCGAGCGTTATACGAGGTCCTCATATCGATGCGCAGATGTCTGACCCTGAAGTGTCTTCACCCTCGTCCCGGGCTGGCTGGTGTGCGTCAAGTATATCGTGAAACCGGCCGCCGGTCACTGTACAGTCCGTGTACCCGTCGCTCAGACGAATATAGTTTGTGCGTGACCAGGGCGGCAAGTGTCATCTGCTGATGCACGATAGAAACACGCACCCAGACGCACACAGCCGGCCAGCTCGCGCGTACGCGACGCGGAATTCCATCGCGAATACTACCGTATGATAACTGATTTAACGCGCGTGTCGACGCTTGCCAGCCGGAATCCGGAGTGAGCGTCGCCGCTCTCCGCGGAAAGGTAAACAGTCTCTCGGAGCCACCTGGACGACTTTTCAGTGCGTTTCTTCGGGACCCATAATGTTTATGGCCTGGAGATTAACTTTCTTTTTTCGTCCTTCATTTCACACAGAAATATTGGAAATAGCGTGGGGGTTTACACTAAATCTACCATCGCCGGTCGAAATGACAGGTTCCAGATTTTTTATTTTACAGTTACTGGAATTATAAAAGTGCCTTCGCGGGAAATGACTAGATAAATCTTATTTAGTAGAGTGTCCGTTATAATACGAACCGCACAAAATCCAAATAAATTCAATCTCGCCATTTTTATAAGACAACATGTATCAGTTACTTTTAACCTCTGTATGCCACTACAGTGGCTTGCGTGGAAAGCATTAGTTCGAACGGTACGAACCACTATAATAGCTTTTGTGCCGTGCATGGCCAGGTGCGCCGTCCCTGAAAGACACAGTTGCGGACGACCACGCCGTGCTTTAGAGGTTAAGGCTCGGTAGGTTTAGTGTTAAAATGCCGCTCTATCTACCCCCCTTGTCTCCCAGAATTCCTGAAAATCAACTCCACTCACCCCATATTTTTTTACTTCTTAATATATTTCATTCCGAGACCAGAAATCACTACTTTCGCAATCCGTTTATTTCTTGTCTACAATATTTTTGCGGGTGGAAACCATGTGAAAACACGAGTTGCGGCATGGATTGAAATTCTCATGTACTCCAATTACATGTTCCATTTTATGCACACAATTCTTGGACGTTGTGCGAATGACTTTTCGCTTCATTGAGATTCTTGTGCAGTAAAAGCTGTAAATGTGAGTACACACAACTCCAAAAGTAAAAACACGGTTTCAAATGAGGGGTCAGTTACACGTCCCAAATTTTATTAGTAAAAGTGTCAGTATACTCCTGAAGGATAATGCCACAGGCAAGCGACATTTGCGAAAATACTTGGTTACACCCTATAAAACAGGCAGAAGTTCGATCGACTGTCTGAATCACGGTTTATACGAAAAGCCGACGGGTTGAATGGCTCGAGGCATAAACAATGCAGGACCAGACAGCAGACGCAGCTGCGCGCGCGGATCACGGGCGCCGAGTATGATAATAAGTTTCAACTGCGGGACAATTACTAAACAGTTACATTAAACGCAAGGTGGGGTAATAGCGGTTGATTTAGTGCAGCTTTAAAAGAAACACTAGCGAAACCCGGCAATAACTCACGGGGTCCCGTGCATTCGGATATCACTGTATATCATCGAGCGTCTAGGCGCGAGTGGCCTATCCGGCTAATAAGCTGGCGCGATTGAAAAGTATAACGACGGGGAACGATGTAAAATTTCCGTTTTACGCGGCCATAAATATCGCCGTGCACGGTAGCTCGTTACAGTTTATGACGAACCTTCCGGGACAGTTACGGGCGACGCCAACGATATCACCTCGAATAACACGTGGGTGCCGAGCGGCCATTGTTCGGAGGTGTCGCCTCCGTGATTTCTCACGGGCGAGGTACGCGAACACGGTTGTTTTCGGACGGTGTCGTCTCACGATTCTGGTCTCCTGTGTGCGAAACGTTTCCGATCTGCTTCGGGATCGGCAATAAAAGACGGCCGTGGAGAACCGTTCTCGAACCGTTGTTTGTCGAGGGTAAAATTTTAGCGAGTCTGCGCGCAACATCGGGTACGCAACCAATAAAGTATCATTAGTGTCGGAGCGCATGCGCGCCACTTAAAGCCGATTGCAGGAATGCAAAAAGCCGATACCGCACGCGTCGGAACCGGCCGATCTATGGACCCCTGGGATCGACAAACACGTCTAACACTGTCAAAGACCGATTTCCACGGGTCGGCGTTTGTGATCGCTGAAAACCTATCCTAAGCACACCGTCCGACAATGGATGATGATCACCTTTCCTCCGTATAAGCGTAACATTTGTGCCGGAACAGGTGCCCTCCTCCCAGCCCCTCCATTTCTTGGTCATAAAATCAGAATGCTCTGGGACAGGTAGGAACGGATAAGATAGAAGCTTAGGGCACTTTCGTGTTTGCTCTACGAACGAATCACTTCGAGTTTTCATTTTCAGGTTTTATTGCGACCGCACGATGGGAAAGGCCGGGCCACGGCCGACGCTTTTATTTTTTATGTTCTTATCTCTCTCTCTCTCTCTCTCTCTCTCTCTCTCTCTTTCTCTTTCTCTCTGTTCCTTTATTTTTTTTTCTTTTTTTTTGTTTCGTTCACGGTCACGTTTACTCGAGCAGCCACTCCCCACCTTTTTCTCGTCCCTTTTCCCTTCACCGCTCTTACCGACCTACCCGGGCTCGTACTTTACGATGTTTGACTTAATGTTATCGTTAATCGACGAAGACCGTTGAATTTACATCGACGATCCGCCGCCGATGGCATTCGATTCGTACCGAGCCGGTTAAATTTCTCGTCACTCCCGATCGGATAAGTTTCTGTTCGACCCTTCTTCCCTTCCCCTCCCCCTCTCCAGATGCATCTCACCACGAAGGTCACGTCGTCGTCGTGTTTCGAGAGAACCTGCCGGATCGAACTCGCTCACGGGAGCGTATCAGCTTACTTAGTCGTAGATCGTGCCCGCCAGGCCTTGTTGCAAACATTTATTTTCTTCTTATTGGCTATGTACTGTCGATTTCTGGACTACCTAATCGTAAATCACGACCGACGGTACTCAAGTTGTGTATACCTGCATTCTTTAGTGTACACGCTGTAACACCGACGATCGGCGGTATAACAGCGGCCGTATTATACGATGCACATGGCCGATGCGATAAGGACGATAAACGTGACGTCGATATTAATAAATACCAACCGACAGATTGGACGGGACTAGCGCGATTAAATTTGTCGCTCGCGTGACGCTCCCTGTTAATTATACCGGCCGTGCCCCCCCCCCCCCCCACGCGAAATTATTAAGTTATAATCGCTGATTGAGAAGTTAACACGTTACTTACGAGAATTTCTTAATGAATTATGTAAAAGTGATATCAATTTCGTTTATAAACCAGACATTCGAAAAATGGACTGTCCAGACGGTTTCCAAAAGCTATGTATTTTACATGGATGTAGACTAAGTGTACAAAAAAATTGGTTAAGGAGACTGTTCGCCTACTGCCATAGAAAATGTATACAGTCTTTGTAAACAATTTTTTGACCGCGTTATATGGGAGTATATTGTAATCCACCAAATTATACGAACGAATATAGTGTAATAGCTCATAACAAATTATTATTTCAAAGAAAATTGTCGAGCTTCTTTCAGTCACAGCTCAGTCATTGAAACATCTGTTAACACCGACGTAAATTAATTTAGAATACTATATGTATAAAATATAGAATTGATTAGATTATATTCCTTTCAAAAAAAATTTTACTTGTCTTGTTATTACTTTGTTATAAAAGCCGCCTTTTAATTTCAATCATTTGTAAAATAAAATCTCCACAAACAGCCATTGTAATGGATTCAGTAGTTCCAACGCTTAGAGTCTAATGTACTCGCCTAACCGTGCGTTGAAGTCTCCGGTACAGCGTTGATGTCTCTAGTGCGGCGCTGGAATCAGCTCCGACTGAACGATGTTATACTAAATTATACGTAACATTAATACATTTCTAACCCACGGTTAGGGAACAGGATGTGTGTGTGTATGGTAGGAGGTCGACGGCAGGAGTAGTTTTAAGTTAACTATAAACTTTGTAACTCTCTCTTTCTTTCATTTAGTTTTAATTTCCTTTCTATTTTTAAATGTATTTATAGAATAAATAGGTGTAAGCGTTAGATATAAGAGATAGAAAATAAGGTAACTTTAAGTTAGAAATAAGGTTAGGTTAAGGCCGCCGTGAGGAGGAAAGACGGAAAAAAGGAGCGGGTGGTATAAAAAATTGTAACCCTGAGGGGAATCAATAAAGTATCTATGTAATACATTTTTAAAATTATTACACAAACCGCTCTCGGTCAACACATAATTTTTTAAGATCTATGGTCCATGGCTGAACCTTTTTTAATAGCTCACCCTCAGTACCCTAATCTATTAGTTTCCTTTCAGATTATGTTGTAAAAGAGATTTTCTAAGCCTCCTTCTGGCACATCACCCTACGCATATATATAAAGTGAACAAAAATATAGAAATACGCCGCACAAAACGGAATTCCGTTTGACCCGGTGAAAATGCACAAGTACAACGTAGAAGGGCACGGTATCGCGCATAAAATCGCGTAAACGATTAACGAAGCAACACAGGTGATCCATTAGCGATTCTAGTTTACGAACAATCAGCGGGCTATCATCGGGATCGGGCTCGCCCAGTTACGCCAGCCGGTGTTCGCTAATTAAGCCTGGGGATCGTCTCCGGGGTACGGAGCGGGCCGCGCGCGCGCGCACCGGGTCGTTTACAATAAATTTCACGGCGTCGCGAGCACGCTCGAAAAGCGTACGACGAGGCCGCGTGTCTGCGAGGCTCGTTCCCCAAGAATAGCTCGGGTTTTCGCCTCGCTCTGGCGAGCAACGAGAGAGAGAGAGCGGTGCACCGCGGCAGGTCGATCTCGATGGTTGGAAAACGGTTTCAAGGTCCGGGCCCCGAGCTTTCCGCGCTCGAAGTAACGAGGGCGCGAAGCGCGTCTCCGCGACGTTAGGCTAGGTCGGGGTACTTGCACAAGACATCCTCGTTCTACACGACACGACACGCCGTCGGCACGTCCGGACGAAAGGAAAAGTGTAGGAGATCCCGAAGAAGGTGGCTAGCTGGCTTAGAGAGAGAGAGAGAGAGAGAGAGAGATGCGGAGATTACCGTAGAGTCGGAAGAGGGGAAAAAAAGTCCGCGAGATTCGCCTCGTTGGCCGCGTTGCCTGATGCCAGGACCCACGCCCGCATTGTATTTCGCGTCCAACTTGTCGTTCTCGCCCGTTTCATTGTGCCTCTTCCTCCTCTGTTGGTTCCCCTCATCCCGCTCCATCTCGACGGTTAGCCGAGCAAGCGGGCACCGGATTAGGTGGGCAGACGCGTATGAGTCACGGTGCTCGCGCTGAAGCAAGTGAGATTTTCTTGCATGCGGAGAGTCGACGCCCTAACCCACATAAATCCGTGCCATTAGCTGGCCAGGAAAGGCCTTTTCTCGCACCTTGGTTCTCTCTTTCTGTCTCCCGTTTCTCTTCAGCTCTCTCTCTCCCTCTGTCTCCCTCTCTCTCTCTCCCTCAAGAGAGGAGTCTATGAACGAACCTAGGACTCGGTACGTAGAGCGGCGACGCTTTGTTCGCTCGCCCGCGACGCTTGGAATCCCGGACTGGCGTAATCGGGGATTCTTTTATTAAGTCATTCTGCGGCGATGATGCACAGCCGCGCGGCGGAGGCGTTTCATTATGTGCCCGCGATCGAAGGCGGCTGGCGTTCGCTTTCGATATCGAGACCGATGTGTACCAGCCGCGAGCGAGAATCGGGACCGACGGGTCGCGTCGGTGGGTATTTATGGAAACGATCACCGGCGAGGCATTAACCCGAGAGCCACAATCGGACGAGCCTCTAATCCGTTACGGTGCCGCGGTGTTTGTATTCAATGTGTTGGCCAACCGGCACGTATTTGGTCGTGCGCCTTCTTTTCCACAAAGAGAACCCCCCGGCAAGGGAAAAAGACGAGCGCGTGGGCGTGCGCGCGTTCATTCTCCGCGAGATAACGCGCGAGACAAAGCTCCTCTTCCGTCAAGTGCAGCGGTTCGCCGACCCGAAATCAAACCCGATTCGCCCCGTCCGGGACGAGTTCTCTTCCGACGCGACTTTACCGAAAATGATTAAAATGATAGATACTTTATCGATTCCCCTCAGGGTTACAATTTCGATACCACCCCCTTACCAATTTTTATACCCTTTCTCCGCTTTTCCCCTCACTCCGGTCTTATCCTACCCTTATCTCTAACTTAAAGCTACCATATTTTCGATCTCTTATATCTCTCATATTTATACCGACTTATTCTATGTATACAGTAACGAGCAATACTGAGTCTACACTCTTTGAAGCAACATAACTTTTTAAAAATTAGATCAAATGACTTGAATGTTATTGAGAAGTTAGAAGGATTAAATATTAGACGAGGTGTAAAAAATTGTTGTAAACAAATTAACCAATATCGGTGAAATTTTCAGCATGGATATAATTTATTCAAGCGAATCAAATACATTCTTTAAATTTTCAATACACGCTCAGATAAAAAAGCTAAAAAAACCAACTTTTACTATTTCTGTTGCGATTTCGACCAATTCGCCTGGATATGTTACAATAAAAAGGAATGTCTAAACCTTAGTTTTGAGGGTTGTGGTGAGCCCACTTGTAAAAATTTTACAAACCCAACTGATTCGGATACGTCATTGAAATGATTTACTACACCTAAAAAGATTGTGCTCATTTACTGAATACAACAGCACTTACTGAATACATCATTTACTTATACCACATAATTGCCACACAATTGAATTTTTATTTCGGGCCGTAAACACGAGAAGGGTACAATTGACTTTTTGTGAGGCCATATACCGCGGAACGAAGCCGTCAAGTTTTATGTCACTGTTCACAACTACTGTTCATAAGGATAACCGCAAATAAAAAGGATACTCGTCGGTGTGTAAAGTAATCAGGTCTATTATCCTCACGTTCATAGAAAAACGCGGACCTTTTTGCCGGGAACGGTCGGGGACCGCGGTCGACATCGATTAACAAACAACGGAGGGGACGTAAAACGGGAACAAAAGCCTAAGAATTTCTCGAAGGATCCACGGGCGCCGAGGGACCCAAGAAAACGACAGCCTGTCAAGCTGGAAGACAAAGTCCGTCAAAGCTATTGACATCGTTCGGTTCGTGAAAAGCCGCCTCGATTTCGAAAAGGTCTGTGAAAAGGAACGAGGAGGATTCCTAACGGTCCGTCAAGGAGTCATCCTGTCGGCGACCTTTCATTACGGAGTCGCCCCGAAAAAAATTCGATCGTTCGAGAGGAATCGAGGAGGAAATCGCACGCAAGAGGTTCGGATCACGGGACTGAAAACGAGCAGGTCGAGGAGATCACGTGGAACAATGGGCACCACTGTCAAAGAGTTGCTCGCTGCGCCGCAACTCGAAGGAGATCCGATAAGATAGGTGCAGCCGCCGCAGCCGCCGCCGCCCCCCTCTCCACCGTTCTCTCTCTCTCTCTCTCTCTCTCTCTCTCTCTCTCTCACAGGGGCAACCATTCATCGGCGCCGTCATCGTGGGTACCTCTTTACCCTTTTCACAGAGCGCCGTATTAGAGCCATTGTGTTATCTGTCATGACCGAGATATCCGAAGGGCCAACACCGGCGACGGCTTTCGGTGCCCCGGCAAAGAAACTAGTCGTGTCAGAGGCGTGAAAAGCCCTCGCGTGGGTGGCACGAGGCAGCCCCATATACCCGCCCGTTCCTTTCATTGCCCACCGAAATCCGATGACTGACTGTTTCTTTGAATGAGTCCGCCTCGCGACCCTCATTAATTGGTTAATTGCTCCGCGCCTTCGAACATCCCCAATCGGTAACGTTTCTCCGATCGCTATTTTCTAAATCGATCGTTGAACCCCGACCAGCGGTCAGTTTTCAGGATCTCGTGGCAGCCGCAACTAGATCCATTCAAATTTTATTCTGGCAATTCTCTTCTCTTTTTTTTTTATATTGATTTATTTTAGGTCGCATCAAAATCTCGGGTTATTAGCGACCGCGTTATATTACAATCTTACATTGTTTTTCGTTACTTTACGTTACATTACTTCGTATACAGTTATAGGTACATTTATATTCTATTTCTTAGGTTGAAGTGGGTTAAAAAGTGGATGACGTCATTTATTTTATCCTCGCTATTTAGCGCTTCGCTGAGATTTCCAGGGATGTTAATTCTACTACGTACTGCCTGTAATGATGTACTGCTCTCTTTTACTTCTTAATATTTCATACTTGCACGCGTGTAAACATTATTGTAAAGTGACACGACTGTTTTCGTTTCGACCCTCGTGCATGGACCGAACCAACACCTCATCCACGCGACGAATGCATTAACGCGTTAACCGCCACGTCAATCATATATGACTGACAGTGATTTTTGACTGGGTTTAAAAATGTACTTCCATTATAAGATATCATAATTAAGATTTCGTTATTAAGATATCCACATCCCCTGTACAATACATTTTAAATTTCTAGTTTTGGTTTCACTAATTAAATTACTCTGATTTGGTAAGAATCTCTGGGGTTGTAATTTCGCACATAACGTGTTAACTCAAAGTAGTGTGGTTCCCCTGTAGCCTTGCGTGGGGCCATTTAGAAAAATGTCCGCAGAAAATGGACATCCCCAACCGCAGCCTCGGCGAACCTACGCTCGGACATTTGTTGGTAAACTTATCCGTGCATACTTAGTCACTGATCGCAATGCCACGGTAGGAATATGACAGCCCACGTTTCCCGCGGCGCTTATTAAAATTCAGCGCCCAATTGAATCGAGCTGCCTGCCAGCAATCGTATCGATCTATGAACGCGGCAAAAATAAAAAGAAAAATGGTATCCCGCGACTTTTGCAATCGACTGGCTGTCTCGATATAGACGTAACGAGTGTCCCAGGGCCCCGACGCGGCGACAGAGGGACACGGCGTTACCTATCGCGCCTACTGTCAATCTGTCAGCGACGCGGCGTGCTGTAATTTTCACGCCGACAACAATCTCGAAGCGCGGCGGTCTTGCTCGCTGCGAGCGCGAGCGCGCGAGTCGACCGAGTAATTCTCAGAACAAAAGACAATCGACGGTGGAAACTCGGGCCGAATAGTTTCCCCTCTGCCCCCACCCCCTGGATCCGCGCGCCGCCGTATCCCGGTGGTAGAATTGATTTCAAACGCGAGAGAACAGGCACACACGGGTCTCGGGCCGGGCGCAGACACGCACGTGCGACAGACAGGCAGGGGAAAAGAGCACGACGACACGACACGGCCACGACACAGGGAGGAGCAGCGGCCGTCCTACGTGCACACCTATCTATCTATCCGTGCGTCCATCTATCTGCCTACCCACCACCTACCCACCTATCCGTCCGTCTATCGAGCAGCGTTGCTTTCGCACACCGAATTGTAAAAGGCCGTGTAACACTTGCAACGAAAACGAAGCTGCACGGCTCCGGCCTATGCCTGCTTGGCAGGCTGACTGGGCTGACTGTTCACCCGCCTGTCCTCTTCGGCCGCGGGCTTGTTCGCCTGTCGGCCAACAATGGCAACGCGATCCCCGACGTTTCTCATGACGATTAATCCGCGGACAATGCGCGGTTGCGCCACGACAATTAGCGACAACACTTTTGCCGAGAGGGGAACATCGCGAGCGAGACGAGCACGCGCGCGTGCACGCACCGCAACCGTCTCTACACGCTTCTCTGCTCTGTACACACACACAGTCATGGACAGGGTTTGCGCGTGCCTACCCTGCTTTGCGTATGTGGAGCATGGGACCGCCATTGTCTATTGTTAGCTGCTTTATTACCGACGGGTCATGGTCGCGGGCTGACACTTCGCCAATCCGAATCGCGCGCTCCCTTACCCGCGAGTTCGTCTCCTTTATCTAGATAGAAAGGATTACGCGTTCCGTGACTCGCCGAGCCGCCGGTCTTTCGTATCGCGGCTAACTACGCTCATCCTGAATCGCCAAGACGATCCGACGATCCGCGTTCTACCACCCCTGCCACAACCGGCGATCATTTATGCAATACGCTTTTCGGTCTGTCACGCAAATGCCGGGTCGACGCCACGGCTCCGCCGGCTTTTTGATTCTCACGCGAAACGGACTGTTCGGCTCTCGGGACGATCGGGCTGCGATTTCTTCAGAACTTGTTGCTGCGCATGGCCTCGTGCATTTAAGAGGTTCTATACACTTGTGAATTACCTAACGCTAAACCCACCAGACATTAACAGTATCTTGGAAATATTGCCTTATAGAAATTGCAACCCTTTTATTGAGATTGTCCATAATTTCAAGGAGATTTAGTCTACTATTTTCCGTAAATGAATTTTTATAGTTTCCACGATTGTAACGTATTAGGGGTACCCATAACTAATCAATTATTTGCATAGAATTTCTGTACTCAAAGCCAAATTATCTGAACTAAAAATACCAAAAATATGTCTTTAGTGTCTTGATGTGGCTAGTAAATGATCAGTAGACTGTGGACGGTTATGCAAAATAAAAATTTTCTACTTGAATCACAGGAAAACTGGAGTAAAATAGAATTTTCTTTCTTAATATGTACCCACTCATTTTTCTTATAAATGCATAAAACCGCAGTCTATTGATCACTCAGTTATGTGAAATATTGATTCGGAAGAAAATGGCAGCTTCGACTGTGAACGACGCTGCACAAACATTATCTTCTTTTCTCGATAATTTTAACGAGGGTAACACGACGGTATGTTTGGATTCGTTTCTGTCATAAATTCATAAAATCCGCAGCCTAGTCACCATTCTGGAATGACAACGACTGGGTCTGCGCCACGTTTCTGCCTTAGGAAAGCAGTCTGAGGCTGTCAAAACACGGGTCTTCCTCCAGCCAATTGTGCATTGAACGTTCGCTGTCAGTCAGATCTATTTCAATCCTCGGAAATGAGCTAGCAACTTTCCATTGACGGGGAACAACCCCCGTAATTTAGTCTTAAAGGGGTTAATTTCTGAACGCGTCCCGTGGAAACGCTCGGGCGCGAGCACAAAGGGGACCAACGGTGCGTCCGAATTTCTTTGTAGGTGGATACTTAGGCTGAAAAGAGGATCAGTGAGGTCTCTCTCTCTCTCTCTCTCTCTCTCTCTCTCTCTCTCTTTCTGGAGCCAGTGTCGGTGAATAAAAGAAAGAGTTGAAATGGAAGGGCAAGGGTTCTCGATCTGTGCTCATTCGAGGGCGAAGGCGTCGGAGTGGTCGCCTGCAGTGCCGCTGACTATTTATCATAAGATCGATCGGTATCTCGAAACGATACCGGTCCGATCGGCGCCGTATCGATTCTTCTAAGGGCTTCAATTAACGTTATTAAAGCACCATTAATCTTCGGGTCGACACGACGGCATGCTCGGCATGCCATGTCCCGATCCTAACCCCCTCCCCCTTCGTCCATTCGTCCACTGGTCCATCGAGAAGAAACGAATACACGCGCTTCGGTCCTCGATCCCTTCATTCTCGATCACGAGCGGCACGCGCGATACACGCCGGCCTACATCACTCGTAAAAATTACGATGTACCGGGGACCGCGTGCTTTTTTCACGGCGTGATCGCTCACACTTCCGGTCACTGGAATGTCTCTCGAAAGAATGCCATGCAAGAGGGTTGGGTTTCGTTTTGCTGAACCTTGACTACCAAACAGGAAATCTTTTTTATTAGACTTTCCTGTACAATGTAGCTCATATACAGTATGCATTTACAGCGCAGTTCATTAACACTAAACGTACCACCGTCAAATCACCGGTTTTAGTCACTTTATTTTACAATTATTGAAAGTATACAGATCAGAAGATTAGACGGATGATTTTCTTTGTTCAGGCACATCTAAAAAAGTTCAATCTTGTTATTTCTATAAGGAAACACCTGTCAGTCGATATTAATGTTTGTTAAATTTATTGGCAAGTGAAGAAGTAAACTAGTAAACTAGTTGTACTGTAACTTTTGAATATACAGGGTGTTTCACCTAACACGAGCATCTATAATATCTCGCTAGTTTCTTATGATAGAAAAAAATGTCAGAGGAAACCATTACTTGGTTCAGAGGGGCAAATATTATGATATGCAAACAAATTTGTTCAAGGCTATATTTTTTGAGATTTCAAGGTCGTCGAAGTTTTGTTTAAATAGAATGATATATTTTTATTATCGCTATATGATAGCCGAGGTCAAGTGGAGAAAATTCTCCGCAATAGGACCGGAGCTGGAATTGCCCTTTCGAGCGAAAGGACCTGTCTGTTACATTTTCGCAAAGGTGGACGACAGGTGTTCGCGGTTTAATTGCGACGCCGATCCCCGTTACGACGCTGCTAATTCGCCAGTCTAACAAGAGTACGTCGATGTGTTGGGCTGTGCGACCTATCGTAAACCTTTCCTACTTTGATTTACGCGTCGTTTCGCGTCGCCGTGCCTCGAACAACCTATCCAATTTTATACTTTTCAGTTGGGAAAATTTACCGATAGTCACTGCAATCTCCCGCTAGAAAATGTCTCACCGAATAAACCTCGGATTGGACACTTCCTACGCTAGGCATTAAAAGTTCTTCGAATCCAGAAAATAATTATTGCAACACGTAACGCGATACTAACAGAGAAAAGATTAAAATAAAGGAATCACAGACGTCACTGATCACTATCGAATTGTCTCACTGATGATCTTGTTGAATATTAAAATATATTTAAACATTGCCCTAGAAATAAGAATTAATGGACAAAATATTTGCCGTTCAATGTAATATCGTTTCTCGACGAATAATTGAAAAATAATTGTTCACAAAAAGCTGTTACACTTATACATCCACATTCCATATAAAATTTCAAATTTTATGGTAAAATGAATGCATCGCAAAAGGATGAACGACCTCCGCTATGAAAAATGAAAGTCATAAAATGAATGAATCGACGTCCACTTATTCATGCTGAAATTATTTAGATTATAGTGTAAGAGGTTCGATGCTTTCTGTCCGGGTTTTACTGTGCGACTGCCGCCGTTCCGTCATGGAGAACAAAACGTTCCGTCTAAACAAAACGCTATCGCCAATCGAACAAAACGCTGTCGCCAATCGAGCAACATTGACGCGGCTCAGCGTCTCGCGTAGAGAAGCGAAGCCGCTCACGCACACGTGCATCCCATATTACAATAGTGTAAGGTGAGAATTTCATTACGTAACTGGAAATTATCATTAATAACGCTGCTAATTCGTGGCGTTAAAAACGCATAAACTGCGCGTGGCAATCGAACCGTTAAAGCGTCAGAAACAAAAGGTGCAAGTGTCGCATAACAATCTTTACACCGAACGCTTTTCAAATTGGTCACCGTACCTGGAAGAGAACCATTCTCACAACAGCATTTAGCCTTGAATGTCAAGTATCCATCGAATCCGAAAATATTCTAATCGCGATCCAACGGAGGTGTAAGTCATACACAATCGAAGCTCGCCCCTTATTTGTTTCATCTCGGAGAAATAAAACAAACGACACCGGGCCCGAATTCATCCGGCCGCTGAGTACCGTGTAAAAACACAGCGACCCCATGGCAGGCGTCCAGAAATTATTCATCGCGCGTTTTGGGCTCGTTAGGAGGGACACCGGATGACCGCTCGTAAACGCAGCTCGCATTCTCTTTTTCTTCGGCTCGTGCAGGAGACGTTCGGGGCTTTTCTTTGGCCGATCGCTCAGAGGTGGCACGCTCAGAGGGCATCTCTTATGCTCGGTGTTTTTGACAGACCTCGAACGAGCCGTGCACTCGTTCCGAGACCACGTTTTTCGTATTCATGTATGCGGCCACGCCCCGGTAGTGCAGTACCGGGCCTGCTTCTTGCCCGTGTCTGGTCTACTTCATTAGCACGGGCTGAACGAGCATATGTGCTTACCAGGTCTTTACATACATGAGTTGGCCGGCCCACCTCTACAATGATCCCTGTCTCCGCTGAAACAATATTTCGTCCGCCCAAGGGATCGTCCAAAGCCCGGGCCCGATATCTACGATCTTCCATCTTGGTACCGCCTCGAATATACAGTAGATCAAATTAGATAAAGTTATTGATTGACACAATGCTTCTAGAAATTAATGATTGACACAAAACCCACCTGTACCGAACGTTTACTATCTTTTTACAGAGCTTTAGTTTAGCAAATTGCAAGCACATGTTTGGAGGCACTGTAGGACACGTTTTGTGATACGAACAAAAAGTGCGTACTTCATACTGTGACTCTACTAATTTGATGAGTGATCGATGATCACACACTGCACACAGAAAAGCTATAATTTCGCATTAATTAGGACAGACATACCACCAGGTAATATTGACAATAAAATTTCCGGTCAATATACCTGTTCGTGTACTTCTTTATTCAAGCATACATATTACCATGAAAATCGTATTAAATCTAAATGAATGCAAATGTGAGTATTATAAAGGAGTATGCGTCGGTCGCATTTAGGATTTGGTTAATCTAGTGTTAAAGGCAGATTCCTAAATGACTCCTGTCCCTAGCAATTAACGCAAAAAATGTTTAATTTCCATAAAAATCCGGTCTAGCAATACATTTTTAAATATTCTACGGAACGTATCCAATGCACTGACTTCCTCGTTCTCGGAGGAATAATTTTCCGATTCGGCATATTGAGCGTGCCCAATTTTATATCCCAACTTTCTACGTTCGAAATAAAATTCCAAATAAACTTTAGCTCCGCTGGCAAAATCATATTTGCGGACTTATAGCAGTGGTCGATTCGGTAGCCGCCGAGCCAAGCATAATCGGCACGGCTCTAATCAGCGTGGCTGTAATCAGGCAGGATCGTTCGGATGTTATCGTGGTGTGGAAGGCGTAATTGATGAATTACGGGTGCCTGGTGGCGCTGGATCGCGCAATAGGGCACCACCATCTTTGTCTTTTACGAGCATTTCCGTTGGTAAACGTGCGCGCCGTTGGAACGAGGAGGCGTCTCGCCGGTATTCGTCAGTCAATTTATCTTCGCGACCCCGTTTCGGAGCGTTACGAAAATCCGCATTATCCGTATTGTTAGGAGCGCATCGTCACGACAGGTCGCACGGGTACCCGTGTGCACGAGCCGCGAAGTTCCGTTTTCCAGCGTGCCGCTCGCGCTCGTGAAAGAAACCGCTAGCTTGTGCAGCGAAGGATGCATCTGGCGCGAGGTCCCGGCTCGTCCTTGTCGATTCCGTCGCCGGAAACGCAGCCTCTTTACACACCCCACCTGTCCTCCCTGCCGCTGTTTGCTTCCGGTAACCGGCCAGACGTGGAAGCCACCGACGATTGGTCCAGGTAAGAGGAACGCGCGCACAATGCCGTGACTAGAACCGTATCTAGGACGAAGACTATACCTACAACTGCGTTTCCAACACCCCTCCCGTCGGATATTCACCATTGACCAGGACACCGAAGATTATCGTCAAATATTGACACTAGATATACGGGACACTGATAAAATAGTCAGTAGTACTTTCTAAAAATGATAAGAACACATTTATTTGCATTGTGCCTCCAAAGAAATAAATTTATGGAATCATTTCTCGGAAATGCAGCTCGGTAATCTTAGATTCAAAATTTTGAAACCCGTCATTTTGGTATCGTAGATCTAGCGTTATCCGGATTCAGTATTGTACAACAGCATAGTTATTCTTATCTAGATCAGACCAAGTGGAAGTTCAAGTGGATGTGTCTTGCACTGAATCCTCGTCGTGGACTATTCTACTTATCCGTTTCCTTGATAGCTGAACCCATGAATACGCGAATAGTACCGACTTACGCTGCACAGGGTATTATTATCGCATTTTTCATTATTGAAGGTGAAATTTAAGGACGTGACTGAGGGTACCAGTGGTCGGTTGGAATGAATCGTTTGTTAATGGACGCCAATACGATCACAGCACGACGCATCAAGACGAGCTGATACAAGAAATCGTTCGAACCATTTGCGAGCTGATTTGGCAGCCGTTTTAACACAAGAAGTTGGATTAAATTAGAATGAGAGCAAGTAGGGACAGCTGAGAGGCTGGTGTGTAATTATTACTGCTTCATTATGAATTCATCGAGGAAAAATATTTTGCTTCTATACCTTCCGTCACAGGTTCGATGTAGACGTGCCGTATTTTTATGAATGACTGCAAAATTTTAATACCGTAAGTGCACGACGGGTGACCGTTGTACCGCGGATCTTTGTTCAGAATGAAAACTGTCAACCATATAAACTCCTTCCTTTCTTTCTCTTAATAATTGTAATTTGCTGGAGATATCACAGCAGCATTTAAATTCTTTAAATGTTTTTACTGCTTTGCATTCGCCGCAGTTTCATTATAAATGTATAGTGATCATAGTGAACGGTGGAATAGAGCGTACGATAGCGGAACAAAGGTGTAAAATGAAGGGCTAACGAAGGGGTCCTATCGCAATTTCGAGCTCGCGCCTCTGATCGATTAGCGAGTTTCGTAGGCACCGTAAGAGCGATTGCTGCGGTGCGACGGAGACGACGTCGAAGTCGACCCCGACGCGGAGGATCCTGAGACAATGGGCGGCCGATTGCGCAAGATCTCCTTCCGCTGCCGGGGCACCGTGTGTTCTCCTCGTGCACGAGCCACGAAGAGTGTCGCAATCCTGGCAAAGGCAGGATGTCGACGAGGCTGCCTGGGGCACGGTTCTATGCCCATGCCGATCCTGATTCCGTTTGGACATCCTTTTGGTCGCCCCGGCCTCCTTCCACTTTCAATTGCGTCGTTCCACGTAAACCTCTACCTCCCCGGCCGCCGCTGTCCCGGTGACACCGTCGCTGAGACCTTCTTCGCATTAATTGATCGAGAACACTAGTTGCAGAACAGGAACTGATGAACGGGAGATTAGATTGTCTTCGAGGATTACTCATAGAGGCTCATTCACTTTCTTTCTTGGAACGGTGGATGTTCTCAGGTTTCAATGCTGCGTGCAGCAAGATTTTTCTTATCATGCGATAGATCGCAAGAGAGTAGATAATGGTCCTGTGGCTTTAATGAATTTCTAGTTGCCTGTGGCGAAACCATCAGCTGAACGGCGCCCTTTCAACAATTGATACTGGGAATTGATAATGCGAATAATTATTTTATACGAATAATTTCAGTCTTGTCGTCTTTTTAAAGAAATACATTATTAACACTAAACCTACCGACACTTCTTGTTCCTACCGGTCAGAATGATCGGTCCTTTCAAAAAGTTATTGTTAATACATTAAACGTAGATAATAGTCAATTTGCTGTTGAATGGATTAGCAGATGAGCAACTTCCATAAAATGAAGATACAAATTTATTTTCATATAATTTCAATTAGACCGGCCGCGATAGGTAGGACAAGATACATACATTTCTTGGAAAAAAGAAAAACGAGAAATAGATACTGACAAATACATTGTATACATACTTTAAGAAAAGTCTGTATGAACTGAAAATGTTGTATGAACGAAATTGCACGCAGAAGTTTGAAAAGATCAATTTGCCCGGCCGTGGTAGGTTTACAGTGAATTCTCGTTACGAGTCAGTGCCAACGTTTCGATTTGGAGTCAGTGGAGCTACCCACACCATGAGAGGCCGAAACTCGAGAACCGTCTCTCGAGCTACGTGCAACATTGTATCGGAGAGAGATATTTTCTCAGTCTTCTTGTCACTACCAGTTAGTAGTCATAGGCTTATGACTTATAGACGGATATGACTCTTAGGTTTCCAGCGTGCTCTGTGTATTTCAAATGCGACGCTCGGCGAGAACCTCAGACTTCGTTTAAAAGTCAGTCGTCACAGTAGTGTTAACTTACCTTTGGGGCATACAAAACTAAATGTTGAGACTGTAGAGTGCTACATCATTGAACATCGTAGAAAACTTTGATTTCAATATCTTGCCGCAGGTTCAATATAAAAATGCGTTTGATTGCTATATAATTTCCATGCTCACCGATTTTTTCTGCTTTGCGATTGGTTTCGTTTTCGTCGCTTATGAGAAATATCAAAGAGTCCTCGGTGAAACACCTGCTTCGCGAATAGAGTGTCAGAATAGTGGAACCGTTCTGGCGAAAGCCGCATCGAAGGGTTAAATGGGGGGCGTAGGTGAAGGAAGCGATTCGGGGGACATCGGTTGGTTGCGTCAACGATCGCAACGGCAGCGACATTGGCACGTGAACACGGTATTTCGTGTCGAGGTGCAGGGTAGCCAGTCGCGCGAGGTAATCCCGGCGAAGGCGCCCGCGAAACGATTGCCACACAGTTTCCTCCGCGCGCAATTTTACATCCGCGCGCGCGGTGGATACGGATGTGGGACGGCCAGCAGGAAAGCAAGCGAGCAAGCGGGCAACCAAGCCGGCAAGTGAGCCAGCCGCGCCGCATGAAATCTATGAATCATCCGCAACAGTGATACACATGAGGCGAACAATCCTCGGACACATCTGCCTGTCGAGCGATCCCCGCCGAGTCCAGTCCAAAACTCGTTTGCGCCGATTCGCGCCAGTTCCCCCGGCGTGGGAGGATTACGTAAAAGGCCGATCTCAAGGAAACACGCGGCGCGGGTAAATAGGTGCAAACGTCGCGTAGCATCGCGTCAGCTACGTGCCTAAAATCGTCAAATTCCGCTAACGAACTTTCCGACGAAAGCGATCAAGTTGCCATTTAGCTCACGGACCTCCTCGCCTTTCTAACGGGTTAATTCGTCGACGTTTTTCCGCCGATCGACGTGTCCAGCGTTGACCAGCGATTCCCTTTACGTCACTAATTGCCGTTCGGTTCTCTCTTCTTTCCTTTTCATCTTCTCCCGTCCCGCGTACTCTTACTTTCACTAAAAAGCTAATTGCCCGCGACCCGGCCTCGTTACCGGACAAATGGCACCGCTAATTAGACCAATTTGTGACATTTCCTAATGATGTCTTCGAGGTGGTCCCTGCCCCGCTGGAAGCCCGACGGGGCCCGCGGTACCTGTAATTGAGACGTGCCCCATGCGGCGGCGAATTATTTGAATGCGTCCGAACGAATGCGCCGCTCCGGGACGTTCTGGACTTTCTAATGGTATGCTTAAATAATAATGATGCTCGTCTCGAGCCGAGCCACAGGCCAGTCCGCTCGATCCTTCTGAAAATTGTCTTCGTAAAATCCTTGCTCTTCCACCTGCCTTTTGAAACCCTTCTACGCTGTTCGACAGGAAACTGGACATTCCGTCGATTCTGAAAAATATCCCACGGACGTTCACACTATGTGTGTATTTTAGCAAGAATGAATTATGGTTGAGAGGTCTAGTTTTGGGTTAAAAGAATACATTCCCTTCTCTCGAAAAGAATCACAGGGTGCTAGAGACACTTCATGCTACTAGTTCAGTACCAAAATAATAGAAATGCTGCAAATGCATAAAATCCATTTCTCCGTAACACTCCTTAATTAATATCAAGGAGTTGTATATCTTTAGAGACTAGACTAGCGCAAAGAGTCAACGTTGACCTCGCCTCAACGCAGTTCAAAAGAATCACAGGGTGCTAGAGACACTGCATGCTACTAGTTCAGTACCAAAATACTAGAAATGCTACAAATGCAAAAAACCATTTCTCCTTAACAGTCCTTAATTAATATCAAGGAGTTTTATATCTTTAGAGACTAGACTGGCGCAAAAGTCAATGTTGACCTCACCTGAACGCAGCACCGGGGAGGGTTAGGCTTAGTTGTTCGCTGCGGATATTTTCCACCGGGAATCTACAAGGAAACGTATTGAAAAAGAAATTCCGGGCTCCCCGTGTTTCGAGGGGGTTGAACACCGAGCGCAGCTCCTCCCCCGACGTTCCCCGATAAATCTCGGGGCTCGCGTGCGCGCGTCGGCCGGTCCGCGTGAATAGCGTGTAATTCGCGAATCAAGCATAAAGTGTCGCGCGGTTTAAAATCAATTATTCATCAGCGACGGCGTACGGGTAACGCCGTTCCCCGCCGCGGACGGGCCCCTAACGATCCCCCCGGCGTGTTTCCTTGGACCACACGCGCCGGCCGTGGGGCCCCGTTGTCCGTGTTCACGGTGCCTAGGCAGGATCGCGTAAAGTATCAATCTAGCGTTAGGGACTTGACCCTTCTCGCGCACACGCATTTATATGGGGCCCGTTTTGCGAGCGCCGCGATCCCCGCTCGCCGGCCAAAGACGATTCTATTTATGCGTGCAACCGACGAGCCCAGGGGTTAATGTGGTGATATTACTCACGGGATATACTTACCGAGCTAAGTCGATTAGCGGCGGCAAAGTCCGGGACGAGTTTTGCGGTCGAACGGGGCTCCGCTGCCTAACGCCTGTGAGAGACCCGGTGAGTCGAGCCGAGCCGAGCCGAGCAGAGCAGAGCCAAGCAGAAGGCAAGCAGAGCCGCGCCGGTATCTTCTCGCGGAGGGTGGCCGTGAAACGAAAGGGACAAAGCGGACGGAAACTAGTTTCTCCGGTCTCCTTCTCCGACCATCTTTCTCTGCCGCGGCGGATATCTGGACCTTTAACCGATCATCTAGCAGTGCCAGGATTCCGTCGCACTTGTCTGCGGATCCTCCTTCGTCGGGTGACCGACGCTGCGATCCGCCTGTCGCGGATTTACCGGATCTCCGTTTTTCGACTTTCTCGTTCCGCTTCCATGGACGAGACGCGACCACGCGCGACCCCTGCTTATTCCCCATGCAAATACGACGTCCGCGAGTTAATAGATTCTCACCCATAGATTGATGAACAACCGATTCCCCACGCCACGCCACGTACACCGCCACGCAGTAATTACAACGTTTCGCGATGTGTAATCGAATAGCGCCATTAATCCGTGTCCGGTGGCCATTCAATCGGAGGTAATACTGTTATTATAATATTATTGGAAAAAGCACGACATTAATCATCTCGCTCTTTAGCACCACCGAGCGACAGTGGCTGTCCGGGGCTATTCACCGATGCGCGAAAAAACGCCGTGATTGCATGTCATTTAGCCACTTGCGGACAAAACACTTTTACCATTCTTGATTTCGTCAGTTCTAGGTGGATTTTAATATCATCGTTTCAAGCATTAGAGAAAGAAAATTACTAGAATATTTATACATGCTGGATAGGGCAACTGAAGGTGTTGAACTGGTCCTACTTTAAATCAAACCCGAATGAACCCATTTGCATCATTAGCGTATATATACGCCCAAATTTCGTGGTCACTATCACCGGAGCGTATACATACGCTCAAGTAATTTTTTCTTATAATGCTGAAATATGAAGTTCTTTTACTTGTAGTCATTTTTGTACTTAAATATAATAAAAAAAAAGCTTGATAATAAAGACCCCCTTTTCATATTTCCTTATGATGCAAATGGGTTAAGATCGATTAAATATTAATATTCGGTCGGAGGATCTTTATACAAATTCTTACTTTTTCTGATGATTTTATAAAAATCTAAAACTTGGAAAAATGTCTGACATCGACTAAAAAATTCTTTGCAACGACCATGGAACAATAATAATTACACTGCGGATGTTTATGCAAAATATTCTATTTCAATTGCAACAAACTGGATCGAAATAGAAATTGGTTTTCTTTCTTAATATATTTAATAGGTTGAAGATAATGTAATAGTACTATTAAATTCACCTGTCCATTTGGGTCATAAGTGAATAAAATCCAGAGTCTAATAATCATTTTCGTTATCTTGCACCTGCTGCCTGTTTTCCTACACTTCGTTTCAGTCTTTGGAAAAGTACGAAATGTTCCATAAAAATCTATAAACAGTCTTTTTGATTTTTGTCCAATGTGTCTCCAGGATAAACCAATTCGAAATTAACACTAAACCCACCGAGCACAAAAAGTATAAAAGTGAAACTCCTTCTAGAAGGGACAAGATTGAATTAATCTAAACTTTGATCGATTTTCATTCTAACATGTGCTTGAATGAAGAAGTCAATTCAGTAATTTCCTGGAAAACGTTTTCCCAATTTCAATCATTTTGACCGCGGTAGGTTTAGTGTTCATTACTGCAGATATTAATATAAAACATACTGTAGACATGATAAAAATGTGAATAAGATCAATTAAATGCTTATTAAATGAAGTGTGCTCGGCCTGTTCGCATGGGTCCAAGGTGACACAGCATCAGTATGCGTGAAAGAATAATGCGTAACTGCTGGTTGACGATAAAAATCGGTATTCGAGCGATTCGTCACGTACGAATTACCGTCTCATGTCCCATCGTCCTCGTGCATGTCGTCGCGTCAAATGCTATGCAAAACCTGCTTTGCATAAAGTGACCTGAATCGGATTTCGCGTGAGGGATTACGGCCAGACCCGGAGATATAGTTATAAATATTTCTCTGTCAAAATAAAGAACACACGGCGCGCCGCAAATCCTTCGGAGGACATTAATTCTGCGCCGAGGGACGCAAAGATGAGTTTCGCGCCTTGCAAGAACTCGGAGCATCTTCTCGCGACGGAAATAAAATTCGGATAATTTCCAGCTTTACTCGACATCGAAGAAATTATTTCTTCGTCTGGATGACACAACAGCGAACGACTCGAAAAAGAAACAGCTCGAAGAGACGATTCCCTGCCCGTTAATCTTGCCCGGACCGGTCGTCTTAATTACATTACCGATTCTGTCAGCCGCGATATTCGTTTGACCCACCGACAACTCGGACGACGACATGTCAATATTCCACTCTCTCTCTCTCTCTCTCTCTCTCTCTCTCTCTCTCTCTCTCTCTCTCACTCTCTCGCTCTGCGCGTGTAAAAGCTGCCGGTTCGGGTGTTTTCCATGGCGGACGATCGAGGAACCGAGAGAATCACACGTTTTTATCCCGGCGAATGGTTGCAGGTTCAGAGAGCACTGGTCGCACCTGCCGGCAGCTAATTCTCGGCGGCCGTACGGTACTCCGGGAGTAGGCAATAAAATATATCTTCCAACGGCGTGATTATACTGACGAGCCCTAAATATTTCTCCTCGTGGCTTCCTTTCGATCTCTCGGAATGCGCCGCGTCCTTTCGTTGGTCTTTTCACGAGAGGAGACGAGAGAGAGAGAGAGAGAGAGAGCCGGCCTCGGGTCTCTCGCTCCCGCCATTCTATTCCCCGCCGTTCCCTTTCCTTTTCTCCCCCCGGGTGATGAATACATCCTCGCGCTAACGAATTTCGTGTCGGAGGCCCCCGAAGCCCTTCTAATCCTGACTAACGTGCGCGATGCGCTCTCTCTTTCTCCCTCCGTCTTCTCGGAGGCCGAGGCGCTAGGACGCGGATGGTCCAGGGCTTAAGTCCTCGAGGTCGACCCTCGAAAACCGATCCAAATGGAGGAGAGGGTAGCCCGCTGGCTGGCTGCCTCCTGACAACGTCTTTATCGGCCTCGATCTCTCTGCCTCTTCCCTCTGGCCTCTACCCGCCGCTTAATAGCGTCCATAAAGTTTCATCGTGCGACTACTATGTCGTTTAAATGTATATCGAACGCCGCGGCTACGCTCCGCTCCAATCCGCTCGTCCACGGCTTGCTGCACCACCGCTCTGCACCGCTCTGCATCGCTCTGCAACGCGCTGCAACACGCTGCACCGAATCGCGTGCGCCCCAAACGATTTATTTTATCGTTCGCCGGCTTTATACCTCCCATCCGGCATTTGCATACCGCCGGCTGACTCTGACGTACATACGTGTGTACGAAATTCGTTTTATTACAAGCCCCGTGTACTGATGTTAATAACGCGGACAGCCCTCCCTGCACTTTCGCGTTTCCTCGGCGAAACAGACTCTGCAACATTGATGCACCCACGAGGCGCACTCTGAGCGAGCACAACCCGAGCGACCTCTCGTAAAATCCCGATTTTTACTGGATCTTTGTTGCCGCGAGCTTATTAATCGTGCTCGGACACGTCATGCTGGATTTTTATTGGCGGCGAGGCGTCGTTCTTCGTTGACACGTTCACTGCCATGTCACACATATGTGGGTGACGCGTTAATATATTCGTTGTACCAAATTTCATTAGGACCTGTAAAATACGAGATAGTTGGGGGATAACTCAATGTCATAGATTTGATTATTTTCAATTTTTATGTCATTAAATAACTTACATTGATTTTATGGAACTTTTTAGGTTTCTAGTTTGACGATCAAAGTGTTAAGACAGCTGCAGTCGCTCTCTGTTAACGCGTTTGCAATTTTTGGTGGAGCTGTTGCACGCTTCTGCAAGATGCAGTACAGTTTTTTGAAGTGAAGTACATCTAAAGAAACATTCTTTACGTCACTTTACTCTTGCGAACTAGAATAATCCTATTACACATTTCTTTCACTTTATGGTCTTGAAATAACACCTCATACAATAACTAACTAGCAGTGTGCTTACTGGGTCGTTCACGTTCACCACCAATTTTTTCACTGTTCCAGGTTTCCAAAAATCTGAAGAAATTCTGAAACACTATTTTAATCGTTGGGACGACAAATATTTAAAGAAAGAACTTCGAAAGCGCTATCTACTAATTTATTAAATACAGACAAATTGAATACTGCAAACAGTACCTTGAATAATGGTACAATTATCTGAAGAAATTCTGGAGCACTATTTTAATATCTACTAATTTATTAAATACGAACAAATCTGATACTGCATATCTTGAATAACGGTACAACAATTTTTAGTGGCGCCTCAGAGTCGTATCTCGAATGCAAAGGGTTTAAATTCGATCAAAGCGATATAGTGACTGTGCAACAGGGAAACTCAGCGAACCCCAATCTGCAAGACGAAATGCAGCCGAGCTACTTTGCAACCCGTCAAGTCGATGGGTCGCCCTTCCGAAGTCGTTCCGCCTGTTCAACTTTGTGGCGCGACAATACGCGCAAATCGTTCGATTGTTTCTACTCGGACCCGTCCAAACAATCTCGGGCTAAACAGGTACCCTTGCCGAAGGGGCGAAGTTTCGGCTCGGCCGCTTTGCATACCGGTCGACGTCCGAAACAAGGGTTGTTTCCTTCGCGGACCATTTTTCGACTCTACTTGTTTTCGTCACGGTGCGTCCGCTGCATCGTTGCAACGACTGTCGTGTTGCAACATTCGCACGGTAGCAGCGGAGCGACTCTTTTGTGAGCAGACGCGAGCGTTTCGAGGCGACACAATGGCTCATTCCGGCGACCGGATTTCGGACTTCTCCTTCGGGGCCATGAATGGCCCATTGGAACAGAGAAACGGACCCTCGCCAGGGCCAACGAGGAACATTACGGTAATAACGTGCATGGGTGTCAACGTATTAGGAGCGATTTCCGTTGCATTGTTGCCCGTCTCTCTTCGGCGCGCGGATCTGGCGCGCGAGCGAGCGGGGCGATTGGCGGATTAAGCGGCCGGCGCAAAAGTTTCGGTCTGCGATGACGCTCGTGGAAAAATCGAGAATCATTTCCGGCACGATTGTCGTGCCCACGCGTGAAGCGCGACCGCGAATATGGGATAGATCGCGTGCCGATAAAGAGCACCGAGGTACCATTTTCCCGAGAAGCTGCCCGACAGCCTTTCCATACGACGGAAATTGATTTAAACATGTCGCAATCTTATTTATCACGCGGCGAAGATGTATGTCGATCCGGGGAGCCTCTTTTGGTTATCTGCAACGCGTTACGTGCGACGTGGCCATTTTTGGCGGACAATTCTTAGGCCGTGTTTAAAGCCACGGACATTTATGACGGCGTCCTGGTTAGGTAAAGAGACGGCTGCGTTGCGATACTAAATTACACGCCCGTTGTGCTTTCTTCTTTTCGTCCTGATCGAATTTTGTAATTTCTCCTCGAACAGAAGGCTTTCCAGCTTTCTGGAAAGGTAATCATCGCGGACCTTGAATTTCGATGCGGAGGCTCGGGAAGATTAAATTCTCGTCACGAGCCGGGATCTTTATTGCAACGCGGGGGAATGAGTATCAAACGATTTTGGACCACGGCGATCGGCGCGATCGTCATTCGTTTTACTCTGGTCTTGTGAAACAGAACCGATTATATAATTTCGCCGTGCCTTTTATAGAAAAAAGGATTACCATAAAACGGCAATAAAAGTGTACAAAATCGATTGCTCCGGCCGCTATTAGTTTCCATTCCCATCTTTTAGCTCCATAAACGCGCCCGGCGCGTTACCGCGGCGATACGCGTCTCCGCGGCCGCCGCGTCGCCGAAGTTCACTGCTTCCCATTCAAGACGCGGTATCGCACATATTTCTTCGGTGTCCTTTTCCCTAAAGAATCCGTAGCATCGTCCCCATTATTCCCGTTCGCCTCGCCGCGAAACAAAGCGCTCCTTTCCCCCTTAATAGTCGCAGATCTGATTGCGAGTCCTACGAGCTCTTTTCACCGAGCGCGTTCCCCTCTCTTTCGCTCGCTCGCTCGCTCGCTGCTAACGATTATTCCAAAAAAGTCTCTTCCGATTACGCGCACTTAATAGGCTCAGACTCGCACGGTAATTACGAGGTTAACTGATTTTTAATGACGGGTCTGTCGATTGCTACTGCGACCGCGCGCTTCTTCCTCCCTCTTCTGCTTCTTTTTCTTCCTCCACCCCGTTTCCCTTATGCTCCACCTTCTTCGTCCTCTCTGTCCGCCACGCTAGAACAGATCCTCTCTCACAGGATGCCCGACTTCTTTTCCCCGTTCGGGGCCCCGTGCTATAGTCTATATTCCCCCGGGACGTTTCGCTTTTTTCCGCTTCGGAAGAATCTGTACCACGCCGTTGTTATTGTTCGAGTTATGGCCGCCCATTACCGATGGTAATGGATCCGCGTTCGGTAAAAACTTCGGCCGACTTGCGCTCTTTCACCCATTCGCGCACGCATTTTTCGTACATCGGTTTCGATCCCGGACCCTCTCAGGATACGATAATTAGCTCGACCGTGTCCGTCTCAAACAAACTTTAACTCGTTCCTGAACTAATATTCACCCGGTGATCGCACCTATTTTTTAACCCTGTGATGGATAATTTTATCTACAGCGACACTAAATGTGCATTTGTTAATGATCGTGCTCTATTTTAAACATTCTCCGTCATCTACGATCGGGGAAATAAATTATCTAAAATCGGTTGTATTTGTTATCGCCGATTAAAATATATTATACTAGCTTCCAGCTATTTTCACTTTACGTTAAATAAATAATATTAATGGTACATTTTACGTTTTGGAAATGGTCTTCAACAATGTTGATCATTTTCTTAATACTTTTCTTAATACTTAATACTTTTACAGCGGTAAAATGTTGGAGAAAATATTTGAAAATTTGAGGCTGATCCTTATTAGCAACTTTGGGTTCTAAAAACATGAAATCGTCAGGGGAACTGTAATTGATAACATGACACATTTCCTGGTACGTAACGCGCCCGAGCAGAATTCCAGGGAATCGTTCCTACAAACTAATTCAAAATAGTAGTTTATTACGCGAGCAATAAACATCCCTGAACGAGCAGGTTCACTAGTTACCTCCATGAACCTGATTCCTCCTCGTAATGACACTCCTGCCACGGCTCCGTCAATAAATACAGAGAGTCGAACGACGACGCGACGGTCGCTTACGCAATCGTTATTGCGACGCCGATGTCCGTGACTAGTCTTTAAATTATTAAACCATCCTCCGTCGCGATGAAGACGACATACAGTAACATTTATCACCGTGGCTGTTATCCGAGCTAATATATTACGTTTAACTCGAAGCCCAAGGATTCGGTATCGGACGAAATCGCCGGTGAAAAATACTCATTTTGTATTCCCGGAATGAACCGCCTCGTGGGTTAGGTTGAAATTAATTTCGTGGATTTAGTTATCGATGTTGCTTTACATTAATTACCATAATTACCATTCCACGAAATAATTATTACTTGGTAAGATCGAAGTTTATTATTAGAAGAATATTCTTACTACTCTGTCCAACCATTTTGATGCGTCCAGTAACTCTAGTTGCAAATCTGAAACTAAAGCTACAGAGTCGAAGTTTATTCCCAGAATTTTAGATATTTATGACAAAAATGGGTAGGCACAACGTAATATAGTGAGAAGATTAAGAAAAAATTTTTTATCGGTGTGTTATTTTCATCTTAATAAAATTGCTAAAGGACGACATAACTTTTTACTTGGCTTCTGTTTCTTACAATTGATGTATAATTTTTTTTATTTTGCATGAAGATCCACAGTCCACATTTTTTTCCTATAATGATTGCTTCTTGAACCCTTGTGGATACTACCGAATTAACGTGAATGGATTACGTAAGAAATAAGACGTGTATACGAGTATGATATTTACATTAAAAATATTGTAAAAAGTCGTAAGTCAAGGACCTTAGAAAGAAAACAAACAAAGAATATATGTAAAAATTTTTGCTGCTTCGAAAACGGAGCTACAAGGCCAAGAGATTAAAGATGGTCGTCGAATCGTATCACTCACACCTAACAGATGGTAATGAACGTGTTGTGGTGAACGTGGTATGTTTTTTATGAAAACAGGTGTCGGGATAGTCGAGGAATTTTGATTTACTCGGATCTCGAGTGTTTTCAAGGAGAAGCGGTTCGGAGAGCAGCAGATTCTTTTCCAGGGCGAAAGAGTCAAGGTTGCGTAATGCAATTAGCATTACGTGGCATCCGGGTGTTAGATATGCGCGCGCAGTCTGGTTTAATCGTCGTGGGCGTTCTGTATAGGAAGCGACTGAAGAACGCCTGACTTTTTTATCCGTGCTGAAATACTTTCGGCCGTGACGGTCACCTGTTTCGTCCGTTTTCGCGGTGAATCGTACGCCCGGCGGATTATGGTCGTTCCTTCAAGGACTCGTCTCGCAAAATTAAGCCTTTCTAGCTCTCCTCGTTGGTGTGCATCAACGTTACCGACGGACAAATTCAATCACGCGCGCTGCCTTCTTCCTCTCCCGTAATCATCCTCTTGGGAAACTCCGTGTCGCGCGTAATCGTAACTCAACGTACAGAAGCATTACGTCTGTTTACTTTATTCTATTAGGGGAGGGGGAAGGGAAATCTAATAAACGTGAGCCGCGCCGACGAATGTTATCTTAATCATATTTGTTCATCCGTTTTGTGCGCCGGCATCGTTTCAATCACGGTTTCACAATATCCTATTCGACTAATGAAAGATGGGATGTTGTAATCGACAGCCACGACCGCGGACAATGTGCACCGCACGGGTTCAAACGCCGCGTGCAGGATGATCGCCAGGCACCCCACTGATCGGACCATCATCAACGTCGCCTCTACCTTCGTAGCTCCCACGGAAAAATCCGTGTCTACTATAATCTCTTCGGATCCCCGGTAAGTGGGAACATTAGCGGGATTTTTCAAGACCTTAATTCCTCCGCGCGCAATCTCCCGTGACCTTGGGTGACCTTGACTTCGATATTGTTACGAGACCCGCGAAAAATTCTAGTCAGTCTTTCACGTGCCTCAAACATGATGGTAACACCGCTAGTAAGTCGTACACTCTGTTTACAAGATTGGCAGCCGTGACATCGTGTATACCACTGACCATATGTAGGAAGCCATTTTGAAAGTAATAGAGTGACAGTGTAATCGGCCTTCCAAGACGGTACTTTTCCAAAAATGTTAATCCTGTAACATATATTCTGGTGTTTTGAAAATACCTGTTCAAATTAAATATGTGGAAGAAACGTTTGACTCATGCAAGCAGCAATAGTGTAAAAGGAAATTACCAGCTTCAAAAAGTTAACTATTTCCTATACAGATAGAGAATTCCTCATTGATGAAGAAATTTCTTATTATGTATCTATCATTTTGCCCAACATTAATACCTAACTATGTTCTATTTATAGGAGGACCCATAAGTAATCAATTTTTTGACCCATAAGTAAACAAGTTTTTATTTCTTAATTTATTATATAATCTCCATCATTATCAAGGACAGTTTGCCTTCTTTCCTGCGAATTTTCAATCCTCCTCTTATAGAAATCCATTTCGTGTAGCGAAATATGACTCAAAGTGCCTCCTTACGTCTTCTATAGAAGTGAATCTTTTATTTCTTCTTCCTCTTTTATTTCTTTTATTTCTGAAAAGATGATAGTCAGAGGGAGCAATATCCGGTGAGTACGGGGGTGCGGTAAAGCTTCCCATTGCAAATCTTTGACTTTTTCCTGAGTGAGTTTCGCTGTACGGGGCCGGGCATTGTCAATTTGCAGTATCACACCTTTTCTGTGGACTAAAGATGCCCCTTTTTCAATAGTTCTGAATACAGCCGTTGTAATGGCTGACAATACAACTCAGCAGTAACTGTTTCTCCAGGTTTCAACACCTCCGAGTGAATTATGCCACGACAATCCCACCAAATGCACAGTAACCAAATCACCAGCAACATACCTTCTGAACCAACGTTGACACTCGTTGACCTTCAATACATCTCCATAAACATCGCAAATTTTCTTTGTTGTTACCGCTGCATTAAGTCCCGCATGAAAATGAAAAAGTATGCAATGACGAATATGATCCTCGGAAGCTACGGACGCCACTAATTCATTACAGGGGTGTAAAGAAAATTATACTTTTTAGAATATTTTGGACACAGGCTGCTTTACCGAAAACTGTAAAAGAATACGTGTTATCTCTGCAACGATCGGTACAGAACTAAAGGCAAAGCAAATTTTTTGCAAATAATTGATTACTTATGGGTACCCATAATATGTTCTATTAGTTCTTCGAGGAGGATTCACTGAACATTTCCGATAAGCGGGTTCGTAAATCTAAACAGAACTGTCCAAGGAGCTATTCAGACGGCAAGGTTGGAGATGCTCGACGTGATCGGCGCAGAATGATTTTCCGATTCAGCAATTGTGAACTTGAAACGGACCGTTATCCGGAGAAGCTCTCATTTGCCGTCTTAAGTGGCCACTTACGAGTCTATAACCCTTTCTTTACTTACGTTATTGCTTCGTTAAAGCGTCATTTTCCTCTCTCCTGGTTTCTACTGGGCAGAGTCGCGTCGACGATACGCGGCCGACCGGAGGGCCCATTCCCGAGAGTTATTCCCGACTGTTCGAGTCCGTACTTAACTCTCCGCCATATAAGCGTTGCGGAAGAACCGTTTGCTCTCGATACGTTGCTCTCCCCGTTCGGCCGGTGTACCCCGGCGAAGTTAAAGAGAGAGCCGATCGCCGGTGCTTGCCGCGGTTGTAGCTACGGATAAGTTTGTCGGCTCTCAAGAGGCAGATTCAGTGTCAAATCTCGGTTTTCAATTTTTTATTGGTTTGTACTTTCGGTTGATTTCCTCAATTTCTCACGTGAAAATAAGGGACTTGCGAATGGAGTCCACAACAGGCTTGATGCTACCGTGTTCATTCACGACAAACTGATTGTATCTTCCCTTACTTTCTGGCACAGTTAGTTTTGACATCTGTTATGGGGGAATATACAAAAAGGCAGGAAGGTGAATCCGAAAGAATGAGGAGACGGTCGTAGCGGTAGCGAGCAGACGAGTAGCGGATTTCGATTCGTCGGTGTCATTTGTTACAGGGGATCCCTTTTTTCCAGGAGGTTAATCGTCCTCTCGAAGAGATACCGGGCCAGGCCCGACTCGAGGCTCGAAAAGGCGCAGCTTGGAAATGGTAGCAGCTGAATGGAGGCGCTCTCCGGACATGAGCTTGTTCGTTCCCGAAAGAAGTCCGCGGCCGCAGAACACGGTGGTCCGTGCCGATGCAAATGCAAATGAGCCACGTCGGCCCATATAGCGGGCGTGCATAGTGGGTCACATTAATCACCCTGGGGCCCGCCGGCCAAATCACTCGCTTTTTAGGCCCCCTCTCCCTCCTCTTTCCCGGCGCTCCTCTTTAACCTATCCGCTTTTGCGAGAGAGCCGGCCTCCACCGGAGTGTCGCAAATATTATCGCGAACCCGGGATTCTGCACGACCGGTTCTCCTGCCATCCCTTTTTCGAGATAATGGCAACGAGCTTAAAACGACGGGCCCCGGGGACGAACAGGGCCCGCAGTGGGTTTCGTCTCCGAGAAAATACTTTGTCTTCCGTCCCCCCCGGGCTGTTTTGTAACTATTTGTTTCGGCCCCGTTCCCGAATTCCTGTTACCTCCCCGCCGGGATTCCGCTGGAAATACTTCACCAGCGATCTGCTTGGTTCTTGTCAACCCCAGAACGACCCGATCTTTATGCCTCTACGGTGGACCCCAACCTGCGGGACTCTTGCCTTTAATTATTCGCAGGAACGAGATTTCAAACCTCTTGGAAGAAACAATTACTTTGGATTAAAATGGTTCAACCTTTTCCTTCACTGAATACCGATTATTTCTTCTTCTCAGATGATGTTAATTTTCTCTTGTTATACCAAATTTTATATATTCATTTGAAATATGCAATTGAGTTTTACCCCGAAATAAAAATCGGTAAAATATCATTCACGCTTAGCATTCATTGCAAGTTTATCTTTTAAGGTTATGTGTGACCCCATCTGCGCAATTTAGCAACAAATGAAGTGTGAGCAACGATAGGAGCATTATATTTCCATAATTATATAGAAATTGATATTTGAATCCAGATAATTGTGCTGCACTATCTGAACAGTTTGTAAATATGGATTCTCTTTTACGAATAGAAATAGATATTGTAATTCTAATTATATGCTTCACATATTATTCGCATTATTCTTTCTGCTTTGCAACTCCTCCACAAATTCGCCCGACGATTTTACGTTTCCGGAAGTTTACGGCATAGCATCGCGCATCAGCGATTCGATCTAGCGATATTTCAGCTGTGCGATATCCAGCGAAGATAGAGCGGAAGATACGGACGAAACAGCCGTTGCAGGCGTGCAACATCAATATCAGCGTGCTTTAGTTATCACGGGGGAATTCCCCGTAGATTTGCACGGGCAATTTGTATCGAACAAGTCAGCTGCTAATGTTCGCACAAATCTCCATTTTTATTGCTCATTAAAGAGAATAAAAATCCACGAGCCACCAATTAATAAGATTGTTCTTTTTTTCTCTCTTCTTTCGAAGACGGAGCATTGTCGAGAAGGATCACGTGTTCTATCCACTTCACTAACTAGAGTAAAAGATTTAAAGTTCGCTGCCATTAGCTCGACATTGTCTCGGGCCGTTCTACAATGGTTCATGAGCTGATTGTCATCGCGTGAGAAGAGAACGCTGTAATCAGTCTTGAGTTTCTAGGTCGGTGAGTCGACTCGGACTACGAAAGGTGTTCTATTCTTGAACCTCGTCCGCGGTTGCACCTACAAGACCGTATTCGGCGCCACTTAACTTGCCAATTTCTCTTAGGCTCGGCTCCTAGGCTCGTAACAGGAACGACGCGATTCGGAAGGTGTCGTCGATCGTATACGCAAGCTGCGATTCGCAACCGCGTGGGCGTTTATTCGAGACCTGTTTAACATAGTCGACGGTTAGTGGATTCAATGATCGTGTAATTGCCGGCAGGAAACCGGACGGTTGCCTCGTCACGTTACATGAAACTCGCCTTCCCCGGGCTCCGCCGCCGTTACGACGTAAGACGGGAGTTTGGAAACGCGCCTCGGAGATCTTTTATTCCCCCGGGGCGGATAAGAATCGTGCCGTAATTCGAGAACGGTTTAAATTGTAACTTTATTGCTGTTCCTCCGTCGGACGGCCGACGTTCCCTCGCGGAGATTCGTTTCCGGAAGACGGAGCGCGGCCCATGCAATCGACAATTATCCTCGTAATGAAGCATATATAAAACTGAAGTGGCTGCTTTTGTGATCCTCTCGTCGTCCGCATCGAGAGTTTATAGTTTATCTGCGAAATTATAACGCGTACCGAAGGACGCCAAGTTCTGCGATGGCCGTTAACCCCTTCTACCGAGACAACGATATTTTAGATCGTCAAGCACGAGCAATTGTTAAGAATTGCTTGTTTTGCGGTAACTGGACAATGGACATTTATACGAAACAATTTTCTGTATAAATCGCAAGATACGAATACCAGAAGGAAATCTCTTCGATTGCCCATTCAGCAATTATAAAAATTGTGTAATATCGGAGTAATTTATTTCATGAAACGGAAACGAAGTTAAGATTTATCAATAAATAAATTTGGTCCTATATCTCATACCAGCACAATCTGTCTATCACTTCAAAAATGAATTTTTTAATCTCAATAGATAATTCTGTCAGCCAAATATGGGTAATATGACAGCCATCGAATTATTCGTTTTAACAACTTTGACATGATACAGTGATTGTTCTATGATGTCGCCAAGGCCTGAATGATAAACGTTGTGAAATCACCCCCACTACATGACGCTGGCAAGAACCGTGTTGTTGACGTACATCGAGAAGATACTGTATCTGTTTTAGGAGAATACTTTTAAACGTCACCCACCTTGTTTCGGAGTTCAATAATATCTCTTGAGCGACAAACCTGTTTGAGCAAAGGTCTCGTCTCAGCCGCTGCTCTATAAAATCAAACAAAAATCATATTCCTAGGCATTACTGCCTGCAAAAAAATTGCAGTGGTATAGGTATAAATTACACGGAAACGGAACCAGTTGAAGCATTCATGCTTCGTCCATTTTTACCGATAAAGTCCCGTGATAGAAATTGTACCAGCACCAGGTGAAATCAAGTTTCTACAATTTATCATCGAGATTATAATGCGCCCCAACGGATAAACACTATTTTCTGCGACGGTAATTAAGAAGCTAGACGCAAGCAAACGTCCGGAACAGCTGAAGCATCGTCCACTTTTGCTGATAGCATGCGCGCGCCGATAAAATCTCGTTACGGAAATTGTGTCGAGTGAAATCTCCCGAGAACCATCTTCCCGGCGGAGATTCGCGCACGCCCACGCAAAGGGGGCACGCGCTTCGATGCAGGTGCGTGGCCACGGGTTCGCGAGGGTTAATGCGCCGGGTAATAATTAAAACGCCGTTTCGCAGAGGAGAAAGGCGAGACGAGTCGCGTTTATAAAGCCGCCGCCGCCGCGCCTATCTGCTAACGGTTCAGCAGACGAACCTTTTCGTGGACGACGATATTATATCATTGCGTACCTGTCCCGCGGGGTACCGCGTCAGCGACGATGATACAGATAATATATGCTCGCCGGGAATTTAATAAACGTTGGCTCGAGTAATTTATGAATTCTCGGGCCTGCCGAGCCTGCGAAAGCTGCATCTCGCGGTAACCGTGATGGACGTTGCGCTCGCAAGATCGTCGAAAGGTCCTTGAATAACTAGGTTTCCTTAAGGATCGAGACGTTGTTTATGTAGTCGAGGAACCGAATGATCGAAGGCTCAGGATTATTTTTTATGTGGGATGAAAAGGCCTGAGAATAAATCAAATCTTCTGAACACTTAATCAATTCAATCCTATAGGATTGAACCACTTGTAAAAATTTCTAGGGTCAGTCTAAAGCTAATAAGGCTGGAAAAATCGAATACTCTAATGATGCGTGCGTATTCCTGCGACTAGCAACGTTGGAGCGGACTAATAACAATATCCTTGTTAGTTTTGGAGCAAACTGACAGCCTTGGTGCTCCACAGAGCCTTCACCGACCCAGATTATCGGCAAAATTACGATAACAGTGAGTGAATGCTCCTGCCTAAAAGGCAATATGTCATACAGTGACTTCGTAGACTCTGAACCCAGTCCCGCCACCGTAGGAACATCTTGTCGTCGGTATTCAATTCTACGAATAAGTTGACCCGAATAAAAGCCGTCTAGACTCGTTCGTCCTTGTGACGTGCCAAGGATGGCGCATAAAGGTCCACGACGAAATTCGTCGGCCGGTTTACACGTGTCGGCGTGTACGTAAGTGGCAGTTGCATCAAGCAACGAGCACACATTGTAACGAATTATCGCGGGCCGAGCGGCATCGTAATTAAGAGTTGCGCAACCGGGTAATTGAGAAACCAGACGCCTTTACAAAGCGCTACCTCGTCGACACGGCGCGGCGCGGCGGCGGCAGCGTATCGTATCGAGGAGCTTAATAATAATAATATGGTTCCGGCGATGATCAAACGCGCGTACGCTCGACGACGACGTAATTCCCGACGCGCCGGGATCGATCGCGCATCCTCTCCCTTGTCCCTCTCCTCGCGATTCTCGATAACCCCCGAGGTCTGATGTAATCCCGCGAGGTGCACCGAGGTGTTTTTCGTCCGCGGTAAATTTATTAATTATCCCGGACGTAAGTCGTCGCGATGCGGCGCGGAGCGCGGCGTCATCGTCATCCGTCGATCGTCCGCTGTCGACGTTGTTTCTCGCCGACGCGATGATTCCCCTCCCATTGTACTGTACGTATCGGGCACGTCTAATAACACGGAACGGCTTTCCGAGAAACGCTCGGAACGCATCAATCACGTTACAAAAGCGTTTACAGGCTGCTAGCGCGGTCGATCCATCTCAATTGGTATTACGCGGCCGGTTCCCCGCGAGTGAAATATAATGTCAGCCGTAATGAAAATGTCGGCCGGAACAAAAAGACCGGCGGGACGCTAAACGACCGGGATATAATCTCGTCGTGGGTAATAAAGATGCCTGGATTCCACGGTCTAATTACCGGCGATTATTCGCGGGCCTAACTAACGCCGGGGCCTCCGCGGCCAACACAGACGTGTTTCGCGGCGGGAAACGGGGGAGGCGGCGCGTACACGCACGATGAAGAAGTAAGCATCGACTCTTAACCGTCCCGGGCAATTATTAATCGCGTCTCGGGCTAATGACGAGCATACGCACGTGAACGGGGGTCCGCGCCAACCGAGCGCATATGCTAATGAAGCTCCGGTGAGTAGCGAGCGCGCGAGCATAGGCTCCTTTTATTTTTCACGCGGATAATGTAACTTTGGCTGGCCGCCGCGCCGCGCGAGAGCACGCCGAGTGATTAGCATCGGCTCTGATTCGCTTTACGGCATGGTCATCCCTCAACTGGTCTACCGGATAGGTGCAGAGGCGAGTATTCCTCAATGTCGCGGTAGCCGATGAAGACCTCACGGGGGTAGCACGGGGAGCCTTGACCGCCAGCCCGGCGATTGATGTATATCTCCATCTTGGACGCTGCTGAAGGTACCCGCTCAGTGCGAAAACACAGCTAATATGGCCAAGGAGGTAGCCAGGATCATCTTATGCTGGACAAAAGATTTTTTCTTTTGAGAGCTCAACCTCAGCTCGGAATAACTTTAATTTATGAAACTATTAGGGGTACCCATAAGTACTCAATTATTTGCAAAGACACGTCTTCTTTTACAGTTTTCGGTAAAGCAGCCTGTGTTCGAAATAATCTAAAAAGTATAATTTTCTTTACACCCCTGTAATGAATTAGTGGCGTCCGTAGCTTCCGAGGATCATATTCGTCATTGCATACTTTTTCATTTTCATGCGGGACTTAATGCAGCGGTAACAACAAAGAAAATTTGCGATGTTTACCGAGATGTACTGAAGGTCAACTACTGGTGATTATGATCTCTCTGACTCTGATAATGACACCCTAAAATCTCTAGTGGAAGCTGATCCAAAATTAAGTATACAAGAATTATCGAGAAGCCTTGGGTCCACATACACGAAATGGGAAAGGCATATAGGCAAGGAATATGGGTACCACATCAATTGTCTGAGACCAACAAAAATATTCGTTGATCAATTTGCACTTCATTGCTATCCAGATTTCGTAGAGATCCATTTCTTCGCAGAATCGTTACCGGAGATGAAAAATGGATTCTTTATGATAATACAAAGCATTCCAAGCAATGGCTTTCTGCAAACCGCAATATCAACCCCTAAACCTAGCTTATCACTTAGAAAGGTGTTACTGTACGTTTGGTGAGACTGTCGTGGCATAATTTACTTTGAGTTGTTGAAACCTGGAGAAACAGTTACTGCTGGGTTGTATTGTCAGCAATTACAACGGCTGTATTCAGAACTATTGAATAAGAGGGCATCTTTAGTCCATAGAAAAGGTGTAATACTGTAAATTGACAATGCCCGTCCCCATACAGAGAACTGATACAGGAAAGAAATCAAAGAATTGCAATGAGAAGTTTTACCGGATATTGTTCCCTCTGATTGTCATCTTTTCAAATCTCTGGAGCATTATTTAAGAAATAAAACATTCACTTCTGTAGAAGATGCACGGAGGCCCCTTCAGTCATATTTTGCTTCACGAATCCTTTCTAGAAGAAGGGGATTGAAAATTGCAGGAAAGATGGTAAACTGTCCTTGATAATGATGGATATTATATAATAACTTAAGAAATAAAAACTTGAATTTAATACAAAGTTCGTTTTAGATTTCAAAGTAATTAATTTCTTATGTGTCCCCCTAATATGTCGCCAATACCGGGATGATAAATATCGCAGAATTATCCCCACTACCGCGGGGTATTCGAAAGGCCTCGGACGCCGAGGAGTGTAAACATAACACGGTCCGAATATGTCTCCTGGACGACCGGTGTTGTTGACATATATCTAGAATTCACTGTATTGTTTTCTCGGTGGTGCTATACTGGTACGAAAACACTGTTTACATCACTCCAGTTAGCTACTGGACCAATATAAACCTAGCTGTGTTCTCAATTTTTCTATAAACTTTTTAGTCGCATGCATGTCAATAGAACACATAGATTTTTTTTATGCGCAACTACCGTGCCGAAATGTACAGCGAGCACCACCGTTACCTCGCCCCGTTCCAATTTCTCCTTCCATTCTACTGACTCTCATTATTACACGGCTGCCCGGACGGAATCGATCGGCCAAGGATCTCACCGATCGGCGAGAAACCGAGATTGACATTCGACGCGTCGATTAAGCGGGTGACTCCGGCGCTCCACGGTGTGTTAATTAATCACTCGATTAATCGCGCGCGCCTCGCTTCTTATCAACGGTGGCCGGCGAAGACGCGCGTGAAATTGATTGAAAATCGAAGCGGTTGTAAACAGTTACTTTCAAACATCGGTGAATCGACTTGTAGGTGCGAACGAGGCTCGTTACAATCTTCGCCGATAGGAGCGGTGCGCGAGGTTATTATGGGACACGGTTGGGAAACTGTTGAAGGATCGCAACGCTAATCGCGTCCGATCTAATCGCAGCCAGCTTTCGGCGTTCGAAGCTGTAAAATCGGCTGTCGCGTCGAGGCGATGCGTGAGCGAATACTCATTATTCGCTGGCAGAAGTACCGGTGAAGTATGCGAAGTAATTCGAGAGTGTAGATACCGGCGGGACATGTCAGACGTTATTTTAAGGCGAACGATCTTGGGACGCGCACAGGCCGGTATTTTCCAAACCGATGAAATACACAGCGGCCGGGCGGGGATTGCCGCAAGGATAAGCCGTGGAGCGTGTTAAGAAAAAAACCGCCGGGAGAAGCGTAATTACGAATAAAAGTTTCAATTAGCTCTCACAGGCTGAACCGTGGGCACTCGCGCGGCTGCCGTGATTCATAGGCCATATAACTGTGTGCACAGGCTCCTAGCTTCGTCGTATAAGATCGCCGAAGGATGATGATGATGGTGCGTACTCCTTTCACTTTGTTTTCCCAGATGCCTGGCTAAATATTAACCTACGTGACAGAGACGCTTTTCCCGGCTGTCGCGCCTCGTGACCATTACCAAACGTTACGGTGCGCCGCCTGAATTTTCAGGCGGCGGCGACTGCTTTCCCATTCCACCTATAGGGTGCTCGCGATTTCATCATTCCATGCATCGGTTCGCCAGAATTCCTCGTTTCGATAATAAAACTTTCCGATAACATCGCATCACATAAAAATAAACAACACTTCGGAACTCAATAGCTCGGGATTTTATGAAAACCAGCTATTAAGACTTTTACCTTCATACCTCCCGAAAAATAGAAACTTAAAATATGATTTAAATGAAATAGTTAATGCACACAATCATAAAAATGACCACCTCAGCCTTTTATCTCGTCCACTCGGAAAAACAGCAACGTAGCTCACACATTTCTACACTTATTAATTTTAAATAGAAGGTCCAATGATCGTGCTCATAAACATGGATTATTCCCAAGTAAGAAATGATCGTGTCTTAAATGAACTCTACAAAAATCCTTTACATTACAACGAAGAATTCATTTCGTTTTTCCCATAAGATAGCCCTGGAATATGTTCGAACGAACTTTTTTAACCAACTCGCGTGTTGTACCTGCTTACACGAGTGCAGAAAAATAAACAAGAATGCAGAAAATGTCTTCATATGCTATGAAGCAAGAAGTTACAGTGAATTATCGATGTATGTATGTCGACAACGCGGGTCTCGCCAGCGTCATGTATCGTACAGGAGACATACCCGAGCCATGTTATGTTTACACTCCTCGGCATCCGAGGCCCCTCACGGGGTATACCCTGCGGTAGTGGGGTTAATTCCGCGACGTTCATCGTCCAGGCCTTGGCGACATATAGAGAGAAATCACTGTACCTTTACCAGAAGCGTATTAGAAGTGAAACTGTCCAATTTCTTAATATTCCGCGTCTGAGTAGTACCTGTGTTTTCACGGCCACCGTGTAGATGGTTCTCCCGTAAACCCCTGAACCCCGAGTGTAACATTGTAACGCGTATCCGCGCATACGGCAAATTAAATGGAGAGATACTGCTGTTAAACCTCGCAACGTTGACACGACGACTCTCCGCGGTATCTCCGCGGCGTTTTTCCCGTTTTAAATCGTTACGACGCGTATATTTTTATCGCTTTTAGAGGGAGTGCCACCTGTTCCCAGCGCTCTCGGTGCTCGAATGGATGCCACGTCGCGGCACGAAGGTGTAAAAACGGTCGTGCGCGTTGACTTCACGTCCGGTCGATTCTTTGCGTTCTAAGTAACGAGGTGTACATGGGCCAACCGGCGAAGTTACAGCTGCCGGAGCTGTTATTAACGTTATTCAATCATCGCTCGAATCATCGGGAAGAAATCTACGACCTCATTCATCCTACCCTGTTTTTTCGACCACCCGGGTTGAATGGTTCTGCATCATTTTTGCGAAAACGAAACGCTGACACCTGACGGTTCCAGGTAGAAAAATCGTCGTTTTCTTTAGAGCGACTAATTACGATTACTTGGGGCTGTTGAATTCCTTTGAATCGTCCGACAGTTATGGAAAAGAAAGCAAAAATAGGCTATTAACATTGCGCTGTCATTCCTCGACCACCTAGTTCGCACTTTTTCGAACGCTTTCGCCAGTATCAGCGGAGAGCGGTCTGTCAGGTGAGGATTGAGATTTATTGCTTCTTAAAGTGTGTACCATTTCTCCTTAATCCCTTGCTTTTTCTAACCACAGAATTGCCACAGTGCTGTTCTTCAACGTAGAAAAGTCAGTTAACCCATAATTCGTCGGACAGTTTCTGAGACACAGTGATTTCTCCATATATGTCGCCAAGGCGTGGACGATAAACGTCGCAGAATTATCCCCACTACCGCTGGGTGTTGTCGACATATACCGAGAATTCACTGTGGTTTGATATCTCTTTTTGGGTAGTACCATTTCGCGGTCTTCATATAAAATAAATAGAGATTTATGATTTATTGAAATTGCAGATTTCCCGATAAATGTAAAATAAAGAATAAACACCTACGGACCATCTAAGAAGTTAAAAAATATCTGAATAGTCCTAAAATTGATTGTAGCCTACAGCCCGCCCTCTCAAGCGTCCAAGCGTCACACACAGGCGCGTCTGCTCAATCATAAACGTCCGATTCGTTAAAACCTCGGCTTAGAATCAGATTGCAAAGCGATTCGCGTCCAACATATCCCTCGATCGTCAATAGCAGCATCGTTCTCCGTCCGATTCGTCAAGATTTCGTTCGGATAACGTGCGTTCACCCCGCGAACGACGCGTCCAGCCTCGTAGGGACGGCCGAGTGACGTTAACGAGCGACGCGACCCGTAATGGGATTACTTTGCGTAAATCACGAAACTGGCCGGTCGTCCGGAGTCCGGAGGGCCCCGTACACTTATTACACGCGCGTTCGTCGACTCGGCTGGCCGGTGTTGAGATACGTTCGACGTTTAACCCCGGGGTCCCCGCCACGCTGGAAACCCCGGCCGTATCGATCCTCGCTTCGCCGGCTGCGTACCAAGACGGACGCTCGCCTCGATATTACCTGGAACTCCGAGAATCCTATCGACTGTTGGTGGCGATGCGAATACACACCGAGCGAGAACCTCGCGAGCAAACCGGGGAACGAAACAGCCAGCCTCCTCCTCTAATCGGGACTTTACGAGCACCCTGTATTCCGGCATGCGTGGCTCGCGCGCGACCCCGGGCGACCTGCCACGACCTCTCCCACATTACCTCGTCCACGCACCTCGAGGATCCTAGGATAATCAGAAACCACCTACCAACATCTCAACAATTATACCGAAAACTCACATGCGAAAAATCGACGTCAAACTTGACCATCTTTCAACCCTGAATTATCCTTTCACAGAAGAGACATTTATTAGGGGGGCCCATAAAACAAACTTTGTAGTAAATTCAAGTTTTTATTTCTCCATATATTATTTAATCTCTTGTTGACCATCAATACATCTCGATAAACATCGCAAATTTTCTTTGTTGTTACCGCTGCATTAAATCTCGCATGAAAATGACAAAGTATGCAATGACGAATATGATCCTCGGAAGCTACCGACGCCACTAATTCATTACAGGGGTGTAAAAGAGAATTATACTTCTTAGAATATTTCGAACTCAGGCTGCCTTACCGAAAAATGTAAAAGAATACGCGTTTCCTCTTCAACGATCGGTACAGAACTAAAGGCAAAACAAATTCTTTGCAAATTAGTGATTACTTATGGATACCCCTGATACAAAACTGTAATGTTACTGTATCTTACATTTTAAATAATATTTGATAAATACAGAGCTTCTCAGCTGTGATGTCTGCAGCCCATTGCTCAAGTGGCGGCGGGTAATCGATATTCCACGAGGTAAGGTTTTCCCGGCGTACAACTTCGCTATTTTGCAACATTTTGACGTAAAACAGATTGGATGGTTACAGGTTTGTACAGCTCGAAAAAATGCGAGCGGCGCTCTGAAATAGTAATGGTCCCCGGGAGAAACCTCTCGCCGTTTCCAGCGAGGATATCGAGCGGATTACCCGCGAGACATCGCCATCCCGCCAAATTAGCTCTCGCTCGTGTTTGTTTCCCGTCGATCGCCCGTAGATATCTCGCTTAACGAACAAACCATGCTGCTCCGCGTCGGTGCCCCTTTGACCGGCCGGCAGCGAGCGGAGAAATTTTCGCTAGCGTGATTACACGCGTGCTTTAACGTCCGTTCGCGCAGCGGACGTAACGAGTCCGTGGCGAGGCGCAGGATCGGCTCCGGGGACGAGCCGGAAAAAATTCAATTCCTGCTTGTACGTTTTCAAACGATCCCGAAGAAGACCGGGCAGCTCGCATCTGGCTCGTGCAAATGGACCTTTATCCTGCGAGCCTGCATCTCGCGGATACTTCCACGGGGAATCCTTTTCTCTGGGCCATCTTTAATTAAACTCCTGACACAATATTGCTCGGAGGAATGTTCCGCCGAAGGACCCGAGGTGAAAGTAACACGAGGAAACGATCCGCGGCCTCATCCTGTTACGGCGTTCTTTTTCGAGGATTCTCCCATCCTAGTCGGCTTCTTTCTGCCCGCGCTTCCTGTTTGTCTACCTGCCGGGATACGCTGAGAATTCCCGAACTGGAGTGCTACGTTGACTGTACTGGTTAGCGCAGCCGTCTCTCTAAACAATGAAAGGAACGCTGCCGCTTCCTAATAGCGGCAAACTTACCTGCACGCGGGCGGTGAAAAATGGGGGACTTGATTTCCGTGATAAGTGTGTTTACCGATGTCATTGGCTCTTGTTTGATTAAACAATCGAGGATCTCCGAAAAATTGCCATTTTTACTAATATTAATCTTTGTGTGGCATTCAAATACCTGTTTCAAATTATCACTTAGACAAGGATATCATAAAATGCTAAATATTTTTTTATAGAATCAGATCGTATACTAAAGACTGAACAATCTTGATGAAGAGAAAAATATGTACTCATTCTCTACTATTTAAATAGATAAATATTTTTTTTGCAACTTTAAGCGTTTCGCAAGCGAGCTTGATGTCATGGTGAGAACGTTGGTCCTTCGAAGATTGAAATGTGTGTATCGAAATGAATCAGTAAATTTTTATTTGGATTAAAATGGTCCAGACAGTGGAAGATGAAGTCCACAATTTTATTGTACGAGTATTGTATTGTCCTCGGTAGATTAAAACTTTAACTAGAAATATAATTACAAATGGTCGAGGCACTGGAAAATGCAGTCCACGTTATTGTGCGAAAGTGGACCTCGTTGTCGGTAAATTTTTGCCCGTTTCAGGTTTTCTGACTCGCCGCAGAGAGGTGCGCGGCCGAACGTTAATCTGCGAGCCGCGGTTCCCAGCAGCATGATAAAGGGAGGATTTCGCGTCGGTAAAAAACCGTTTAACGTAAACGCGTCAATATTTTATCGCAGCATAATCTGCTCGCCAGTTGCCGGGCCTTCAAAAGCGCATAAACGACATCGACCTCGGGCTGACCCGGGTAATTGAAAGAGGTGGCCGCGAAGCGACTGAGTGACCACAAGCGGCTCCCTCGCACGTAGGTGCACCTGCACCTGTAGTTCCCCGTGCACATGTAATAATGAACATGGATTTTTCTGTTGAATCCTAGAAGCCCTATGCAGATAGCTCTAGGAATCACCAGACACAATGAAGTGAGAAATGATACTGTGCGTCTTCCTAACAGCGACGATCAATCATCGACGCTGGAATCTCTCCCTTAATTGAAAGACGAACGCAAATGTGAATTTCAAGCTACGATCTTAATTTATTAAATCTAATCATTGTTGCGAAAACTATAAATCGTTGTTTCGCTTGTCGGATTTCTTTAACCGACTACCTTAAAGTAGTCTGCACTGACAGTGTGCTTTCATAATAAATGAGAGAGTTATACAAAGAAGTGTAATTCATACGTTATTTTATAAATTGAATTTGTATTTATTTATTTGGATTTGTAGTTATGTCCAATATTTTTATATTTACAAAAATTGTCTTACTTCCTCTATTATTGGCCTCAAAGACTAAATATTTCAGAGGATTATTACAGAGGAAATTAAGAAAATAAAATGCTCTTCGGCTGTCGATCCAGCGTACGTCGGCCACGTACACTGGAAAAGTTAGCGCCAAAAAGAGTGTCTGAATTGATCGATTCAAATCAGTGACGCGACGCCGCGGTGTGTGTTCGCCAGGGCAATCCTTTCTCCGAACGTAGTGACGGAAATAAACGTACGACGTCCCCGAAACTCGTTTTATTGCCGCGGCAGCTGTCGCAGAATTCGAAGGATTTTTACGAAGGCCGGTCCATTACAACCGTCGATCCATCCGCCGGTGAAATATCGCGCATGCGATAAAATCTACGGGATCGGGACTTTACGAGAAACACGGCCAGCTAAAAATCTATTTCCCGTCGAACTGTTCCAACCGCGGCGGCGATAAACGCGCGCGCGTTGCGTGAGATAAGGGAGCACGGCCATCGATGGCAACATAATGGAGAGTCCGTCCAGGTTTTGCAACCCGCCTTTTGTAATGATCCACGGTTACCTAGTTTTATTTACTGTATAAACAATCCCGCCTCGCGGAGAACAACCTCGAAGCCGTCGCTATTGTGCGTCGTAAGTCCCCTCGCGAATCCGCACAATCGTAGTTAATTCGGGGCGAATACGTTTCGACATTTGACAGGCGGACGCGCGAGAAGAAAAAACGTCCCGCGTTACACAACGCGGACGTATAAAGCGCGCGGGCAAAAGGGGCCATCGTTGCTTCCAAAAGTGAACGTTTGGCCAAAAACGTGAAACGTCGTTCTTGCGGGCGCAGACAACGTTCGTTCCTTCTTTCGTCGACCGGAGAAAAACCGAGCAAAAAAACCAGGATGCGCCTTCGTTCTTTACGCCTCTTTTTCGGCTGGGTGATTAAGTAATGCGTAATTAATAAAGGCACCATTTCGGTCTGATTTTTTATCGAGCACGAGAACACGTCCGAAGTAATGACCGACTCCCTCCACGGCTCCTCGGCTCTGTCCCGCTCCCAGCGTACACTTCTCGGTGTGCGATAGGCTCGGCCATAAAATTTTGAACGTGCAATTAGGGCCAAGTCGTTAATTTATTTTTCTCTACACTTTCAGCGCCGTCCTACCATTGTCCCGCGTCTCGTCGGGTCTGTGAGTCCTGCGAAGGTGTTGCCCAATGTTGATTAAACGGTCCAACGATTTGTTCGTTTATCAATTACGTCGGTAAATGTGAAAACCTTCCTCGTGAAGCTGAAAATTGTTTTCATAAATTAAAAGCTGCTTTTGCGGAAACCAATTAATAAAACCAGAATTTGTAAACAGTAGGCATGCTATCGTCGCATTGTACAAATATCTCCCTCTTTCTTTTCTAGGTTTGGCGATTTTATAAATTTTAGCGTACTAATTGAGGAATACATTTTAAATTATACCTCCCTATCTTTCGTAATCACTTGACTGCTCAGCTTTATGCAAAATTAAAAATTAAAAACACAGACTACATAGGAATTTCCTGCTTGAATTAATAATCTTAGACGGTTGCAAAGCATTACATTCGAAGACTGCATTTTAATCTTTTGCCTGCAATCTAATGTTTTAATCTGAATACAGCTCACCTAATTCTGCATAAATACATAAAATCTACAGCCTAGTAATCACTATCCAAGGAATAAAGTCACCGTAAATGTAGAATAAATTTAGATTTTCCTTTCCCCTTAGTACATTACACAAGACGAACAAGTTTGACCGTATTCTAGCTAGGAGGAAGATTGTAAAGCGAGAGGTCAACGAATGAACTGTTACAATCGGTAGAACAACGTGTCCAACACAACCGAAACACTATTATTCTCAGATTAATCATTCTGGGCAACATTAACACCGACCGGCACACAAACGCACGAGTTTTAAGCGGCGCTATCGAGCGAGACTATAAGGAAAAAGAAAAAGGAGGATTTAGTGTGTCGTAATTGTCCTAACGAAAGTAAAAAAGTGGACGATGAGGACGAGCAGGGATTAGCACGACGAAAAAAGAGGTACCGTTAGAGGAATAACATAGAGGAGACTCGAAAGGTTACTTCACGGTTCCGTTCAGTAGTTGTACAATTTCGACTGTGACGGCGTGAAAGTGTGCGTTCGTAAAAAGTAAAAGTAAAGAAATTCCACGGGCTCGTCCGGGATTTGAACCCGGGACCTCTCGCACCCGAAGCGAGAATCATACCCCTAGACCAACGAGCCGGCTTGCTGGTGTTTTCCTTAAACGCGTATAAATCCATAAAGCGCGTAATCCGCGATAGCATATCGCCGTTCGTTAATTGCAATATTTACCGACACACTATCTGTTTATCCGATAAGCATATTGCTGGCGAAACGAATCCTCCGATCAATAAACGAACTTGACCGGGAGGCGAACGTCGTACGATCGATTAATTTGTTAACCGTGGGCGCGAAAAAGCATGTTCGATAATGATATTAGGGATACCCATAAGCAATCAATTATTTGCAAAGAATTTGTTTTGCCTTTAGTTCTGTTCCGACCGTTGCAGAGGTAACACGTATTCTTTTACAGTTTTCGGTAAAGCAGTCTGTGTTCAAAATATTCTAAAAAATATAATTTTTTTTACAACCCTGTAATACAATGGCGGCGTCCGTACCTTCCGAGGATCATATTCGTCATTGTATACTTCATGCGGGTTTTAATGCAATGGTAACAACAAAGAAAATTTGCGATGTTTATGGAGATGTATTGAAGGTCAACAAGTGTCAACGTTGGTTCAGAAGGTTTGCTGCTGGTGATTGTGATCTCTCTGACGAGAGATGGAGAGAGAGATCAAAGTGGACGACCGGTTGAATTTGATAATGACCCCCTAAACTCTCTAATGGAAGCTGATCAAAAATTAAGTATACAAGAATTATCGAGAAGCCTTGGGTCCACATGGTTATCTATACAAAGGCACCTACACGAAATGGGAAAGGCATATAGGCAAGGAATATGGGTACAACATCAATTATCTGAGATCAACAAGAATATTCGTTGATCAATTTGCACTTCATTGTTATCCAGATTTCGTAGAGATCCATTTCTGAGCAGAATCGTTACCGGAGATGAAAAATAGTTTTTTGTGATAACATAAAGCGTTCCAAGCAATGGCTTTCTACAAATAAAACCAAAATACAACCTCTAAACCTATCTTATCACTTAGAAAGGTGTTACTGTGCATTTGGTGGGACTGTCGTGGCATAATTTACTTTGAGTTGTTGAAACCTGGAGAAACAGTTACTGCTGAGTTGTATTGTCAGCAATAACAATGGCTGTATTCAGAACTATTAAAAAAGTGGGCATCTTTAGTCCACAGAAAAGGTGTAATACTGTACATTGACAATATCCGGCCCTATACAGCGAAACTCACTCAGGAAAAAAATCAAAGAATTTCAATGGGAAGTTTTACCGTACCCCCCGTACTCACCGGATGATGCTGCCTCTGACTATCATTTTTTCAAATCTTTGTAGCATTATTTAAGAATTAAAACATTCATTTCTGTAGAAGATGTAAGGAAACACCTTATGTCATATTTTGCTTCACGAACCCTGGATTTCTATAAGAGAGGGTTTGAAAATTTGCAGGAAAAATGGCAAACTGTCCTTGATAATGATGGAGATTATATAATAAATTAAAAGAAATAAAAACTTGAATTTACTACAAAGTTTGTTTTAGATTTCAAAATAAGTGATTACTTATGGGTCCCCGTAATAAAAAAAGCGTGAAACACGCAAGCGATCAGGGAGGCTTGTTTACCTAATTGATCGGCTGTTAGCGTATCGACGTCATGGTTTTTGTCCCGTCATTGAGAATTCCCCGGGAGCCTGGGAAGCAACTCGATCGCGGCCTAACAGAAAGAAAAAGCATTAATTAGCTCGTTTGAATGAGGGCCGGCGATCGGCGATCAGCTCGGAGTTGGTGCGCGTGGCGCCACCTGTGGTACAAACGTTGCATTCGTGATTAGCACGGCGCTCTCGCGCGTATCTGCCCTGCCAGCCGGATGGATCCTCCTCCGGGTTAGGATCCACGGGCTCCCCCCGGTACAAAGTTGCAGCAGAGGTCGGCAAGATCGCAATTACTTTTCATCGCAACGGCGTGATTACGGCCGCCCCGACACGGCCAGGCCTCGGATAGCTTCTCGCGTGCATCGCCGTTTAGACGACCCTCGGAGATCCAAACGAATTAGGGTAGGAGTTAATTACCCCCCTCGAGGCTAAAAGACCTCTTTCCTACTGGAAGATGTATCTGCCCGGCGAAATGAAAGCGTGATCCCCGATTTTTCAAGCGGGGTCGGTGCCGTGTTAACGTTAATGGACATTGTTATTCATGATAAAACGCTACACGACACGCTCCCAGCCAACCGGGAATACGTTTCCTTGTTTCCCGGGGCCTGTCGGGTCGGATGAAACTCGAACGGAAATTTCCTGATCGACGTAACGGCACGACGAAAGGATACGAATTAGGATATTTATTGTGTTATCAACGCGACGTGTTGAGATCCGACGGATCTCTTTTATTGGCGTTCTTTGTTCTTTTTATTTTATGCTTTGTTTAAACTCCGCATCAATGGAGACACGATTTCCGACCGTTTTGTCGGCACTTTGTGCCCATAAAGATTGGCAAAACGGCGTGGTCGTAAAAATGTAGAGTGTAGCTTGCAAAAATCGTAGGAATTTTTGAGACACTTTTTATAACGGTACCATTTTAGGGTTAGGGTTAGGGTTAGGTAGACCAGCGGTGCGCATGTCTTTCAATTAAATCTGAGCTCGCATCGTAAAAGGCCTAGGGGCCGATTAAGCAATTCGATCACCACCATCATAATTTTACGACATTCTCGTCCTTTTTCGTACAAACCATAGTAAAACCTATTGTTCCGCGTTGGCCTTTGCCATCTGCGACAGCATGACCTCTCGTCCACCAGAGACCGTACTACCGTATTTCCATTTATCGATAATGCTACGAGAAATTCCCTCAATATTTCGGGAAACAAAGGCAACGTTTTGGGAACAATTAGAGTTACCTCGGACGAACCGTTCCGACACAAAAGCGACCGCGTTGTCTTGTCTTCTGCCGCAGCACTCTTGATTAAACTTTCATACACAATAAAAGAAAAAAGTGGTTTTTCGAGTGTTTTATAAACCCTTTCGAAATTTGCAGCGAACATTAATCTCGGCACAACGATGCGTTTAAATTATGTTTCGCTCAACAGTAACGCGTCGTCCGTGAATTATATTCATACGTGCTCGAAACACGCATATTTCTACATATGAAAACAATGTTGTTTATGGATACGTCACAGGCGCTTGTAAATACCGGATATTATAATTAAACGAAGTTTAGTTTCAATAAAGAGAACGGAAACTCATCTCGATGCCAAATGTTAAAGTTCAATGAAAATTGATAATACTATGCAATTTTCTTTCCAACTTGTATGTACAGTTCAACCTTTTTTGAAAACTTACGGCTGTAAGAACCGATTTAAAACACTGTAAATGTTACAATAAACTAGAAAGAAAATCCATAACATTAATTCTACTGCAGATCAAACTACCAATCAAGCACAGCGGACACTCGATTACCCGAAGTCGAAAGTGACCTGTCTCCGATGCGTTCATCGATGACTTCGATTTTCGAAATACGTAAGTTTCCAATCTTCGTGGAACGCAAGCAGCATTTCGTCCAGGTAAAATGGAATAAATGAAAGGCGACGAAGAATGTCTGAACATGCTTTCTTATATCACCAACACAATCCCCAAAGCTGTTATCGATCATTAAGATCTCTATGATCTACGAACCGCCGTGGTTGGATCTTCAAGGACACGCGGCGAGAATTGTGTTACTCTGCACAAGTACGGGGTACATTTCTTTGAACTAATTTTAGCAATGATCTGTGCTGTATATATATAAGTAATACTAAACAATCTATACTGTACTTGAACGCAGAAGGTTAATCGGTTGTTGGTTTTAATTCGTTTTTTACCTTCAGAATGTAATTTCTAAGATTGGATTATGTGACTTCCTTTAAAATGCCTTGATTTATTATCCAAAACGGAAACAATTGTGTTAGGTGAACGTATATGAACGTTTGGCAAAAATGAAAGTGATTACTGGACTGTGGATCTTTCTGCAACATAAAATTTTCCTGAATGAAATTCTAAAAACAGGGAATTGAATAAAATGTATTTCTTTTTTTAATAGTCATAGTAAATTGAGAACAACCTAACCTTTTCCTAGTAATTATTTTAGTAGAGTACTATGTACAATTTTTCTATTATTAGTCAACTCGCGCAGTGTAAATCTGACAAAAAGTGTTAACTTTCTGATGTACAGATTGAATCTATAAGATCGACAAAAACATCAATGAAACATTTCTTTTCGTTTTCATTAAACCATCTCGGTAGTCTTAACTACATTTTTTTCACCGTCAGTGTTATGCCATAAAGCGAGCATGATATTGCGCATCATGAGACCTAAATGTATAAAAGAAAATGTGACCAGAAAAATTGTCTTTTTTATTAAAAAACAGACCAGATATTACGTTTTCCGTCCAAGCGTATTGTACTTTGAACTGCATCTTTTTCGAGCACACTCAGACCGCAGGAGTTACGCGTTCTTCGGTTATCCTCTCGACAGTTGAAATCCTCAGCGAGTCCACGAACATTGTGCCAACAAAAACTGATTAGCTGTTGTTGCAAGGAGACCCGTCGGATTCATCTCGAGTCTTTCATCTTCCTGGTAGTCCTGTCGAAAAGAATCTTACATAAGCGATTCTCAAATCCAGCAGGATCGTAAAAAAGTATTGGATACTTGCTACCGCGCAGATCCTACCGTCGATTCGAGCTGGCGGAGGCTCGATGCGAAGAGGAGGAGGAGGTGGAGTAGGGAGGAGGGGAGGGAGGGTAGGAGGGAGTAGAGAAAAGGTCCTCGAAACCGCAGGATCCTTATCGATACCGTCAGCGTGCAAACCCGTGTCTCGTAGGTCCACGAGATCGTCGAGGGTAGGAGGTCCGGGCAAAGGAGGAGGAAGAGAGGCGAAGAGATGGTAAGGTGGTGAGGCCCCTCCCTTGTTCCCCCTCCCCGGAGCCTGAGAGGATACCTCTGGCCGTCCAGCAGGACCCCCACCAAAGGTACGATAGGACCCGCGGCCCACCTGTGCCACGGATGGACCCTGCACGCTTCTCCGCTGATCCGACGCACAGTGTGCCCATAAGGCCCATTCGAAGTATACTTACGAGAGCGCACGAGCCAAGCTGGCGAACAAGCGAACGAACAAACGAACGAACGAACGAGCGGCCGACCGACCGATCGGGCGAACGAAGTGGGACCGTAGAAAATAATCGGAGGTGGGGGCTGATTCAAGAATCGACGTGGACACCCTCGCCTTCCAAAGTCATTCACCTAACGGTCATCGCCGCGTCAAGAATCTTCTTCATGTTCCTCCTCTTTTTTCTTCTGTCGTTTCTTCTTCCGTTATCCAGTTCAGCCGAAACTTCTGTCGACACTTCCTGGTTAGTGTTATCTCTGGCCATCGGTGAAACACGCCCGGGCTTCGCTCGCCCCTCTTCCAAGGATACAAACAGGAACAGTGGATTTCAGTTTGACATTTCCGTTGAGTGACCAGAAAACTGTCTCGCCGATTTTCCCGCGCAACGTCAGTGACAGGAACTGTTTTCACGGTTCCCGCGTCGAACAGCGAGGACGACGCTCTTCCACGAAGATTTTGTGTTGTTCGAGGGACGGAAAGTGAGTTTGTCAGTGATCGGCTCGATCTCTCGCGCCGGACTACCTGGGGATTGACGGCTGCCGACGCTCCGGTGGCCCGTGGTCGATCGATCAGTGTCCACGAATCTGTTTTGCGACAGTTCCGTAATACGACATGGTGACAAAGTGTTTTGGATAGTGTGCCGCTCTTGAGATATTACGGACCGCACGATTGGCGCCGCCGTGGATCACTCTTGGACCGCGTTGGACGGTTTTACTGTCACGGTACGCACGAATATTCTTTATTGTAACAGCGATCGTTTCGTCGTGGAGCCGAGGAAGGTTAACGCGTTTTCGATATTTTCGATCGTATTAACGTTGGTCGGGAACGTATCGCTGGCGTCGAGTGGATCGCAACTCGCGACCGATAATAATCAATTAGTATCAGCCTCCGCGTCGTGCAACGGCGCGTTCGTTTCGTCGAATAAGCCGAGCTGAATCGCGTACACCTACGAGCGAGCAGAAGCGGCGAAGGACGCGTGCGTTTCGTAATTTGAGTGCGTCTGGCCGACCGATTTCTTTGTCGTTGGTCGTGTCACCGAGCGAAAAGCCTCGCTGTCCGACAAGATTCCGACGATACCAGTCTGAGAATCCGCGATAAGGCCGTGGCTCTCGCGTACCTTCGGCCGTCGTGATTAAGCTTAATTACTAATTTCATTTAACACCGACTAGCAGATCGTATCTGTTCCGATCGCAATGATAGCGGTCATTTCAAGCTCGTCGAGAAGAAACCGCTGCGAGAGTCCGTTGCAAAATTTATTCCGACGGTTTACAGATAATTAACATGCAATGTTTCGAGCGATTAACGACGCGTCAAGTTATGTCCGTGCTGAAACAACATCGAGCAAGTTTTGTCGCTTCTTCTTTTATATGTAAAAAAAAGAACAGCAAAAGCTGCGCGATGTTGTTTGAGTGTGACTTTGCAAAACATGGTCCAACAGAGACTAAATCGCGCAACTCGTTGACACCGCGATACTGTAATTTTGATCGTTAATATATGTGCAAATGATTCGGCTCGCGGGAAACGCGGGCGACGCGTTCCCATTTCGAGCGTGTTCGACGCGTTGCGCGATCGTTAGATACGAATCTGAATCGGGTTATCGAGGAACGATGGAATAATAGCATCGGAAACACAAACGGTCCACGTTGCATCGCGCGAAGGCCGATCGCCGCACCGGAGCGCGCGTTGCGGAACGGCGTTTCGTTTCGAAAGACCGGAAGCTGCTCTCTGCTAACTGGATCGCGTTGCCTCGCGAAGATGAGCTCGCGGAAGGGTATCCGATGCGTGTTCGAGCTCTCCAACGGTCATGTAAAAAAGGAAAAACGAACAATTGTCGAGAAAACGAAAATCGTCGGTGTGTTTTCCTAGCCGCGCACATGAAGCAAGATCAAGGTTGTCCGTAACAACAATAGGCAGATGGAGAGAAGCTTTGGGAAGCTTAGTACTCGGCCAGATTTTTCGAAAACAGACGATGCCGTAGGTCAACCGGCTGCAAGTTTCGCACGGGCGACCGCTGTTTTTTATTACAAATCGTCCGCGATAATTGCAGCTGGCAGCGAGCAGTAAAAAAGTGACCTGTCCGTAGTAAGTCCGTAGCGCCGATCCAGTCGGGCCGGCAGCTTTACAGCTCGAAGGAAATAGAGCCTGAGCCATTTTTCACCAATAAAAAGGCACGGCAACGGTTTCTCTAGACCTTGACGAAAAAACGGCTCCTCGGACCTTTTTTTTTACAATCCCGGCGTTAGTCCCCATGTACATTAAAAATTCGAGGCGGGGGTGAGTGGCGGGAAAACATCGGGACGTTTTAACGACTCGGAGAGGACGCCATAGGTGGCTGGTGTCGGTCGTAAACCGTCCTGGATCCTCTCGGATCGCGTGCGAAAAAGAAGAAGAAAGAAAAAAGGAACAGAGAGTAGAGACGATTTCCGCGGGCGTGTGTCGTCCGGCGAAAAATTCAGCTGGGGAATTCTAGAGGCGTCTTGTTTTCCCGGTGCGGTGCCGCGCGACGAAAGTAACGAGGCGTCGGTCATTTAAAATAGTTCCGCTGGTAGACCAAACGTGCGACTTTCACGCGCATGCAAACGAAGAAAGAATCCGCTAATTCGACGTGAGTCTCAGTCTCTCTCTCTCTCTCTCTCTCTCTTTTTTTTTCTCTCTCTCTTTCTAACGTAGGGTATCGGGACGAGAAGAACGGTGTTTAGCGCTGTCGAGATGATCGCGGACCGATGCCATTCTTTTCTGAAAGCGGAAGATCAGGAGCGGGTAAGTGTCTTTATCGAGAAGGTCAGCTCTAGAAAGGAGGACAATCGCCGAAGCGGGAACGTAGGAACTCGGATTGATCCCTTTGAACGTTGAAACGTGCTCGCGGTTGCACCTTGCCGCGTCCCGTCGAGTGTCTTTCCGTGGAATCGACGATGATCAAAGAGTGTCGGGCGCCGGGGAGAGCCGACCGGCTCGAAAGTAACCAGCCGTTAGCAGGGGGACTCGTTACGATTCACACGGTTCGATCGGCTAGCGCAATAATCGCGCGGTATCGATATCTGGTGTCCGCGATCGGATCTCGGGCGACGTGATGATTATTACCCACACCACCGGGGTTCCGATCTCAGCAGGGAAATCCGTCGTCAAATGTATCGGGTCCTCGGCCATTATCGTTCAACTTTCCTCCCGGCGCGGTGCGGTGCGGCGCCGCGCGGACCGGAGGATCCGCGAACTTTCTCCCCGGTGTTGTATTCACTTTTCTTCCGCGATGATCGATCGGCGGAATAGTCGCAGGAACCACGCAGGATTTATTAGAAATAATTATCGTCCCAATATTTTACGATCATTAGCGACGCGGAGGCAGCGACTCCGTTAAGTAACTCCTAAACACGGTCCGTCGGCGCGAACGCGGCGCGGGGTTAATTAATCAACCGTTTTATTGTGCCCGCGGAGAGGCCATAATTAAAAGTCATTTATTAGCGGGGAACATTGAATCATTTATCATTCTTTTGCGCGTCGTCGATTCTATTAAGCCGGTAAACTCGCCGGTATCAACGGTCGCGCGCGCGGAGCCCGGTTGCGACACGCAACCGTAACAATATGGCTTTAAAGCACGTTGCAACCGCATCGACGTGAAACGCTCGAGTATGCAGGCACCCCCTGAATGGCTCACCGGATGCACACCTGCAATCAGTGCAGGTTGCGATACGTCAGGCGCGCACCGTCCTCGTCGCCGCCGCCGCCGTCATCGTCGTCGTCGTCGTCGAGCCGTTAACCGCGACTATCGATCCGCCAGCATCTATCGGTAATTAATAGCGCAGAACAATCCCTCTGGGGCCGAGCCCAAAGCAGACGCGGCGTAGTCCCCCTCTCCCCCACTTCAAATATCAACCAGGCCCGCAGGCAGTATTTAACGAGAATACGTCGTCATTTAAATTCAATTAACCGACGCTCTCTCTTTCCTCCCCGACGATTCGCTCGCTAGCTCGCTCGCTCGCCCGATTTCGCGCCGTGCCGGAGCAATCGTCAGGGTCCACCAAGCAAACCGCGACGATTGCCACATCGCACGGATACGCCAGTTTTTCCGCTGGATTCGAAAATAACGTTGAAGCAATCGCGTTGCCATAATCCCGCGGCTTTCTTCATCTTCGGCCCCGAACCGACCGACGAAATTTCAAATGCCCAGTCTGTTTACGATTCCAAGGCGGCGCCGGCACGAAAGTCATCGACAGGAAGTCGACGACTGCTCGTCGACTTCCACGTACGCAGACGAGTCCCCTGACGCGATCGGATAATCAATTTCACACAGGATCTATTCCGGGGCAAGGATCTTTCCTGTCGGATCATTCGAGCCATCTCTTTCAACACGTTAAGTGCCAAATATCAGCCCCAGAGATTCTTACAAAATGAGAGGAATTTAATTAATGAAACGAAAACCAGAAATTTAAAATGTATTGTAGGGGATGCTGTCTTAGCACCTTTGTATTCGAAAGACTCCGATAAAGTTCGGTTTATCTAGATATCTCGTAACGAAAATGAAATCCTAAGCCCAGTCAAAAATCACTGTCAATTGATGAAGCAAAGTTTAGAACGTAATTGAGAAAAAGATTGAGATAAGTCCAAGATTCACGTAAGAAATTAGAATTCTACATTCGGGGAAGTTTGTGTAGCATCTGAGCCTACAATCTGAGAGTAGACATACATATCTTCTCTGTGTGTCACTTAGAGGATGTAGTGCAGGAGCAAGAATTACACTGCCAATGCGTAAGGTGAGGTACCGCCATAAGCGGTTTTCGACCTAGCAGAGTCTCGAGAGCGGGAGGGGTACGTGTAAAGGTAAAAGAAAAAAAAAGAATCGAACGTGGAATTAAAAGTATGCGTAGGCACGCCGAGCGTCCGCGAATGAGAAGAGTCAACGACTGTGGGGTGTAGGTCAGGAAAGAGAGACTTCGTTGATCAAACAATCGATGTCTCTTCCATTAGCTGAGATTTACTTTCCCATTTAGCGACAGTCTGTCATGTATGAAAGTCGCCGCAGGTGACACGGCGTACCCTCGGGCTACGTATGTGGGTCAGTACTATTGTCCCATATTCCCGGGCTTCATTAGAATTCTCGATGCAGAGGCAGTCGTAAAAACTGTATCGTCGAGTAGTTTCACGACGTTCGATCGGGACCTTCGCTTTACCGGCGGTGCGCCCTCGTCGTTCGCGTTTTAAGATCTCTTGTTGCGCGTAAAAGAAGGCGGGCGGAATGAAATCGGCAAGGTGTGAAAACGGGACCGCGATCCGTTTTCCGGACGAGCGACCGAAGAAGGCGAAAGGAGTCGCTCGGTCGGACAGAGAGGGAAGAAGCAAGTGTACCGAGGGTTTTCCGCTCGTTGAACGTAACACGCACCGCTTTGCCACGATCCAGCGATTCGCGCGCACCGCGTACACCGCCGGCCGTTGCGCAACCGAGCCTCTTCTCTTTCCCAATCACGCGATCGGCGTTCTGGCCGCACGATAACGCCTGCATTGTGATCCTGTCGAACCGTAGAAATATGCCTGGGACGCGTTGCGCGACGTCGCGCCCCCGGCCGCGCGTCCTCCACTTTTCTTTTTCCCTCGGTTTCGTCATCCACCGGAACGGAAGCCCATAATCGCCCGGCGAGTGACGAATCCTCGGGAAAACGCGCCGCGTTTCGCCCCCGGCCGGACACGGTCGCAGATAACGCGCCGCGACGCCTAATATCGGTGTAACACGAATTCAGACAAACCCATTATCTTCTTGTTGCAGATGAACCAACAGTGCAAGGTGTGCGGCGAGCCCGCGGCCGGCTTCCACTTCGGCGCGTTCACCTGCGAGGGCTGCAAGGTGAGTTCCCTTCTCCGTTGTTCGTTGCTCACAAGCTTACCAGCGGTTCCATGAAGAATCCTTCCGACGATTACGCGAATCTCGAACGAAAGCGATCGACGCGATTGTCGGAGGGAGAAGCGTTTTCCGATAAAGCAATCTCGGGAGCAGAATGTGTTTCGAATCGAATGTGTTCTTTGCGTGCGTTTTTTTCTCGCGTTCTGTGGCCCGCCTCGTGGTCGTGTTTCCCGCAGTTTCGTAAAGCTGAGAAACACTGAACGCTTTCACGAAATGCTTCGTGGCCGAGGTTAAACGTTTGACTAGGCATGCGTGTCAACCGAACTTCCGAAAGTAATCGCGTTTCGTTGGAACGACGGACAATCGCGGGAAGGTAGCCGGGCTTCGAGCACGGGAACAGTTTCCAAAATCATGACGTTAAGACGTGTTCTTATGATTATTTGAAAAATAGTGTGCTCGTGTTGGCTGGTTAAATTGCTAGCACAACAAAGAAAATTAGTAGAGTCAAATCGTTTACTATATTAAATAAACGATACAAAGAACAGAAGTTGGAAATCTGTAGAATTGTCATTTTCTTGTCGTAGGTGCCATTTTAGAAGTGTCAAATTATCAAAGTAGCTGTATCGATTTTGTAACAAAAATTGTAGAGACTGAGATTTCAATCGATTTTCAAAAAGTTCCAAAGTTCAAGATAATTTATTTCGTTCCACCGCGGTAATTCTAAAGTCAAACATCGTTCTGAAGCGCACGCTAACATACGAATAACAGCATGAGCTCACGAAGCAAATTGCACCGCGATTCCCGGGCTCAACAACGCGTACAGTTTCCGTGAATCGTAATCGTGTCGCGTAAAACGTTACAGAACGCAGCAAAGCGGACAGATGCGATTGTGGCATCGGAAAGGACAGGTATCCAGGTCGAACAATTAATACCTGGAGTACCATTGGTGGTCGAATTGGTGTAGCAGCAAGCAGAGCAGCAGTAGCGTGGCGTTCTGTATCTCTCGTACGGGCCGCGATTCGAGCGTAAAGGGGAACAGCGCGTAGTCGGCGCGGTGGGGAGCTGACATGCTACGATGGGCCTGAAAACGAAAATAACGAAACGAAACAATGTCGAGGTGACGTAATGGTGAACTAGGGCGGAAACAATTGTGGCAGACAAGTGCGAAGCGCCGGAAGCACCGCCTCGAAGCCAGGCTACCCGGGCACGGGGCGAATTGACGAAACGCGCACACGTGCTGCTCGAGCACGGCCCGGCGCAATGTCTTCCCGTAGATCTCTCCCACGATTAGGCTCTCTCGGTGTGTTCCTAAAGGTGAAACTCGACGGAACGCGAATCGCAACACGCGACGGGTCCTTGGCGAGGCCCGACACCCGAACACGGGCGACCGATTCCGTGTTTTATCGAACCGCGATTATCCGCGCGCTCGACGTAAAAACTGCCCGGCGAACCAATGGGAAACTCTACAACGGTTCATTATCCGTTCATTGAGACAGGGGAATTTCAGTGTTGTTGCCCACGATTCTTTCGTTTCCCTCGTTTTTTTTTTCTGCCGACGAGCGAGCGCGCGCGCGCGCGCGACGGGTGAGTCACAGAGAGATACGTTTCTTTGCGTCAAGAAAGTTCACCGTGGCGTAATTAGCCGGTCTATTTATCGGCGGGTCAGAGTTTTCGAAAGGAAACCGTAACAATCGCGGCTGGAAGGTTCGACGATGAAAAGGCAACCGGCGTGGCGCGCTCTGCGGCCGAGGTTTCAAAGTGCCGTGCCGTTTGCATAATCCCGGAGCGTGTGCCGCGACCGGTGAGGAAGGAGAGGAGGGACCATCCGAGGCACGTAATAACGGTAGCATTTTCTCGATTGTGTCATCGCTTCTGAAGCGTCGCGCGTACTCCTCTTGCCGGCGGCTCGGGTCCCTTCGCCTCCTCTTCGACCTGGTCGACGACGACGATGGCGGACGGAGACAAGTGGAACACACAGCCCGCGCGCATCGGGACCATTCGGCCGCAGGAAGAGCTCGTTTTCAGGACAAACGAACCAGAAACGATTAATAATATAGCCGTGCGTACGGACAGAAAAAGCGAAAGTGGATGGACATCGCACAGCGCCGCTGCCTCGCCTCGCGTCTCTCCTTTAAAGGCCGATCATTAGCCGCGCGAAGGGCAGAATTTTCTAGCAGGTTGCACAGGAAGCTGTAGGTGTTTCGGAGCACCGGCCCCGCGCGCGGCTTAAATGCATGGTGCGCTGCGGGCCATGAGGTCGGTTCTCCCGATGCCTGTTATAAAGAACGAGGTCTTAAATCGCGCGGGTTTCGTAACGCCGCGCCGCGTCCGACGGGATTATTTCTCGCTTCGTCTATTTAGGATAACGGCGGCGCCGATCGCAATACCCTCTGGACGGAATGAGAAGCATTTTTCGGTGGGGTATAATCGATTCGTTGTGGAACGGGGCAGAGGGAGAGAGAGAGAGAGAGAGAGAGGTACGCGTGCGCTTAGGCAAATCAGAAAGAAATGACGTGGGAATTTATGCGAATGAAAGGGGACTCTCTAGCTGGAAACACGAAAGCCGCCGCCGCTCTGCGTCGGTGTCGGAATCACGGAATTGCACCATTTGGGCAATTAGCACGAGCACAGTAGGCCGCACGCGCCTACACCGGGGTTCGTTCCCCGTAGCAGGTATACAGCATGAATGAGAGAACGAGAGCAGCACGCTATTGCCAACCGGCACGACGACTACCCTGTGCTCATTACGCGTTTTGCTGCTGCGGCGGCGGCGGCGGCGACGACGACCGCGCGGCTGCTCATCTTTCGCTAAATGTTTGAGCTCTCAATTTGCATGTAAATCGCGCGCGCGCGCGTGCGTCGCGCTGCTCCGTCTCGCGGGATAAAACGATGTCACCTTAATTACCGCATTAGCAGTAACGAACCGTGTTCTCGATTTGTTGCAGTCCTTCTTCGGGAGATCGTACAACAACCTGAGCAGCATCTCCGAGTGCAAGAACGGCGGCGAGTGCGTGATCAACAAAAAAAATCGGACGGCCTGCAAGGCGTGTCGTCTGAGGAAATGCCTGCTGGTCGGCATGTCGAAGTCTGGATCACGGTACGGTCGCAGGTCGAACTGGTTCAAGATCCATTGTTTGCTGCAGGAGCAACAGCAACAGCAGCAGCAACAGCAACACCACTTCCAGCAGTCTCTGCCCAGTCAACCCATGGCGCAGCAACAAAGAAAACCGATGAGCCCGCCGATCGGCATCCACGGACCGCAACGGAAGGACGACGTGCTGATGCTCGGTTTGGACGACTACAAGAACTCGACGTCGCCGAGCATAAGCTCGCCGGAGTCGCATAACAGCGACAGTTCCGTGGAGATATCCGAGCGGCGAGCCGCGTACTCGGGACACCCCGGGTTCCGGCCGTTGCATTCGCACCTGCAACCCTCTGTAGCCGATCTATCGGCGCTCAGCAAGGAAATGATGAGCTTGCCGCTCGGATTCCACCTTGGCGGAATGTCTCTGATACCGCCAGCGTTCCTGCCGCCGCCGAGCCTCACCATGTTCTCCCCGTACCATCTGTACGCCTCTCACGGAGCCTCTCATCCTCTGGTGCCCAACCACTCGACGAACCTCCTCCGACACTCGCCCGTGATCGAGGACACCACAAGCGCCATTTCCACGACAACCACCACCACCACCACTACCACCACCACGATCGGCGTCGACAGCAAGGACACCTGCGAGAACAATAACAACAACAACGACAGATACGCGCACAACCACAATGTCCAGTCGCCTAGACAAAGTTCCACCCCGAACGCGGACACCGGCGAAACGTACACGAAGAGATTCTACTTGGACGCGGTGCTGAAGAGCCAACGAACGCACGCGGAGAGATCACCGGTGTCCATCAAACGTTCCGAGGACGATTCCCCGCTATGCAGTCCGGAACCGGAAGCGGACCGCCCGCCACCCCAAGACAACCCCATGGACCTGTCCATGAAATCGGCGGCCACTCCCGCGAGGGACGAGACCGACGACGAGGACGAAATCGACATGGAGAGCGTGAGCGATCGGGGCAGCCCGCCGGTGAAAAGGAAACCAGCGCCGATTGACCTGACAACGAGATCCTAGAGAAAAGACTACTTTCCGATCGTTCCGCGACCCGTTAGGCCAGTGCATAATCGCCGGCAAGCGAGGACGTTCGCTCACACAAAGACGGAAACCGATCGGCGTCGAAAGTGGAACCACCGTTCCCAAATGCGGCGCGTGAGAAACGGATACGTGATATTGTAATCAATTACGTTCCCGTTTCCGGCCCAATCATCGAGCGTCAATTAGAAGCCTCCCGATAGCCAGCTGAGATTCCCAGAAGAGAGTTGTCCCAGAAGAAGTAGTATCGTTAATTGCATTCCCCGGAGCCTGGAATTGGCCTGATCTCGGAGACAAATCATTCGCGCCCGAATCGTTGAACGTAATTCGCGCGCGTAAATACCTGGCAAACTCCTTGCGACGCGGCGTGGCGCGACTCGAGGGAAGAATGAAGGATTAACGTCTCAATTCCGGGTAATCACGGCGAGGATCGCGAGTCACCGATCGATGGCTGGTTGCGCAAAAGCCAATCGACTTTAACGAGAGTCCTCCGGTTTAATTAACGAGCGCGCGCTCGTTCCCCGGCTCGCGGTAATCGTGCAATGGAGCGAGATGGTCGGGCGCTCGCGCGCGCACGCGGCTCGCCGGTGACGCGTTCGCAGAAGCGGGAGAGCGACGGAGCCGGTGCATCGGTTGATAAACACGTCAAACTGCGGGGTGCACGTGTTCGGAACGTGCGTTACAAACCGGCGTACACGTGTAGAACGTTGCCAACCGCTTTATCTTACAAGCGTTCGACGCCTGCCAATGTAAACGCCTCCGTCGCCGCCGCCGCCGCTCCGCTCCGCTTCGCGCCGAGCCAAGCCGCCTCTTCTCTGCTTTTGTCCCAAGCCTATTTACACTCGCCGCGAAGAATCTCCGCCGATACGAGGACCACGGGAACACCCCCGGATCGTCTTCGGAGGGGGCACGTACGTCACCAGAGGCCCAAATACCGGGAGCAACGGGGAATTTCGGTGAAATTCCTGTACTCGCCGGCTAACCGCCCCGAAGATCCGCTTTTGCCAGCCGCCGAGGACGATACTTTTCCCGCCGCCGAGCCTAGACGCTCTCGTCGAACACAGATTTGCTTTTAGCACGGCCTCAGGACCTGCCGCGGTTCGCGTCGACCCGATGACGCCTCTCCGACCCTAAACTGTTAGCGCCGACGAGGCGGGAGACTTCAGAAGAGTTTGTCCCATGACAATCCCCATGCCACGAAGAAAATGTATACCCAGCGATTTCATACGTGGGAGAGAACCGGGGGATGAAACGAGACTCCGTGGTGATAGAAAATTGAACGCGCCGTTCAACTATGTTCTTCTCTCTGCTTTTGTAACGTATTTTAGAACTTGGAATTTATGTAGGAGTCTCCCACCCACTGGATTCCCTTTTCCATGAAACACCGTGTATGTACAGCTTGTTCGCCGAATATTCGCGTGATCAACACTCGTAGAGCATTGTTGTACGATGAAATATCTATGGTCTTGTGTATAGAGTTTCTACATACGTAGCAGTATTTTGTTTATCAACGGCGTTGAACAGGTTTCTTCATTTTCAACGACCAACACCGCAACGACGATTATTGTTAATGGTTTTCTATACACATATGCTTTGTTAGCTACTTGTTATCGAGGATTACTGAGGTAGTCAATAAATGGCCAGTATTTTGTTTTGGTTGAATGTTGTTGATCGCATCTAGACACCGAACGTCGGACACGTGCAATCGTAGATGTATACGCTATTTAATTAAGTCCCACGGGCACGTGGGAACACCGTAGGACCCTTGATTTGTACCGAAGTATTCCTCTCAATTAGCGATTTAAGAAGGGTATGAAAGTGTACATATTAATTAGGCAGCTCCGCGAACGGGACCCGGGCCAGTACTTGCTTGTACATAGATTAATGAATTACACTGTTCAGAATAATTGAACGATCATCGAACCGTGTTCTAATGTTGTGCATTAGCAGCTGAATTCGCTAAACTATTGGTTACCATGCCCGAGGCAAACGATCCTCGAATTATACTGAGCAGTATAGTTCATTGTTTTGAATAATTTTGTAAATCGATCGCGGCACTCTTGATGCTTAAAAATAGAAATATATTATACGTTTAATATAAATCTCGGCGTACAAGTTACTGCAACTAATCTCTAGACTGATAGGCCACTCACGGAGCCATGCTGTTTTACAAGTAAAGTACAAATCCACCAATCCCTGGGCCCTACATTTCTAAATACAAATATGCTCGAAAAATCAACCGGAGACTGGTGTTTCGACGTATAGTTCTGTCCTGAGAAACGGCACCAATTTTTGTTTCGAAAATAGCAAATTTCTATCCCCTCTTTTGCTTTTGAAGCTGCCCGCTAGACACCGCTCAGCGTCAAAACTAGAGAGTATGTTATATTGTTTAATTTTCCAATAAAAGATATCGCTGCTCAACCGACAACGTTATGGTATGCCGCTACATTCGAGCCTCTCGCACGTACAGTGAATTCTCGATATATGTCAACAACCATGTGTCCAGGGGACATACTCGAGCCGTATTATCTTTACACTCCTCAACGTCCGAGGCCCCTCACGGGGTATACCTCGCGGTAGTGGAGATAATTCCGCGACGTTTATGGACCAGGCCTTGGCGACATATATAGAAAAATCACCGTACTCCTCTTTCACGCTCGGCCCAGTCGAAATCAAAGTCAAGCCGCATAGGTAGCCTGATCCGAGAAACGGAAAAGCCGTTCAGAACCGCTGCCGTTTCTCGAGACAAAACTGTGTTCGCTGTTTGCGACATTCAGGTTTGCCAAGAAACCGACTTTGCACGTTGAGACGGGCACCTGTAACGCGTCGACCATTAAATCGTAGAATTAGCGATTCATTAGAGATACGGAAGCCACACACTGCCACGTTGAACTGGTTAACAAGCGAAACTAGGCCGAGCGATCGTGCTGTCGTAATTTTTGTACAAACAACGAAAACCGATTGAACAAATTGTTCATAATACACGGCTCGTTCGGAATTCGATCGTTTAAACGTGATAATTTTAAATCCATTGTGTTTCAAGTGCTTGCAGTACTTAATTTAATTTAAATAGATGATTAATAACAATTGGAAAAGAAAAGTGAAATAAAGATGTTAATTTTGATACGAAGTCCTCGAATACATTTTCAATGATTCCATACATTTTTGAGAAATACGATTTTCGTGATCACTTTGAGGATACAGGCGGAGATCAAATCAGTAAACGGATGATATAGAAAAAGGAAGATAATATTTAACGCGTACAAATGATTGTCTACCATGGGAAAATCATTTTTCAACCACGCCATGGAATTTGAATTGACATGTGCAGACGCAGATGCGCTGTTTGTTCGAAGCGCGTTGCACACCGGTTCTAGGGTTTTCACAAAAAGTCTCATTATATATTTGCAAGGTTGGTTGATCAACTATTGTTCGCGTTTTTGAAAAGAGTACGCTTACTGTTCTACGGTTAAAGCACAATCTAAATGAGCCACAGCGGTTTCAATGCGTTACGTGATCAGGCTCAGTTTGATGAGAATTTTTATTTATTCGTTAAGTATTTGTACTTGGAAATATGTGCGAAACGCGGAGTAATTGTGATTATGATAATCGCGTGAACTACTTCGGAGGCCGCATTCTTGGATAATCGTTTAAACCGGTGGATAAGTATCTGCTCGTACCAGGAGAACATGGCGGGGAGGTGGTAAGAGAGAATTTTACCCGAACGATTTAAAAGAAAGCGCCGAGACGATCGTTCCTCTCGATTTTCCTGGTCTTCTGTTCGAAATACTTAATTAGTGTACGCACGGCGTGTTGTTGCACGGTTTTCTGGCGAGAGAGGTTGAATTTTTGGCTAACGGTAAGTGGAATAGGCACGACCTTACTTATCGAACGCACATCCGTGTCATCGGCGCCTTTGATGGTCCCTAATGCGTATTCAGCAGTTCGCATTTTTCCGTAGATTTTCACATTTCACGTTTACTTTCGAGCGCGCCGTTGTAATACAGATTAGATTTCCAAGACATCTGTTCACAATTTAACGCGTGATTTAACAAGCCCCTTGGGAACCGGTCTGTGTACCCAACCATCTCGTCCGCTTGTTATGCGGAACACGAACGATTGTTTGGCATACTTTAATCCCGTTCAGAGCCAAATCCTTAATTGCGAGCCAATATCGGTCGATTTCGATCGTTCGCTCGTTAACGCATACATAACCAACTTAACGATCGCTACGCACACAAACTCGCAATCATTTATACATTAGTTGCTTAGAAAACTCGATTCCTATTCATTTAGGAAATCTTCGTTTTCAATCGCATAACTACATAACCGTATAAAATACATGATAATTATCAAAACGATACGTAGAGGTTAAGAAATATTCTACTACAATAATCCACATATAATTTCAGGATCATTTAGTATTTATTTCCCATCAATTCAATAAAATTTCATAGCATAAACAAGTAAAATTAATAACTACAGATATATAACTCGTATTTTGTATCTATATTCATAAGTATAGAAATTATATTTTTGCTAATCATGCTTTGTGTACATTTAAGTTTACGTTAAATCTTAAACTGAACAAGAAATTGCACTTTTGCATGTTCACCTTTAACAGAACATTTCCATCTCACGTTGTACTCATGCAAATATATATGTACAAATCTATGAAAGGAAGGATATATATCATTGTTAATGTGTGGATTTGGGAGCCGGGTGATTAGGAGTAAAAACTTCGTAATCTACTACAGAGAAATGATAGTCTCCCATGAGAACAGTGTTGGAAGCATGTTCTCCATCATAACTGTGGGGAAGATTACTATAACTCTCCATGTTCACGTTGCAGTTGCTGGAAATGAGTAAGTCGGCCCCTGCTCCAAAGATTGGTCCAATGCTGAAAGAAAATAAGTGGATTAAGAAAATCCCAAAAATCTGTTACACAATATTCTACTTAAACTGATCGCTAAAAGTAATGATTCTCACTCTGGATGATAGCAAATGGCGAATGGTCTCTTCACAATATCATATTTCGTGGGAGGTACATCTTGGTTGTTTGTCAAAGTGAAGAGGAAGGCTTTCTCGGAGAAAATGTAATGTCCTTTAGCATTAGTCTTGCCCCAAGGTGCATCGCTGAATCCTCCACAAATTTCTCCTCGAGTTCCCTACAACATCAACAAAAGTTTCTATGCTAAAATACAATCGTATTTGCACAAAAAATAGCAGTAAATTGTACAAATCAAATACCGAGAAAGAAATTACTTAAAAATTAGGACCACGTACTAGCGCAATTACGTATGTTGGACAAACGCCATCGCAGTGTCGGTGAAACGATGTTGCCGAGTAACCATGACTAGAGGCTCTGAAATAGATCAACGTTTAGAATGATATGCTAATGTATACTTATTCTGTTTTGCGCAGGATAAACTTACCGGTACACTAAACGCCAGCTCTGTTTTGGCGACCCGTACCACTGATTCAGAAGACGTTGGAAGCCCATTTTGTCCCTGGAGAGAATTTGCGATCCAGGGAAGAGAAACGGACTCACTCTTGGCTGTAGCCGCTTGTCTGCACAGATTTCTGCGTACTTGTTCGGCAGTGCTGCATACCGGTACCTAAAACAAAACGTAAAAATCGAAAGCCTCCGAGGACGACAAGATTTCCCGGCAAACCGTACCTTAGGAATTTCGAGCCACTCGAGCGATCGGGATTGAAAAATTCGTACCTCTCCAAGGACAGCTCTATTGGCACTGCTCCGGTTGGCTCTACTTCCTCGGCGAACACCTGGCTGTCGATCAGCAGCAGTCGAACGTGATTTATCACCCCTGACAAATGCTGACAAACCCTCACGCGCTCCTCCTCCGTCCAGTGTTGAGTAGGCTGCGTCACCCCTGCCTAGGAGCGTGGTCCGTACAGTTAAGCGTTCCCTCAACTCGTAATTCTAAATTCTGATCCAAGAACCTAAGGAGGACCCAAGGACCCAGTAATCGTATGCGACATAAGGTCTGAGACCTTGCACAACATACACATGCTCAGAGCGTTAAGTCTTCTTGGAACTCGAGGGATTCAAAGTACTCGGACACGGAATAAAACTCTGAAGGAGAAAGAACCTGATATTTGGCCCAATTAAGAACCGCTCTCCACACATCCTCTTCCTCCAGACCCAAGTAGTCTGAAGATATCAGCTTGACCAGTGCATCCTTTGGCAGATTGCAGAATGCTGTTGTCTTGACCGTGTCCACTGCATTTTCCCCGATGAAAGCAAAGCATCTCTCGATGAAGGATGAACATGCTCCTTTACCACCTGTGACAATGAAAATATTTCATTATTACGGAGAAATGAATATTTCTTGGATGATATGTGTTGCGAGTTGCTAAAGTACTTACACATAATTGTAGCAGTTACTTATTATTAGGAATTATACTAAATTAGGAACACTAATGCTCTGATTCAAAAATATTTATTAAGGATAAGACAATTCCGCAACTGTTACAATAACTATTTCATCATATAGTATTTACATCTATAATTGTTACGGACAAGCAATAGTACAAAATGGAGTACAGTTCCATCTAGTCGGAACGCACATTGTAGATTTTGTATTGGAAGAAACAGACTCTGTGGGTGCAGTTCCCTACATACAAATGTTCCAGATTCCATGGAAAGTATAAAATCGTTACAACAAAGTAGTTTTCTATTAGGGAACGATATTGTCACTTCAAGGTGACAGCAATATCCAGTGACAATTTGTACTAGTCAATTTCTCATTATCTATTCTATCTTCATTTACGCGCCACATTTAGTGTTTAAGACGTCAACAATGTTCTCGCATAGTGTTTATCATATCACTTCTTCCATGTGTAGAAAGCACACACGAGATCCCAGCGTGGATCAAAATAATACGTTTGTTGTTTCTCCTTCACTGTCCTTCGAGGTTAGGTAATCCATCGGCTCTTAATTCGCCCCTGGATTCGTATTTTGTATCAATGTTATGTTGTCGCCCTTCAGCATGATGCGTCCCAAAGGTTTCCTGTTCTTCGTTTTCATATGATACTCCTCCGCGTCGTCCAATACCAAATTCATGTACTCGTCAAAGCCGACGATGTGACCTTCGATGCGGAGGTTAACGTTCTCGAATAGCCAAACTTGCACACGCGATCGGTTTTGCAAATATCGGAATATAAGGTTGATGGGTTGCACCATCACCTTCTGGACTTTCTGCGGTCCCTTGTACGACATTTTTGTTATGGTTTTTCAAAAAATATCAGGCAACGCTTCGTCAATGCGTGCTTCGTAAATGCCGGACGCCGGAAAATGTGGCGTCGCCGACCTACCAACTGCTATCATCAGCTGTCACTAGTCGCTAGTTACTTATGGAGTCCTTCCTCAATTTTAAAAAATATTTTCAAACTAAACGGTTTATTAGGAATAGGAAAATTAAGGGTGGGTTCGTGATAGGACGTTGTGAAATTTAATAAAAATTTATGGACTAACTCGTAGGGATAAATGTTTTAGTATTGGTACTTCTGATACCGTAAAACCTTCCTAACAGGATTCAGTTTTCTTACCGAACAGCGCTCTCTAGGGGTGCGTTTTGTACCAATCACTATCACTCAGTGGATAAAGTAGAATTCACAGTTGGTAATTACATATTTCAATTTTATGTGAATTATTCGTTGTAAAATTTAATGAAACAGAATGTGAACTTTTAAATAGAACAAAATTTACCTCTTTAGAATATATATTAAATCACAGCTTGTTAATGCAACTGATTAATACCAGAGACGAGGTAGCATTACTACTATTACCTGTGATCATTGCATACAACGAGAAGGAAACTATATAATGAATTAATAAACAATCAACTAAACTTGAAACTTGAAACTATAAATTGTAATAAATTTTGCTACTGCCACACCTCCTATAACGTGCTGTCATTGTGGTAAACTTGCTAATCACGAGCACAGTACATAGTCGATAACTTACCGTATGTGTAAAGAGAAGCTTTACAAATGAATGAGATATTAAACTTTTTAAATTGTTCCATATTTATCGAGAGAAATATGAAAATACAAGCCAAGAAGCTCGCATTGCCAATACCATGAACATTAAGGAGAAAGAACAAAGAAATGTCCAAATACATTGTGCAATTAAAAACAATCATGTTTTACAATCCAACCGTGAGTCAAAAAGCCCGAGGAGTCCTTTGCGTTTCATACACTAAAGACGGTCTGCGGCAAATAGTTCAAGTTTCACGCGTCACGTTCTCGAAAGGGCGCCGAATCGGCAACTTCGACAATGGGAATTGTTTGATACTTGAACTTTTAACAGGATGCCATGAATAACTTACCAGGGACTCGCTCTTGAGCATCCAGGGCTGCAGTCAAAAGAGCACACGCGTTTCCGGGGCTGAGAGTGGCGGAGACGTGTTCCTCGCAACTTCTCCAAAGTTCCTCGACTCCGAGTTCTTGGGCGAGACCCAGCATCTCGAAGATGCCACTGTCCTGTAGCATGATCTATAGAAAAGTTACCGGTTGAATCTCGGCCGTGTCCTTAGACCCGCGCGGAACTTTGGCGACCTCTTATTCATGACGGCGCGATAACCATAACTGCATTTAATATCTCTGAAACCGGAGTGGGAGGGGGGGGGGGGGAATTTATTCGGCGGAAGCTGCAAGAAGGCTCCATGAATTTCGCCACGCTTAATGGAATCAAGCGAGGATACTTTGTTACTTGAAAGAGCGAAGATATTCTTCAAGGAAAGGATACAACTGAAGACCAAACGAGACGCGATATTTCAAGGGCAATGGAAGGTCGAGGCTTCTGGGAGGCTCGGTCTCAAGGATACAAATGATAGCAATGGTATCGACCCTTTCCAGATAAATAATTTACCTTGCCGGTGTAAATGTAATGAACGAACTGACGGAAGGTTTCTGGATGGGCGTGCGGCATGCGCACGGGTGTGGGATTTCCGGGCGAGCCGATCCTCTTGGCGGCGGTGAAATTCTTGCACCTGGGAAAATCAATCGAAAGATGTCGCCTTTGAAAGAAAGCATTAATTGCCAAGACAAGGGGTCACGGCGGGGAACAAGCGACGGAGAGAAGGAGGATCGTCGCGTGTAACAGCTTGAGCTATAGGCGTGACTGCGTGGCTCTTCTAACGAACACCCACCACTTCGGCTTTCGTCACCGGCGCTCCCACTTCTGCCAGTGTTTCTTGTTACAAAAGGGCTTAATTGACTTCGTCAGGAAGCTCCGTTGCCACCGAGAGCGTACTCGCCGCGTACGCGGTCGGGGCTTTGGTTTTCGTTCTCCTCTAGAAACTTAATGGCAACCTTCGAAAAAAAGTCACTTCGAGCCCCCCCCCCCCCTCTCTTTCTTCTCCCTGCGGCGAGCCGGCAGCACACACTCGGCAGAGCGAATCTTTTCTGGCACCCCGAGCTGGAAACGGATCCCCCATGACCCATTGGGAGAACATTCGATCTCGCCTCTTCTGCCTGCCCTACGCCATTCTCTACCTTGCACGACTAGATACACAAAGGGGAGGCTTTTAACATCGACAAGTCTCTTTCTCTCGCTACTTCTGTCCCTCTCCCTCTCCCTCTTTTTCTACAACGAGCGGGCGCCTTCTCGCCGCACCTGTGCGACGTTGATGCACTCTTCGGAATACTCTTTCCCGTTCGCCCCGTGGAAATTACTTAAAAATATCCTACATACCCACTGTCTTTCGGCATGGAACAGCGCGGAACACGAGCGAATCTATGGGCCGAAAGAAGCGAAATAGTGTGGAATCAAATTCCGGGTGAAATATCAAGCTCCCGCGCGAGAAGAAAGAAACGCCGTCGCGATTCACCGGCGGAAAGAAAAAGGGGTGGTTGAAGATGCAGGGCCGAGGGCGGTAAAGCGCGGACAAGCCCTTAAACGGATCCTTTCACGTTCACAGAGGCCGCCCGCATAAAAGGACAATGGTTTCTAATACCACTAACCACGACGACGCGGGGCGAAAAGATTCCGCGATGTTGAAAACCGAGAGTCGCAGGAAAGTCGAAAACGTACCGGCCGGGGTTTCGTATCGAATCAAAAGAAAATCCGTCAAAGAGCGAGCGCAAATGGAAAAGGCATGCACCCCGCGCTGCTTTGATATTATAACCGACGCGTTAACAAACGCTCGGCTTCGTCGACTGAGAGAGAAAGAGCGAAAGAGAGAGAGAGGAGGCGTGTGCGGGAAAGTCGGAAAATCGTGGCCCGAGCTACCGAAACATGGTTGCCGAGTCGACAGAGGCAAAACTAGTGCTCAAAAAAATTAAAAACACCACATCGCACGCGTACCGAAGCACACACACACACACGCGCGCGCGCGGGAACAGGGCGTAGGGCGTGTACGCAGATGCGGTTGCGCGGGTTCCACCTTTAACAGACCGAAAGAGCTCGACTTTTACGGTTTCGTGTGCAGTTTGGTAACGACGCGGGCTGCGCATAATATCAAAGCTATAGTTTACCGCGTTTATTTCTAGAAATTAGAGGCGGGAAACGTTCGAGTACCGCGAAACGTAATCTCCAAGGTGAACACTTCAAACGGTTCCCTCGAAAATTTATCTTTGAACTCGCTAGGAGAGAGAAAAACCGCGGAGACGGGTTGCTTTTCGCGATACGGTGGCTCGACCGCGGCGGAAAGGAAACGCCGCTGCCAGGGGAACAAATTTTAAGCACTGAAAAGATAAAGGATGCCTCGTCGTGATAAGTGGTGGCGCGGAACGAGGCGGACAAGAAGTCGGACGGATGGAAAAGGATCGAGGTAGGCAGGGGCGTGAGGGGGGGGGGGGTAAAAGGGAGAAAACCGAAGGCGCGTAGAGAGAAGCTTTTCCCTAATCACAGACGAACGCCCGCTACGGAATCAAAGAAAACCAAATATCAGCGAGCGACGCCGAGAAAAGAATAGGGCACGGCGACGCGCGAGCTTGTCTGGTGTGACGACGAGGTGTCACGGGGGTGGTAACGTAGGTTCACGAGCTCGACGCGGAAAGAGGATGTTAGGGGTAGGGGGCTAGTGGCGCAGGGAAACGAGGGTCGTGGCTGCTTGGTTTCACGGCGGCAAGGGTTGAATGTCGCCGCAGGCTCCGCTACTAACGACCAAGCGTGCGATTATATAGCGGCTCCGTCGATTTCCGCGCAAAAACCGCCTCCGCTTCCGGTGCACGATACTCAAATTCGCGTCACGCCTCCTTGTTCCCCGTGACTGTGAAACGCCTGCTTCTCGCCGGGCTCCATTATCGGCTCCCGGATAAGGGGAAACCGAACCCAAGCCCGCCGATAATAATCGCAAAAATCCTCTGGAGCGTTTTACAATCACTAAAACATTCACCATGCTGTCGCTTGGATAATCAAGAAAAGGTCCAACAATTTATACGAGTTGTACGAAGGCTGCTTGATGAGCGAGGGGTTGGAGTTGGAGGGCATCGAGGGTATGGTAATTTTTATAACGAAAAAGAGATAGCACAGTTTATGCGAATTCTGTAAAGGCTGCTTAATGAACAAGGGGTTGGAGGTGCAAGAAGAGCTTCCAATTGGGCTGGTTAAACCTTAAAATTGTTTTTTAGTTTCGTTTAGACACTTCGAAATTCTTTCGGCGTGTTATCCTAGTATCACTTATTATAATTGGATGAAGATGTGCAGTACTAAAATGCATAATAGACCGACGGATAAAAGGGTTTACACCCCACTTGTTGTAGACAGACTATAGATAGAGAAGCTAAAGGTATTGCAGGGAAAATACCGTGAAAAGCGGATGAAGCATTTAAAAGATTTTAGAATAGCGAGAACACCATGCTTGCGCCTTCCGCAGTTGAAATTAGAGGAAAAAAATTTTATGCGAACACCATAAAGACATGCAGAGGGTTCCGAGCAGGAAGCCTCGGTGAATTCAGCGCGAGGACAACGAGCAACGGCGGGGATCACGTTCCGAGTGCTATCGAATGGTCGAAGCTCGGGCTTGTTTTTCAATTTCTTTCTGCCGTTGAGCGGCGTCGTTCTCGTTTCCGCGGCGCGGCGTTTCGAAATGACAAGGATTACAAGGGGATAAGAGCTATAGAGGGGGTCGGGGATGCTCGCGACTCTTTGTCAGGATTTTCACCGGACTGGAGAGCGCCGCGTAGAGTTTTGAGTGCGGTCGCGTATTGTCCATTCGTTTCTCCTGCGGACGCCTGTCACGAGCATGCGTAACTTAATTTTCCGAAGCCGGTGTCGACGGTGAAAGCGACGGAGAGGGAAAAGAGAACGGCCGGACGACAAAAGGACCGGGTCGCGTACCCTCCTGCACCGATATCAAAAGGGTTTCACGGGAATATCGTAATTGACTTTACAATTAGCATCGGGCCTGTCGTCCCGCCGGAATGTCGTTCCCGCGGCGCTGCTGGCCCCCTCTAATGCGATCCTCTAGGCCTCCCTTCTTACAACAATTAGAATTCACCCGGCGAAAATTGTTGCCGGCCCCGGCGACCAGGGCACTCTCCTCTTTCTCTCTCTCTCTCTCTCTCTCTCTCTCTCTCTCTCTCTCTCTCTCTCTCATATTGTCCAACTAATTAGAAGGTTCGATCGATTCATTTCGCCGTAACAATCCTCCGGAGCCTCTTAATTAAAATTCATCGGTACCGCGAGCTCCGCCTTTTCCGCCGAAGAAACTTGGACGACCGCGGCCGATCTTTGCGGCCAGCTCGAGGAACGATTTTCCTGTCCGGCTCGCTCGGTGTGGAATATTGTTTCGTGGAATCGGCAGCGTGCTCTCTCTCTCTCTCTCTCTCTTCTTTCTTCCGGTAACGACCTCCTGGTGGTGCCTCGCCGCCGCTGGGGGCAGGTGAATTATGTATAGATGCGCCGGTGACTTCAAGATTTTAACGAAGTTATCATTTCCTCTCTCTTCCGACGAGCTCCCTGCCCGTAATTCCCGAGGAAAGTTAACCTCTCCGCCGGCAGTTCCGAGCGAAAAGTTCGTAACGCAGTTACGCCGGGGCAAACTCGCTGGGATTTTTAAGCGAACCGCGGTTTCTTGCCGGTCGAAAGATATTTTCGAGCGTACCGGTTCGTTACACGTTCGCGAGCCTCATCCGGCCTCGTCGCGTCGCCGAGGCGAATGAAAAATTATCGCGATACGACCGCGTGATATTCCACGTGCCTCCGTTAATTCTCCATTTTCCGGAAGTGTCGACACGCCCATTGTCTCCGGGACGTGTTTATTTTTCGCGAACGCGCGCTATCTCGGCCTCACCGCCTGGAACCGCGAGTTCCCGGGGATTAATCTTCCGCGTGATTTCTCGCGCGTTTTTGGATCATTTCGCGTCTCCGAGGAAAAGAGAGCCCGATCGCGAGCTGTTTTAATAGAAATTACGATTAACAATTAATCCGGTCCCACGACGATCTGGAACGGGCTTAATAAAATTTCCACGCTCGCTTGTTCGACTCGCGACGATGTTAGCAGCGTCTCCCCGGAGACGCCGAGAGATACCAGTTGGGAAAAATAGAATACCACGAATTGTTCCTTTCTCTCGGCGAGGAGACGTCCACGTGTAAATATAATTAATTCGAACCGGCACCAGACACGACAATTCCGAACCGGCGAATACTGACCTCGCTTGCAGTATAATTCTGTGAGCGTAGACCGGCGTCTCGTCCCGACCTAGCAGAAAGACGATGTCAGCTGTATCTTTGTCCTCCGAAAGTCGAGCCAGGTCCTCCAGGAGTCTGGGCACACCGGCTAAACCAGCCTCGCCAGACACCCCCGCTGCACCTGGCGCCGCTCCTACTGCGACGGCCCTGGTCCCCATCGCGGTTACGTCGGGGATCTCCAACTGCATCGAAGAAAAACAACGAATTCATTTATGGTAGGTCTAAACACTGTTCACAGGTAAGCGTGAAGAACACGAGAAAAATTCTGGTTAATACCGGACCGTAGTTTTTGTTATTTTTAGTCCCATACGAAATACAAACATTAGATTATTCCAAAGATCCAGCAAAATAAAAATAGACTCCATAAATAGCCCTTTAATGATTTTAATCAGTTAAAATAACACATTGATATTTCTGCATTCTTTTAATCCGTCCACTGCTTTAAATCGCAATTGTCAATTTTTTCTCGTGACTACGTCAAACCCGTAGTCTAATGATTATAATTTTCTACAAACATCTCTGCAAATATTTCAACTCGTAACAAAGATGATTAATCAGTAGACAGAGGCTCCTGTGAATACGCTAGAGACTAGTATTCCAACTTATTGATCCAAAAAGTCAAGACTTTTATACAACAGAAATACAGATTATATATAGATGAATCATTTGGAATGAAAGAAAATTGTAGCAGATCATAATTATTTTCCAATTAACCGTGTATATTATATTTGTTTAAAATCGATCAGATAATAGCAGACTCTCTTGAAGGTAGCTGTTCATAAACAGTAATGATCCTTGTTAGCTACTGTAAAATATTTGTATGAAATAACTACGATAACCACGTTTTTTAAACCAAAGTTTGTCTTGTTCCGTTTCCCCAGCAAAAATTACTAAGACAATCTTCAATTAGTAGCACAATGGTCGAGAAACAATTTGTGCCTGGCAAGTACTTCATAAATCACAATCGGCGACATATCAAACAGCAATTGTGCCGTTGACAATCCCACGCACGAAGACTCGTTTCATTTTCTACCAGGCAGACCGCCATCGAACGACAGTCGGCTAGTTGGTAGCCGAAGCAATGGGCGTTAATCCGATATTAACGAGGCCGCAAACAGAAGCAAGCCCATGACTGATGACAGCGCCGGTGAATGGCGGCCGCGTGTCATCGTCTCCGAACATTTTCCGGAGGGCGGGTGCGCGGGACAGACGAAGTGAGGCGAGGCGAGGCGTGAGTGCGCGAGGGCGTGGAAAAAAAGCAAAACCGATTAACGTACAATCGGCGCTAATTGCGCGATTAATATTTGATTTGCGCCGCGTCGCGACACGACCTCCCTCTTTCTCTCTCTCTCGTTCTCTCTCGCTCTCTCGGTTGCCGCGGTCGGTCGATCGATGCCGTAGATTTTGTGTCACGGCGGCTGGCTGATTCCCTTTTAATTAGTTCGGGTTTTGTAGTTTTCGAACACGTCACGCGCCGATTGCGACGCGTGTATCGCGGGGATAGGAAGGGATCGCGATCGCTGGTCATTTGCCCCCGCACCATCGCATCTCGCATTCCGACGCAGTGATACGATTAAAAAGCCATCCACCGTAGCTTTTGTTTGTCCGCTGGTTGACCAAGTCGCGGTGCAAAAAAATCCGTTCCAGGGACGACGATGTGGCCACGATTTTCTGCGTGATCGGACGTTTTTCACTTTCAAATATTATAATTTCACTAGATATCGGGCTCGCGTTACACCACCGGCCGCCGGCGACCGAGAACTCGACGGCCGAAATATTAATACCTACCGGCGCGCTAGCCTCGCTCGAAAAATGACTGCGTCGGAGCTGGCGCACGCACCTCAACCGCGGATGCCCCGAACGTTTGTTTTGGATTCGCGTGATCGACTGGCGGCCGCTGCCGTTCAATATCGTCCTGCGAGTAAATAAACACGCGTACGTACACGCGAACGTCCGTAACGAACGGCGATTGTCGCGCCGGAACCGTGTTTACAGGTCGACGGAGGCGAAAAGGCAAGGCTCCGTGGAGCGCGCCGTGAATTTTGCGTTCAGCATCCTCGCTGGATTCTCACCTGCACGAAGCTCGGTGGAAGGTGACTAAGCGAGCCGAAACGGCGTGCTGGGCTTGTCTCATAGGCGCACGTGGACGAGTATTATTCTCCCGGGCGACACACTGCATTTTCAGTCGATCCACGACGAGTCCTGCGCTCCCACGGGGCGAGACATTGTTTTCCTCAAAGTTTCTTGTGTCGTCGTCGTCGCACGCTCGCTCCGGCGTCCCTCGTCGTTGTTCTACAACACAAACGTACTCCCGCGAGATCCACCGCGAGCACACATCGGAAGAGAGACTGAGCCAGAGCGGAGAGGAAAGAGAGAGAGAGAGAGAGAGAGAGAGAGAGAGAAAGAGAGAGAAAAGAAAGAAGGATAGAGTGGGGAGAGAGAGAGAGAGAAAGAAAAACAAAAGCACCGAAACCGGAGGAAAAGCCGGGATGCTCGGTTTCGGCCCGGAAGTTTCCAAGTTCACCGCGAGCTATTTCTCGAGTACGAGACGAGTTTTACGAGAGCTGGACCCAGGTCTGCCTCCTGTCCCGTCGCCGCTCCGCGCCGCGCCACGCCACGCCACGCCGACCCTTTCCCTCCTCTCTCGCTCTCTCCGGTGCGCTCAGGTGTTCTCGGGCCTCGTTCCACCTACGTCGATTCCATCCTTTCTTCGCGTTCTCGCGTGGCCAATGCTCCTGCAAGATCACTCCTCCTCCAGCCGTTGTTGCCAGATCCTCTCTGGAGCACCGATCGCACGATCAAAAAGGATACACACAGCCACTGGCCGCCTCGTTCCAGCTAGCAACGGATCCTCTCTCTCTCTCTCTCTCTCTCTCTCTCTCTCTCTCTCTCTCTCTCTCTCTCTCTCTCGCTCTCCTGGCCCTCGTCTACTTGGCTCGCGATCGACCAGATCCTATGGTCTTTTTCCCGCCCCCTCCCGCCGTCGACCAGGATTCTCTCTGTTTATCCACATTCCACCCTTTGTTCTTCCCAAATCGCACCAAAGGCAAGACCCACTTCCTAGAGCTCCCCTTCCCACATATCCCTTCTACCATCGTCCTGGCCACCGTTAGCGCCCCCCTCCCCCCGTACCCTTCTGTTCTCGAGACACCGGTGGTTTCGCTTTCGGTTGCACGATATTGCCGCAATGCAGTGCTCCCTGGTTTTCCACCGGCGAAACGAGATCGTCCTTTTATTTGCGTCGCTGTACACGCTCAGCCTCTTCTTCACCCTTCCCGCGAACGGATCCGACGTGATTTCTCCGACGGTTCCCCGTCGGATCACGTCGCGATTTAGACGCTTGAACTCCGGTTTCCGTTACTCTGCCGCCGCTGCTGCTGCTGGCAGATTGTATTTTCGGTTCAATTTCATGGTCGCGGCGCATTCTAGTCGAAACAACACACCCAATAAGGCTCATCCGACGTCTAAGCCGAGAACAGCTATAGCTAGGTGTTAGAGGCGTGCGAGAACCCGAAAATGTCGGGTCGAGTATTTTATTCGGGATCGGGTTCCCGAAAATTTCCGAAGCACATTCGGGATCTCTTGACAATTTTACAGATTATTCTCGGGAATTCTGAAAATTCTCAGAAACCTCGACCTATTCGAGAATTCCAAAATTTTCGAAAACCTGACCCGTCCCAAGTATCGGATGCTCGAATTTTTCGGGTTCTCGCACACCTCTACTAGGTGGTCATTTGTTCGCGAGTGGACACTGTGTTGAGGGTCACTCAAGTGACCCGAGAGTACCGGTAGTATTTCTCGAGAAATACTATCGGGAACGACTCGGGAGAGTTTTATTCTCGAATGTATTGTCTGGCTTGTCGGATGGCCAAGTAATCTGTATAAAATAGCCATCGCGAGTTTGTAATTTTGCATGCTGTTGGAAAATGGTGGATTAAAGACCGTAGATCGCAGATTGCGTCGAGTGGCACAGACTTGGTTGTAAATGACCGAAATTTCTTTGTAATTATATTTCTGCCGGTGCCACGGCGATGTTCGGGCACAATTATCTTGGAATCTGGCCGGGGTCTGCGTGGAATTTGTAATGCCGCTGCCATTCCGTCTCGGATGTGCTTTAACTTTCTATGTTTCTCATTTAACTTGTTCCTACGGTATCGTTGCGTTACGCGGCGGAAATGATAAATTACGGACGCGCGTCGTAAAGCGGGTTCGAGATTTATTGATCCATGGTAAAACTTCCTGAACGCTCGGTTGATGGTAAGGCAGACGCGTCAAGCTCTCCCGCTGTAGTATCGATCGTTGGTGGAACGATCGTCGTATCGATCGTACGATAAATATGCGCGTACGTCGATAAATCCGGTCCTGATCATTTATTACTCGTGCCTTTCCGTCGTCGATCTTTAAAAATCTGATTTATGAATTTTCATCACTGCACGAAATAAGAAAACTCAGTGACATTTTGGAAGCAAAAATTAATTTGAAGTCGAACGATTTTGTATTATCCCGTAGTTATTGAAATTGTAAAAATCTTAACACTATATCTACCGGAAGCCTACTAATAGGACTTTCGATAATTTAGCTGTACCACAAGAATGCTTATAAAACTTCTTTTAGGTAATAATAACAATCGGAATGATTAGGTTACGTTACTGAAGGTGAATTTTTTGTTTATAATTGAAGTTGCTGTTGCAGTTGAAAGATTTATTACATTTTTTTATTGAAGCACGTATCGTAAGGAAAATCGCGGAAAATCTAAATGAATCAATTATTGTAATTTTTTATAGGAGAACGCATATGTGTCACTACTAGTGCTCGGTAAGTTTATTTTTAACACGTGACAGTGATTTTTGACTGGGCTTAGAAATTCATTTTTATTATGCGATATCCAGATAAACCGAATGTTATTGGAATCCTTCGAATTCAAAAGGGTTAAGATTATGTCTAGTTTTGGTTCCATTAATGAAACTACTCTGATTTTGTAAGAATTTCTGGGGTTGATGTTTGGCGTTTAACGTGTTAAGGATTAAGAAATATTAAAATGAAAATCGTAGAAAATCCGAACGAACACGGTTTTGCCATTTTCATAAGGCCTTGCAAATTGCCAGTGGCTATATAATATTTTAAGTCAATAAGATTTTCAATTGCCGTGCGGAAAAAGGATAATTCCGCAAGAAGTGATTAAATGTGCTGTTCGTATCGCGAAATGTCGCAGGAAATTCTTAGCTGCGGATCGGAGACTTTTAAAGACTGGGAAACGACCGCTAATGGGTGACGCGTTAAGAATATCCCCGTAACAACCGAGTCAATTAATTGTTGCGAGTTATCCGGAGTTTTCATCCGCCGCTAGTCCATTATTAAAGCAAGATTCCATCTCGTTCGCCTAGAGCGGTCGGAGAAATTTCCTCCGCTTACTCCTCCCACCGGAACGATCGTGTCGCGGCGAATGTTTCCGCAACAGCGTGGCGCGGCGCGGCGGCTCGGTGCCACGGAAAATTTGCTGTTACTCCGTATTGTACACAATCCCATATAATATGGCACACATTAGCATGGTGAAGTGTCTCTTCCGGGCGGTGAGTCGCGAATTTCCTGGGCGTCATTATCCCGGCCAGTTTTTCACCGTCGACGGCTGAAATGGAATCTCCCGGCCGGCAGTAATAATCGAGGAAAGATCACTTAATGGCCCTTTAGGATAAGAGCCCCACCGCCGCCATTCGCACCTCCGCGAATCCGCTGGCAGCGCCTAACAAAATTGCCGCATTATGTCGTTTAACGCCCTCGGAAATACGACGCATCGTGAACGGGAGAGAATAAAAGTTGGAGGAGAACGGGGGATAGGATGTTGGACAGAGAGAGAGAGAGAGAGAGAGAGAGAGAGAGAGAGAGAGAGAGGGAGAGAGAGAAAGAGAGAGTGGAAAGGGACGGGGAAGAGAAAATTACACGGGATGTCCGTGTGATAGAGCGGTGTGACGCGACGCTATAATACGGGGAAAGGTGTCAGCGAGTGCGAACAAGCAGGGCCGAGGATCGCGCTGCATAATAGATGCAGCCGGCCGCGCTTTAGCGCAAACAGGAACAAATTCCTCGGTGCACTCGTTGCAACAATTGAATCGGTAATCAAGCTGGTCCCGATAATCGAATCAGCCCGGGTACACGCGTAATTGAAATTTCGCAGTCGACCACTGCAAACATCCCCTCCCGAGCCCCGCCACGGTCCTCACCTCTGTCCGGACCAAACACGTCGAAATTGCCTTCGCGAATTTTCAATCGGTCCTCTCGCAAAATGTTGGTGCCGCTGCCGCCGCGCCGCGCCAGAACGGGCAATCTTACAAATTGTCGCCGATGGAAAAAAAATCTATCGATCGTCACGCTGCTGCTGCGCCAGGTACACCAGAACCGCCGGGGGATGATCGATAGCGACGTCGATGCGCACGGTGCGCACCGTCGCGCGGTATAATTCGACGCGACACGTTTCACCGCGCGAAATCGTATTTCCAGGAACGAAAAGTCCGGACGCGCCAACGGTATGTCAAAAACAGCCCCGTCTGGCCGCCCGCGCTGGGAAATCGCGGACACCGTGTCGCTCCGGCGAGTTTTCTCGGATCGACGGACGGGAAACTGCCGTAAACTGGGGGAACATTGACAAGTTTTTGTAACATTTTGCCTAGCAACACGGAAATTGTTCCTTTCCCTTCCGCCCGGCACTTTCCAGTGCCATTTTTACGAAAATTAACTCGCAACCGTGCCTCTATCTCTAACAGGTTCAACCCTTTGCTTTGCAACATCGAAACAGTGATGTTCAACATCAACAATACGTATGTTATTAGTGTAACAGGAGGGATTGTTAAACATAATTATCAGAATGACTTTTCAGTACTTTCCGACTCGATATGAAAACGTGATTGCGGACTTATCTGTAAAATAAAAATTGTCTCCATCAATTGCAAGACACAGGAGTCGAACAAAAATTATCTTCTATCTATAATGGCTTTAGAAAGTTGAAAATTACATACCAATATCCTGTAATTCTTCTAATCTCTCTATCGCGTTGATTCTCTCCTACTAATTTTTCTAGTCCAGTGATTATACAAGAGATGGTTATATACAGGGTGGTACACATGTTCTTGGATTAATTTCCTTCAAAATAAAAGTCTATTTTGTTGATCTCGACATATATTTTTCTTTTTCTAGTAATGTCAACAGGCATTGAGAAGATAAAGTTATTGCAACACGGTATAAAAAATATGCTTATTAGCACAGCCACTATACAAAACTGTTATTCCTTTGTCCGTTGATTCTGCTGTCAATAATTCAGTTCGTGGAAACCGGAGTGTACTTTCGTGATTTCGCGAGCTCGACGGATAATGGTGTCGCGCGTACAAAACGGGCACGGGATCGCGAGAGGACGCGAATTAATTATCGTCGGATAAAATGAGCATTTAATTAACGCGGACGACTGAATCGGGGGGTTCTTATTCGCGCAACGGTGTCACAGACGGAAGAATTTTCTTCGAGCGAATCTCATTTCGCCGACTATGAATAAAGAGGCCGGTTTGCCGGGGGGTGGCGAGAGCGACGAAGGAACGGACTACACCGTTCCCGTCGCTGTTTCGCGTAAATTGACCCTGAGGAAGCCAGCATTTCTGTAAACTACTTTCATTCCGTCCCTTTTGTGCGCCGTCCGCCATGACTCAGTCTGAAAGGAACCCGCGCGGATCTATGGAAAACTGCACGGTCCGCGGAGTTGCACGGGCGCATTGACGCGCGGCTCAATATCAATTGTGAACAGTAATTATCAGTGACGGCATTGTCGTTGACTAGAGGCGGGCTTAATAATCGGCCGGTCATGGTTCCCTAACGGTTGAAGAAATCGCGCGACGCCAGCAAATCATTCCCGCGGCTCGCAGACTCCGGTCGGCGATCGAGCTTCCTTAATTAGCGAGATCGCTTAAATTCCTCGAGTGCCGCATTGGCCAACTGTGTCCCGCTAAACTGCGCTACTTAACACTTCGAAGATCAACGCGTCGTGAAATTGATCACCTGATCTTTTAATAACGCCGAAGATGGTTGGACCAATCGCGCGGCTAACAGCAATTATTGGGTTGACGCAATAGTGTTCTATTTGCAACTTGGGCCAAATGGCGAGTCACGATCAGTAGGCTGAGGATTTTGTGCATTTATTATAAAAATGATAGATCAAATAGAAAAATTATTTGAGACACTTAAAAATACTATTTACAACGCATAGAAATAATTTAGTAGGGAAATAAATGTTTAAGTAGACTTTTATGTATTTATTTTATTTTTACCTTTATTTTGAATTAAGATCCACAACCTAAGCTTTCAATTCTTTTGCAATCTGCTTCGATAATAGTCCTAATTTCAGCATTATCGGTTGCAGAAGGACGTCTGCATAACACTTACGTGTATCGTAGACTCGTATTTGTTTACTCACAAGCTTTACGCGTGAACGAAGAGGATATTCTAAGGTCACTTCACCCGCGCCATTTCGTAAACAACTCCTGATAGAACTCTCTCGCGTCCTATACGTTCTGCCCACAATTTCTCGGCCACTTCTACAATAAATTGAATTGGTATTGCAGGAAGTCCATAACTCAGTATCCCGTCCCCTTGAGACATTGGGAAACTGTTCCTTTAGCAATATCAGATGCAATCTAGAATTTAAAGTGGAGTGTATTTTTTTTTTTTAGTCAGTCTTGCACCTTTACTTCCGCTTGAAAGTGGAAAAAACTATTTCCCAGAACGGTTTACTGGAGGTAGAGGATACAGTCTTCGATTTACCAACCCGGTTGGCTTCGCTCTGGCTGCAGCAAGGCGTTTAAAAAGGATATCTTGAGCAAGATAAACTGCGGAGGAACTTTTCTTTTTCGCGTCGATCTCTAATTCATTTACCGTCGAGCACGTGTTACCGTGGTCAAGGTACAAAAATAGACCGTGAGCGTTACTTTGCCGACCTAGGAAATCGGTATTGATTCCAGCCTTTTCTTTTCATTAACTCCTAGCGCTTATCAGTGAGGATATATCAATGGAAAATAAGTGAAAAGAGTTTGATCATCGATGTGAATACATTTAGAATATTTGGATGATGTAAGAAGACATTGGGACTTGGAACATTTTAGCTTGGAAATTGGAAGTGAGGATACTTTCAAATCAAAATTGAGCCTCTGTTATCCGAATTCGGGTACATAAAGCCAGTTGTTCCACACGTATCCGAATATTTCACCTAAAATTGTCTGGTAAACATTAGTTCAATGTTTAGGGGAGAATGGCGATCACTTAAGCGACAATTCTAATAAAGTGAATATATGAGACAAAATATTTATTTAAAGATACGTTTCATGAGCTTCAATTATTCATTTATTTGTTCAATAAAAAAATTAGAAAACTTTAGAAAAATCTAGCCATAACTCTGGGCAATATTTGTCATCTTGCGGGCAATGTAATTGAACAATTTCTTACATTCTGTACAGAAGATATTACGTATATCCTGCTTTCGAAGACGTACATAAAAAAATTAAAAACTAAAGGCGTGCCATTTTTTGATAATAATACTGACCACCATTGCCCGCTGTCTGCCATTACCCTATTCTCACATTAATATTAAGGATGTACTAAAAGCTAGTCTCTATTATACGAACCGTCCAGAGTAAATCCAGTAATAAAACCTAGGACATGTGCAGGCTAGTTCAAGTATCTGTACTCGAAGCTATTTTAACTCCAAAACGAAACATTTTTTCCGACCTAGAATATTTCCCTTCTATATGTAGAGGGTGTTAAAAAAAAAGCATTCAATATTTATATGGTATATAGGATACACTGCACAGAGTAAAAAAGCTTTAGTAAACATAGGTCGAAAAGTCAACCGTTTCTAAGATATAGACATTTTTGTTTGCTAACATCATTATTTATTTATTACTGGCTTTTTGATATTTATAGAAAATTTTCCACGTGTTATGATTTTCCGCTACAGAACTGACTAATTCCGGATGAAATATACTGTCGGTACTTGAAGGAGGACATTCAGAAAGCGGTTTGTAAACATTGAAGTAAGCATCGCATGCGATGAAAGTAAGTTGATAATAATACTGGCAAACAATAATGTTCATATCTCAGAAATGGTTGACCTTTCGACCTATGTTTACTAAAGCTTTTTTACTCAGTACAGTGTATCCTATATAGTATATACCATATAAATATTGAATGCTTTTTTTTAACACCCTGCATTTTTTCATGTTACACATACGAACATGGTGCAATTTACTCGTACAGTACTGAAGTGTTTAGTAATTTAATAAATACAAATAAATTTAATAATGTAAAAAATATTTTGAATAATGATACAGCAATTTTTAGTGGCACCTTACAGTTGCCATTCGAGTGCTAAGGGTTAAGTATCCGCACATTGGAGGTGAACTTGTTTGATAAACATCAATTTGCCTGGCGAATCACTACCGTTGGAACTTGTCGGCTATCCAAACTGCCTTGTTCGCCGACATATTGGTACACGCGACACGGTACATTGTCGGGCCTGCCCTCCTGTCCGGTTGTTGGCGTGACACCGGCTCGGCTCGGCGCGGCGCGGCGCACGCTAAAAGCTGTCGGCTCTCGGACAGGGGCAGCAACGTAGATTCACTATCTGGATTTTACGCGATGAATTGGATCCTCGCGATGGCTGCTCAGGGCGGTTTTTCCACGGAGCAGTTACACGGCAGTCGAACCGGGAGGAAACCTCGTCGCCTCCTATTCACCTTGTGTGCCGCGGCGCCCGGCAGCATCATTCCCCCAGCAGTTTTTGCGTGGTGTAAACACAAAACTCGCGTCACGAGGAGGAGAGACAGAGGGAAAGAGAGGCGTGTATTGCGGACCTTCCCGGCGTGTACACAACCTATCTGCCTTACGGAGAAACTACGCAGGCGGCGGAGGGGTTTTTTTTTTCTTCTGAAGACGCGACACAGGGAATGTGTAATACGCGGAACAATGCTCGACACGCTTTCCTGCAACTCCACTTACATTCACGTATCCCGTCCGCTCCATTATCTTTTCAGAAACCGTCCACTTTGTGCCGTTTCCACGGGCGGACCGTGTGTCGTGCATCGTCCGCCATCAGAAAAGTAGCTTAACTCATCCCCCTTCCCTTCCCCATCCCCCCAACGTTCTCTCTCTCTCTCTCTCTCTCTCTCTTTCGTCGTCCTTCACTGTTAACAAATGTACACCCGCCGGTGTGTGAGTATTAGGACATTTATTGGATTTGTTGAAAATGTTCAATCGATGCTGCGCCGCCCGAGCTGGCTCTTTGATATTGTATCTGCAAAGATACATACGCGGGTACATATCGATACCATTTATACGATTGTTCTGTTCGCGTTTTCTGTTTGTGTGTGTTTTGTTGAAACTTATCTGCGGATCAATTTATCGACTACACCAAGTCCTATCCCCAGGATCTTCACCCCTGCCATGGGAAAATTGATTAAAACGGTCATTCATGCAGTTCCATCGCGTGCGAAATGGTCCTGATGAATTAGCTGTTGATATACAAATTCGGGTTGAACGCAATTTTTTATGTTGCTTGCTGGTAAACTCAATTCTTCTGTATCTCACAAGAGTTTTGTTAATGAACGTTATTGGTTAAAATTGTGTAGGCACTTTTTAACGCTAAGCTTACAGAGCTCTAAAACTGACTATTTTATATTACTTTATAAAAATAACAACCATGTGTTTATCCCTTTTAGCCATTCTTTAAATAGTATTCGCCTAAAGAAATAAATTTTCGGAATAATTCCTCATAGGCAAATCTTTACAATCTCAATAATTAAAAATATTAGACTCCGTCATTTGGACAGGTCCCGTAAACCTAGTGTTAATTGTTGTTAAGACACAGAACTTACCGTTAAACCTACCGGACCTTAAATGGAACATATTGCTTTATAAAAATGACAAGATTTAATTTATTTAGACTTTGAGTGGTACTCACCGTAACGTGTACTCCATTAAATACATTTATCTAATCGTATCTTACGAAAGCATCTTTGTGATTTCAATAATCGTGAAATAAAAAATCTGCTACCGATCATTTTGAGTGATGGTGTTGAAAACGCAGGAAGCTCGAGTGGCTAATTGCCAACGATGGTGGAGGGGAATGGGAGTACATCGAATGAAGTTTAACCGGCGATCTTTTTCCCGTTGACGCGGGATCGAGCGATTTATATTGACCTCTTTTTTCGGTCGAGATCGGCGATTGGTTCCATTGCGACTGCGGGACGAGTTAGGATATTCGGTGGAAGTTGACATGGCGAACACCGCCGTCGAAAATTTATCAGCGGCCGTAAATCAGCCGGTGTAACGCGATCGTTTAAATCGCCCCCGCGGATTTATGCCTCGGCATCCGGACGGAGAATTTATATTCGGACGATCGAATGCGCGCCGATTCGGTGACCGTCCAGCGAAATAAACCGATCAGGCGTGAATTCGTTATAAACTGGCTTGGTTATGAATTCATTTCCACAGCCGTTCGTCGTCGAAGACGGAAAAAAATTTGTATTAATTTCGCCGGGGGGGGGGGGGGGGGGGGGGATTTATTTCATTATATCGGGCTACGAGCATTGGGAATAATATATATCGGCTCGGCAGGCCGTGTGACAGACAGAAACGAAGAATAAGAATTTACTCGTCGACCGTGCGATTTTTTTTTGTTTTCGTTACCCGTCGACGGACCGTTTGCTTGATTTAACTGTTTTCCGCCGCATTGAACGCTCGATCGAACGGACACGACCGGGCGCGATCGAGGACAACGTAAACAAAAACATCGAGCATGGAAGATTGAGTTATACGCTAAATCGTGTCGTTCGCGTTTAAGTGCGTCTAATCAGCGGTTAATGGCCTGTAAAGTGAGAGCTGGTGCTTTGCCCGAACGCTAAGAACGGGGAGCTGCACGATAGATTTAGAAGAAAATGCGAGTCTCCGGCGTAGAACGGGTTTTTGTACGATTCTTGCAACCGGAGTTGCAAGAAACATCGTGTTCGAGGACTCCTTTTGCGCTTGTATTAAACACTTTGCTGAAGAAACGAAAGAATACCACTGTGTACATAATGTGTATGTATCACCGTGTAATCTTGTTTGATAAAGAAATAATTATATTCGATCATCGACAAATACACTAGAAATTAGTGTTTTGTCCGCAAAGCATTAGTACAAGAACCAACGATCCTTTATATTTTAACTACGAATTTTCACGAGTAGTCTGTACAACTGCAAACATTTGTAGCTTCACAAGATCTATTCGATAAAACAATGATCTTTTCTTCAAACACTGATTACGGAAAACGAGATCCTTTTAAATTTATTTAATTATGGGTAGGCCAATTATCGGGGAACTTTTTCACAGGTATAGGGGGAAAGAGGTTCAATAAAAAAGCTGGCATAAAACGTTTGCTCGACGGGGCTTCAGGTTTGCCATTTGACATATTAGACCATGAATCACGCGAAACCAGGTGGGGGGACACGGGGACGCATGATCCGACAATTGTTCCCAAGAGCCGTGCGGAAGAAACCGAAATTACAGCATCGGAATAATGGATAGCAACAAAACCTAATGTTCCCGTCGGATGCATTAGCCTCGGGAGTACAAGAACACCTTGCTCGTTATTCTTTACCGTAATGCACAAATGGCGGACAACTCGCATAAAATCTTCCCGACGATGTCCTTTGTTCCCGCGAGCACAATGTTAGAGGTACCCGTGTTTAGCGACTCGATGCATGCGATTGCATTATTTCAGAACCGCGTGGTAGCATCCAGCCGTCATTATGAATAATGAAATACGTAACTGTTTCCAGGGACCGTTTCCGGTCGGCCAAAGGGGTTTATGCGCCCAGCGAAAAAGAAATGGATAATCCCGTAACGAAATTTATGAAACAATCTGCATGATTTCCTCCGTGGCGCGAAAGCGGTGAACCGGGGATTACGGGGTGCGTCGATAAACGCGCGCCGCGTCGCACAAGCGTCGTCGGGTCAAAGTTCTTCCTCTCTCTCTCTCTCTTCAATGGCTTTCGAGTGGCTGTTCGGTTGAGGCCGTTATTTCATTGCGGCCATCAATATCCTTTTTTCATCGAGTGCGTGTCACCCGGAAGACTGACAACCGGCCGGTGACGACGAGAGAAAAAACGCCAAAGCCGGTGGTGGCTCGTCTACGTTCGCGCGAGTTTCCATTGTCGTGAAACGTTCAGTCCCGGTGCTGTCTCTCCTCGGCTCTCCGTCCCTCTTCCTCTCTCTCTCTCTCTCTCTCTCTCTCTTTCTCTCTCCTCTCTCTGTCTCTTCTTCTTCTCTCTCTTTCTCTCGTTCGAAGGTCTCGCACTAGCTCTCGGTCCCTCCATTGACAGTTCGAACAGAGGCGAAGTGTCGACGATGGTCGGGGCGCCGATTCGAATCTCGTACTCAAACGCGGACTCCATTCATGGGAGCATAATGGGCTACGGAGGAGAATGGAGGGACCACGCACACGCGTTCACGTGTGTACGCGCCCGTGACAGTGCGAGAGCTTTTGCCGTTGCGAACGGGATAGGTCCTGCAGACACGGGAGAGAGAACTGCTACGTCCACCGACGACGACGTCGACGGCGACGATGCGACGTGCTCGCTCGCAAAAACGGAAACCCGACGTTGATACACGCCACCGTTCCCGCCGCTGAATTTCCCGTTCGCGTCTCCGATAAATCCTTTATTAACTGTCGAGCGTTGAAGCGCGCAACTTACCGCCGGATGTTGCGAGGATCGAATTTTCCTCCGAACGACGACGCGCGCCAACCATGGATCCTCTCTGCTGCGCGGCCAACGATAAACGTCCGACGATATCGGGACGAACAATACTGTACTGGAGTTCAAAAAACAAACTCCTACACTTTCGCTCCCGAGAGAATATTACGGGCTTAATAATTATTGTTAATACTAAAGCTACCGACACTTCTTGCATACCTGTTCCTATCGTGCGTGGTCAAAATGACCGGTCCTTAAAAAATAGGTAATAGTTCGTTGCTGAATGAACAAGTAGGCGAACAACTTCCATAAAATGACGATACAAATTTATTTTTATATAATTTCAATTATATAAAAATTTTCTTATTCTTTTTCGATTTACAAAATTGTACTGTGTCGTCCATCTTTGCGGTTGGGATGCATTTGCTGTGAAACAGTATTATGAACCAGGCACGTGCGTAACTTGATAGCGTTACGTTCAATAAGGCGGTTCACTTATTTTGAGTTGGCCATGCCACATTGAGAATAGCCTTTTTTTTATACTGACTGTTTAGGTTTAGAAGATTAAATACCATATTATCTCGTGCGGTCAAATTGACCGGCCGCGGTAGGTAGGACAAGATACATATATTTCTTGAAAAAAAAAATGAAACGGGAAATAAATACTGAAAAATACATTGTATACATACTTGAGGAAAAGTTGCAAAAATAAATAGCGATGTGATCATGTTGTATGTACGAAATTGTACGCAGAAGTTTGAAAAGATCAATTTGATCGGCCGTGGTATATTTAGTGTTAAATGACAAAAAAACAGACCAAAAACTTTACGAGTTCACGAGTTTGTATGTAAATCGTTTAACTAGTAAGGGAAAGTGCAAAAAAATTCGAGCATTTTAGTTTTTGGTTGGACTAACATTGATATTTAAAATTTGACTTTGCAGATCTGTTCTTTATGAAAACGTATGTAATTTTGCCATTTTCATCTAAATATGCTTTCGACCCACAATTTTGAGGGCTGTTTTCAACCCCGACAGTGTAGACGATTTTTCTAAGAACTGCCTGTCACAAAAGTTCAGTATGCTCCCATGTAAGCATAGTAACGCTCGGTTAAAAACCGAAATCTGCTCGGTTAAATTTACACGAGTCTCTTTTCTCACACACTTCACTTGTTGTCTTGAGCTCAGCGAAGCTATTTCAGTAGACAAGGATAGAGAATACAACGTAAAGAAAGTAGATGAAAAAAGATGTAAATTTAACCGAGCATTGCGGCACATTTTGTATCAATTGAGATTATTCCTATCTTCCCTTTCCAAACCCTCTGCAATTCCTTTCTATCTAACTATCAAGTTATAATTCTGCTCAGTTACTAGATACGCCCTGTATAATTTAATTTTTCAAGAAAAATATTTTCAACAAATCTCTCTCCACAGTTAAAAAACTACAGGTGATGAGATGTTGCGTTTAACCCCTTGCACTACTACTTATTTTGTCATCATAACGAATAGAAATTCGTCATTGTTCAGAATTTTATAGAAAGAAAAAATAGTTTATATTTATTGTACGTCTAGAAAATAGAATTTAATTTCGGTTTAAATTAACACTAAACCTACCACAGTCAAAATGACCGGTTTTCTATTTCACGATTATTGAAATTATAAAAATGTTTTCATAGGAAATTGACTTCTTTATTTGTATGCTAAATTTATTGTATGCTAAATAGAAACTAAATAGAATTTTATTTCGGTTTAAAGGGAATTAATAACATACATATTTATTAGACTCTGTTCAGAATCTTCATCATGAGTCTGACTCGATATTGTAGGGCGAGGGGTTAAAATGTTCCGAAGATTAACACTTCCAACAGCTAACAAAGCTGCGAAAAAGTAGAAAGCGCTGCTCCGTCTATTTCGCTCTCAACGAGGATTAGATCCAGCAAAGATTGGCAGATCGGGTCAATCGAGCGTAAGCCGAATTGGTTCTAGCTCGTGCGAAAGAATTTATCGCTCGCGAAGGGATTAGATGGTCGTGTCGTGTCGCGTCGCTTCGTAGCGAATCGAGCGACAAATGAGTCATTTGGTTCCAGCAGTGACAATTGGATTTTCGTCAAGTTGCCCCCTAACCCGGGTGGAAGCTTCAATCGCGCTCCGGCTAAAGTGACTCTTATTGCTTTCTTTTAATTTGTGACTGCTCACACGTGCGCCCGGGATCCTCCCCTTCGCTGTCACAGCCGCCCGCGAGAAACTCCGTGTCTCGCGTCCGATTCGATTGCCGGCTAATGCCATCAGACGGGAAGGGAAATCGGGTCCGGTTGGTGTTTCCGATCATCGGCAACTGCTCTCCGAACAGCAGCCGAATCGGTTCGTCGTCCTCTCACGGAATCGGTCCTCGAGCCGTCGAAACGTGTAACGACCATTCGGAACGGTAACGAAGAGCAAGTTCACCACCCGCGGCGACCAATTACCAGAGGGGAGACCGAAGAATTTTGCAGGGGGCTCTCGTCGACGCATTGTGTCTACAAGATCGTTATTTCTTGTCGATTTCGTGCGTACCGCCGCGACTGCCGTTGAATACCGGCACAATTACGATCCCCACGTCGCGACGGGGGTAATGGGAACGTTTATTCTCTTCGTAATACTTCAATATTCCACCGGGTGTTTCGTATTTTTCTCATAGCCGTTCGCCGGCGCTCGTTATCGATTTCACACTTCCGGTGGTCTCCCGCAGCTTCCCATCCAATATTCCAGATCGATTTACATTCTCGTAAGATCGAACCTTAATAGGCATCGCGAAATGTTCCACATCGAATTTTCCAGCGGTACGTTCGTCGCTCGGGTAATCTCTAACGGTCACTAGGATTTTGTAACTACTTTTGCGCCAGGAAAGTTGGCTCTCGCGGAAATTGCGCAACGCTTTCGGGACAAGGATACTATCTCCCGACCGCATTCCGTTAATCTTCATTTCCTGCTTTCCTTCCCGAATGCAGGGTGCAAGTTGTGAAAGTTTAAAATGCATAATTCAAGGGGCAAGTCCGCCTCGTGGAAACAAGATATCCCTGCTCATTTGAAGCCAGATAAGGAGAGGTTACGGGTCCCGAGATACCACGATAAAATCCGCGGACGGTCGCACGCGGAACGATCAAGATCGTCCTTTTTCTTTCCCGATCCCGGAGCTCGTTTCCGCGCGGGTTCGCGATCGCAATTTCCACCGACATTTTCTCCCGGGCTCGGGCCCCAACGCGTCGCGTAGTCTCGATCGAAGCGACCGGTAAAACCACTAATGCCGCTTCCATTATAATGTCACATTCGATTTGGCATATCCGCGGAGGTACTCGCCGTTCGACATGCACCCTCTCCCAATGGGCCGCAGCCATAGGGGGGGCTCTCTCGCAGAGACGGACGCCGCACCGAGCAACGCTCAAATTTCACCGCGCGGCAATTTCAAGACCGTGCGTGCACATCGGGCCGCGATCGCGGGTTACGCTCATTCATATTCATTGCGTCAAAGTTGGCCGCGGCTGTCGCGCGTATTTACGCTCCGTTGCCGGACAGGGTTCGCCTGGCGATCATCTTTTCCACGCTCGTCGATCGCGCGCATTTATCTTGCTTGATACGGGGGCCAGATAGCGTTCAGTGGTTTTAAAGAAAGTCCAAGAGTACAGTTAGTATAATATCTTGGATTAAGTGTGGTGATACCCTCCGGGGCACTGTTCTGGAAGTCTAGAGCAGCGAAATCATGCATATCTACAGTATTTTATCATGGGAGGAGGATTCTATCTAGGGAAGGGGAACAAATCGTCTCTGATAGGTCTGGACAACTGGTGGCTCGCGAGCCTCTTCCCACTCTTGAGACCCCCCACCATGCTCCTATGGAGTGTGGAAGAGGGGGGCGTTGGGTTAGGAACCTATAGTAGGTTGTCTCCAAGAGAGATGAAAGCACAGTGGGGTAATGCAGAGTAGCCAGTGGTGGGGGAACCTACACACTGGTAGTGGGGGTTGTGAAGCGACGGCGGGGAAGAACTTGCCCAGGCCTGATCTAGGAAAACGAAATAGAAGAGGGTCACGGGTTGGGAAGGGGAGGAGGAGCCCTAAGGCAGGAAAAGGGAAGGAGGGGATCTAGGGAAATGAAGGGGTAGAGTGGAAGGGATATAGGAAAAGGAAGAGGAGGGGACCTACGGAAGATCCACCAGGGTTCAGCAAGGTCCACCAGGGTCCACCGGTCACCCACATTGATCCCCCTGGAACTGCCGAGATACGGATCCCCGGGACTCCACCGAGCTCCCGGAGGATTCACCATCCCCGGCAACTCGTGAGAGTCTGATCATTTTTGACAGTGCACCCTCTTTGTGTAGCTATTCATAATCAATAGAGCGCACCATTCTTCACAAAAGTGTCTTCTGACAATCCAACACATTACTAAAATGGGCTCAATACCGTTTTCTTTTTTCACATAGCTGTGATCCAAGAAAAGAGATTTTTAATTTTCACAATGTCGGTATTTTAGATGACTAAAAAATGTTTAAGATTTAGATCTCTCGTACACCTACTCACGGGAAAATTCATCTAGTCACTCTGCTCGCTGTTTCACGGGAAACGCCGCGGTCATAAAACAGTATTCTTCTGCTTCTCGTCGTTTGTCACAACGTCAACATAAACGCACACCGAGTTTTCTAGCCGAGTGCGACAGATCGTAAAATATACTTTCTTCCCTACAATAAAGCTGTGATCGTTGCCTTTTTATTTGTCGCGTTGTCGCTCGGCACTTAAAATTTTCATAGTTCCTGCGCCTGACGTGCCCACTGGATAAGGCAGCTCTAGTCGGGACAAGAGGACCACATCAAAGAGGCTAGGATCAGATCGGATCGGATCGGGTCGGATCGGTCTGGTGGAACCGGCGCATTTAATAAACTGATTAAAACGCGCGGAACCGATACTACGGGCTCCACGGGGCTCGACGGCTTTTCGCACGGAATCGGGCATCGATCCGTGTGTATCGTGTGCATATACAGGGATGGTGGCGGCGGTGCACGTGTGCCAGGAACCAATGAAACGGTTCACGACTGACGCCTCCTCGATCGAGGGGATCCCGTGTTGCCCCAAGGCAATGTCCCGATTGGATCCCACATCTACCACTATCCGTCGACCGCAGATTGTAATACGACTCGTGCACGTACAGACCCACACACCAGCGAGCACACTCGACAATGCCAGGTATTTAGCCAACCGACCGTTAATACGAGTTCGCGTCGCTGGCTGACTGGATCAGTCCGGTAATTATCTCCCGGTTAACTTTCTCACCTTTGCACCCCCGGCCGGCGAAGAAGCGAATTTGCCGGGAAACTCTGATGACATTTTTTTTCCAATCCTCTGTCTCGCATTTTCGAAGGGGTTGGGAATTCACGAGTACTCTGCAAATCCTAACGGCAATTCTAAACATGTAATAAAATATTTTCAGGAGATACAGTGATTCCTCTGTATGTATCGCCGAGGCTTTGATGATAAACGTCGCGGAATTATGATACGGCTCGGATATGTCTCCTGGACAATACAAGATGGCAAGACCCGTGTTGTTGACATATATCGAGAATTTACTGTAGCCTTTCGCGTTTTAAATATTCAGATCCTAGAACGAAATGCAGCAATCGAAAACCGACACAGTACAGCCTTCTGAAACAATTTTTCGATCGTGTTATACGAAAATCTCCTGTGTATTGCTTTTACCATTTCAGGGATTTTTGATGAATTTTTGTGACCGAAATTACACGACGAAGAAATTCAAAAGAACAATTTATAACCTTACATTTATCAGGTTCGCCGAATTTATTTATTGTCTACGAATATCAGTGCGCCGGTCCGGAAAAGCGTAAAGGTGAAGCCCCTTGAACAAGTATGAAATATCGGAGAGATTCCTATGAACTCGTACTCGGCCGGCAGCAATTAAACGTTCGACCAAGCGTTCATTAATTGGTAAAAGCGTCTTCCTTTGGTCCGGTTCTTTGATCGGAAGACGTGTTCTTCTGTATAGACGTATTCATAGTAATGTCTCAGTGACCCGAACTCGTTGATTGGATCGTTCAGAGGCCGGGGTAGTTAGCAGAGGTAATTATTGAAGTAGAAAGAGCCCGGTTGTTAGCTGAAGGATTCTGCGTAAGAATTGTCACAGCGAAGACCCTCCGGTATCAAAAACCTTGCAAATCACCGGCACTCGACCGGGAATTGATTAATCCCATTGAAATGGTACCGACGGCAGGGTCCGTTTTACAAGCGGCGCCTTGCACAATGCCAGCTTATTGGACACGACCGACAGACGTCGAAAGGAGAGGCGCGGCGATCGCGTGTTTGTGAATCTGCAATTCCTTTCGCGTCCGACTGGTGTGATTAGCAACCGTTTTCTCTTTGCCGTTCCGCGTCCCTTCCGCTTCAAACGGAACGTCTCTCTTCGATCCCCGATCTCTTTATCGACTAAAGCCTTAAACTCGCGTGCAAGACGTCCGATCCGATCAAACGCGTCCAAACCGCCATTAGCCAGGCTTGTCGAGCGTCACGTACAAACGTGTACACTATTATTGCTGTGTAACCGATGTCCGAGAGCTCGGAAGCGGTGCACGCAATTCTTCTACCGGCCAAACATGGTCAAACCGTCACAAACTATGGACATTGAAATGTACTTGCAATAATTTTTGCGCAAGTCGATGTCGTGGAATATCGAGAGGGTACGTGCGCTTTTTGAATAAATCAAACATCAGCAAACAGTTACAATCTGAACACTATACACCAGTGGTATTAATTTAGCGAAGAAGCATTTGGTTATCGCGAGCAAGGGACTGCGCCGCACCGCGTCTCCGGGCTCGCGAGCCACGCCATAACGCGAACATTAACGCGAAATGAGCGATGTCAATTCGAGAGAAAGCGCTTCAAAGGGAAAATGACGGAGGCGGGGGCGGTGGTGTCGCGTGTTACGAGGGCAAAGGACGTCGGTGGGGAAGGAGGGGGTGGGGTGTGGATCCACGGTCACGGGAAAAGAGAGAGAGAGAGAAAGATCGGGAATAGGCGGAGAAGAAAGAAAAAAAGAAGGGTATTTGGAAAGCGATGCTCCTGTCGTAAAACGCTGAGAGAAGTGAGAAACGAGAGAACGTCAAAGCCTAGCACGCATCCTTTAATCCCTTAATCCACCGTTGCCTTGCGAGAATTCTCTCTCTTCGACACCGGAACTGTGAATTTTCAAGATCTGCCGGTGCAACGGGCGTCGAGGTAACAGAGAGAAACGCGGGGGTGGCCGGGAGACGACCGGCTATGAAAAACGGAAAGAGATGAAAGGATCGGCGGATAGGACGTGCGGGAGAAGGAGAGAGAGAAAGAGAGGAGAGAGAGAGAAAGAGGACGTTTCACGGTTCAGACTTTTCAGGCCCGTGATGCGGGAATTACCGGCACGCTGTTTGAAATTAAAGCAAGGGCGCCAGGGCAAAGGGTTGTACAGAACGCCCTCGTGTACGTTCACCTACACGCCTACACACACATACACGCACGTACACCTGCCGCCGTGAGCCTCACAGAAGAATACAGAGCGCGGCGCAAAAGGTTCCTCAAGATATTCCACGAGGATGTAAATTTTTCCGTGCGGCACGGCCGCGCTCTCCTATCGACGTCTTTACCCCCGAAGAATGAAACGAATTTAATACCTTTTCCTTATTTGTTCGTAACCCCGCCCAACGTCCCCCCCCCCCCCGCCCCCAGCACACTTTGAATTACAGTTTCCGCCCCTCGGTCGACCCGTTCCCCACCCGTGTTTCCTCCTTTTCCCGGGTATATTGCATTCGCGGGCCAGTACAGGGACCGCGATATGAAAGACGAAATCTCCGAGGGCTTTTCTGACACACTCTGCAAATAAAGCTACGCGCTGTATTATGTTACACGACACATATGAATCGGAGCGATCGGGGCTCCGGGCCAATATAGGTGAGCCGGGTCCTGTCCTTGAACCTACGCTGCCGCTCAAAAGCATGCGGACACTTCCCTGATCACGATCACGTTGAAATAGCTGCGATGCCCTTTACGCCAAATCTAAGAAGCATTCGTAGGGAACGTTTTACCTCGCTCTGCTGCACGGTTAAATTTGCAAGACCCACTGGACTACAGTCTGCTAATACTGTTAACCACTTGCAATACTATTTATTTTACCGTTACAATGATTAGAACTTTTACTGGAAGAATTATTTAGTCTTAGAAGAAGATAGTTAATCCAATCTCTATTAGCTATATACCAACAATAAATAGAATTTCATTTCTGTTTAAGAGAAATCGATGACGTACTTTAATGTCCGAAACCTTCATCACGAGTTTCACTAGATGTTATAGTGAATTATAATTAAATGAAACACATATAAGAGAATTTATTAGTCAACACAGTTTAATAAAATAGATTTATGTCACACGTTCCCCAACAAATTGTGACCGTCTGCATACTTTTGAGCACCACCGTATACAGGGTGGAGCATTTAAAACAGGTCACCTAAATAACCCGCTTGCTTTCGAAGATAAAAGAAAATTTACTTGGTATCGAGGGGCTCATAATCTGATATGACTCATTTTTTTATAGGTAGAGGGGCCAAGGACATGTGAAGGTCGACAACCTTCATAAAAGGTCAGTGTATTCCTCTGGAAGCACGCTACCAGAATGTAAAAAAAGAAACCATACTGTTCTTATAAAAAAAATTTTTGAACATCCGAATATGAGCCCCCCGATACCAAACAGTGATCTGTGAGTTCACGTGACCTGTTTCAAATGCCTGTTTCAATGCCAACCTGTATTTTCTGTCTTATGCCTGGATCACGTCCGAGTTTCAACACGTTTTCTGATTCGAAGGGTTGTTTCAATGTCGAAACACCGAATAACTTTGTGAAAGCAAGTGTCGAAGGAAACAGCGCAAGGAGGAGCTTGAAAGCAGAATGACTCGCAAGACATTCATTTCCAGGCTGACGTCCGACGCGGCAACTCCTCTCCTCCGGAGCAGCCCGTATTTTCATAATCGATTTCGCATCGAGGGTTGCACGCCGAAAAGAGGAATAAAAAAGGGACAATCGGGGAAGAGACCGTGACGGATCGATGGATGCCCCGGCTTTTATGTTGAATTTTAAGGAAGGAAAACTTTCGTTCGGGAGTATACAAACGGGGATGGGGAAACAATTTTCGGGCTCTGACGAACAGCTAAGCGAATTATCGGGAAAAAGCGAATTGGACAGGTTTATGAAACTTTTCACGCGGGGAACGGCTTCTGTTCCGGATCGAAGTCTGTTTATAAACTTTGCGCCATGTCGAGATCGATTTTCATAAAAATGGAGGGGTTTAAAGGATGACACAGCTTGCTCAACTGTAGGAAATATTACTGTACGATATTTTCCATCTTCCTTAACAACCGATTTATAGTTACTATTTTACGATACTATTTCTCGTATTTAACCCTTTGCGGTCGTATTAAGTTTATACATAGGTGTTATGTTTGTCGGAATTAATTTTCGTTGAACGAAAAACAACATTTATTAATTCTTTTTTAAACTTTAAAACATATTATTATGTTACATATATCTAATTTTATATATACTATATTTTATATTTTTCTTGTTAACTTAATATAATAGAAGATCAATATGGTTCTTTGTTGTGGTGGCTGAGCGCAGGCATACGGCTGGAACGGTAAGAAAGCTTTGTTGCTGAAAGTAGACATTTGACCGCAAAGGGTTAATATACGCTTATATAATTCGTTCACCAATCACACTCACGATTTTGATCAAAATTTTCAAACAAGGACTCTGCCATCAAATTGTCAGAATGGTAAAAAATCAGTGGGAAGCCACGCCGTTTATAAATTCGTTCATCGAAAATGGAAAATTTTGGCGAAACAAAAGAATCTGCTATCGTTCGCGAATAATAGAGCGACGTACAGGTGATATTACTTTTTCAGCAGCGGCGAGTGACATGTCAAATTAACACGGGGTATAGACGGGGATTAAAATTGTTTGCGCACGACATAAAGGTAACTAAAAATTCGCAGAAAATGCGTGGGGGGGCATAATCGATTCCGCTTTGCCCGCATTACAAAAGCGTTCGGCGGGCGGGAAAACAAAAACAGGAGCGGGAATAATACCGAAATCGAATCTGCCACAATCTCGTCGAGCGTCACGGTTCATTAACGCGAATGGTTTCCGATATTCGCGCTGGCCGACAGCGTATGTAGACGAAAAAATCCGCATGGCCGAACTGTTATTTCCATAGTTGGGAATTCGAACGTGGTCGGCGTTCGCTTGGGCCAGGCAGCGCGACATGATGAATTAGCTGCATCAATTACGACGTTCCGAAGGCTACATTCAAGCCGGTCTCGTTTGATTATCGCGCGCTCAGACAGCCGGAACTCGGAAAGAGCGCGCGCGAGCTCTGTTCCTGTATGTTCGACAGCAAATCGCAGAAAAAAATCGAGCGCCGCACTCGCGTTTTCCGTCGCATATATTTAAAGGCGAGACCGTGCGGGCGCGCGATAAATACGTGGGCACAGTCAGCCAATGGTATCCGTGAATGCGGCCCGGAGGAAGAAGACCGTTGAGCGGAGGCATGGTTCTTTTTAGTAATTAAAAATTACGCGCCCGCGGTCGGCCCGTGTGCGTCAAAGCACGCGGCTTCGTTAATATATTCAGCCCCGTGCCTTTGCCTTTGCAAAAAGACGCGACAAAGTTAGTGCCTATTTCCCCCCGTCCGTCGCCACCGACATCCCCCATCCACCCCCTCTTCCTCTCTCTCCCCTTTCTTTCGTTCCTTTCTCCGTCGGGGGAACAGGCTCCGCGACGATAATCTTTCCTGATTTTCCGGCAGGAATTCTAATTTCTTTTTAGGCGGCACGACGCGGAGCGGAACGGCCGCCGATGCGGAAATCGTGTCCGCGATAATGTCTCCCCAGAATCACTCGCCTAAGTAAGAGTGATTCCCTTCTGAGTGAATTATCTACGACCCTTCTCTCCCTCCCTCCCCCTCTCGTCGACAATGAATTCGTCGTCGAATCGAGTTATCGCTCGAATTCATTTTGATTGCGGCCGCGCGGCATTGTGCGACCGAGAAATTCGAATCGCTGAATAGTATCGCGGGGCGTATTATTACTTAATCAGTTGCGGGCGAGGCTTGTAGCCTCGGTTGCAATTAGATCAGAACCTGAAATTCGAACGGCAAACACGAGAATATCGTGCGCGTTCTACAACGCCGTTACGGGCCTCGTAACCTGTCCGCGTTATTACCGGGATGAAGTAGTTTAAGTGTTAAGGTAATTCAATTTTGGTAGACTACCGTAGTTGCAACTTCCCAACTCCCGGCTCCAGCGGCCCGCAGACGCCGTGGAAATTAATACCGGCGTATCCTCCGCCATACGGATTTTGTTTGCTGGCAAACATCCGCTGCCACCGTGTTGCACCCGCGTCGGACACACGCTGCGCTCGTTCCCTGTCGCTGCGCTATCACCGCTGAAAAACCGGAGACCGATGAGAATCGAACACGTGTTTCACGGTTTTCGGTTACCGCCCTTCGTCTTGGGTTTCGCGTTAATCGCTGCCCCCCTTCCCCATTTTTTATTCGACTTTCAAACCTCCTTCCCGAGGAACGCTTAAAACACACGGGAAAAAATTCGAAGGTCTAACCGTTCCTCCGCTACAAATTACCCGGCGGCCGTCGCTCTAAGCTCGATATGGTGACTGACTGGTCTGGAACAGGTGCAGTTACTCGCCTCATAAATCAAGACTGGACGTGAAAAAAGCTGTACGTGTCCCACATACAAATTCGAGAAAGTGATTCCGCGTTAACGCGTTATTCACTCTAGGACATTTTTCTGCATACGTTAATTCACGAAACTGTGGACTTTAACCCCTTCCCGTACTTTAACGAGTCTGACTCGTGATGAAGATTTTAGCACGAACGTAAACATCACGAGTCAGACTCGTGGACTGAAAATCTGCCAAATGTAAACATCACGAGTCAGAGACGTGGAATGATTTACAAAGAACTGTATCGCAGGTATTTACATTTCGGCTAGTATTGCTGCTTTCGGGCATCATTCTGGTCTGTTTACCGCGCATTGACCCCTACTGTTTAGGCCCGGATTTCCTCGAACTAAATGGCACGGGAAGAGGTTAAAAAAAAAATTTTATAGAATCTGTACACGCGTTGAAACAAACTTCTATATTCTTTGATCATTACATCGCAGATGTAAATTTTTACAGACGACCGCACACGTATTGAAACCGTTTTTTCTTTTTTGTTTATTAATAATTTCATTGTATCCTAAAGAAAATGGAAACATCGTTGGTCGTTTTTCGTAAATAGATATTAATTTTTACAGACGATCTTGTACGTACTGAAATTTCTTGTCCTTGTTAGGGATTTTATTATATTCTAAAGAAAATGGACACATCGTTGGTCGTTTTTGAACATTTCATAAATAGATGTACATTTTTACAGATGATCTGATACGTACTGACATTTCTTGTCCTTGTTAAGGATTTTATTATATTCTAAAATAAATGAAAATATTTAAATGAAAATGCAAACTTTTTGAAATATTTGATCATACTGATTTTTCCAAGATCCGAAAATGGCACAAGTCCATAAAATGTGCAGTACAGTAATATTGTTGTTTTGAACGCTACGAGCTTATTAAATAACAGTGGAGAATTTTCGAATTTTTTCGCGATATTTTAGCGTGGTGTGACGTCGCCGGCTTTATATTCAGCCTCTGATTGCACAAGAAAACGCCAGGACGGGAGTTTCCTCGTGTTTTTTTTTCTTCAACGATACTTTAATTAAGTCGGGAGCAGATTGAATAGTGATTTAATTTGCCACCGAGATTTCCATCACAGTTGCGAAAGAACACGAGTCCGTTTTGAGTTTCATTCGCAAGTCTAAAAACGTATTCAGGGATCGCCTTTATTCGCAGGTCTGTCACTGAAACCCGGCTGGAATAATAAACGACTCGATGAAGTCGATCCGCGAACGCGAATTATTTCCCGCGGCTCGTCATAAAGCTGTCAGGTACATCGTCTAGCGATCGTCACTTGCACCCGTAAACACGTGAGCATATACGTCACACTTTATTCCACTCGTATAAACTTTGCGGAAATGAGCCGTAAACAAAGACCGTGACACACGTTTCGCGCAGTCGTACGGATCTCGTTCTGAACGAGGGCGAATTGGGAAAACAAGTTTATCGCGGCGATCGTTCGTGTTTGTTTTATTCCCAACGACCTATGAAGAAGAATTAGCGACCTTCATTATCTAGCCGGAAATAAATACTATAATTTTCTTCTTCCAATATCTTGGAAAATAAATATTAAAGTGTAATAGTGAATCGGTTAACTTAATTTTTCAGTGATAGAAGAATTCTTCCAATTGGGTATAGCTTTCTGAATGGTATAAGAGATATTAAACCTTGATACTATTCTTAATATTATCAACAACCCCAACTATTAAATCGACGATCTTGAAAATGAAGAATTTTCTTTCGACAAGAGAAGACTGAAAGCATTTGTGAATTTACGTACTAGTTCTTTTAACTCTTTGATTGCCAAACTAGAAACCTTAAAATTCCAGAAAATCAAAGTAAATTATTTAATGAAATAAAAATTGAAAAAAATTACGATATTGAGTAGTCTTTTTTACATTTTACTGATCCTAATCAATTTTGGTACAGCGAATATATTAACATAAAAATTCATTTTAAAACCTGGACAAATAATTCCGTCGCCCACACATGAGTGACACGGCACTGAACGTGTTACATATTTCCTTTACTCCAAATAAAAATAATATTGTCATTATCACTATTGAGTATCGGATAATGTGTCTCCACAGCGGCACCGATAAAGAGAAAATCAATAATTGTCAAAAATCGCAGAATTCAAGAATCTGCATGAACAAATACACTTAAATCTGATTTCGCATATGCTACAAAATTTCAAACAAAATGCCCGTATACGCCGCATCGATCCGCGCAAAAAGCATGATGCATTTCCGAAAAAAAAGCGATTCGAAGGGTTTCCGCTGGCGACCGATCGTTTATTATTGACACCCGGTCGCCGTGGTTGAAGCAGGCGTAGTAATCCGCGGTATCTAAATCACAGGGTCCATTTTATTTACCACGGACAAGGAAAAAAGAATCATTCGTCTACCGTTTTTCAATCCCTTTATTCTCCCGTCGGTCGATTTAAAACCGGGCGAGTCGGACGATAAATCGGGATCGGTGAAATTCATTGCGCATTTTTCCAGCGAATTCAATTGGTGGCAGAATTTTATTCGAAAATTACGCATCGTTGAAAAATCGGCCCCGGGACCGAAAATACGAGTCGCGATGCTTCCGGGACGGCCTTTCAACAACGATGTACATTCGATAGCGCGCGGCCGGCATATGATGCGCTGAGCTGGAAAGGGCACACATTTTTCCCCATCGCGATGATTCCCTCTCATCGGGCCGCAACGGCGGCAGCCCCCGCTCCCCTCTCCTGGCCCTCGTTTTTTCGAAAATCATTACGTTACGCGTACACAGGCACACGAAGAACCGGCAGTCGTCGATGTGGGTGTCGAATTGATTGCGCGACTCTCGCAGAGCGTCCTGGTTCCGCGGGAAAAATTCCAATAATTATTGGAAACTCGGGACGGCGGAAACGGCCGCAAGAAAAAACGGAATAAAAGGATTTTTTTCGCGAGCGTCAGGCGCGATTCGAACAATTTAATAGTATACAATTTGCCCCCCCCCCCCCTTCCGCGAACGCGGCCACTTTCCGCGGAACAAACGAACGCCGTGCTCGCGCCGGCGAAAGTTTAATTAAAAGGGACCCATTAAGGCGTGACGGAGGGCGAAATGTGAATCAGGCTAGCGGGACATAGTGGCCGAAGTCGGGGCACCGTGGAAACGAAAACCGCCGTCACCGTGCACCGGAATCGAGTTTTCCTCAATTATTTCGCCCCTAACCGTCGCTCCCGTGTCTGCGCACACTTGCGATCGATCTTAATTGGCTGCCTAACTCGAATTTACCCTTCGATCGTGCCGGGAACCCCGAAAAGTTGGCACAATTTCCCTCGGTCGCCAACTGATAAATCCGATCACGTTTTTACATGTTTACTCCACCTTCATGCATGAATTAAGAGGAAATTTCTTTTCTTAAGCTCTTCTTGCACTTGCTCCCTAAACTTTTCGTTCAACACCATAACCATAAGAATAATTGTTATCGTCAGTAGACTGCGGGTCTTTGTGCAAAATAAAAATTCAAATGAAAATATATTTTCTTTACCAATCATCTTAAAAGGTCCACGATGTCCTTAAATTCTTTTTCTAATATTTTTAGTTTTGTACTTGATCTCATTTGTGTCGAAAATGCATTGAATCGGCAGTATAATCATCAGCATCAAAGTTACTCTTTTCCTTTAAGACCAAATAAAATTCTCCTCTCTTGTTATCGATAGCAATGAAACAAATTTAGATATACATACAATAAATATAAATTTTCTTTCTCTTCTCGGAAATTATTAGGAGCAAAGATGTTCTAATCATTGCAGTCTCGAAGAAAATCATACGGCAATGGGTTGATATTAACTATACGCAAAAATTGTCTTCTTATCGATAACGAAGAAACAATTACATAAAAAAGCAGATTACAACGACTATACTTCTAAATAATTGCACATGAACGATTAAATAAGGCTACCGTAATGTCTCGATCTAAGTCGAATCCTCGGGTCCGCGCTGCGACACAGATCGTGTAGGGCTAGCATTTTCTTGTAACCGCGTCGATCGCTAAATACCGTTGAAACTATATCGTATTTAGTGCCATTTTAGTCCGAAAAATGTCACAAATAAGTTGGTGGAAGTTCGATGAAAAAATAATGAAAAATAGAGAACTTTTGTAATCGGATTGGTAGTGGTTCTCACCGATATACGCGGCGTGTTTACACTTCTCGGCGACCGAGGCAGCTCGAACTTCTTGACCCCTCGAAGGCTATGCCCCCCAGTGGGGGAGGGGGGGTATTCGAACTAAGATCCTGTAGCTCCGTTCGGCTTACATCGAGACTTTACTGTAGAACTTCTACGTGCACCTGATAGGTAGAATTAATATAAATTTAGAAGTACGAAGAGAAAAATCGATTTTGTGTTCTCGAATTAGCGGGGATGAACGACTCTGAAGTTGCAGTCGATGACTTCGCCAGCTGGACAGAAAATTCCGTCCCTTCCGGGAACATTAATCGACCACGACCGGCTTTGCATTTTGCGGGTATCGATCGTCACCGTCCGAATATCCAGTTAAAGCTAAACCGACAGGTAGCCTAGATTAACGTCGGCTTACCGAAAATTTTCCGCGCTAATGAAATTCATCGCTCGGTTGAGTCACATCATAAGCTTCATATTTATAGCGGCATAAATCCTCCGGTAGAGTTTGTTTCGCGCGGCACTGTGTTGGACGCAATTAACGGTGCTAAAGTAAATTGCAGTTTATAGTTGGCATCTTTGAGCCGCGCAGCGGAATTACATCACGGGAGGGTTACTTAGTTACGTAAAGCCGGCCTTTTAAAGGCAACGACGATTCCGTCGTCGGCGCGATCTACAAGTTTAATGAAAATAAATACTGCGCTGCGTTCTGCATGCGATCGATTGATCGATCCGCGTGTTTGCCGTTTTCTTCGTATTGTCCTGGTTCTTCCACTTGAACGGTGCTATTGGTCACGCGTACCTGCCGGGAGATTCATCGATGCTATTTCTGTTGTTAAAATCATTTTCGTCATTGAAATGGGAATCTTCAAGGTTCGGAATGAATGGTCGAGTGTCGAGGTGCTGCAGATTGCAACTAACGTAGAATCGTAAGCAGGAAAAACAACAAGAGCTTTCGCGAGGAGTAATATCAATGAAATATTTGTTTGTTTTATACTTTATTGTAATTCTCTGGAATTTGTCGGTAGTCTCAAGATGTCGATGAGCAGATACTGACGGGAACGTGTCGGTGAAATGTTTGTCGACGAAGGTCAGCAACACCGCCGCGCCGTGTTATGTTTACACACTCCTCGGTGTCCGAGGCCTCTCGAGCTGGTAGTGGGGATAATTCCGCGACGTTTATTATCCAGGCCTTGGCGACATATATAGAGAAATTACTGTACCCAGGGAAATCGCGTGCAAGATATTATAAACGTGGAAGCGTCGAAGATATTTATACGGCGTAAGTGTCTGCAGAGGAGTTAATCGGTAGAAGGTGCTCGGAAAATCGATGGAGATGCGACTGCTTGGATTTTTCCACGGACGGAAAAGGTGAAAAGAGAAATCAAATAGAGGCGGGAGCCGTCGCGGCGTGAAAGTAAGTATAAGACGAGTGGCTTTAAGGGGTAAGAGGATTTTCCGTGGAATCTAGTCGGTCGGGTAGCAGGCAAGACGCGAGCCACGGTGCCTCGCGGCTAGGCGCGGGGCCGCGATTAATTGCCTGTGTCGCGATTTTTAAGCGAGCGCTAATTTCTGCGGACAAGAGTCGCAGGAGGCTGGTGGCTTCGTCCCCTCGACAGCGATCGTTATATAATGTTTCGCCTTAATTGCAGATTCGACCCCTGACGGTCCGTACGCCGGCTGGCTGGCTGGCCTCTGCGACTCACCCCCGCGCTCGCGCGATACACTTTTAATTGCGTCCAGATTTGCAATTCAGATTTCCTAGGCGCAAGCCGGCGTCTGACTCCTGCATATATCCGAAATTCGAAATTCCGTGCTGACGGAAGACAAAATACCCTTCGCCGCGGCCAGCCGCAGGGGATCGCGTCGCTCGTGCCCGACGCACGAAAACTCCGCTTCGAAACGTCCGCCTCTTCCAAAGCGACGCCGAAGTCAAATTGATGCAATTATTGCGCGCGGAGTTGTCTGCTCGCGAGCTCCCAGCGACAACGCACTTTTGCGATCAGTGGAAAAATGCCACTCAGTCAGAAAGGCCGGATGCGAGTCGAAAAGAGAACTCTTCAATTTTCGGGTCAGAAAGATTTGCAAAAGATAGAAACACTCTCTTGCTCTTTGATCAGTTAAAAATAATAGCTCTGTGTTCTTAAAATCTTTCAATATTTATACTGTTTCAAAACCTCATTTTTGTTGTAAATGTTTAATCATAAAGTACTGTTGTTTAACTATAATATATCTTCAAACCGTTCGTTAAAGTGCATGTTAATTTTTGTTATAAAAATTAAAATTGAAATTTGCACCATCTATTGCAAGATGTAGGAGTGCAATACACATTCACTACTTTCTTTGATAGCTTTAAAAAGTTGAAAATTGCATATCGATATCCTCTAGTGCTTCTAATCTTTCAACCATTTCTTCTCGTACCCATTTTTCTAATAAAGTAAAATCTGCTGTCTACTTATCCTTGTTGTTTCCAAGGAAGAGACATAAGATGACTATTTATCCCCCATTATTCTCTGCATACTTTTCCACATCAAATCATCTTTTTCAATTTATTAAAGCTATAGAGACAAGAAATACATTTTTACGTATCCTTTGCTTCTTATAATCGATGCAGACAATTTTTACTTTTCATAAAACTCTGCAGTCTATTAATTAGCAGTCTATGTCACGAGAGAATGCACTAATAATTAATAAGACTTCTAAAACATGAACCGGCATGGTAACACGTGTGTCAGCGGCACAGAGGAAACAGAAAATAGATCAATGTTCTAAAGCATAAATCAAGCGTATAACACATGTTCCAGCCACACAGAGAAAACTAAGACTATACTAATTAATTCATAAATATACAATGATTTATTGCTTCATAATAAATATCAACTTCAAACAGTTCACAATCCCTAAAACGCACAATAAACGCTTTCAATTTAGCATTAAGCATTTAGATTCTTTTTGAATCAATTTATCTATCGGTGCACCGTCGGCGCCATTACAATAAAAGTCTCGGCAAAAGTACCTCCGCGAGACACTGCAAATTTCGAGCTCCGGTGCTCGCAAAGTTCGGGAAACTCCACGAACGTCCACGAGCTCGGCGAAGTATAAAAGAAACAATATTTTTTGCTAGAGAAAATCACTTCGAGGGGGATGACATCGACCCCCGAACTTTCCCCGCGTCCTCCCCCACCTGCCACGTTACGAAGTTACGTCGAAGAGACGCGAAAACTTCGATGGCGGGGGGTTGATTTCACCCTCTCGGATCGTCTCCTCTTCGACGCGTGGAGAAAGAAACCGTTCCCTTAAATGAAAATAGACCGTATATTTAATTACGCCGTCCGCTTACGTACGTTTCGCCATGCTGGAGAATTCCTACGGAGCCGGATTCGCGGGTCGATGTATATTTCATGAGTCCGTCGATCGATCGGGCAGCTGCAGTACGGAGAGCCTCCGACTCGGCTAGGTTTTCCAAATTTAATAGAGCGAGCATGTCAGTCTTGGGAACTGGGGCAGCGCTCGATACTCCCGTGTCTATAAAAATACGCGAAACGCTTCGTGTCCGAGATGGGTGTACCCTAAATCACCGGGCGTATATAAATACAATCCTAGAGACTCGGGGAAAAAAAAAGACGGGGCGCGGCGACGTTCGTCGAGGCAAACGCGATGTAGGATGACCTGTTCACCGAGTGAACGAACATGCGTTAAACGGTAAGATGTAGAAAGACTGATCTAAAATAATACGATTGAGTCGTTTAATGCGAGAATAATGTAGGTCAAAACAGTTGACCATTGGATAATCTCAGGAAAAGTCTCATCTAACACATCACTCAGTAAGTCCCCGGTCTGACACATATATGGCAGCATTGTTGATAGACCCACGTGATTTCCGAGTAGTACTAACCTTCAAACAGTACCTGTCAAAATTTCACGGCATTCTGACCGTTAGTTTACAGGTTACCGTCATTTTAGTGGCACCAGTTTTGTAATTTGCAAGACAATCGGTAGAAAGGAATTTCGTGTGTTGATTAAACACTTTTTTGATGGGGAAAAATACCGTTGGAGCTAAACAGTGGCTTGATAAGCATTATGAGGACTCTGTATCAGGGAAATCAACTATTATTGACTGGTATGCTGAATTTAAACGCGGTCGTACAAGCATCGATGATGCAGAACGCTCTGGTTGCTCAAAATCGGCGGTTGTTCTGGAAAACCTAAAAAATGTCCACAAAATAGATTTAAAAGAGCGTAAAATGAAGTTGCGTGTGATACCTGACACCTCGAAGATGTCAGAAGGTAGTGTCTCTACAATTTTACATGAAAGTTTGGGCATGCGCAAGCTGCTTTCGAAGTGGGTGCCGCGTTTGCTAACACCGGACCAGAAACAACGACGCTTCGACGATTCATAGCGCTGTTTGGAGCTGTTCGAGCGAAATAAAAAGGATTTCTTCCGTCGGTATGTGACAATGGCTATTTGCAGACATGAAAAAGATACTCCAGGGAAAGAAATGTGGCTCAAACAAATCGTTTTACATAAAGGGCATCGAAAATCGAGAGGAGCGTTGGAATGAATGTATCACTCTTGAAGGAATTTCTAAAAAAAATTTGTTTTCCTTAGTTAGACCGGAGACTTATTGAGTGATGCGTTATATCTATGTATGAAAGCAATTTCTTGAGATATCCAAAGTAATGCAATAAATATTTAAAAACGGTGCGCAAGGTTTTGTAACCTTTGCCTTACAGAGTAGCAGGCGAGCTACGTGTGCGAAACCGCGATATGGGAGGAGAGGGAGCGGACGATGTCTCAGAATGGTAATAGAATTTGCCGTGTAGGAATAAATGTATGAGGAGAGCCGAGCGAAAGGGATCGCCTAAGACGGGCTGGTGCGTCGCGCGTACCTTTTTAAGAGGAGACCGCGTGTCCTGTGACCGGTATAATTTCTTTCTGCGCTCCTTATCGCTTTTCCAATATGCCCGGCCGGCAGATGCTACCGTTTCTCTGATAAGATGACCGTGCTCGAGTACCGAGTTCTCGCCGGTGGTATGGGGGATCGATCGCGTGGCCGATTCTGCTTTTGAAGGAGCCGGCGTTAACCTCGTACGGGCTCTCCTCGAGCGCTGCGATACGCTCCCGTTCTACATAGAGCTTGTGTGCTCCGTGTGCCCGGCAGGCGGCAGCGCCGCGTCGGTGTGTGCTGCCAGTGCAAAAGGGGGCCAAAGGCGTTCTCTATCGCGACGGGTGTTGCCATGACACCATGGAACCTCCACCCCGCTTCTAAATCTTTCCCTCTCTCCCGTTGCCACCTCCCTTGTACACACACCCGTGGGCAACTACAATTTCTTGCTTCAAATTTGCCGGAATCACTCGTAAAACACCGTTGCGATGCACGCCCCCCCCCCCCCCTACCCGATGCACCCGGTGTATTTATTGCACCGGCACTCGGCGCGCGCCACGCCGATCTTTTAAGCTTCGATTGAGCGCGGTTCATCGTTCCCGGATTTTTCTGATCGAGCCGATCCGATTCGAGCTCGACTCACCTGTCCAGCGAACGCACGCTTAAGCTGCCTGTCCGTCGAAATTAGCATTCGCGAATCCGTTATTGCAATTCCCGCCCGTCACGTACGAGTGCTTGTCTAATCGCTTCCAGCATTGTTGCTCTTCGAGTAAACTGTTAAGCTGCTTTTAGATACCCGTGTATCGCAATCGCAAGAATATTTTTAAAAATTGTATATATGGGTAAAGAATTTTTTTAAAAAAGACGATAATTACTACCGCGAAAGATACACGTATACAATTTTTATTAAACAATTTTTGACCGGCACCAATTTTATAAGGGACTCTACTTACCTAACATATCTAAAGTTAGCTTGACTAAACCGGATATATAGTCGGTTGAAATCTTAATTTTGCTCCGTTTAAAGTTTTATGTTACAAAGTTCGGGGTGCTTAAAACCGTAGTTGGAACATAACGTTCTTGCACTATCACGACTTGATCTAGCACGAGATAACAAGAATAGAAGCTAGCAGAGATTGCCCGATTGATAGTATCGAAACAGGTAAACAATTTTTCAGCAAACATAACGGATAAAAATCGTAGAAGATCGTACAATTGAGATAGAAACGGTATCGAGGTACACGATAATACTGCATTTGTACGACAGACGTGTAATCGTGAAAGTACAAAAGGGACGGGCAGCAACTGCACCAAAAATCCAATAAACGGATCGGCGAGAGTCTAAAGGAGGTAACGGGGCTTTGTACGAGCGAAAGCGAATCTATCATTGTGAGCTTTCAAAAGGAGACAGAGTCCGTTGATTCGGAAGAACTTTTTCCGCAGTGAAGAATACTTAGAATTTCTATACTCCGGGCGAAAGACGTCAGCTCCTCCCCGTCCGCGGAAGTATTTACGTACCGGTTTGACTGTGTTGATTGTAACCCAGATACTGTGCACGGTGTTCCTTAAACTGGATTGCTTCGCGTAGTACGTTTCATCGCTGGCGAAAGACGAGGAAACTTGGCCTGTTTCCGTTCAAACTTTTAATACCGTGCAGTAAACACGGCGGCGGGGCTAGACGCGCTAAGTCTCCCCATTTTATCCCGGAGGATGTAAATTCGTAATGCATTTCGTCGAGAAAAATTCTCGAACAGAGGAGGAACGCCGCTCAACCGTCTTCCCGGCGACGAACTTTCTGTGGGAATAGATATTAACACGAGCACGGGCACATTCAATTTTTTAAAACGGCGCTGCTCGAGAGATTTTTTTCAGAGACCGTTCCTTATAATCTGGGCCGTTTAAATATTCCATTTCTGCTGAAAATGCTTGATCTTTTTGTCGATTAATTTATTACAACAACCGCAAAATTATACACTCAAGATGAACACTGAATTCCTGAATGAATTGTGTTTCGAATTAAGTAGGACAGCGATATTTATTTATAGTGACTTGATGGTCGTTTAGAAATTACAGCTGAATAATTCAGGTCCAACAAGACGACAACTTCCTCCTTAAACGGACAAATTATCTTCGGTCATTTCTTTCGACATTACTGTCTAAAACAAAACTTCAAGCTCCATTTAGGCGTAACACAGTTACTAAAAAGCCTATTTAAACACTTCCGGCGGGCAAAGAGTTTAAGACAGTAATAAAACGAGTCAGCAATCCCGGACGACGAACGAAGATGTAAATAGAGTTCCGGTGAAAAATGAAAGTGGTAATTAAGGGTGAAAAGTCGCTAATTAGGATCCGATGGTCCGGCCGGCCAATTAACCACGCTCGAAAATGTAAAGCTGGTAAAAAGCGGATCTTCGTTAATAACTAACGTTGTATTTAATCGTAAGGAAGCCTGTATCTCGGAGGAACGTCTAGAGAAAGGACTCTCGCGGCGTAACTCAGTCTACGGGGCCGTTCTTTCAAGGGAAAAAACGGGCTGGATATTATACGAGCGTTCCCCATCGAGAATTTTACTAGCGTACCCGATTCCGCGCCATTACGCTTGCGGGGCTTAAAGCCACGATGCAAAATCTCTTTCTGGCAAAGACTCGCAGCTCATCATCCCCGGTTATTCCAAAATGCAGGCTGGCTCCGCTCCAAGCGTCCTGCTCTTTCTCCTTTAGTCCTTTCCCCTTTGACGCCGCGTCTTCCGATGTCGTACATCCTACCTTTCTGCACATTTCACGGTTACTCGTCCCTCCTCTTGAAATACTTTCCCGCAGTGAAGAGGTCCCTGCATATTCCTCCTTATTCCACCCCCGCATCCCCTCGCCACGACGTTATCATTTAATGCGACTAACCGATATACAAGGATTACACTCGAGACTCGATCTTTGAATAGATCACGATGGCTTCGCCGCGCGCTTCGGGGCTAGGATAAAAACTGCTCGCCTTTTAATCGGCACCGTCGTCTCATTTCTTATCTCTCTTCCTTCGGGTGTTTTTTTTTTTTGTTAGATTGTGCATTATTTTTCAAATGCAAACGTCACAGGGAAAAATAGTGCGTGGGCCCCTTCAATCGGTGCTATCGTCTCTTTCCTTATCTCTCTTCTGTCGTGTCTTTATTGTTTTGGTAGATTGTGCATTATTTTTTAGATGCAAATGTCACAAGGAAAGATAGTTCGTGGGCTATTTGTGCTCTCTATCATTTCATTTCTTATCTCCCTTCTTTCCTATCTTTATTTTTTAAGTACAGACGTGACAGACCCTGAATTTCAGGGTGCTATCAAGATTCTCTGTCAGACTGTAGCTATGGGAGTCAATTGAGAGTTTCAGGTAGTAATTCTCTAAAATAAATTGTTAACAACATTTTTCTTCTTGTCCTATTAGTAAATTATGAATTACGAAGAAATTTTTCTTCTTGTCCTATTAGTAAATTATGAATTACGAAGAAATTCTAATCTAATATAATTCTGATCTAATTCTAATCTACTGTAACCGTAAAATAAATCGTAGTGCAAAGGGTTGACAGTAAACCTGCCGAGCACTACATGTGTCTGTGTTGCCTTATAAAAATTAATGGATTTATTTAATCTTCGCGAAATTTTTTTTAAATTAATATCCAATGGAAGCATCTATATAATTTCAAGAATTATAAAATACAAAATTTTAGGCCAGACATTATGACCAGCGCTGGAAACTTCAGTGTTAATAAACTTTTTAATCTGAAACAAATTTGAGAATTTTTTGCTAAACGATGATAAAATATTTGAGCAAAATACAATGTACAGAACCGAAGCGTAAAATAAAGATAAGTGAAACACCAACATTTTGTACAACTATATTTGGGTATCCACAGCCCGGATCATTAAAGTATCTCGTGGACCACAGGAACACGTACCAAAAATTAAAAGAGCACTTAATTCTTTCGAATCGAGGATTTAATTGCTACTGGCAAGGAGAGCTTGCGAAACGCAGCGATTAAAACTCCATCGGCTCGAGGATCGCCGGTCCGCGCGGATGCTCGCCGGCGAGTATCAACAATAACGATCGTGTATCCGCGACGCGTTAAGTGGCCGCAGATAAGGGAGCCATTAAAATATGCGGCAAGAGAAACCCGTGCGCGCGCGAGAGAGAGAGAGAGAGAGAGAGAGAGTGCGAGAGGTCTGCTGCGGTGATTGATACTGAAAGAACTCCGGTCCCGCGGAGTTCTCCAACCCTTATGAAAATTTACCGTTGTGTACGGCTGGATTTATCGGGGGTTGAATTTACAAGCTCCAGCGAGGCGGCCAGCTAGCCTTTCCAAACGATAAATTTCTTGGACTTTATCCAGCTAGGTTTATCCGTGTTTGTCTTACATTTAAACTTCTCCCGCTCCCTCCGACCGGCGAGCATCCGACCAGAGTCCGCTCGAAATTCCTCTTCTTTTCCGGGGGACATTTGTCCGCGTCGCGTTTAATTAGCCGGGAATAAGTTTCGGAATTATGCTCGCCTAGATCACGCCGATCCGCTCGGCGGAAATGGTAAACGGTGGTGTCCGCGGACGAGGAAGAAGGAGAGAGAGAGAGAGAGCGTGAACCAGCAAAGCACACACCTCCACCTTGGACTGCTCGCAGGATCCCCGGGAACGTTGCCACGACAAACAGAAAATAAAACAAGCTCGTTAGAATCGTCCGCTCGACCATAACCGTGGACGCGCGGAGGGGAGGGCCAAGACGGATCTTCGAGCGAAAACAGTCGAAGCGATCTGGACCGGAACGGTGGGGAGGGAAGAAAATTGGAAATTTCAAAGGGGCCGAGGCCGTCTGTTGTGCCGGTGATAGCCGTGTGCTCATCGGTTCGGACCACTTTGACGATTAGGTGGCGTCGGCCATTTTCATCGGCAAGATAAACTCGGCTTTTCCTAGACCTCCTTAGCCTTTGTTAGGCGGCGCGCGGCGCTCGCAGCCGAGCAAGAGACAACCCGCGAGGGCGCCCCGAGTGCGGGGGATGGCCGCGGAACAGCGGGGTTCCGGAGGATGGAAACAGAGGCGAAAGCTCGCGAAAAGAAGAGGGACGGAAAATGGAAAAGAAATTCCCATTACTTTCGGGGAGAGACGTCTAGTACCCTTCTTCTTCATCTTCCTGCCCCGTCACCGTCGCCGTCGCCGCCGCCGCCGCGTCGCTTGTCGTCGTCGCCGCGCCGTCGACGTCGTCGTCGTCTTCCTCGCCTCCTTTCGTTTCCTCCGCTTCCTCCTAGGGCCTGCTACGTGGTCTCTGAGCAAGGGGACACGATGCACGCATGTGCCGGGGTCATTCTATCGATTTCTCTGGTTCGCGTGGCAGTCACGAGGAGGCGTATCCAGAGCCGCGCTCCCGCTGCACCAGCACGCCACCCAAAACAGCCTCGCGTATCGTCGCAACCGGGTTGCCTTTTCAAGGTTAACCTGCACGTATAGATAGATAGACAGATATATATATGTATATATACATATACACATATATATGTACACATATACGTTCAAGTATACATACACATAGAGAGACATAACGAGCACAGCCACCGCCGAAAGTGCCGGCAGTCGAGTTTTAAGTGTCCCGTCTCCGACGCGCGGTGTCTTTTCTTTTTGTATTTGGTTCGCGTGTGCGCTCCGATCAGCCGGTGAAATTGGACTGGTGATCTTGGAAGATTGCTGAAAAAAAAAAATACGAGACCTCGGAAGATCTGAAAAGTCTTGCGTTCGCTTTTTTTCGACGGTGAGTAACAACCTGTCCCTTTGTACTCTGCGCGTCCGTTTTCATTTCCGCGAGGACAATGCCCCTTTTCTTCCCTCCCCTCTTCGTTTCTTATTCCTCCGGTCTTCTTCTTCTTCTTCTTGTTTGGTCTTTTTCTGAAATTATTTCGGATAGACTGCGCGAGGTTTCAATTGGCCGTTAAGGCGTCCCCGGACGACGGATCATCTCGACGGTGGTCTATTAAAATTGCAACGTGCACCGGGACTGTTTTCCTCGAGCGGCAGCTGTCGTTAGGACCGTAACGGTGGCAGAATAAGTAGCGTCGATGATCGCCGGCCCGCGTCTCTGTAGGAGTGCAACGAGGGCTGCGACGCGACAATTAAGCGACGGCTTTAATTGGCCGAATCGCGGAGACGCGGATTTTCTTCGGGCTTTCGACAATCTGCCTCCCCCTTCCCCCCTGCGGGACGGACTGCTCTCCGTCGGCATGGTACCGTAATTTCGCGTAAATGGACAATCGATCTGCGATACCGCCGATATCACGCAAACGTAAAACCACCCCTCGTGCTTTGATAGCCGGGTATTCCCGAGCCGCGCGCGTGGCACCAGGGGGGAATGACCACTTCCTTGTTCGCGATTTATGCCGCGGAAAATGGAAACTCCGGGGACGACTACCGGCAAGAAATCGTAATTCGCTCGTTGACATTACCAACGCACATAACACCGCCCGCGATTATGGTACGGGAACGCGTCGAGGCCAGCATTCCCCCGAGAATCGCGCGGCTCGTTCGAAATTTTCACGAGCGGCACCGTGCTGCGCACGATTTTTCGAGCGGGCCTCGCGAATTAGTGTTACCGACTTTTGTAGGGATTACCATTTTTTTTAATAGCCGGAGCTGGCCGAAACAGGGAATTGCGCGGAATTGTAAGCTCTGTGTTTTTCCGCTGTTTGTACGTTTCTGTTAGCTTCAAATATTTACGAAACTGCTGTCGATTTGTGACTGAAAGGTTTTCTCTTTATTGTTTGAGGGAAATAAAAATTGGAAATGAAAAAGCTTGCATAAGTTTCTGGACGAGACTCTGTGATACATCAGACGCGATTATATCGTGATTTTGCGGAATGATAACACGGAGATCTTCAAAGGTGTACACTTAACATTGAGTACAGTTGCTTGCCCATTTCAAAGATAGACACGATTAGCGCGACCTATCTTCAATGTGTACTTGCGCAATTTTGATAACTCAAGCTTATGCCTATTGAATCTTTATCATATCAATTCTTCATGCTTCTGCGGTTATCTAATGACTGTGTTTCGGAATAATACAATCATATACAGTTCACGTGTGTAGAACTCACCTCCCTTTGAGATTGTCAGTGTTTGAGTAAATTCTCTAGTATGCTGCAAGCTGTAACATTTTTGCATCTGCATCAAGATTATGTTTACTTCTCTAAGGTATTATTAAATCTTTAGAATATTTTCGCCATTTCATAATTTACACTGAGCCACCACTCCAAAACATTCTATCAGGAAGAAAAAATTAATTTACACAATGACTACCATTCGAAGTACCCAAAATTATAGAAATTTTTAAATATCTCCACAGAAATTAATTTCTAATTACACCATTCATTCAACTTTAAAAGTCGAATCATCGAATCAACTTATGCTAGATTCGCAATGTGTCTAAATATGCACAGGCCTATACGCTTGAAAGACTAACAAATGTAACAAATAAATTCAAATTCAAATTTTAAATTTGTTTTCTAACAAATTTGATTTAATCCTAAATTTTATATTCAAATAAATTTCGATGACACGATTATCCATCTCGGAAATTTGTTGCTCGGCGTAGAAGTGGAACGATGATCTATGTACAGAGCAGTCCAATTAATCGTCCCCGGCGGCCATTACGTCGAAACAATTACCGTGCCGATAGCAACGCGGTGGCTTACGTAAGTCCCGTGAAAGAAAGGAGGTGCGTTGTCGTTCGATAACCGCCAGGAGAAGTCGAGGTAGCAGGATTTGCGGGGGTACCCTCGCCGATAAGTATCGGCAATGTCATCGGGCGGGCGAAGCCGACGCGGCCGGAGCGCGAAAAAGCAGACAGCGCCCGGGAAGGGGAGGGAGAAAAAAATAGAGGAATCGGTGAACCTCTCTCGTCGGGACAAACTCAAATAAGAGTTATCGGCGACGCGGAACGTTTGCCTACATAAATCCAGTTAGCCGTGAGCCATTCGGAATAGTGTCGTGAGCGAGTCGCGGCCGAACAATGCGGGCCGCGCCGCGCCGCGCCGGTTTCCAGAGAGTTTTTCTCCCCCTTTTGGCGCGATAAGCACCGTTATCTTTTGTCGCGCAACGATAATCCAAAGAACCGTCGTTTCAGTTCTTTAGGCAGGTCGGCTGGAGCTCGGCAGCTCTCCGATGAGCTAAACGCCTGTGGCTATGTAACCGGGAACATAACGACGCCTGAGTAATTCTCGAGCTTGTTACGACCGAGAGATGGAGAAGGAGGCGAATCGTGGATACAGAGAGAGAGAGAGAGAGAGAGAGAGAGAGAGAGAGAGAGAGAGAGAAGGAGGGAGCGTCGTCGTTTTCTTTCCCCCTCTCTTTCTTTCCGGGCAACCCTTCTTTCTCAGTTCCACCGCAGTTTCCCTCCCCGGAGTCCGACGGTTTTTCTACCTTCCTTCTTCATCCTTCTCTCCCGTTTCTCTCCTGCTTCTCCGGGGCTCCGCGAGAGACCGGTCTCTCTGTCTGCACCTATCGCTGCGGCTCTGTCCCTCCGCGCAGCGTTAGGTAATTCGAAAGCAATTTGAATTGACGTGCACCGGCAGAGGAAAGTAATTACGGGGTGGTGAGCGCAAGCTCCCGACCTCGCCGGATCGTGTGCGAATACCACGCGCGGGGAATACACACCGATGCGCGCACGCGGACACGCGCGCGTGTACACACGCACCTACATGGCACCCGTTCGCGGTTAGATTGATTAAAATTTACTATGCAAATTAGATTGCGCCTCGGAGCGACGGCCGCGAGGAGGAGGCGGCGGAGGCGTGGGCGGAAGACGGGAAACACACACTCGCCCCCCACTGAAAAGATGAATCGTTATCATTAGCATTTTCAGCATTGACGGGACCCTGTCGCTCTGTTATCACGCCGCCCGGCTATTGGATCTCTCTCTCCCGACTGTTGAGACCGGGGCCAGTCGATACACCCCGCCGTCGCCACCCTGTGCCACCCTCCTGTATCCTATCTGCGCCACGCAGCCTTATGATTCTCACATCCCTGAACCGCAAACACGCCGGAAATTCGCTTTCGAAGAATGCCCGGACAGTCGCGACACGCTTCAACGGGACGAGAAGCCACCTCCAGAGGACACTAAAACGAGTTTCTAGCCCCTTGCGTGACGGACAACAATGTAAACTTCGTTGGGAAAATAACTGTAATTTTTTCCGGAATCTGTTTGCCGCCCGGAGCTAGATAATGCACGTTTATTGAAAAGAATGAATTTGGAACACGGCTTGTTAGCCGGTTTCGTAAAACGAAGTGGCACTTGACAAACCGACGTTTTCCGTAGTCCATACAAGTGAGAAATCGCTGTTCTATATTCTAACCCTCCCTGTCAGGTATAGGTAAAATGTTACTATTTATCTTAACCCGGATTTTTTAAAATTAGCCGTACAAAGCATTCGTGCATTTGCATTTTATATTTCAATTCTGCTATTTGTGTCTTATTCATAGTCTCATACCTCAAACGTGTATACGGCGAAGGGCTCATTTTATTTGGACCCTCATGCAACCCTTAAATATAGTTGCACAATTCCACCTGATCATGTCTCATTCATAGTCTCATATTTTAAACACGCGCATCAAGTTGCAGACATAACGATAGAAAAACAAGTTTTCAGTATCTAACCCGAGAAAATGAATGAATTTTTCCCTAATGAGCATTTGAGTGTTGAAAATAAAATATTGTGTCCAACATATAGGATGTATCTAGTAACTGGGTCACGCAAAGCAAGAAAAGGGGTGAATTTTTCTCTGAAATACATACGAGGATTAAGAATAAAACATTTAAAAAAATATTATTTAAAAGGTATAGCCGATAGCTAACCCAAACCAAAAAATGGGATGATTATTTTCCTGAGGGGGTTAAAAGTAAAATATTCTATTCAACGTATACATTTAGAAATAAAAATTATTTGAAGAATATAGAATGAGATATATGAATTGCACATATTTGTAAATATTTGTACTCGCTAGGAATTTATAATGTAAGATATAGGATTAAGCCTATTAGGGGTTGCAAGCTGTCTAGAATTAAGCTAGAATTTCCTTAGACTGTAATGAATTTTTGAGTCGCGCAAGTAGCAATTCCGCGTCCCTCCGAGGGTAAAAACCTGGTCGGCTATAGGAGGGTGTTCGATCCAGATACAGGGGTCGCAATTTTTTCGTGCACCTCCGAAGAAACTCGTCTTTCCGCTAGATCGCTTGGAAACGCGCTTCGTCGCGACTCGTGGCGCGTAGGGTGAATTTCACCCCCCGAGGCCTGTACACGCGCTGTGGGCGAATTGATCGCGTTGGGGTAGAATCATCCATCACCAAGTGACAGACCCGTGCCAACCCCCCCGTGGAAAGGTGCCCCGCACCCTACCGGCAAGAGGAATGGACAGAGGTGGCGCGACGAGGGTGCAGCGGGGCCGTTAAGGGGGTGAGGTGTGCGAGAGAGGAAAACGGTGGCGCCCTCGAACGACGGGCGACGAACCAAACAACCCCCTGAACAATGCCCAACAGATCCCACGGGACGGCGCGTTCTGTTTTCTCTTTCTCTTTTTCCCGTCGTGCCTCGCGTCTCTCCTCGCCTCGCCTCGCCTCGCCTCGCTTCAACTCAACTCGCATCGTCATGCCTCGCCCGTTCCCCCGGCCTCGCTCTTGTTGCCGCTGTCGATTTGCCTCTGACGCGGCAACCATCTCCGCCACGATGCGATGGTTAGTCTTCGGGAGATGCGCACGACAGGCCTGTCGATACGGAACGGCTTATTACGCGGTCATCTTATTTAAATTGCTGGTTTCGCTTATCGGGCCGGAGGATGGACATGCCCGAGCCCGTAATTATCCGAACGACCGGAACTTTTCGCCAGCTTCGCGCAATCCTTCTAACGAGTCGCTTCTTGTAACCGGCGGAGATTGTTTAACTCCACCGATACACCCGATTACTCTCATCGAAGACGTCCATCGCTCCACCGACCGCTATACATCCTCTCGCTTCAAACCGAGTTTCTCAGATCAATCATTTTGCAGATTTAAACGTCGGCTAACTGATAAAATCCCTGCCGTCAATCGATACAGAGAAATGATATATGAAGATTGTCTCGGAAATGTAGTCATCTTCAGCTTCTATCACCGTTTCTGTACGATTACATCCCTTTTTGTGTACCAATTTTCGTTTTTAACAACAAAATAGATTAGAATTCAGAAAGTCAACAGTGGTCAATTAAGTTCCCCGTTAAACAAGCTTTCTATAGAATCACAGTTTTAATAAACCGAAAAATGTGTATCCAAAGTGCGTCCCAGAAATTAAACAGCGACAAGCATGCTCGTCAAACACAGAATATGCGTGGCTGTTATAATGTGGAATTAAGTAATATGGAATATATCTTGATGTTTACAATACATCTTGATGATTGAAGTTTACGAACACCTGTATTTTAGTTTTTACTAAACTTGCAATTTAAGTTGCGAATTGTAACCACTTTTCACGCATGACGAGTATACTCGTCGAAAACAGCTAACAGCTAACTTCTTAACAAAATTTAGAAACGGCGCAAACTTTCTCGATTGTATACAAGCGTCATACAATTTATTGCTTCGAGATAAACAAAGTTTCACAAATATTCAATATCCAGATCCTCCAGAAAAAAACGTTCCACTTTCTCCAGCGTAGAATGTCACCAATGAATGTCGACCAGTGTCGATATAAGCACATGCAGATAGTTTATCTGGAGCATATTAGTAAATCAATTTGCAACACTGAAGCGGAGCAGTCTGTATGCAAAAGTTCGTCGACTTTCCTGCAAGCAGTTTCCGAGTTATCGTCGTTAGCGCCTGGAGACCTATAACCCGACCTACTCTGTGTCACTTTCTTCGATCTCATTGCCGGTTATAGTAATGCTTGCTGTTCGTACCTGGTGCGTTCAATTCTAACGACCGATCTGATGGAATCGAGAATAAAACACTTAAGTTCTTGGAAACTTGTCGAAGCGTTTCCCTGAAACGTAATTCCACTTTCGAAAGTGTACCGTGAATTTTCAGCAATGTTTCACGAATCCATTCCGACAATCTAAAGTAATTCAAAAGGAAATTGACAGTCAGTAACTAGTACGATTAAATTACAGAACTCTTCTCAGGAAATTGTCAAAGTTTTTCAGTAGAACGAACCGCTCCGAAGATCTAGAGTGATTCGATAGAAAATTGGCAGTTTGTTGGAATTAGGGAGATAACCTTTTGGATTTGCACATACAGCGTTTATTTAAATTGATTGACGAGGTGTGAGCATGTACATAGAACAGACAGAACAAATAGAGTGTGAGAAAAAGATGGAGAACCTTGCCTGTAGAAACGAAGAAAAGAAAAGTGTCCTAAAGAGCGTAATTTCTTAGGTAAGAATAAAGTGCGGGGGATCGCGATTGCTACGCCAACACAGTTCAAGCAGCTCGCACCGATAAAATTGACTAACTCTCAAGTTTTTAGAAAATTGTCAAACTTCTTCGTTGGGACAAAGTACCCCTGAAAGTACACCTCAAATTTTCTATAATATTTCATGGATCCACATCTACAATGATTTAACCCTTAGCACTCGAATGGCGACTGTAAGGCACCACTAAAAATTGTTGTATCTTTATTCCAAATATTTCTTGTGTTTAATAAAGTACTAAAAATTTCGGTGTTGTACTAGTAAATTGCACCAATTTCGTATGTATAACATGAAAAAAATGTATATAGAAGGGAAATATTCTAGGTCGGAAGAAATGTTTCGTTTTGGAGTTAAAACAGCTTCGAGTGCAAAGGGTTAATAGAAAATTGACAGTTCAAGCGTCTCGCAGTAAATTCGATCAAATCGAGATAATCTGGTTCTTAAGAATTTACAAAGTATTTTACAATCGCCATAAAACGCTGAAGTTCCTAGAAGTTCGTCAAAGGTTTCGCCGGAGCAAAGAACTGCTTGGGTACAAACCTAAAGCACAGCCTAAAGTACAAACCTAAGTGCAGCCTAAACTTAGCAGTAATGTTTCATGAAGCTGCTCCGACGATCCGGAGTGATTTAGTAGAAAGTTGACAGTCATAGTGTCTCGCAGCCAGTCGTTTATTAGGCAATGAAAACGAGGAGTTCGTAAAGGCTGAACTGTTTGGCCGTGGCTCGCCGGTCTCGCAGTCACTCTGTCGGCACAGGATGGTGCATTAGCAGCCTAGGGGTAGGTGTACCACCATCCCCCACCTCTATCCAGCTCGTTTCCCGGCATTGATGTGCTTCCTCGCCAACGCGACGGCAATTTTCTTGATCACGGGACACAAAGGGCGGAAATCAATAATACGGCTACGGGAGACCTCAATTGGAATACTACCTGAGCTCTGCGTGTATACGTGTCACCTTATTCATTTTCGAGCCAATTCGACGGAGAGACCGTGACGAGACGCTGATTTGCTGGACGGTATTGATCGCGTCGATCGATACACAACACTTGTCCCTCCGACACAGCTGATAGTTTCTCGAACGATACGCGTAAAATAACCATCAATCTCCGAGAAATGTGAATATCGTTAGAAATTCTAGAAAAAATGTTCATCTTCAAGTATTTATAATCATACCGAGTGAAGAAACTCTGTCTGCAAGGGTTAATCTTGATTTTTGGATTTTGTTGAACCTACCACAGTCTAACCTAGAGCTTTCAAGAATACGAGGATTGAAATGCCCCGGCGAGATTTTTCTGTCCAGTTACAGCATACTCTTTCTGAGTCCATAAAATCTTCGTACAACGTTCCACGTATGCAGTGATTTCTCTATATATGTCGCCAAGGCCTGGATGATAAACGTCGCGGAATTGTCCCCACTACCGCCGGGGTTTACCTCATGAGACCTCGGACGCCGAAGAGTGTAAACCTTACACGACCCGGGTATGTCTCCTGGATGATACACGAGCAATACATTAATGTATCGTTGACATATAATACTGTAGGGTTATGAATGAGACACTGTATTAGAGTGATTGTTTAGAATGACTGTAGACGCGACTTTGTGTCGCCAACGTGTTTGGGTCCTGCGTGAAAGGAAGTCTGTTTGGGCCGAAGTGTGAAAAAAGAGTGTTTGGGTCTCGGCGACAAGAGTAAAGTGTTTAGGGGCGCCAAGCTCAGGGCGTACGTGACTGTTTGGGTTTTCCGAATGGATGTGAAACTGATAGAGAGATAGAGAATGAGAGTGCGAGAGAGAAACAATGAAAACGGGACTTGGATAAAAGGGACGAATGCGAGGGATGTTGAACCAGTCGGTAGAGCGAGAGTCAGCAGTGCGAAAGTCGCGTGAGTTGCCGAGATATCGAATTGTTGAGTTGTCGAATAAAGTGTTTTAGCGAAATCGGTGCTTAATCACTCCACCCGATACGCCGCACCCAGAACGTAGCAGTTCCTTTAAAATATTCCTACAATACGATGTAGGTATGTTGTTGACATACATCGAGAAGTCACTGTACTTGCCAATAGAATTATTTTGATCGTACTACAGTACTCGACAAAATAAAGTACGCACCTCGAATATTTTTACAATTACGTTTATAATTTCGTAGTTTTTACACATATAATAATTATGTATTTGCACAAAAAGAAGGTTTCTTAGTCTACCTTTAAGTTTTAACAAAAATAATTTCAAAAACATTTAACATTTTTCAATAGACAGGTCCGTTACATTTATAACGATATTTTCTTTGGACAAAATAAAGTACGCATGTGATAATAACAGTCAAAATTAAGTCCTAATTGAGAACTAGTATTTTGTATGACCTCCCTTTGCTCGTACGACCTCTTGCAAACGCCGAGGAATGCTCTCGACGAGATTCCGGATGTGCTGTTCGTCGATGTTTCGCCACGCCTTTTCCAAAGCTTCGAATAACTTGAATTTATTTGTTACGTCACCCTTGTCAACCTTCTGGTCCAAAATGGACCACAGAATTTTAGTTGGATTTTAATTGGCTCCATTTTAATTGGATTTAAATCCGGGGATTGTGCTGGAAAATCTAGCACTTTGATCCTCGAAGCACGAAAGAAAGCAGCAGTTTTATGCGCGGTATGTTTAGGATCGTTATCTTGTTGGAAGATAAAGTCACCTTCCAGACCAATCTGTAGCAGAGACTCCTCTAAATTCTCGTTGAGGATGTCAATGTATTTGTCTGCTGTCATAATACCATCTATTTTGACGAGATTTCCCACACCCGACCACGCAAAACACCCCCACACCATAATATTGCCTCCTCCATGCTTGACAGTTGTTTGGACATTTTTATCCAGAAGCTTCTCGCCGGGCTTCAACCAAACCCGTGTTCGTTGTTTATGACCAAACAGGTCATACTTACTCTCATCACTCCAAATAACCTTTTTCCAGAAGTCCACTGGCTTATCGACGTATTTTTTTTGCAAATTGCAGACGTTTCAATTTATTAACTTTTCGAATTAAAGGGCGACGCTGTGTAAAACTGCTCCGCAGTCCAGCTTCCCGAAGTATCCTGCGCACGGTTCGTTCACAAATGTTGAGTTGCATATTTTCCCTGATTACACGACTAGTAACAGTTGGATTTTTCTTCGTTTTTCGGACAATTCTACGATCGTCGACTGAATTTGTCTTTCTTTTCCGTCCGCGACCGATCTTTGTAGATCTTTCTGACCGCTGCTTGACTAACATTGTATTTTTCACCGATTTTCCTATTGGAGAGGCCCTTTTGCCGGTCGTTAACTATTAATTTTTTAATTTGTGCGGAAACTTGTTTCGTTTCCACGTTATTCGCAATGGAATGATACAATCTTGCTTCTGATGGCTAACTGAAACTTTATTAATACGTTTATTTGTAAACATTCTTTCATCTCCAACGGCAAGAAAAGGCATCCTACATGCCATTATTGCTGGAAGTAAATAAACACTCTAGTGCGTACTTTATTTTGTCCGAGGAAAATATGACAACATACGTAACGGGCTTGACTAATGTACGATGTTTCATGTTTTTGGAATTTTTTGTCATTGAGTTTAAAAGTAGACTAAGAAACCTTCTTTTTGTGCAAATACATAATTATTATATCTGTAAAAACTACGAAGTTATAAACTTAATTGTAAAAATATTCGAGGTGCGTACTTTATTTTGTCCAGTACTGTATATATCAAACCAACTGATGAATCCCTAATATTACCGGAGCGGAAAGGGGCACCTCGGAGAAGAAGCGGCTCCTCGTCGCAGCGTTCGTCCCTCGCGTCGCGGGCCTTTTGTTCGAGCGAAATTCTTGGTATCTGTGTCAGCGTATGAAAAAGCAACAGGGGATACTTTAGGTTCTAATCTTAAGCGGCTCAGCGGGCGCGAGGAGAGATCGGGACGGCGTATCGTGAAACAATAAGTCGGGGGTCTTCATTGGGGCTTCCGTATCGGCGGCATTCTTTTCGGAATAGATGAGAGCCAGCCGCGCGACGTTGAAAACGCCGATGATATGGGGCGCGCAATATTATAGAGAGGAAGGGAAATGGAAACTATGTGGAGCGGATAGCGCTGGAAAGGGGACAGGAAAGCGAATGTTGGCGGGTCTCGATATTCCCGCACGTTGAAGGAGAAAGAAAGCTGGCCGAGCAAGGGGCGGGGGAGGGGGCGGAGGCGACGGAGGCAATACGTTGAAAGGATACGGATATCTCTCGGTATATTATTGTAAATGGAAAGAAGGGGGCTTGTTCGCTTCCGTCGAGCGTCGTAAAGCGGGAGACACGCGCGGACGAGGTAAGAACTTTTACGATTTTTCGCCGTCGGAATGGCAATTGAACGGCGCAACAGAAAAACGAATAACATAACCCGATGGCCCGGCTCGGCCCGACAGAGCTGTTCGACTGTTCGAGGCACAATGTTCGGCCGGGCTCCATTGTGCGAGGTGCAAGGGCCGATAACAGGATACAAAAGGAAACGTGGCCTAGATCAGAATGCACTTTGGAGTACCGTGTACACACACGATCTACCTTATTCATCCGTGGGCAAACTCTCCGGAGGTCGGAACGAGAGTTTGATACGGGAGGCGAGGGAGCATTATGATCCAGTAATGGACCAATATTTGGATACGTACGATTGAACGCTGCCGCGATTCACGCGCGTCTCCCTTGCGACTGCACCGCTTGCCGAATCGTAATTCCGGGACGCGGACCTAATACAACCTGGCGCCGAATTTGTTCAACGATAGTAGCTGTTTCATAAGGAACTTCCTTTCTCCAGCTTCCTGCAGAACAAACACCCCGATGAATTTATGGCGACGAGCTTCTGATACGCGGCCGTCCCGCGGACCATTCGCATATTTCAAAGTGGCCTAAGTCCATTTGTCAATTATTTTTTGTTGCCCGTAATTACGGTTTTTTAAATATTATATTTCATATTCATATTCGTATATTTCTGCATTCACAATGCCCGTATTTTGTTAAAAACTACAAATCACGACGCATTTTAGCTTCTATTTCGTTCATTGGGCCGTTGGATTCAGTAACAAAACTACTCAATACCCAAATTCTTGCTCGCAGACAATAAATGAAATATTTATACCGTATATCATTGGTCATTTTGAACTTTTTCATCTATAGGTCTCCGAGCTACAAACCAGTGCTCTATTATATTAGTTTTTAATTCATTCGTTGATACGTTATCTTCAGCTCTTATTAAAACAATTATACGCTTGACCACTTCGAGCTTTTGCCTTTTATTCTAAGATCGTCTCCGTGAAGAGAGGATTTGAAATACTTGTATAATTGTCAATCGGGAATGTTTCTACAAGTCCATGATTCTCTTACGTCAGTTTTGTACTGGCCCAGTATATTTCACTTTAATCCATCTTTCTTCGAATAACAATGACATTCTTCAAGTCTAGAATAGTTACAAGTCTGGGTTTGTTTAAACTGTTTGAAATATCGAAGGTAAGTAACGTGTTATGATTTATTCACACGCGTCTTCAGCAACGTATCCGATGCTCGGGAAGAAAGTCCGACGTCCGTGTATCGTTTAGATTCCCCAAAGAATCCATGATTGAAAGGGACGATAAACGCGGGCGTGCTTTCGCGCATTTAGGTCAGCTCTTTGAAGAATGAATCGGAATTTAATGCGCGAGGCGCGGGAACAGTCTGATCTTTTAATGGACTCCCAGAATCTAGCCGGCGAGTGTACACAATGTGCACAGAAAGAGAGAGAGAGTCAGAGAGAGGGAGAGGGAGAGAGAGACCGGGCTGAATCACAATCCCAGCTACATTTTCATATAATAATACCGTCGACGATATTGCGTCCGGGTTTGCTGCATTCAAGCCGAGATTCGCGGTTAGACGTGGATTCATCGTGGGAATAAAGTAATTCTGCAACTTGCTACCGACTCAGACACGGGACAACAGATAAACTCGCGAGCTCTCCGAGGTCGAGGTAAACATTTTCGAGATCGATTCTACCCGGAGAAAGCAAAATCTACAAAATCCAAGCGAACACTGTTCGTCAATATTGACCCACGAAAAGTAAATTCGAGAAGATATTAAATCTGCAGGAGCATGCATTCGAAATTGAAAGGGAGATAAATTTATTATTCAATTCATGTAGCCAAAACTCATTACGTTACTATTTATCTTATTTATTTGTGGTTCATTTTAATGTGGTCACAGCTAGGTCATTAGCGACCACACGGTTTCCAATCATATATATCTTACATCTTACTTGTGGAGAGAGTTAGGGTTATGTTCACACTGTCATGGGGGACAGCAAAAGACAAATTTATAACAGTTTATATACACTTTAAATGTAGACACACTGTATATATAAACTTTCATAACAACTCCACCCCAACTTCCATATCAACTTTCTCTTGCATTGAGTAATTCATTTCGAACAGTACGTCGACACACTGATAGATACATTGAAATTGATCGGGATTTCAAACCGTTAGGTATCATCAGCATTGCGACAGTAAACATGTTTATTTGCATTCGCTATCTTGATTGTAGAGACTTGGCCAAAGCCTACGATCTCGATAGACATCAGTTCTAGCTAGAACTTTAATTTTCGAAGATTAAGGTTACTTCAAGGTCATGTTATTATACATATCTGAATGTATTTTTCGATGACCTTGATAACTCTGAGAAAAATGACCTTCGGAAAAAAATATTTTCACCAGATATTTGCACCATTGACACCATGCACAATACGTAACAAATATACTTTGCAGGAAAATAATCTGAAGAGATATTTAGGTGGCCTTACTTGAAAGGACCAACCTGTATATATCTATATCATTAAAAAAGAGTTGGTCCAATGTTGTCCTCGTCTAGATTTGTCTCGGGTCATTACTCGACTGCGAATCGTTGTGCATCTGTGGCTTCTGAAAATTTTCAAAAAGTGCTATATAAAATTCCACAGAATTTACCGCGATTTTTATTTACTCCAGACGAACAATACGACGGTTACTACCACTAAAAATTAGATTGTATTTGTTTCCACTTTCCTAAAATTTCCTTACAAAAATTGACAATTGCATACACATCCATAGTCTTGTCATTACGTTACGTTCTTAATTTGAACTGTTGAAATTTCAAGGTAATAGTTTTACGAAGTAATTGTTCATCTATCAAAATTGATTCTATAGGATACAGAATTGCCGTTTCTCGAAAATGGTCTAGAAACAACCAGAAGACGAAGCGTTTCGCCGGAGGGTTTCGCTGCAAGAAAAGAAAGAAAACCGCGCACGTTGACAACAGACGAGCCTCTCGATCGGAATAAATTCTGCGAACCGGCAGGATCGCGTGCCATCAGCGAAATTCAACCGAACGCAGGTTCCGTCGGGCGTCGACCAGAAAAACCTGACGCGTCGTCAGCAGATACGCGGCGAAATGTCAATTCATTGCGTCCGCAGGCGGTTGTAGAGTGCTTTAGGCGTCTAGAGTGTCTTGCAGCAGGATCCACCGGCTGTTCAGTCTCACGCGCTCGAGGATCCATAGAGCGGCGTGTTCTCGTATGGCTGTCATAACCAAGTACCACGGGGCCTGGATGTGCGAAGAGGTCTGTCCTAGCGCCCTGTACAAACGTATCGATGGAGAGAATATGTTCGTCAACCGGCGCCCATCGAAACTTCCTCTCGCTTCCTCGCACACGATCATCTCTCGAAGCCAACCGTCAGATTACCGGCGAGGGTTCTATGTTGTGTAGATTGTACCCGGTCGATCGTGTCGATTTACGCCGCGGAGAGGACTCGGAAAATCGTTCGATCGTGCACGCGCTCGTTACGCCCGGGAACTTTTCTTCGGGAGGAAATCGCGCGCGAAGGTACTCGCACGATCATCGGGAAACGAGTCACGACACGCCATTCATCGCTGTCGATGTCGTTGCTTCTCCTTCTCCCAACTTGGCAGCGTTTACCATTTAACTGTACAGAAAAGCTGCTGCTGGCCTTCTTGGACCTTTATTCTTAGCCCCGCGCATTCTGCTAAGGTCACGGCGCGGATGCACCTGCGGATTTGTATTCGACCGCGCCGATTCGTCGACAGGGACATTTACAGGATGATCCATACACGGTGCCGGGTAGTTTGGGTGTTTGAAGTACGTCGTACCTAGCTTCTAGAATTGAGGATAAATCTGGTTGCCTAATCTAGTCGCATAATAATTAATTGTAAACAAGTTTGTATTTTTATGGCCACAGAAAAAGGTTTCAACTTCTTTCTGCCATATTGCCGATTGTGGAATCATCGATTTTATAACTGGTTGTTTAGTTAAACCAGATAGTAATTGGGTGGCGGGACTTGGGTCTAGTTTGACCCAGAGTTTAAAACGTTTCATCCAAATTCTAATTTTCTACTAGCCAGTTCTCAAATCCTTACTTATTTATATGTTATTTATATGTTTTATTTTAATTCAAATCATTTTACGAATATGGAGGATATCATTGTTGTGGGGGTAGTTTTATATGTATGATACGAGATGGCGCAGCGGTAGAATGGTGTGTGCTCCAGTTGGTTGAGAGTGGCGTTGAGGGAAGTTTGCGGGAACATTATAACTGAATTATATTAAAAGTCATTAGTTAGATAAAACATTGTTTCACCAATAATTTATTCCATACCTCACAATTGTCACATTATACTGTGAGAATATTAACTTTCGTCATTTTAGCACCAAAAAAATGTCTTTGGTTATTTATATACCATAAAGAGATCAACGTTTATTTCCAAGAAAGCAGGTTCAAGAACGTATAATATTTATACTTAATAATTCGAATAGATCTAGCCATTGACAGGGTTAAATCAGATTTAGTTTTGAGAAAGACCTTCACAAACCTAATGACACCACCCCGTGTATACAGATCACGAAGAATGGCATCAACCCAGCCCGGGGACCAGCTGATTACCCTATCAGATTAAAGGCGGAACCGCGCGAACAAGTCCGGCGCAATGTAATGGTAAACATCGGACGATACTCGTGCGGAAATCACACCCCTCGCTCATCAGGCGATTTACTATCCATTATCGTAAACTCGACGGAACGACGCTCCGCCCTCCCATAAACGGGCGAAAGGTATCAGTCTCGGGTGCGCCCCGTTCCGCCATTTTCACGAGTCCCTCGTGAACGCGCGACGGGTGGCGCCGTTAATTTAGTACACATCCTATCCGGGAGGTAGGAGCCTCGAAGATGAGCGTCGAAAACAGCCCCAGCTCCGACGGCGGCGACAAGTGGCTGGCGGGGGCGCGAGTTTTACGAGCGTTTAACGGGCCGATTTATCGGCCGCCGAAAGCGGGAAACGAAACCGCGACCTGTCGCACGGATCTCCTCGTCCTGTCCCGGGACGGGACGGGCCACGTGACCCGGCTAGACGGTTCGATCGGCACAGACGATTTATAATTTCCGATTTTCGTGGCGCGGCCACGTTACTCATTCGGCCCGCGTCCGCTTCCTCGAACAGCCTCGAAGAGTATTGTCTCTCGCGCGTCTTCTCGCGAGGGAGGTCAACATCCGTTCGTCTGCTTTCATCCACTCCCTGGGATTCCTGTCCCCCTTAGTCATCCCCATGGTCCGGGTTAGGTATCCCGTAAAACCGTCTGGCCGGTGACCAAACAAAGGGAATCGATGCGCGCGACGTGCGCTGTACATACATCGCGAGTTGCACCTACAAAATGAATAACGCAACAGCAATGAAACTGGGGGTTGCTAGCAGTAGTGCCTAGCTCTCCAGAAATCCCTATTATACTAGATAGTATACTAGATAGTCGCTGGACAAGATTCCGTAGATTCGCGATAAGGTAGAGTGATCACGTTACCGAGAAGAATAGGCGAAAAATGGTTTTACGCACCTCAACTTTTCGTACTTATATGAAAATATTTTTCGCTGGGAAAGGGCTCGTTCGAAAGTGGAAGGTTCAATCTAGCGCGCGCTGGCCATGAGCTGACGAGATTATGCAAACATTTGGTAATATAAGCGTTAGAAGTAGGCCAAAAATTGACAATGAGCATACCGTGGAATCCCAGCATTTTTACGCCATTGGATGAGTTTTCTGGACGAAATCGAGAGTAGCGCGCGCTAGAAAATATCTCCAGCTACAAATTGAGCTACATTTTGTCTTGATTCTCTGCGAAATAAAGTAAAAAATTCGAAGCACTTTTCTGGCGTCAGAATTCATGATGTCGATAATACCGAGCAAAAAATGTGACAAGTTTAGGTCTCAGACTTAGGTCGGATCAATACCAGGACCGATATTAAGTCAGTGGTTGAAAGTTGTGAACGGAAATTATACAGCATTTACCGACCTGCTGACTCTGCAAAAGTCACGTGACTACCCTTGGATATGAAGTTGTGATTCTCGTGCAAAGCAGGAAAATCGACCAGTATTTTAACAATTCTCCTAGGAAATTACTAGCTGTAGAAGTTTATAGGTAAGATAAATCCAAAAGCTAGAAAAAAAGGTGGTGACAACGTCTCTTGCCACGTTCCTCTATGACTTCGATATGAAAAACAATGCATCCGGAAACTTATCAATTTCTTCGGGACGCTTACGGCTGTTAAAAAATCACGCATACAAACTGACCGCGGCGGTTTAAACAAAAAGGTGATATTGAAGTTGATGACAGGAAATCCGGTCAACCCGCAATATGGACGCCAAAGCGGAGTGCTCATAGGAAGAAGATAATGTATCGTCCCGATAAGACGTCGAGATCCTCCGGGATCGATGTCCTGTGGGGACACGCAGTCTTGATCGCAGCGTACGAAGCAACGTGCGGATCATTCTCGCTCGTTCAACAAGATTTTCTCGGTTTGAAAGCGGTTGTTGGCTGTTTACGTCGAGTCCTCAAACCGCATTTGCATGAAAGATTGACTGTGGCCGTGGGTACTCTGTCCGGACGCTCGACGAATGCTAAGAAGACGCTGTTAATCATTCAGAATGAAGTTTCTACTCGACGCTGGCGAAGAATTAGCAGGTAGATGCCCGATTAAATTTATCTACGGTTTACCAAATAGACAACTTCTGCGTACTCACCAGGAAGCCATCCAGACATCTCGCGCAGAATATATTCATAGGACACGGAGAAAGCGAAGTTCTATGCAAATGGCGTCGCCGAGAACATCGTCTTATTCCCGGTAATGAATATTTTAATTCGATTATTCAGACGGGAACGGGCGAACGACAATGAACGAGGCTGGTTCGGTGACGTTTGATCATTCATCATCGATTCGATTGCTCGGACAGACGGACGGACGGACGGCGGCGCGGCGACCCATTAGAAACCGTGAATCACTTATTAACGAGTCTTCGTTCTAGATTCCTACATTCACTTGATCTCTATTCCCGCGTCACCGGGCCAATCGACCGCATTTCCTCTTGTTATCTGCCCATTAAAAAATGTGTCTTCCTAAAACCTTCGGCTCAGGGACGCGGCGAGGTCTTCGAGAACCCTGGGCACTCTTATGCTCGATCTTTCTTGGCCTAGATATACATTGAGGTGGAGCAAAATCATGGGAACACCGAGTTCTTTATTAATCTTTGGTGTTCAATCCTCGCGGGTTCTTCAGGATGAATTTTTTTTATTTTTAGGCACTGTAAAACATTGAATTCCTTTCTGTTTGCGTTACAAGATTTGTTTCTTCGGAAGGCGAAGCCATAAATTAAATACATGAGAAACAAAAATGAACGAACTTGACACGAACATAATGAGTTCTTTTCAAGAAACAACTGTCGAGAAAAGAAACCTTCCGTTCGACTCATTTATCTTTGAATCATTTTCCTGTCGTGTGTCTTTTTAGAGAAGTCTTAGCTTGTACAAACGGTGGAAACAACTATGGAATAATCTATTTCCAGAATATGTATAAATGATTTGACCTGTAAAGTGACTAGCCCGTGATGGTCACAAAAATGTAATATATGACACCCATATATAGTGAATATATAGAGAATTCTCGATATATGTCAACAACACTCGCGTATCCTCCAGGAGACATACTCGAGCCGTGTTATGTTTACACTCCACGACGTCCGAGGCACTCACGGGGTATATCCCGCGGTAGTGGGGATAATTCCGCGACGTTTATCATCCACGCCTTGGCGACATATGTATTTTGTACGCCATCACTTATTTGATTTTAACTTTTCAAAAACAGAAAGCTGTTAGCAATAACATGAAGTTCTTGGACCACTTTCTTAATTTTCGTCGATCACTTAAGAGCCAAGAGTAGTCACGTGACTTTTGCAGAGTCAGCAGATCGGCAACAGCTGTATAATTTCCGTTCACAGCCTTTAGCCACTGACTTAAGATTTCTCCTGATCTTGATTTTTGCTCTGTATTATCGACATCATGAATTCTGACGCCAGAAACGTGCTTCAAGTTTTTGGCTTTATTTCGCAGAGAATGAAGACAAAATATAGCACTATGTGTAGCTGGAGATATTTTCTAGCGCGCGCTACTCTCGATTTCATCCAGAAAACTCATCCAATGGCATGAAAATGCTTGGATACCACGGTATGTTCATCGTCAATTTTTGGCCTACTTCTAACGTTTACATTACCAAATACCCGCATAATCTCGTCAGCTCATGACCAGCGCGCGCTAGATTGAACCTTCCTCTTCCGAACGAGCCCTTTCCCAGCGAAAAATATTCTCATATAAGTACGAAAAGTTGAGGCGCGTAAAACCATTTTTCGCCTATTCTTGTCGGTAACGTGGTCACTCTACCTTATCGCGAATCTACGGAATTTTGCCCAATCGAGTATCTAGTATACTAGGGATTAGATTCACGTGAGCAGTAGACAAACAGCGCAGAACACAAACCCAGCTTCCGAAGCTAGCAAATCAATACAAGTTTTCCGGTTTTCTCGGTGTATACGAACTGTGACCGAGGTAGCCACGAGTTAAGACAGGTCTGACACAGCGAATGTCACCGGACGAGACCGAGCACGTCGAGTGTTGACCGTCCGGGCGTGCTAAAGTTTGCGGAGAATTTGGAATTCCATGTGGCTGGTTTCGACACGGTCGTTCAAGCGATTCCGGCTGGAACGAGGCGGCTGCGTGCAGGAAAACACTTGGAACGGTAGCTACGGGTATCGGGAACGAACAATTATCGGTAGATCCGTGAGCTGGAATAAATTTCGACCGGCAGTCCCCCCCTCTGTCCCGGCTGGTTCGTGATCGTCGTAGAAAATGAGCAGTTCCGTGAATTCCGTCGTTGTCCCGGTGGCTGCAAGCCTGCGAACGCGTAAATTAAGATGTACGCGGTGTCGCAAGCGCATGTTCGTAAAGTGTCGTGTTAAGTGGTAATTTTATAATATTCTAACGGGACGTCCCGAGCACTATTTACCATGCCCGTGTTCGGGGCCCGCCAGGACGGCACCTACCGTTACGGTGTAACGCGTTCGAACCCGGTGGTTACAAAACTGTTACCCGTCAAGGATCTACCGGCAATTTCTTGTAATGGCCTACGCAGATTGGAACCTTATGAAACATCAATCAAACACGGTGGCACACCGGCCGGCTAGAATGATACCACCTCGATTCCGCGGTAATTTCACTTCAAGACGAAGTATCGCTGCCGTTCCACCACGCCTCTTGACAATTTTCGTGTCCACCGAGACTCCCGGGACCGAAAAATGCTTCTTCCTGGTAAGAGAAAGTACTGCGGACTATTTCGTCGATGTAGACGCTCGCAGATTATATGTTATTAACATTTATGAGCTCCCCGGCACATGTGCGTGAAATATATAAAATTGCATCAAAGCGAAATGTCTGGGGAGCAGCGAGTTTCGCGAGAGCACGTTGCTTCTGCTTAACACGTTCTCCGCCATCGTCGCGTACATGTGATCTCTACATATGCGCTCCAACATATATGTCCCTACAACACATCATAATATTTAAAGAGGTCATGACTATATTCTGCTAAGTTGTTTTGATATTTCGTACCTAACAGACTTGGTATTGCACGACACGGGGTTAAAAGAATTGAAGATTCATATAGGGTGAACGTACCAATAAGTGATCGGTTGAAAACAAGATCATGCTACAATAATTCATAACTGGTTGCCTTTCGGTATAGCTAAATAAATATCGATTCTCTAGACTTACCTTGCAACTCCTGTTCTCATACAGAGTTGTCAGTTTGCTTCTACTGTAAATTAAAAATTAATGAAATGCTAAAATTCTAATCACAGCAGGTGCACCAGTATGAAAACAGAATGGCTAGTAAGTGAAATAACAAAGTAACGAAATAGTAATAAAATAAGAAAACAATGCCTTTGTTCACAATATTCCGTAACTTATCAATGTTACAGTAAGTAATACATAGCACACACACTACACCTTAGCAAAAGATATTTTATATGAATCATAATCTCACGATTATCAATCACAGATAATAATATACAATAGAAAGATTCTTCAGGCTCAATCTACATACCGACAGCTGCTAAAAATTATTAATTAAAGTCTCTTTTTGCTAATATTTATTCGAAAGCGATGACTCACTGGTTGGGTCATTTACAGTAACAATCACCCTATTACCTTACCTGCAAGAATTATCGAAGAGAGACAAAAATTCTTGTGTCTCGCAGCAGATGCATGAAACATTTATTTTGCAAGAAGGAGATGAGAAATCTGCGGATGAGAAATCCGTGATCCGCATTTCCCCCAAACAGAGGGGGTTCGGAAGAGCAGGTTTCGAAACGCTCGACAACAGAATCACGTGTCACGGCCTTAATCAATCGGTTAGCGAGTGCTTCCTCCCGCAGAAACGCTTGTTAATTGGATGATCGGATCGTGTGGTACACAGAAGGAGGAGGAATCGGCGCGGGCGGGTGAGATCGGGTCGCAATCTCACGGTGCAACGGTGGGTCGGTAGATATCGCAATCAGCATTTCAGAGGGTGATAAAATTGCTTCTATGTGTCACTGGACCAGGAGTCGGGTCCGGGGCTCACAGAAGGATGACATGAACGCCGCGCCGCGCAGCCGGTCTGATAGGTCGCGCGATAAACCGATCAGATAATTTTCAACGCTTAGATCGAACCTGTCGAGTCGCTGCTTGGCTGCCTCGACAAAGATCCGGGGGTAGACGCGTGGGACAACCGTAACACGGTGGGTCGCCGGTCGTGGATAGGCCGTAGCCGTATATGAAGACGTAATTGGACCGGTTGACAGTTTCCGAGCATTCATTTGACGTGTGACATGATTCAGAAGCGTCCAGCCGTTGTCACATCTTCAATTGCCTCCTCCGTCGGAGCAATCATCGTCCTGCGGCTACTCTCTCCGGCTCGCGAGGGAATCGTCGCGACGAGGCCGAGCCGAGCCGGACTGAACGAAGCAGTGTGTTTCTCTGACGTCTTTGTCCGGCAGCGATTTCCTTTCTTATCTGTTGCGTCTCGTCGCACCGCGCCGCGCCGGGCTGTAACGCGATTCGACGACAAGCGAGCGCGAAAATACCGCCGCAGCTTTCGCAACGGAAGTTCAACAGATAGGACCAGATAGTGCTTCCTCGGAGCACAAGCAGACAAGCTCGGAATGCAAACAGGGTCGTCGGCCCCGTTCTGGTGACGCCCTCCCTTCGACATTTACGGTCGCGAAATACAGCGTTGCCCCGATACATGCGAAAACTTCGGATACGAAATGTTGTTTACACCAGATCCTTGCTAGTAACACGAAACGGGACCGGAAATACGTGCGAAGATCGACGTTCTGCGACGAAAGAGCGATCGAAAGATCGATCATTGTGATAGGAACCGTCGATCTTCGTTTGTTTCTCACACAATCCCCACCACGAGCTTCAGAACTGCTAAAAACTCGTGGTGGAAGTGTAATATGCAATGAACAATATATGTCGTTGATGTAACGATATATGCGTCGAACGCAGGCAAGAATAGCGAGCAAGAAAACATCGGTGTATCGGTGAGTGAACATCAATTCAGTGACAAAAGTGTTTTGATCACAATTATTTTGGTATGACATTTTTACCGACGTGTTCGTGACATTTTGCTGATTAAAATGATATCAAACACGATAGAATTCGAATCATATTTGCCGGTTTAATTCGCGAAAGAACACAGCCTCGCTTATCCGAACTATCGATTCGACATCCATGGAATTAAAAGCTCCAACTGGGGCAGAAGTGTTTCAGTCTGACATTCCAAACAGTTGACTGTTAAACGGCAGGTCCTCGTTAAAAAGCAGGAGTAAACATGTAAAGTAATATTATTTGGCATTTAAAATTGACAATAAATTTCTCCTCAATCGAAAATTGCCTGTTTCTTCGTGCTATTACAGTGGTATAACCGTTCAATTGCATCAAGACTCGTCGGTAAAAACTCTCTGGCTACCCCAATTTTCGAAAATCCGCTCGAACGCGGCGAAGAGCACCGCGTCCCCGGAGCACATAGTTTCAGAATGTGGCCACAGACCGGCGATCGTATCCCGAGATTGCTGGTTCGAATGATTAGCGATGAATTAATAATTCCTCGTTGCCGTGGCCGGGCGCAAGCTGCAGAGCAACGTCTTTCGGTGAGATCGTCGAGATTGAAATGTTCCTGGCAGGAGGAGCCGGGCGGTAAACCCGAAAACCGGGGATGAACCGCGAATATTTTGTGGCATAATGCCGGCCCCCGGGGATCCCTTAATAACACGTTGCTCGCTCGTAGTCTCTCCCCACCCCCCTCCCTCTCTGTCTCTCTGCCACGGTTTGGATCCAAGGCCGAGATACCAGAAGCTAAAAAGATAATCGTACACGCGGGGCCCCGGAGAAAGAGAGTTTCCGCCGGGACAGTGATTATGTTAATCGTTACCCCGTTCCAGGTATTGATAACGGTATACTGCGACGGCGGTATGAGGATCGTGCACCTTGCAGCAGATTATACCTGGCTAACTCGATGGTAAATAGAAACCTTACGCGATAACGAGCGCCGTGTCTCGCCGGGGAGGCTCTTCGTTCCGTCAGGTGAATTATCAACGCGGGCTCGGTATTCGGTGTACCGGATCCGTCAGACGATCTCCCAGGACATTCCAGAACCTGTTTATCGAAACCGTTTAGTTGGAAGCGGCGATTCTTGCCGGGAGTATTAATTGTAATTATACACCGGACGCTAATTGCACGTTATTAGACGCCGGAGTGCCTAGCAAACATACCCCCCTCGCCGTTCCTCCCCGTCCAGCTGTCCGGCCGACGTGCTAACTCGAGACATCAAGCTGAACCGGTGAACCAGCCTCGTCAACTCCTTTCGCGAGATTTAGAACGTTTCGCGGATGTGTCCCGGCTTCCGAGTCGACGGCCCCTTGCCGCCATTTTGGACGACTCGCTGATTTACATCTCGTTAACACCTCTCCGCACGATCCGGGTGTCTTCCTTCGAGTTTCACGAATAATCGAGAAGGAAATCTAATTAAGTGAACATTGTTATTGCGTGCACACACTTTCATTACACGGTAGAAAATAGTACAATTTACTGGACCGCGGATTTTTATGGAAAATAATATCCGCAATAAGGTAGAGTGACCACGTTACCGACAAAGATAGGGGAAAAATGGTTTTACATTTTACGAGAATGATCTCGCGTTTCCGATGCTACAATTTTTCCACAACAATCCCACTATCTCCTGGAAAAGCTGTAATTGACCGCGTTCGTTGCGCTACGCTTCGCCATTGTAGACTCAAAATCACAAATTTTGACCAACTGGAATTGCAACTAGACAGCGTTACTTGTCATGAATGTACTTCATGGCTCATTTTTACATTCTGTCTTTATTCATTACTTTTTAAAACAAGTTACGTTTAAAACCCTCTTAAAAACAAGTTAATGTACGTTTCATAGATTCGCGATAAGGTAGAGTAACCACGTTACCGACAAGAATAGGCGAAAAATGGTTTTACGCGCCTCAACTTTTCGTCCTTATATGAGAATATTTTTCGCTGGGAAAGGGCTCGTTCGGAAGAGGAAGGTTCAATCTAGCGCGCGCTGGTCATGAGCTGACGAGATTATGCGGGTATTTGGTAATGTAAACGTTAGAAGTAGGCCAAAAATTGACGATGAACATACCGTGGTATCCAAGCATTTTCATGCCATTGGATGAGTTTTCTGGATGAAATCGAGAGTAGCGCGCGCTAGAAAATATCTCCAGCTATACATAGTGCTATATTTTGTCTTCATTCTCTGCGAAATAAAGCCAAAAACTTGAAGCACGTTTCTGGCGTTAGAATTCATGATGTCGATAATACAGAGCAAAAAATTTTACAAGTTTAGCCACAGACTTAAGACCCGTCGGATTAAGACCAAGACGGATCTTAAGTACACCATTCTTCCATTAATAAGAGAACTGGCGAATGACTAAGAAATTCAGATTGCCATCGGTTCAGTGTTCGCGCGGTATTACGATCGTAGCTTGTTTAGAGTGAAATCGAAAATATTGTGCGGTGAGCTGTGTGGAATCAAGGGGCGCGGAGAGGGTGGGAAAACGACGAGTGGCATCGACCATCGCTGAAAATTACATTTCTGGCTCGAGATCCGGCATCGTTTCAATTTTCCAACCGTAGATGGTACGTACTGCATAATTGCGGCCTCCGCGTATCTGTTTTTGCAGATGCCACGGTGTTATTGGATTTTTTGATTGATTCGAGTCGCTGACCATTCGGTTTGCCGGACGTACAACGTTCTCGATTTTAACAATGATAATCGCGTGCCGGTTTACGTTGTCATTGTACTTTTAGCACGAACAAATTAAATTACACGGCAATTGATCGGATATTGGCTGCCGATGGTGGCCTCTCCTTGATCATTCATAACACGCACATATTTAACCGACTCGACTATTGCCGTACGGACGATCCGACAGTGTTGTTGTTAATTTTACAACGACCGTCGGATTGTTAACTCTGATGAATAATTACAATCGTTCGAAATATATATATATTTCCTAGCCTACCCTAGCCTATCCTATCCCCTATACTTGAGGAAGAAAATTAATTATGTTTGAATAACGAAAGAGAATTGCTAGGAGTAGAAAAAGAATTGCAGTGCAGTAAATAATCTAACTTCGATTCTTGCAGACGGATATGAAATTGCTTGAAGTTGCAACATCGAGGATCATGCTAAAACTTGCAACGTGGTCGTCTCGAAGGAGGGCAGAATAGCAGAAAAATAAAATAAACGAACGACGGAGTAGATTGAATATATATATTCAACAGAGTTTTTCACACTGAAATTAGTTTGAATTAATTTGAATAGTTGGAGGATACCGGATGCAGACAATAATGGAGCAACACTGCAATTTTTTCTCATGAAACATTGAGCGAATCTGAATTCCTAGGAACGATTTCGTGAAATATGGAATCGCATTGATGCGCAACCTCGAGCCTCGAGACGCTCGAGGAAAGGGATTACGAGATATAACTCGATTACAGTGTCTCGAGTATCCTTTATATTTCACTAGCGTGTTTTCTTTTGCCTCGACTGGAGTGCGCTCGCGACGGGTTAATTTTCTCTGGCTCCCGTCTCACCCCCATCGCTTCTCCTTCTTTCTCTCTTTCTATCTCTCCATCTCCCTCTTGCTCTCTCTCTTCCCACGGGTTCGCAATTCTCTCGATTTTCATCCCTCTTCGTGCAATACACGGCCGAAAGAGAAACCGGTGGAAAAAGTGTAAGATGCGCGGATATTGATACTGATATACGCGACTTTGGTGTATTTGCGCTTCATCGTCAGTCGGAGCCAATATCGAGCCACCCTCTTTCGTTTTTTTCTCCTCCCTCGATGAAAAGGGCGGAATTGACGCAAAAATATCGGTCAGCCTTGCTGCCGTGCACCATTTAATCAGAAAGTAGATCAAACACGAAGTTTTTTTAGTGAAAATGCAAAGCGTGTGTTCCATCACTCCTGCGCTCGCGCGAGTTACAACATGCTGTTCTTTGATCCGCCGGATTGGTTCTTTCCCAATTAAAAGCTCGGAGCTAATGTAAAAATAACGGTCAGCCTTAGAGATATCGCGTTAAAGATATCGCGTCAAGAAAGTCTCTAAAGTGGTCACGAAACAACCTCAGGTCCTTTTGCATAGACGTTGATAAAGATCGCTCGTATTTTAACGAGATATTCGCAGGGAAAGAATTCTTAAAAATCATCTTAACGCTGTTAACATGTTCATAAATATTAGCAAGTCACAGCCTTCGACCCTCGGCAACGTTCTGTCTTACTGCGTCAGTCCCCAACGCATTTAAAGAGGGTAGAAAGATGAATCGAGTAAGACCCTCGCTAGCTGTTTAGAAAGGCCCACCTGCTGGCAAATGTTGCTTCACATGTCTTGCATATCTTTGGACACCGACTGCCCAGCAGCCACCCCTGTAACCCGCCACACAGATAAGAAAAGGAAAACGCGCGGGATCAGGTCGTGATGGCTATTTTAAACGCAAATTGGAGGACGTGGAGACGATCTAGCGAGGGCCCCCGTGGCACCGAGTTTCATCCCCCTGAAAACGGCGTTGTAACCGCGATCGATTCGGTGGAGCGCACCGCACGAATTCCGACGACGGCACCGGCGCGGCGCGGCGCGTTGCGGCGCCGCGCGCCGACCCACGCTCCTACGCGGCATTAATGCACCGAAACGTAGTTACAGTTTGTAACTCTATTTTGAGGGACATGCACGAGGGGGTTGGCGATGTGCCCCCTTGTCCCCTCTGTATACGTCCGTTCATCCCCCCGCCCCTAGACCCACCCTCTCTCTCTGGCAATATTCTGCGGCACAGATAACGTTAACGGTTATGACGACGTCGCCGTTGAGCTAGGATGACTGGGACAACATAGACTCCTGAGCATAGGGTTCCTCTATGTATATAATTTGCGAATTACCGACTGCCAGGCTCTACCCCCGTCGACCCCCTTTTCTGCCAACCATCCCCGTTCGCAGTCTGCCTCGATTTCTCTCGTTCCGCACGGAACGCTCGGAACATCTGTGTCGTAATTATTCCGTGCACGCTCTCGAAAGTGTTCGGACCCGGTGATCGATCGGCGACCGCTGGTCGATCGTTTAAAGAGGCTTTCGACTGGCTGCCAGGGGGCCCAGACGTTTACGAGAAGATGATCGCTCCGGAGCTACCGGCGAGCTCCGGTCCAGGGGAATCGATCTCTTGCTCGGACAAATTGAGACGGCCCGGTGCAACGGCTCCGGATCGATTATGGTACCTTCTAACGAGCCCACCGTGCCACCAAAGGCCCCCGAGAAATCGCGCGTTTCATTATCATCCCTGTCTCAGTCGTCGCTGCCTTACGTTTCGGTTCTACAAAAATCTGTAGACGCTCCGTCAAACTGCACCGATGCAGTTTTATGGCTTTCTGGTACCGATAAGTGCACTTTCCATGCAACACAATCCTTGACACTTGTAGCACACGACATTCAAAATATATAATTGTATGACGAGCCGAAGACTGGAAAATATATTAGTACTAAAAAGGGCACGCAACGGAAAAACTAGTGTGTAAACAAAGGTTATCCGAACTAATGGAACAGTTGCTTACGTAACGCCGATTTTGATGGAACTTGTGTGAAGGACAGAGAAATAATCGGAACATATTGTTTTTCATAGGCCATCATCTCCATTGAAGTCGTGATACAAAATTGTAGATCAAGTTTTGAGAGAACGTCCCAAAGGGGAGACTTAGTTAACTCCTCTGGGACGACGTTTGTACGTCATACTGACTCCGAGAAACAACACAAAATTGATTGCACAGGGTCAGATTATTGTGTGCAATCTGTTTTCATGTATCATCGTTCGGAACATATGGAAAAGTCTAAATCATTAATTACGATTACTGTAGCATCGTATGGCATCATACGTTCTCATCATATGAGAATTCATCGTCGGCCATGAAGGGTAAAATAACAAGAAAATGAACATATAAGATGACAAAATCGACGACCAACTAATAACTTCACGAACAATATTCAGCATCTTCTTGATGGAAAAATTGCCGAGTTCTGTAAACCTAGCAGAAATCATTTGCCTTTGTTGTGCCCTTGAAAATGTTCCCGAAATCGGGTCGAATGGTAGCCAGGAAGTCGGTATGACGATGAATTATAGTAGGTGTAGGGCGTCGTGCAGCAGGGTTCAAGCAGCAATCGTAACAAACAAATGAACTACCGTAAACTCGATACGGGAACGAACGTCCGGCGGCGGTGATTTATGAAACGTTGGTAATGGCGGCCGTGGGTGTCGTAAATTAAGGAGGCCCGGGCGTCATACGCTTTAATCCGGCGGTGTCTTCCCATCTGCCGGTCGGATCATTGCTCGGTGCGTCCACGCACGACAAATTCTTTCCGTCTGATTAATTTCCTAGTGGAAATTAATCACCGCGAGGGGGCTCGGCGAAACGAACGATTCGGTCCGTTGATCCGCGCGACTCGACGCCGCGCGCCGCGGCGAAACACGGCACGGAGAGGGTTCCGAACAAGGGAAAGCCAGAAAAGGGGGTTAGAGGGCGGTAGGGAACCCCTCGAAATATTGATTGACATCCGGGTGACAGATTTCGCTGGCCACACACCCTTTTTGCCCCCGAACTGCAACGTACACCCGAGGGCCCCGCCTGTGCTTGCAGCTCCTTCCTCGGCTCCTTTGTCATGCTGATTCGCGCTGGCAACGTTGCAACCAGTGCACGCTGGACCGGAATCACAAAAAGCTGGACGACATTCACGTCTCCGTTCGTTGTACATTATTAATTAACTGCGGACTTTTATGCAAGCTTGCATACAAAACTGGAATTGAGTGAAATGTACTTCCCTCCCTTAACCTTTAGAGCTCCAGCATTTTACTACTGACTACTTGAATTTTCTTTGAGAAAAATTTATATGTATATATACAATATATATTAAGGAATCATACAGCAAATTATATAGGTAAAATTATGTAGCAAATATTCTGAAAATATTTTTAAGATATTATCTTCATATATTAGCGCAGAGGGTTGAATGAATAGAGACTGAACGTGGGGTGTTCAATGGAACGCGACAGCCTCCGGTTTTATCGAAAGATCATCGAACTTGCCCGTTGTTCGTTGGCCCCGAATCGGCCCGGCCGCGGAACACGCTAATTACGAATCCATGATGCGGCCGAATTACGAAGTTTGATTGCAATGCTGCGAGTTATTACTTCGAGTTCTTGCGGCCCGAGTTCCCGCGGCTTGCCGGGAAGTCCAATATCGAACTCTATTACATTTTTTGATCAATGTTAGAACCAGCTGCTCCATTCTTTATGCGTTAATCCCGGCGGGTCTTCTGCGGGAAACTTGGCTGCTGATTACTTCGACGGAGAGCCTTGATAACGCCGCGGTGTTTGATCTTCGCGCACTGTTCCGCTACGTTTAACCGGGAATGAAACGCCCGACTTTTGGTAATGAACATTTTTTAAGCCACGTGCGACGGGCACTAATGTTCAGCCCGGGTCTCGCGTGCGCGAATCGAATTATCAATCATTACGTTAAAGAAAACAGAAAAATTGTTATGCAAAATAAATATTGTTCGCATCAATTGCGATAAACATTAACCAAGTAGAAATCTCTTTCTTCCTCCAATGACTTCGATAACTCAATTGAGTAAAATTGTGAAAACTGTATAATTATTGAGTCTCGAAAAGTCTAGATCGACTCAATAACTTTTGAAATTCGTCCATTTTCTGTTTACAGTTCTTTCTCTGTATATGTCGCCAAGGTCTTGATGAGATACATCGCAGAAGTATCCCCACTACCGCAGGGTATAGTCAGTGGGGGGCCACGAAGCTCGAGAAGCCTCGATAAATATAACACTCGTGTCGTTGACATATATCGAGAATTCACTGTATAGAGATCGTAGCTAAGCAGCCGGAAAGACGTTTGAAGTGTTCGTCGGGAAAATTGCAGAGTATAGGAGTGCATCATCGCGATGCTGATAATAGACTCGTCCGTGAGGCTAGCGTGTCCTGGATGATTGGTTAAAGGATGTATATATAGAAATCGAGGAGATATCGATTCAGGAATTATCCGGCTTTGCACGCGCGAGAAACAACGCGGGGTGGGGGGGGGGGGGCATAAATCGCGGGCGAAAGGGATTACTTTCGGGATTACTTTCGAAAAAAGCTAACATTTGGATTAGCGGATATAAACGTTCGGGCAATTCGCGCGGGAAGTCCTCGGACAAATGAAAAGCAAACGAGATAATGTTTTGCGAAAGCAGCTCACGGCCGACTACTAGATCGAAAGAAGATCGCGCGCGGGCGTTTCGCGCGTGGATCCTGAGATCGCGGATCCCTCTCGGGGGGGCTTAACTCGTCCTTCCGCCCCATTTTTCTGCGCCGGCCGGTCCCGAGTTTGGGTTACCATTCTCTTGTGTAAGAGGATTAAGATATTACTCGAGCGTGGCGGCGAGCAAGCGTCACGAAAACACGGGCTTTAACACGCTTTATTCGCTTCGTGAAAATTCACGTCTGAAAGTGCAATCCCATCCCGCCCTTTCCCTCTTCGTGTCTGAGGGTTTACGCCGCGTGGAAAGAGGGTTGGCGAGCATAAAATCGCTGGTGTACACGCGCGTGCATACACCTACTTGCGCACACCGCCCTCCTTCCTTCATCCCTGACTTCTTGAAACGGATTTCCTACCCGGACCGGCGCGCCGCGCGTTTATTGAACATGTCTCCCACGATTCCAGTCCGGTTACCACGTATTCCCTCGAATATCTTAATATTCCGCCCCCTCCCCCATAGAGCCCTTTCAACGAGACTTTCCTGTTTCGAAAGATTCTTGGATTTTCGCTCTGTAAACACTTGAGCAACTTCTCAGTCTTCGCTTCCGTCGGCTACTACCCAAAGTTGAGAACCTCTGGAAGATTTTGTCATAACACCGACTCAGTTAATTTCAGGGCTTTCCTTTGGAAAAATTATTGCAATTTAATATTTGTGCGTACCTGCTTCCGCGCACCTCCATTATTCCTTCATCCCCGACATCTTGAAACGAATGTTCTACCCGGACCAACACACCCAACCCCGGTTACGACGTACTCCCACGAATATCTTAATATTTCACACCAAAATACCGGGCCAGCGAAGATTCTTAAATTCCCGCTCTGTAAACACTCGAGCAACTTCTAAGTCGCCGTACACGTCGTCGAAACCACCCGAAACTTTCAAGTACCGCCAAAGTACTTGACTGCGAAAGTTGCGAATCTCCGAAAGTTTTTGTAATACCACCGACTCGACCAACTTCGAAATCTGTCTTTTGGAGAAATTATATCAGCGTGTAGTTGCTGTAAACAATTCAACATTCACGGAACACTGAAAATAAACCGTACGCATTAAGGGCCAAGGGTAGTCACATGACTTCTGCAGAGTCTGTTGTAAAACCATTTTCCTCCTATTTTTGTCGTTAACGTGGTCACTCTACCTTATCGGGAATCTACGGAGTCCATTCTAAACGCCAGTAAGTTTTATCGGAGAAGATCATGTTTTCCGAGAATATGAATTATTGACTTACTGTTTTCCGAAAACATGAATTCTAAGCGAAACCGTTCATTCTAACAATAGCGTGGCGTGTACGCCACCCACACGGCTCGAGCGGAAAGTGATCGAAAATTGATCCGCGCGGAACGTGTTAAGCGAAATTCGCAGGAAAGACGCAACGTGTCCAGGAATATTCGCGAGTGGTAACGTGGCTCGTCGGCGCGGCGCGCGTACAGAGAGCGCGCAAGGGTCCACCGGCTCTCTCGGGCAGGCTCTCACCCTTTCGCGCCCTTCTTGCGCCATTCTTTTCCTCCAGCATCGGCGTATGCACGATGCCCGTGCGCGCTCGCACACGCTCGCACACAATGGCGTGGCCGTGTCGAGACTCGACGGCCGCGTCGATGAATTCTTTGATCCACACTGTAATTAGTTGGTGGCAAGCAGCGCGCAGCAGCCCCGCAACAGCAGAAGCTAGAGCGGGGGCTGGGGGTAGCAAAAATGTTTGAGTGGCGATCAAAGTAGTACGACTCTGCCCTGTGCCGGGCTCACCGGGGGCACCAGCCAAGGGTGGCAGGCAGCTAAGGAACGAAGAAGAGGGAGACCGAACAGAGAAGTAGAGGGGTTGAAACCATCCCCGTCGCCGGCGCCGACTCGCGCTATTGCCGGCTAGGTTCCCATTGGCGTAGCTCCCGATGACTTCCTCCTTCTTCCACTTATGTCCCTCGACCCTTCCCGCTCCCGCGATATAATGGAAAAGATACGGGCTTAGGTCGATTTATACGAGGCGTGATCAAAAAGAAACTGGACTCTGTCGGTTTCCCTGCGAGGGTGTAAAATAAAGTTTTATGGCTTCGCTGGTTCTCGCACGTCGAAATATGTACTCGGACCATCGGGGCAATAACCGAAGGTTTTTCCATCGTAACGAAGCAAATAACCGCCAAGTTAGTACAGTCTTTTCTCGATACATGTCGCAAATACCTGGCTGATAAAAGTCGCCCCGTGAGGAGCCTAGGACGCCGAGGAGTGTAATCGGATACTATGTTCAGCGTGGATCAAAGAATAGTATCTCCTAGAGGATATATGTCGCTGACAAGATCCGATTTGTTGACATATATATAATAAGTTTATCCTTTCGTTCTTTAATTTATCTTGAGGAAATAATAACCAAACTGAGTTTCACTGTAAACACAAGATTAAAATTTGATTCGCTATTTACAACAGTTATCTACATTATTTACATTACATTACGTTACGTTACATTCCTACCTGTAAACACAAGAAACGACATTAAAAGCTATTATTCCACAATCCTAATCAATTATATCTTGCAATACACGTGGCTTTTCTCTCTTTCAACTACTCTTATCAGCTGTGTCAGTCCGCCATCTTGTTCTACAGACATGCGCAATACGTATCTAATTCAACATGAGTTTTAAAAGGAGTACGATAAATTTACATAACCTTTATCGTATTTCTTTTACATATATCGAGAAACCACTGTATCATTTACCTGAGATTTTTCAATATTCTCTACCTAGCACTGGTTAAAATGCACAAGAAATTTAGTATCTACTTTTACGCGTACTTGGACGTATTTACTAAATGTTCGTACACGCGACCCCGGAAAGATACGGGCTCCTCGAACTTGTGAAACGGAATGCACGCGGAAGAAATAATAGGTGCACTCGTACCGCTCGCGGCATTGTTCTCGAGGGGTTGATCGATCGTTGGATCAAGAGGCGAGAGCGTCTTTGGGGATCGAACCCGACAAAGTACGGTCAAAATAATTCGAGAGAGCACTACGCCAGTGTTAGAGGGCGCCGTATGACACGTCGAGTGCGGCACTCCGGGCCCTCAAAGCACCGCCGCCATCGTCTTCTTCGTCGTCGTTGTCGTCGTCGTCGACATCGTCGTGGTCGTCCTCGTCGACGACAACGTGGGTCCCTGTGTCGTCGCGTCCTGCCACCGGCATTGCTTCCACCGAGACGCGTATCAGTGTGGGAATTTAATGCATCCGCGGGAAGAGCGACGATGGATAAACGGAACGCCACTCGACGCTCGCCGCTGTTGCGAATGCAACGCGTCTCCATTCTTGGATATGTACCGGGTGTCCGTGAATTGTTTCGGCAAACTCCGGAACGTCTTATTAAAGATGCTAACGAGCCCGGATTACATTTAGCCGTTCAAATTTGCTCTTCAATTACTACCGTCTTGGCGACCTGGTCGCGTTTCTGCACAGCCGGTGTGCACACGGTGCGCATCCCTGTTAGATATTAGCGGAAATATATTCTACATGAGAATGTTGAACTACGCTCAAAACAAACCGGAATAAATTTTTTCACAAATATTTAAGCGGTCCGTTCTGTATCCATTTTAATCCTAACGTAATCGTCAAAATTGTAATACCTTAAATTTTGACACACTACGAAAGAATTAGTTGCGAATCGATTCCTTCTTTTCCATTCATGTGTACGTATCGTGTTAAGGGTAAGCGCCACTATTTGGTCGCTCGAGGCTCCGGCAAGGGGCTGAAACAAATAAGCGCATCACAGTTGGCGATCCGGGCTCGATTTCATACATTTAATACACATGCATAATAAATGATAATCGGAAAGCGGAGATATATGATTGTTTGACGGCAAATATTGGCGCGGCCCGCGCAAGCCTCCTCTCCCACTAATTTCCGACGGAAGTACCGGCGGTGCAATTACCCTTAACAATTTGCCGAATAAGCTAATCTATTGCTGTCGCGAATCGTGCCCCCGGCGTAATAAATACCCTCTTCGCGGCAACAACTCGGAACAGTTTGCAACGACGGCGTTGCTTTGTAAACGCGGCTGAAAATTCAAGTGTGCCCGGGACCGGTGTTTCAAGAACTGCCGGCCACGGTGTTTTCATTAATTCCGGAATAGAATACCGGCGCCGGGTTTACTTTTAACGACGCAACTTTTCCGCGTGTCGGTTGCCACGGATATTTGTTTGAAATTTCGATCGTAGGAAATCGGAGGCCGCGCGCCGACGGAGACTCGCAAACGAATACTCGATCGCTCGAATGATTTATTCAGTCGCGCAGATGTCTGTCCCGTCGAGTTCGGACCGACAGAGAAAATACAAAAAAAAAAATCACGAAGAGAGTGTGCGTGCGCACGTCCGTGTGTACGAGCGATCGAGGAATCAATTCGAGTAACCAAACAAACGCGGACAATTTTTTTTTCTCGTTTCGCTTCCGTCGCGACTTCGCGTCACCGTGTAACTTCGACGAGGCACGAACCGTCGACGCACGGCACGACGGACGCCGACGCCGCCGCCGCCTGCGCGACGGACTTGCAGACTATTGGAATTTACACGACCCTTCAGGTGCACACGCGATTGTTTCAAGAGAGCCGGGGAGGACGACCGGTGAAAATGTTGGTTAGTTTCTGCTGCGTAGGCTCGCGAGCTCATTTACCGCGGTGCGGCGAGCTCTGAGAACCAAGAGAGTCGGTCTGCAAGTGTGTGTGTGTGTGTGTGTGAGAGAGAGAGAGAGAGAGAGAGAGAGAGAGAGAAACCAATGCTCCAGATGCTGCTTCAGCAATTTTCACGTTCGCAATTGGATACGTAGACGAGCCGTAGGTTAAGTTTGCGTATTAGTGGTGCGCGAAACAGATGTAGCGCGGCGTGCAAATGGGGAAGAAGAGCCTCCTGAATCCCCGTAAAATCGTCTCTGCCGGCCGCGGCAGCTGTCGAGATCGCTCCGACCAAATTAACAGGTTGGACGAAAATTGAATGCGACTACCCTTTGCTCACGAATTTACAAATGGATCCGTTTCAAAGGAGCGACGCGTCCTTTTCCGCCGCGCCCCGTAAACTCGCTTAACGCTCCCCGAGTTCATGGAATTTCGCACTGAGCTCTCGGTGTCCTGCCTTTTCTTACCAGCTTGCTCCCGATACGTTTCCGACTACCTGATTTCGCAATTTCCACCTCGAAATCGATACGCGTGAAAAATTCAATTATTAGACAAATATTCATCATCTTCTGCGAAGACCATGCAAAGGACTTTACTGCATCTGTATTCTCGATTAACTAGAACGAATTGAAGGAATTCAATTTTTGGACAATTTCACAGCAGTTCTTGTTACGCCTTCCAATTTTAACACATTAACCCTATGCGCACGAAGCTATTTTAACTCCAAAACGAAATGTTTTTTCCGACCTAGAATATTTCCATTATACATATTCATTTTTCATGTTATACATACGAAAATGGCGCAGTTTACTCGTACAATACCGAAATGTTCAGTAATTTACTAAATTCATACAAATTTAGTAATATCAAAAATGTTTTGAATAGTAATACAGCAAGTTTTAGTGGCTTACAGCCTTACAGTCACAATTTCATTTGACACTGAAACTATTACTTACCGTCAAGATGATCGGTTCGCGATTTTTTATTTACTATACTGCTTCAAAAAATTAAAAGACACCATTGTGTCACTGTACCAACCATGTACCAACAATTAAATTTCTCAGAATCCTAAGAACCCTATTTTCAGCCGTGCATACTTTAAAAAATTAACATACCGGCTGTTCGTCTGAAAACTTTCCAGATGAATTTGAAGGTCAACTACGTTTTTTGACCTTATTGTACGTAAAAGGACCAGCAATTTTCACCCTTTTAGGCTACTAAGGGACTACTAAGAAGAGCCACGAAAGTAAAATTTTCTTAGCGAATTCTACAAGCCCAGCCATTATAGTGGGCAGAGTCCGATTTCGAAAAGACTAGCAACATCTTGTCGGCCGTTTCGGCACCGATAATTAATATCTCAAGAAGCCCAGAGTCCACGAGCCCTATTTTTAGCCATCGCCGACTTCTCCGTTCGTATTACGTTTCTCATCGACACACAAAAACCTTGCCAGACGCCGAGATTCATGCTCTCGCCCTTCGACCCACGGCTTTCCGCGTCTATCTCGTCGGTGTCTGACAATATTTCTCACGCGGGACCGTGAGACGCCATTTTCAGCTGGATGGCTCATAACGCGGGGGTGCGTTGCGAGATGCGTTCTTTCTCTCTCTCTCCAAAAAAAAAAAAAAAGAAAAAGAAAAACGACGAAACGCAAAAAGAGAGCGACGCGGGTCTTGACAGGCGGGCGAACAAGGGAACACGAAGAGAATACACTTTTTCCCCGGGTTTCTTAGACGTCGCGTTTCTTCATCCCCGATTCGCTTCGATCGTCGCCCGTCCGAGTTCTCTTTCATTTTTTTGTTTATCCCGTTCTCGGCGTTCCTTCAGCTCCTCGCTTCTGCAGGTTCTCGCGCTGTTTCATCGCATCGACGACGTCGACGACGACGACAACGACGACCCGACCCGGTGACTCGTTCGACGAGGCGCGGCGCTCTTCTCGCGACGGCAAACAGAGCGGACGGAAGAGAACAGAAGTATGGCCCTCGGGAAATTTTCGAATCCGAGGCCAACGAAGCGGGAGTGTGTGCTCTCTGACGGAAAATTATGCCGCTCGCTCGCTCGCTCGCGCGCGCGCGGCGCGATGCTTTGAGCGAGGCGTTCCGCCGTGTGTCCGATCCGATTCGTCGCTAACGAGAGGTTACTTTCACAGGCTCGAGCCAATAGAGAGGGACGCGGCGACGATAGGCGCGGGACACACGACGCGGACCATCGTCGTCCGCCCGGGTTGTCAACGAGCAACGCGGCCTGCCCTATCGATGCTCGCCGATGAATTTCGTTACAAAGTATACTGTAACGCCCGTTGAACGGCCGCAAAAAGATATGGGACCCGGGTTTGCGGAAGCCGCGTCGAGCATGTTTGTAGCCCTGGGGGCGGCTCTTTATGCTCGAGTGCGCGCACGTTGTGCCACGGCGTGCTCGACGATCTTTCGTTTACAAAGAGGCTTCGGTTCGGTCAACCTTGCGCGTTGGATCGTCCTTCTTGCCTCTCCAACCTCCACTCTGCGCTCCGCTAAAATATAGATCGAGAGAGAGAGAGAGCGCGAGAGAGAGAGAGAGAGAGAGAGAGAGAGAGAGAGAAGAGCTGTTATGGGACAGGGAGGGCACCGGGGGAGAACAGAGGGTACACGGATAGAGAGATAGAGAGAGAGAGAGAGAGAGAGGGTCTCATCCGTGCAGGCACGCGGAACGTCCATCGTCCAATGCTGGAAGAGGAGGGTCGGGGACCGAAATCGTAATTGGATTCGAAGATGAGAACGAGTCGCGATAGGAGGCGAAAAGAGAGACAAACTGATGGAGAGAGCAACAGAAAGAGAATGAGGGGGAGAGAGAGAAAGCGGAAGGGAGGATCCTCTTCGGCTTCATTGGCCGACCCCGGCGATGTCACAAAGTATAATACGAACTAATTACCCCGTCGTCGGCAAAGCTGTACTCGACTGCCACTCCGGGACAATGAGTGGGCACTTCCGCGATGTTTTCTGCATACGCGGCATCGGAAGCAAAGGCTTCTCGCGGAAGGCACGGCCGCGAAAGATACGCTGAAGGGGCGGGGGGGAACGGGTGTGGGTTGTCGTCTAGGGGGTGGGGAGCCGCGAACGAAAACGGCGCGCATGGCGTGCGAGAGAGGGAGAGAGGCAAAGACAAACGGAGGAAGAAGAGCTTCTTTTTGGTTGATTAGCCCCCGCGACACAGAAGACAGCGAGCCGGAGCAGAGTGCGCCGATCGTGACGCGTCACAAAGCCCAACGGGCGAAGCTCCGGCGCTCTCGTAAAGACACCGTGAAGGGATAAATCAAAGCAGGTACCATCCAAACACGATGACCATCGTGCGAAACTCCGAGGGAAAAATACTGTAATTAGCCCCTTATGCATCCATCCTGCTTCCCCCTCCCAACCTCTCCCCGCTCTCTCGCTCTTTCTAGAAGAGAGTGCCCTACTCGCTATCCGTTTGCGGATCGGGTCTCTCTTTCTGGTTCCCCGCCGAAAGAGAACGACCGTTCGACGACATTATCGTTGTACGTGGGTGGAGAGTCAGGACCTATTTCCCTCCCCCTCGATCGTTCCACACCCTTCCCGCAAACCGCACACTCGCGCGCGCGTGTGTGTGTATGTCACCGACGTGCCCCACACCATATACGTACGCGTTCGGTCCCCCAACGCCCTACGCGAGTACGTGGCTGATGGAACGGACGGGGCGAGGGGGCCAGGCGGGCGCGTGTAGCCGAGGAAACTTCAAAGCCCCCGAAACGATTGTTCGGCAACGCTCCCGCGTGTTCCTCGTGTACCTCGAGAGCCACCGGGGCGTTTTGAGGGCGGGGGCAGGGGGTAAAGTACCCACGAATATACACCTACTACCCCTTTGATTACCTCGGCGGTATTCTTCTTGGTCTTCCTTTTTTTCTTCTTCGAGCTTGGAAAAAAGTCGAGTGAAACAGAGAGAGAGAGAGAGAGAGAGAGAGAGAGAGAGAGAGAGGGAGTGACTCTACGAAGGGGTGGTAGCGGGGGGTGGAGGAAATGCAAAGGAGGGACCAAGAGAGACGCGTAAAGTTGCCGCGCGGTGTTCTATACGGATAGAAAAGGGCGAGCCTCTCGTGCCGGAACGCGGGAACGGTAAAGAAAGAGGAAAAAGGCTGGAGGGTGGACGAGCACCGTCACCGAGATGAAGAACAAGATGCTCCACATGATGCATCTAGCCAGAAGGACCGCTCGTATGTGTGTGGGCGCGCACGACGGCACCAGCCCACGGGCCCGCGGAGAAAAGGTTGCCTGCTTGTGGGAAAGGTTCGTTGGTTTTACGAGCTCTCGTTTGACCCGTGTATTATGCCACAAAGTAAGAGGCCGCCCGCAACCGCCTCTAATAATTAATCTACTATTGACTCTTGATCCTTTTATGCGGTGAACTTGAAACATGGACGAAAAACACGGGAAATTGTCTCCTCACCGAGATATCTACTCGCCGGGAAGTGATGCTTGGATACTTTTTACCTCGCAGGCCGACCGTCCACCCCTTGCATACCTACCTCACAAGATGGAGGCTGTTCCACCTGAAAAATATTCCTACAATACGATCGGCCCTTACATTCGTTATTTTCGTAAATTAAACCAGTCTGGGAGTGGAAACTAGAATTTTTATAGAACATTCCTTCGCTTTGACAACATTCCTATAATCGCTTCAATCATATTTTCAATGCAATATATTCGTATATCAAATTCGTTACACCATACGAGTTTCATTTGCGAAAATTCCACACGTAATTTGACCCTCAAAGCACCACTTCCTACAGGTACACGTTCATGACGACAAACACAATTTTCGAAATATTCAACGATCTGTCGAATTTGATAAATAGACTTCCACGCATTTCAATTTCCATTTGATGAATAGATTTTTACGCGAAATAAAAATTGTCTCCGTTAATTACAAAACACTGGAGCTGGGTAGGCATTTATTTCTTTTCATAATAATGTTATTGGGTGGGGATCGATGCGACAGTACGTTTAAATTCTTTAAAAATTTTTGTGCACAAAACACGCGGTCTACTGATGAATATCACCCGAGGTCCTTATAAGACTGTCAGCAGACGCACGTTCTCAAAGAGCTAATTTAAAGTGTGCATTCTTAACACACGCAGAAGTCTCTGTATTTAAAAAAGAAACAGACAGAAAATGTTAAATAACATTTCCCGACCTTTACGGAAGAAGGAAAGCACTTTTTCCAATGAAAAGTGGTTTTTACAAAATGTCCACCTGGAAAAGTTCGTCCCGATTACAATTTCTACCTCATCGATTCTCCCCGTTTCGAGAAACACTTGGTAAGCAATCGAAATTCCTTGGTCATCAATACGAGAAAGTTCTTGAGCAAAACGTCGGTAAATTCTCTGACCCGGAGTGCTATGCACTATGCAACCGCCACCGCCGTTGCAACGCGGCCGGAAGGGTTGCCAATAGAAAAGGAAGCGGGAGATAAGCCGCGCGCGCGAACCGTCCTGATGAATAGCTCGTGAATCGGCATTGAAATTGTACGTGACCATTGTCCGGGGACCGGGATGCTTGTATCGACTTTGCCGGCTCGCGCCGACCCCGGCCGGTATTGTAGCAAAAATCTGCGCATGAAATTAATAACCTTCGCTGATGCGGGAGGAACCGGCAGCGGTGGGAGGTGAGGGGTGGGGTGGGTTGACGCAAGAGAAACCGGTGGATCTTGTTTTTGAAAGCTCGTTACTCCGTCCGGTGAAATAGTGACCGGCGATTATCCGCGAAATTGAAACAACCGCATGAATAATGCATCGTACGACGGTGAAATGTGTACCGCCCGGGCTCATCCCCCTATCTTTCTTCTATTCGAGGATTCCGTGGCTCGCAGCCATCGCCAGTTAACACTGCGGACGTTAAGATCGACTCGCCCGACGACGGACAACCGATCGTGAATCACCGGGCTTGTTCGATCGAGCACTTCGTCCCGAGGGTTATTATTCAGTCGCGTTATTTATGGCCGCGCCTCTTGCCGGTCCCACTTGATGACTACGATACTCCGTCTTGCGGCTCTTAACCGGCCGACACGAAGTCTGCTACTTTTTACCGTGCGCGAGATGTGCACGTTTCTGTAATTATTTAGGAGAGCGACGCAGCGTCTGCACTCGTTGCACTCGACGACGAGAGACCGCCGGAGATCCGGAGTCGTTTCGATGCTGATGACCGTGTTCCGCGTGAGCTATTGATTGAGGGTGAGCGCGAGACAATTATCAGAGGTGGCACTGTTTGTAGCAGATACAAGAAATATTGGCGCACTATGTTTCCGCGTTCTGACATATATTTATTTCCAGCGATAAATCTGGGCTCGAGCTCTGAGCTTATACTTTCACAAATTATTAACGGGACCCCAATTATTTTGAAATCTAAAACAAACTTTGCAGTAAATTCAAGTTTTCATTTCTTAATTTATTATATAGTCAAAGAAAGTTTGCCATCTTTCCTGTAAATTTTCAAGTTTATTTGACAAGTTGAAGCAAATTTTCAGTTGATCATGTGGACCCAAGGCTTCTCGATAATACTTGTATATTTAATTTTGTATCAGCTTTTTTATTACAGGGTTGTAAAACAAATTATACTTTTTAGAATATTTTGAACACAGGCTGCTTTACCGAAAACTAAAAGAATACGTGTTTCCTCTTCAACGATCGGTACAGAACTAAAGGCAAAACAAATTATTTGTAAATAATTACAGGTTCCCCTAATATCTAGTTTTTTTCTAAGACGTTTCTCTTGAAGCTGCTGCAAATTGAAACGTCTCTGAATACAATAGAAAATTTGTTCTTGGCTGAATCTACCATAAATTTGAAGATTGATTTACTTCCGTCTTTTACAAAATGGTGAATCTAGACTCAAATTGCTCCGTCTATCTCGCTTCCGCTGGTTATACCAATTCTCTCATTTTATCGAGCCATATTGGGTTATGCTCGATGTAAAACCCACCCCTGTAATTCAATTTCCCGTTCCAATAAACACGCTGACGAGTAACGTATCAATTCTTTTGTGGTCACCTCTGATTCATCAAGAAACATAAAACCACAGTCGAGCTATCTCTCGGAGCACTGTGCACGGTCGCATTGTGCGAGCGGTTCGCGAACCCGGCGTTCCTCTTGATGCGTGCTCACGCGACCAAACAGGAACACGCTTGATACAGCACGCGAGAAAGCCGAGAGCGTACGCGGGGCCACGAGGAAGCATTTACAGCCGTTTAATCGCGTCGTCGTAGGAATGCCCGATGAGCTCGCATAAATAAACGGTCCGATCGTTCCGCGAACGAGCGCGTGTGCGCCCTTCCTTCGCCGGCCCCTTGATTTTTTTCGTTTCAATTCTCTCGCCCGAGCCACCCCCTCGCGTGATTCACTGCGCTCCTCGGCGCTCCGATACCGAACATCGGGGGCTAAGTACCTGCGCCGAAGGTATAACTCATTTGGTATCGGGCCACAGACACGTTTCCCTTCGACCCCTGCTCTCCGCCACTATCGCCGAGAATTACGAGCGTCATTACCATTAGTCGCGGTAATATAGTAGACGCTCCGCTACACTCTCGCGTCTAAGCAGATACCCGGGCCCTAAGTTTCAGCGGACCGCCCCAGCGCGATGATGCCTGTCGCTGAAAGGAATGTTACCGCCGAATGCTCAACGGTTATCGCGCTGAAATATGTGCAACTGCACTCGAATTGAAAAATTACGGGGGCCCTCTAATGCCCCGCCGCTTTCCGCCAGCTTCCGAGAACTTTGGTAAAAGTGTTTATTAGCTTACGACTTGTTGAACTTTGCCCACTATTTAGATACCTCTGGAAATGCATTCCGATTTGTGTCGAACACTGGCCGCCATTGTTGCCAGGAATTTCTTATCCCCTGGACACTCTTCGCGATGCTCTGTCAACACAATATCTACCGGTGATTATTTCCTAATTCTTTCAAATCTATGGTCCATGGGTAAGGATTTTTTAGTAGCTCCCTCAACAGCAGTAACAATTTCAATCTAATCAACAGTTTTTGCAATTTAGTATGACAAAGGTATCTAAATCAGGTCTGGGCAAGTGGTGGCTCGCGAGCCACACGCCAGTCCTCTTCCCACTCTTGAGACCCCCCACCATGCTTCTATGGAGTGCTGGAGAAAAGTTGGAGGGCTGGGAACCACGTAGGAGGTTGTCTCCAGGAGAAATAAAAGCGCGTTAGGGTAATATGAAGCGCGTGAAGCGACGGCGGAGAAGTTGCCCAGGCCTGCTCTAAATAGATACATCGATACATATCGAACGCTTACTAACATAAACGTCAGCAGGGCCACGGAGGCTGCAATAAGCCACTTAACGATAAAATGAAAATTACTCTGTTCCACTCCTCGGTAATGGTACATTACCGAACGACGGTTTTGCAATGCGCCCTTCTCGCATGAATTTACCAGGATCTACAGTTTCTTTGCACCTCGCCTGTTACACTGTTCGCAACGATTCCCGAAAAATAAAACTCCGCAGCACGCAGCTACTACTTCGCCGTAATAATACGTTGCCATCGACATTTAAACGTGCACCGGATATCGCCGTTTTCAGCCTACACGAAAGGTGTCAATGCACACAATTTGAAAAGGCCGCGACAGTAAACTCCAATGTTCCGTGAAATTTCATGCGAATTAATACTGGAATTATCGAGCGCCAAACGGGATTGATATGTACAGTCCTTTGTAACAACAACTGGACCGAATTATTTATATTTCGGACGATTTCATGAAAGCGTATTTACAATTTCCATGGTCGTAAAAGAATTAATCTGAAACAAGTCGTTTTGATTTATTTGGAAATTCTAAGATTGAAAACATTGTACAGTGTTTACTCTATATTTGTCCCAAGCCGATAAAAGTCTCAGAACTGTCCCCACTGCTGCGAGGAATACCCCGTGAGGGGACGAGTATCCTAGGCGATATATGTCCTCGGCTAGACCCGTATGTTGGGCATATATCGAGTAAACACTGTACTAGACAGTGAATTATAAGGAACCATAAAGTTCGAGAGAACAAGGGACCACTACTAATCCAATAACAAAGCTTCCTCATTATTTCATGAGCTTCCTCATTATTCATTATTTCCTATTGTCACTATTGTCCTTTTCTACATCCAGCGTGGATCAAAGAATAGTATCTTCCGGCCGATATATGTCCCCGGCTAGACCTATGCTTTGTATCGAGTAAACACAAAATTACCCTAACCAGAAACAAGCCAGGAAACGGCCTTGAGCTTCCGTCTCCGATGACAAAGTAGCAGTCATGATTAATTCTATAAATGTACGAATCGATGGGTTCATTTCACGTGACTGTTCGTGATCGAGTCGAGCGGAAGCAGTTTTTCGAATTTCGGTTGGCGAGCGACGACACGCGATCCGCCGGACGATTCGATCTACTTAAAATGGTGGGGCCCTCAGCTCAAGGTCAGACGACGTAGATCCGATCAAACACACGGGCGAGATCGCCCGGGCCCTAGAGCTCAGTTGTGGCAGCGGGCCCGCCTCTCGACGAGTTATTAATATCTTAATTACGTCCAACTCGTTTTTGTGAGGACGGCTGGTCAATCAGCGTTCAAGACAGGACGAGATTTCGCGGGATTAAGCCCACGGCATGCACAATCGAGACCGGGACCTCGCGTGACGTGCGCTCGGGATTTGTCCGAGCACGCGATTAGGAGCGCGTACGATATTCAATCCATCCCGCGGTACTGAGAAAGTCCAGCCTGCTGCTGTCTCGAACCAGACTATTTTTTTCCCCCTCCTGGATCCGAGCTGCCGGTACACGCGTCCATCGGACGGCAATTAAGCTGTCGTTCCGACCAAAAGTGATTATTAACAACACTATCCGAGAATCGAAAAGCGTTATGCTATCAACCGTGCCGATCGGAAAATATTGTTGGCCGCGCCTTTTCGTCCCCTCCCATGCAAATTAAATAGTGAAATCCGAGTTTCACACTGCACTTTCTCGAACGCTTTATTGCTTTATTCCGCGCGGGAATAATCGTGCAGATTTTATGCTCCTGTTGCAGCTTGTCGACATTTTTATTTTATCGTGATTGACACGGCGAAACAAACGTTATAGCCGGGTTTCCACCCCCGGTGGTATTTTTTTTTTCTAATTTGAGCCATTCGATAGCCTACCAAAAAGTTTTGCCCGATACCTCATCTGTAGGGGTAATAATAGAGGAAAATCGAAAATCCAGTTTTTGGCCCATTTTCCCCATTTCACGACAATTTAAAATTCTGATAAAAATCTGACACATTTCGGATACCAAGCCACATATTTTGAATCGTTTTCAGATTTTTCCGTCGCAGACTCTGGTCGTAAAAATCGAAAAAATGCAGATTTCATATGGAAATTCTCCACCGTTCGAGTTTTCGCGAAACGAACGGCACCCCTAAACAAGATCTAACCCTTCGGGTACGTGTGTCGACATCGTGCACATTGTTCCATTTGATCCGACTTTCCAATACCCACATCGAGTCTTTAATTCCACTTCATCGAACACGATTAACAAATAACTGGCGCACAATACGATCTCGGTGTAGTGATCGCGACAGGCAGAAACATATTAGAAAGGCATCGGTGAGTTATCGAGTGATCTACGAGCAGCACGAATCACTGAAAGACATTATTGCGGCATGACTTGTACAGCTCGAACGGCGCAATCAGGAACAAGCGTATAATATTCCGCGGCGCGACAACCGAAATCGTAGCCGGCAGCGTGCAAACAGCGCATAAATTCTTTCTGTTGTGCTCTGCCGCGGCAAACAGCGCGTTCACACCTGGGCTAAACGTAAAACGTGCGTGCGTGCGTGTGGGTGGGTGGGTGTTTTTTTTTCATCCCCGAGCTTTCGGTGGAGGCGAGGGGAGGAGAGAGGTTTCCGGTAGCCCGAGGACCAATTAAATTCGCGACGGTAACGGGATGATAATTCCGCGGCTGTTGTGCCGGTGAATAATCGAGCGGGCGGCCGGTATCGATCAAATATGTTAAATCGAACACATGGCGGCCTCGCGATACTCCGCGGAATCGGAATTAATCGCGTCCATTGAAACGCGGAACCCGCGGGGCCCTCCGATCGGCCGTGTAATCAATTGCATATTCAACGGCGACACGACGGGGGAGGAAAAAAAAGCGCGGCAAAACACTCGAGCCAATATCAATTCATCAAGGGTTAAGGGATAATTCGCAGCGGCGCTGCGGCGTCACGTGGCCGCGCGATTATTGCATGAAAAACGAACCGTAAATTTTTCAACCGACGAAACGGCAAACAGAGCCACCGAACGGGGGAATTGACTCGGAAGTGACGCTCGATGGCCGTTAGCTTATTTTGCGGATTCGAGGATGCGCGATGGAAAAATGATGATACCCGTAGAACCTATCCGAACACGCCGGCATGATGTTTCAATTGGAACAAAATTAATAAGTTCGTTTCGTGAAAAATAGATGCTCGTGAAGTAATGTCTAGGCAATAAGAATGTTAATGTCGGTATTACTCCCAAAGCGTGTTTACCCGACAGAAGTACATATTAAATTAACATTTTATTACATTTCCTAAGGCAGTTCTTTCGAGCTCTTCTCGAAAATTAATATCAACCGGAATTAAGAAAATAAGTTTCGTATGTACTTTTTCATACCGGAAAGTACATTTTTATTATGGAATCTGACGGCGAATTTACGTTTCAATCGATTCCATAAATTATTTTTATTGTTTAGGATCAATAATAAAGCAGACTTCAATAGATAACATTAACTTCAGTAACATATCTTCAGTAACAGTGATCGCTATTTCACGAACGGAATTTTCGCAATCGTCTTAATTAATTATAGTAAGTTTAAAATATTTTAACATCCTCTTCTTACACGATTGACTCGAACAAAACTTGCAGAAACGAAAAACTGAAAAATGTGTCAACTAGCCCCGGTCTCCCCTAACATTAATTGATTAAAGGCGGTTCTACTGTATCGGTTCGAGCCGCGGTTTTGAGCGGGCGATTCGATCGGCGCTGCGCGACGCTGAAATCTTTTTAATTGCCCCGACATAAGCGGCGCGGCGCTTCTTTCGTCAGTTTAATATGCCCCCGCAAACACGCCTCGCCGGTTTTAATCGAGCAATCGCAAACATTTGTTCAGCGGGGACGCTTCTGCCGTGGCCGCGGCTGCTTTGCGTCGGCGGCTTCTTACGCGCCGGTACCACTTTGCTTGTGCCGACAGGTCACTCGCTACCGAAATCGGGAGCTGGATATTCGTGGGTGGAAATGGAGGCACGAACGACGAGCCTGGATCCTGGGGAAACCGCGATTCCAGAGGAATAACTCAATCCTTGCGACTCGAGTTTGCTCGAGCCGGTCAATTGTTGCTGAAGTCGGCAGATAATTTTATTATTGGAAAACTGAGAACCGTTTAACCCCCTATACTCGGTGCTATTCTAGCATTAGACCGAGTCAAAATGACGGATTCAGACTTTTTATTTTACAATTAATGAGATTACAGAAAAATTATTTTCAGAAATGTTTCAGTATAGGAAATCAGTCCTATTATTATTATAACGGAGTATACATCGGTCTCGTTTAAAGCTTGATAGTTCTAGTATTAAGTCGAAAATCAAACATTTGTTCGACCGAGATTTTTTCAGGAGTCAAATGTTCAGTAATTTATGAAATAGAAATAAATTTAATAACGTGAACAATATTTTGAATAATGGTGCAGCAATTCTTAGTGGCGCCTCAGAGTTGCCACACGAGAGCCAAGGGTTAAAATGGTTATTGGACATTTTACATACACGTCGATGATCAAAGTGTACGTTTATCACAAGGGCTGCAAAGCTTCTGGAGTTTCTAATTAGTACTTTGAATTAGTTACATGTACTATAAATTGAAAATAGGAAGTTAATTTAATACCCTGCACTGTAACATCGGGTCAGACTCCTGAGGATTTTCTGATATCTATGGCATATACAGAATCACTGAGACCGTAAAATAAATCACAGTGCAAGGATTAATCAAAATCTAATATATAATTTCGCGTGAACACGTTTAAAAAATGTTTTAACATCACAGCGCTTTAATTTTGAAACCGCGGTCACGTCAGCACGTAGCACGCCTGAAATAACTCACACGCAATTACGTCTGTGTCACTGGCAGATAAAAAGTAATGTAATCCTTTCTTGAAACCGCACCGTACGCTTGATAATAAAATATGTTCCACCCAGGAAAATGTCGGCGAGTCACCGCTAAACGTATTCGACCCTGTATCTGACATTCAAAGATAAAAAAGAATAATATTTCTCGCCCAACGGTCACGCTGAATGTTTTACATGGAAGACTTTTTCAACCAGAGAAACGTCAGCTAATTAGTTTAGTCACCCCTGACTGAATGAAACTCAATGTTTGTGACAGTCGCACGCGCGGACGACAAAATAATACTCTGACTTTACAGTCACGTTGAATGCTCCGTAACAGAAAACTCGGCGAACCAGCGAAATTTCAGCTGTTAATTAACTACAGCTAAATGAACTCGACTCGAAATTCGCGACACTCGCGGAGCTGAAAATAATATTCTGCATTTACGCTGTATGCTTCGTGACAAATAATTGTGCAGTCCAGAACATTTTTGGCATCCTACATTGAATTCCTCTAACTGTAACCGCCACAAATGGAAAATTTACACAGAATGCTTTATGATGGGACATTTTTGTCCAAATGCAAAAATATCTTTAATTCAGGAAATAAGCCCTGAATGAATTCAACCTCGTATTCGTAATAATTCTACATAAAAAAATGTATTCTGAGCTAACAATTATCTAGAATGATGCAATCTGATTCAATTGAAAAATTTGAGTAAACCGTGAAACCAAAGTTGAACTCTGTCATATTATCTCCGGCACTCGCAAATAAAAATGACTGTTTTATAACTACACGGAATAGGGAAATCAGAAAACCATCTATACTTTTGGCAATCGCACGTAAATAAACAATATTCTTAGCAAACATCTGTGGAGAATGATTTGAACGATGTGCAATTTAGAAATAGTGAATCATTAAACTACCCTTAAGTAAACTCCACTCTGTACCACTGATGTAGACATAAATCACGATTTTTATGTAGTAAACACACAGAAAAAATGTTTGCAGCAAAAATATTGACGAGTAGGAAACACACCAGAAAAATAAAAACCACCCCTAAAACAATATGTCTAATAAACAGATAATACAAATTCTAGATAAAAACTCAAGATACACAAATTCTAAATAAAAACAAATATCAGCAAAGTTACTCTGACAAAAACCAAAACCAACACTGTAAGAAATTTAAAAAAATCAGTTCGCAACGATCGTAGACAAACTCAAGTCTGTGCCACTGAAAATTGAAGACAAAAATGACAATTTAATCCAGAAACCCGGCAGAATATTTTCGTAGAAAATAAAATGCATAATTAAATGCAGAAAACATAAGCAAACTAAAAACCACCCTTAAAACAATATTGCAACTAACCAGCCGCATTCTGGTTAAATCAGCCGATTTCACAAAAAAAAAAAGAAGTGATATGACCAGATACCAGCAAATCGAAAAGCCACCCTTAAAGAACCGAACCCCCGGATCCCGAACAGAAAACAATCCATCCAGCCGCGACCGCAGCGAGTTCAAACAGAAGAAATGAAAGAACGCGGTGGACTGCTCTCCAGGGTGTGCCGGTTGTAAATGTTGTTCTTCTCTCGCGACTGGTGTTCCATCCATCAGGAGGTGAGTGTGCGGGTGTGTCGGGGGTTCTCGGTGGGTTTCTCGGCGACTTGGGAAATGCGGGCGATGCGACGCGTCTTTATCGGCGTCGGTGGTCGTCGTCGGCGTCGTCGTCGTCGTCGCCGTCGTCGTCGGCGCGGAGTGTGCGTTTTAGAGCGCGTGTACGCACGTAGACACGCGAGGAGCCCTTCGACACAGGGAAAAATCGGCGCGAAACAACCGACGGAGACCGAGCGTGTCACGAGACCGGCCGGAGGGAGCGAGACGGGGCTAAGAGTGCACGCTTGCGCGCGCGAGCACGCGCGTTGCTCGCGAGCGTCGATAAAAGCGAGCGCCGCCGGGTGGAACGTGCACTTCTCGCGCGCCTTCGAGACCGGCAACCCGGCGGACGCGAGACGACGCGCGGAAAACGCTCACGGAACGTTTCGAGAGCCGAGCGGACGTCGTACCGGTTGCAAACGCCGAAGAGACTCCGGCGCCGGACTATCTCGAGAACTCGAAGAGAATCTTCGCCGACTCTGTGTACTCTGTCCTGTGCTCGTAGAGAACCGGTACACGGTCCTGTGGCTCCTCCAAGGGATACAAAAGGTCCCGTCCTCGGGGTTAACCGAGTGAAGAGACCCTCTCTCTCTCTCTTTCTCTCTCTTTCTCTCTCTTTCTCTCGTGCGAAAGCCGTCTCTCGTGACTGTTGTTTGCCAGTGTCAGTGCCGACCGTTCGAAGAATCGCGGTGAAGTTAAATGGAAGGGAAATCTCGGCGATCTCGCTCGCTCGCGCACTGAGCGTTCCGCCCGGGGAAGTTCGACGACAAAGATCCTCGCGGTTGATGGATGATCGCTAGATCGCCGAGACCGGAGAGTTTCCGCGCGGCGAATCGGAGCTTTTATCGGTGCTATAAATCGTGCGGCCATGCTGGGAATCCCTTGTCGTTGACGGCCCGCACCAAGGGACAGGTACCGGCACGGAGACACGCGCGTGCCGATTTACCACGATCTAATCGGGAGCAGCGATCAGGTAAGAGGCATGCGTCCACGAAACGTAGAAATTAGATAAGAACATGCAGCCGAAGTGTTATCGAAACTATTGGGAAACGATTGACGTAACTGTTGAGGCATTTCGATCGGCCGCGCTGATTTTACCGAGGAAGGTTCGGTGATTTCGGAGATTGTCGGTGTGCTGAGATCGGGGATTGGAGGATCGAGATTGAAAGTGACCGATACGCGCGATAATGTTCGTTGGAGACTGAGTGGAAGGCTTAGTGTTGTGATATTTATTTACAAACGCGGTTTCCAGTATAATTCACTTCGTTCTGTGTATCATCTATTTATTGTTCGTTGATTTGTGACCGGTAAGACACTATTCAAATTCTGATTGTAGCTTGACGTTGATAAATTGAGGACCTTCAACGATAAATTACTGTAGTATTCTTCAGATAATGCTGGTCTCAGAGATAGATCTTTTTGAATTCGACACTATGTGCTGGAAACTTATTACCCCTCCCCCTTATTAACCCCTTACCGGAGAATAACGAATCAAGCTTTTAACGAAAATTTCAAAATCTACGAACTTGCTATTTTCTTTCGCAATTACCGAAATTATAACAATGTTTTCCTCAGAAATTTTCGAATTAACTTCCGCGTTGGCGTATCTCTTACAATAAAAATTGTGTGAATAGCTTTGTCATTATTACAAAGCGGTACACATTAGTCGCATTTATTACTCAGTGGTTCTAGCATTGAAGTTCTAGCTTTATTAAAAACCCACGAATTTAGTAATGCAAAAATTGTTTGAAATTATGGTAAAATTATTTTAGCGGCGCCTCGAAGTCGTCATTCAAGTGCGAAAGGTTATCACGTTTCAATCAAGTCAGACAAACAAATAACGATACTTTCGAGTACTGCAAACATTCCCCTGTTAAATTGAACGAAGTTACTCCACCAATGACACAAGATTGATTGATTTACATTAGCAGTCGTTCCGCTAAAGACAAAAGCACAATCGCTAACGAACTGGCAAGATACAACTTACTAGTTTGCAGTAACACGCTGTCGCGCGAGACAGCAAACACCGCATAAATCCGGGCTAAAGCATTTGTCACACTTTGCAGTGCCGGGCACCAACCGTGGCCGCCATAAACGCATAAACATCTCGGGGCGACCAATAATTCGTGCGCGTGTTTACACAGAAGGTGTGTCCGAATATCAGGCGAGTGCGTCGCGTAGCTAAACGCCGTGAGCAGATCGATTCGACGCGCCTAGTTTCTCGTTCTCCTGTTTAGTATACGTACACGGAGCGTCCGGTCCAGTCGCGCGACGCACAGGAAACCGTCTTATCGAAACGCGCCCCATCCCCTTGCGCGCGTGTCCCTCTTTGTCGGAGGGAAGCAAATCCACCCCCGTGCGGCTCGTCACGGATCGCCCCCTCGTAACGAGCGCTTTGAATCGGACACACTGTCACGTCGAAACGCGACGTCTCTAAGTGGCGGTCCCGCTTCATTAAATTCTGTTATCCGTCGGACCTCATTGTCCCCGGGGCCGGCTGAGTCTAGAAACACCTGGCCGGCCTGACAATGTCCTCGAACCACCCGCGCATTATTTCGCAATCGCTCCAGCGAACTCTCTCCCACTTTCTCTCTCGCTCGATCCGTGACTAACGGGGTGGTCTGCTTTTCAACTTCCGAAACGTCAATCTTTATTTCCATTTCCTCTAAATACACACGCCCCTGAACATGCGTGCAAAAGGATTTTATTGAATTCGTAAAGTTAGTTTAATTGTAGGCGTTTAACTCTGAGCGGAGGAAAATTATATATGTTTCAAGCGGCAAGGAAGTGTGCAATTAAAGATAGATGTAGTAATAGTTTAATGCAGTTGATTAACCCCTCAGAGACGACGCCTGTACCTGGTACTGACTCCGAGGAATATTTCAAAATTATTGTCCGTTCTTTAGAATTTGAAGATACAGAAAATATCAAAATCTTTAAGAATTCATCGTCGTTCCTGAGTGATTAAAAATTTTTAGAAATGGGTGGAACTACATTCGATTATTTCTCATCGGAGTAACGAAGAGATAATAGCTCTTCTGAAAGAGATGTTTAAAAATTGATGTGAAAATTGCTATTCAAAACCATAACACCCCCCCCCCCTAATAATGGGCTGGGGGCGGGCCAGAAGAAGAGCACAAACGACAGGCTCGTTACCGACGCATTGAACGCCGAAAAACGCATATGCTCTCGGCCGGGTAACTCGCAAACACCGATTCCGAGGGTGCATCTCTTCCGCAACCCCTTTCCCCTATAACAGTCACCAGACTCGGCCGGATCGAACGTCCACCGATGGGAGCACACCGCGATACAGATACACCGACACGACGGCTTAATATTCGAAACAGGGAGTCGCTAGGTTAGGTTGGCTGATTTTGGTGGCGGACAGTCTGTCGGCATGCTCGATAGTTCGCCACCGGGGAGGAAACTGTTTCAAATATTGGGAACGCTTCGCGTGTAATTGGCTGGAAGTGTTTTGGTTCATTACGTAGTGAGCAGTCTCGCTCAGTGGAGTGTGATTCCCTCGGGACGCCATTTTGAACTGTTTGGCAGCGCCTGCTGGTCTACTGCTGCCGTCTTCCCCAAGAATTTGTGGAACGCTCGGAAATATTCTTTCTACTTCCGTGCGCTTCTTGGAAGTGACATTTTGACTTTTAACCATTTTAAACACTTTTATTGTCACCGTTTAAAATGTGCTTCGAGAGCATTTTATTTACTTATTGATTTAATATGGTTGTAGTTGTATCGTGTTGTTTTTGATATTGATGGAGAATATATCTGTCTCTATTGTAGAGACATGCAATTGTGATAAAATTGACATTGGAAAATGTTACAAGTTTTGGTACAGTAATTTCGATTTATTGACCCTTTAAACTCGAAGCAATTTTTAGTGTAGACTTCGGACGTTTCATCTGATCGAGAATATTTTGGTTACATATTTTTGACGTTTTGACGTTGATACGTTTTGTCCATATACAATCCAGTGTATTTACTCGGATGCATGGACGTTGACAAAATGGTCACTGATGCACCGAATGAAACTTTTAAATACTGAAAAATTGCCTTTCATATTCCCTTGGAAAGAAACGAAATTACTTTCCGGACAATCTAATATTATATTTCTATGTACGAATGGAACAAAATTGATTGACACTTCTAAATACTGAAAAATCATCTTTCCCAAGGAAAAAGAAACGAAATTATTTCCCGAGAAACCTAATACTATGTTTCTATGTACGAATAGAACAATATGGATTGAACTTCTAAATACGGAAATATCATCTTTTTCTTGGAAAAAGAAACGAAATTACTTCCTGAAAACCTAATATTATGTTTCTATATAAGAATGGAATAAAATTGATTGACACTGCTGAATACTGAAAAATCATCTTTCCCAAGGAAAAAGAAACGAAATTACTTTCCGAGAAACCTAATACTATGTTTCTATGTACGAATAGAACAATATTGATTGATACGGAAATATCATCTTTTCCTTGGAAAAAGAAACGAAATTACTTTCCATACAACCTAATATTATGTTTCTCTGTACGAATGAAATTGATTGGATTCGACTACAAAAAGGAAATAGGACTTAAATGGAGAGTAGAAGGAGTTAGGAAAACGAATCGCGCGAGCAATTGTCGCGAACCCTAGCTTTGCTAGCGCCATCTGCAAGTTTTACACGCCAATTTGAAGTGGCGGTGGCGCGTTCAGCAATTATCCCGGTCGCAGTAAATGTACAACAGATCGCGTATCCGGATCTAAGAGGGTGGAACAGCGTGTCTGGCCGCGTAATCCCCGATCCAAACTATACCTCGACTACCTCGACTATCTCGACGGTCTTGGTGGTAAGCAGCCCCACGAACCCCGTCGTTCGCGGGGGTGAGTTTTGCGAGCGCGTGGCTCGGGGTCGATTGGCGAGATAAAAGGGCGGCGGGGCACGGTTTACAAAGGGCGAAAAGAAGACTGGGACAGGTGTACAGTTCGCGAGGCGAGGCGAGGAGAGGCGAGGCGTGGCGAGGTACGGAGGAGAGTCATCTAGCGCAGCGCAATTACCTGCCGCTAGAATTAGCCGGCCGCCTGTGAATCACAATTAATTCGTAATTAAATCCTTTGGCTAGGAGGCGTGGTCCTTTTCAGCGATGTATAGAGCGCGGCTCATGCACCGGTTGGTGGGCACCCACGTCCGACCGCTCCGGACCGAACGACGTCGAGCGTATCGTCGGGCCGGGGTGACAGCCGGAAATAAAGGGCCGGCCGTGCATTAACGTCGACGGTCAAAGGGTCGCTTGAATATCGACCGAGACGGTCGACAGCGTTAAATTGCCATTTGTCGGCCGGGGAATGCCTCTGATTAGTGCGCGGCGACTATCGCCCAATGCGTTGCTCCGCTGTAAAATCGCTAAGTAAAATTCTACACGCGTCGCAGGAAAAAATGGTCGGTGAATTTTCATGGTCCCCGTTTGAATCTCCGACACCCACTCTGCCGACACGATTTCCACCGACAACGTTTCATCCGCGCTAGATTTACCGATGACTGTGACTATGAGGTGTGATCAAAAACTTCTCTATACCCAAGTTCCTCAAGTTTCATCGAACTGATTGCCGCCATGTGTGTCAAGAGCCAAGGGTAGTCAGCAGATCAACTGCTGCATAATTTCCGTTCGCAGCTTTCAGCCGTTGACTTAAGATCCGTCTTGGTCTTAATGCGACGGGTCTTAAGTCTGTAACTAAACTTGTCACATCTTTTGCTCGGTATTATCAATATCATGAATTCTGACGCCAGAAACGTGCTTCAAGTTTTTGGCTTCATTTCGCAGAGAATCGAGACAAAATATAGCTCAATTTGTAGCTAGAGATTTCATCCAGAAAACTCATCCAATGGCGTAAAAATGCTTGGATTCCACGGCACGCGTACCGTCAATTTTTGGCCTACCTCTAACGCTTATATTACCAAATATCTGCATAATCTCGTCAGCTCATGACGAGCGCGCGCTAGATTGATTCTTCCTCTTTCGAATGAGCCCTTTCTCAGCGAAAAATATTTTCATATAAAGACGAAAGGTTGGGGCACGTAAAACCATTTTTCGCCTATTTTTATCGGTAATGTGGTTACTCTACCTTATCGCGAATCTACGGAGTCTTGCGCCACACGGGCTCCATTTTGTCGTTCCTTTTGCCCATCCAGTTGTAAGTCGCAACTTGAAGACAAGCGGTGAGCAGAGTGATCAAACATTATCTGACACCGTCGCGAGGAAACCGACAGAGGGGAAACAATGTCGAGGAAACCTTTGTTCACGAAACGACACCCATTTCGAGCGGCAGAGAATTCGCGCCAGCAGTTTCGATTATTTCAGAATCTACCCGGCGAGCAATGGGGTAGACGCGTTCCGTGACTCGCCTACCCTTCGAAAGCTTCACGCACGGTTAACCCGACGTGGTTAACCTGTGTATTGATTATTGTAATCTCGCGGATAAGTCTCCGGGAAAAAGGCAGTTTTCCCTTTATTTTTTCCTCCATTGTAAGTAATTCCAGACGCGGTATAAATTGAATCAGGACAAATTCGCGTGATTCAGAGATTACGTTCACGCTCCACGGCGAAAGCACGCGCAATTTACAACCAGGAAGTTCACACGTTCGCGATATCTATCGTCGCTGGCGCAGTAGAACCTACACGCGTAGATCCGAATCTCTCCATTAAACTTCGGTTCGGAGTTTATAGCGGATCTCGCTGGGTGATATAAATGCTGGGTGTTACAACTGTAATTCCGAGGAAGATTCTGCCTGCTATCCAACGCGAAAAACTGCCGTCTTTCGAGGGGAAACTAATTTGGTTTTACTGCTAAGCGACTGTCTATGGACTCGACGAATATCTCCGCGAGAGATCGCTGGAAAATTATATTCTCCGAAGAAATTACTGGAATGTAATGCTGAAACGTTTTTCTACGAAAAAACCCTCTAAACCGCAAATGTTATTATACAGGGTGCGGCCGAATAACATGTACAAGTGGGCACGAAGCGAAACCTTATGAGAAAATAAGAAAAAAATATAGAATAGAATTTTTTTATCCGAAGTTTTGTTTTCGAGAAAATCCAGTTTGAAAACGTAGCGAATACGCATACTATTCGATATTCATCGTCTGATGTGTATGATCATAACCAGCGAATTCTACTTTCTACATATAGTAAAGCACACGAACCCGACGGATCTTTAAATTCAATTTTCTCGAAAACGAGGCGTCAAATGAAAAAAATGTTATTCCTTTGTAGAATCACCCCCTGCCCGCTTGTACACGTTATTCGGTCCACCCTATATAGTTACACTATTGTATATAATTATTACCTACAACAAGTTTCTATGAAGGACGTATAGGTCGAAGAGCCTTGTATAAATGTACATATATATTACAAATTATTGCACTCCTTCCTAGTAGAAAATCTAATAGCTACAATACAACTGTATCTTCAACGCTAAACCTACCACGGTCAAAATGACTGGCTTTATATTTTACAATTATTGAAACTATAAAAATTCATTTATGGAAAATAGTGAAATACATTTCCTTGTCCAAGCATTTATTATATTGAAAATTAGGAACAATCTTGTTAAATGTAGGGTTGCCATTTTTATAAGGCAGTATTTAATTGATACTGTTAATGCTTGGTAGGTCTAGTGTTAAGCCAATATTAAATTACCGACACCAAACGATTCATCTTTGTAACAACTATTTAAACACAAGAAGAAGAAGAGAAGATATCATTATAAATTTTTGTACTCTTTTTCAGTAAAAACAAAATTCCTTTAATCCAGAAATCAGTCATGAAATTCGAATGGTTCATCCAAAGAATAATTCATCAAAAAGGCAGGACGTTCCCTCCTCTTTTTATGTAAATACAAAAAGATCGTTGCTCTATTGTTTGGAACAATTGAAAGTAAGAAGAGGACTTATTCAGGAATTCGGAGACGTGCACAGGGTGGTAATTACCCGAGAATGAAGACGTACAGATGTCGAGCAGACTCGCGAAAAGTTCTTACACCCTTCTCCAGACAGAGGGAGAGCGATTGTCGACAGGAACGATTAATATCGGGAGTAAATTGGCAATTCCGATCAAAGCCGAAACGTTTCCCTGTTCCCGTGGGCTGTATGCGGGCGGAAGGGTGCGTGGGGTGTGCGCAAACACAGGCGCACGCACGTAGCACAGAAACGGCGTGCGTTTCGGTATAAATTTTATGGCCGACACCCCGCGCAGCCTGGTATTCCTTATCGCGTGGATCAGCCCGCGGCACGGACGCGCCTGGATCGTCCGAAAATTACTTTCGCCATCCTGATCGCATTTCCGATCGAGTTGCCCGGCCGGCACGGAAAACTCGATACGAATTACCGCCGGGGGGTGCAATATCGGCCGTTTCGAGCCGGCTCGCTCAGCCACGGAATCCGCTCGAGTCTTTCTTCGACGATCTTCCACCATTTTTCTCTCTTTCTCTCTGTCTCTTCGTTTCCCTTTTTGTATCGCTCCTCGTCGCTCTCGGCTGTCCCCTCCGCCTAGTTTTCCGACAGGAGCGGTATCAAGAGTCGGGACAGAAATAGTTGAACCGAAGCGGAAAACAGTCAGGAGGCCAGACGCTCGAAAATTCCGCCGGCCGAACCGACCGGTCGTTTGCGATAATCGATGTCTCCTCTTCACGGTTCTCCACCCTTCGGGACAAACGAGCCGAGCGTACCCCGTTGAATTACGGTGGCCGTGCACGCGACGCTGGCTCGTCGCCCTCCGCGGAAATTCTGCGAACCGTGATCTCACCCCTCCCCCTCCCCGCCGTGCCATTTCAATCACGAGTCAACCTTTTTGCGAATCCTCTGACCCCCCTCCGGACCTAGAGCTAGGTATCCATCCGACAGCTATCGCAATCTGCGAGTACAGTGAGTATTCGATATATGTCAACGACACGGGTCTTGCTAGTGTCTTGTATCGTCCAGGAGACATAACCGAACCGTTTTGTGTTTATATTGTCTCGAGGCCTCTCGAGTTTCAAGGCGAGGGGTATACTTCGCGGCAGTAGGGATAATCCCGCGACATTTATCATCCAGGCCTTGGCGACATATATAGAGAAATCACTGTGTTCCTCGGGAACGACTGTCTAGGGCCGATCATGTTGTCCCTTGATCCTAGGCGAAAAAGCAGAGTACGGGGTGTCGCAAAAATTTACTTCCCTGTGACTTCTAGGGTCATTTGTAGTAACTTTTTCTTTTGCAAAAATGTTCTAACTCAATCAGAGCTCGAAGGCACTATAAGGTACTGAAAAAGTTACAGTGTGTGCCATCAATTATGAGACGGATTGTAGGTTACCGATCACGCGAACGAAGCAGCTAAAAGTGGAATTATTAGGGGGACCCATAACTAATCAATTATTTTGAAATCTAAAACAAACTTTGTACTAAATTCAGGTTTTTATTTCTTAATTTATTATATCTCCAGCAGCAAACCTTCTGAACCAACGTTGACACTTGGTGACCTTCAATACATCTCCATAAACATCGCAAATTTTCTTTGTTGTTACCGTTGCATTAAATCCCGCATGAAAATGAAAAGGTACGCAATGAGGAATATGATCCTCGGAAGGTACGGACGCCGCCATTTTATTAGAGGGTTGTAAACAAATTATACTTTTTAGAATATTTTGAACACAAGCTGTTTTACCGAAAACTGTAAAAGAATACGTGTTTCCTCTTCAAGGATCGGTACAGAAGTAAGGGGAAAACAAATTTTTTGCAAATAATCGATTACTTATGGGTACCCCTAACAATTTCGGGCTCTTGAAATAGAGTGAACCCACAACTCTTGTATTTCGTCACCTTTATTTTCCTTACTTCTTGAGACGGTTATAAACATACGTCAAGTAGTAAAACGAGTACGTCAAGCTCTACAATTTAAAAGTACTTTCGAGAGAACTTTCAACTAGATATCTAACGCGATGTCGTGGCGGATGCGGGTCCTAAGGTCGCGGACCGCGAGCGTGTGATTAGCAGTCGTTCGTGATTACCACCTTATCCGGCGATCGGCTGAAGAAGAGGATCTGGTGAGGATGGCGAAAGGAAACGGGAAAAACGATCCTAGGATATAAACACTCGTCTGTGCAGGTGGTGCGCGGTGGCGTCGGAGTAGGGGAATAAAGCTGTCTGTACTTTTGTCCGTACTCGCCACATCCATCTTGTCTAGGGATGAATGTATATTACTCCTGCTGCGTCGGGGCTCACCCTCCTGGTTGCGTGCATGGAAACCGGCTGGCTACAGCCTTTGCATCGCTTACCCCGTATCCATCCATCCGGTGTGCAATCGTTTTTCCTTAAATCCAAGGAGTGCAGGTCCGCCTCTATCCGCCGCGAGCATTTGCTCTCACGGCTCGGGGAAATGAAAGGAAAAGCCTCGCGAAGTACACGACCCTCGACCAGACCCACCCTCGGACTAGGATATCGTTCTTAGGCATCCGCCCGGGATCAGGTTAATCGAGTATCTCTTCCGAACAGCCGGACCATCAGGAATGCTAGATCGGAGGAGTCTAATTGCCGGGAACACGGCCCTTGCGTCGAACAAAGTGTTGCCAGTGTTTTCGGTTTCACAGATAGAGCCCGGGAATGCTGTCCGGATCGCGATAACACAGTATCCCATTACGTTTCTGGAATTTCTTTTAATTACGATCGTTGTACCCGGAATGCGGGAGATGTACAAGCTGACCTAGAAACCGTGGTTAGGACACTTAGCCGGTGTTCGATTTATCGGCGCTTCGGGAGGCGAGAGAACACGGGTTCCTCGGGCTCGGGTGTTAAGTAGGACTTAAATAGAGCGCTCGGTGTTAATTCGACGTCTAGTTTTCAGCGAGCGTTTCGAGCTTTCGGAGAGTCGAGAAAAATCTCTGGGTAAAATAAGTCCGGACGAAAATTCTGAGAGAATTGTTCGAATATCGACGACAGACAATAATATCTGGCCAGCTTGTTTGTTTATTGTCATTCGCAAATATCGAAATTTGATTCCGCTGTGTTTGCTCCGCTTTACGTGAACATCAATGGCAAACAAATAAATATAGCAGGTGTTCCAGAATTTTCCAAACTTTTCTATATTTCGTGTAAATTTTAACTCTTCGCTTTTTTCGCATGCAGTTAATTGTTTCGAGCATTCAGAATTTTTGAAATCGGCGTCGTTCAAGTGTTTGCGGAGGACGACGAATTCTGCATTCTCGAGAAAAATTGCGCTTTTCCGCGTTCACCGGCATTGTTAGTCGCTAATTAACTCCGTGTTCGTGAGACGTGGGTAAATCATGCGATTAATTATCCGGTGGAAACGGTAACTTTTCGGAAAGCGTGCAAGTTTTATTCACCGAGCGCGAAATTGTTAAACGGTTCGTGGAAACGAATAATACCCCTTCCGCACAGTAAATGTAATAGAAATTTAGTCGAGGGGTAATACAGGAATTGTGTACGGCAGGGATGATTAAACCGAGCACCCGCAGCATTACAAATACAATGTTCCGCGACGGGGTGGCGCAGGGTGGGGCACAATGGCGCGGGCGAAGAGATATTACCATGAATACTTTTCGGTGGAACACGCTGCGTAAATGAGGTGGCCGACGTATACCGGCTATTGTAAACGTCGTGAACCAACAGATAATGGGCTGATAAGCGCATCACTCTGCAAGTCAATTTTAAAATGGAACCACCACCACCACCCACCCACCCCTATTTCATCCCGCACGACGCGTTTGCGGAAATGAACTACAGTGCCGGCTCTTTGCGCCTTGGGTGCAGAACGCTTTGATGGTGCACTGTAAACTAATTGTGTTCGGTGTTGCGGGAACAGAGGGTGCAAAATTCTAGGACATCGCTCCTGGCGTTCGGAAATTTCAGGAATTTATTACTAAACTTGTGCTACGTTGCTACGAATAGTTTAATTCTATTTCACTTTATTAGACTACCGATTGAAATGCATTCGCAGGTTGTTTGATACTTTAAAACTTCATGTGTAAAAAGTTTAACCAGATTTTTATACTCTTTGGAATATGATAAGATTCTTGATGGAAGAAATGATATTTTTTAAATCTGAGAATCTAATCTGTGAGAAATAGTCGAAATTTATATCTGCATGGAAAGTCACATTTGATCTGATCCACGATCTCATTGGCAGGTTTAATTTAGTGGCTAGGTTTTGACAGGGTCTGGATGCATTTCATTTTTGTAAAATATTGTACAGAGAATTCTACTTTTGATCACACAATTTCGGAGCGAAAATTATGTGCGAAAATTTTCTCATGCGATATCAATAGTTCATCTATGTTGTCTTTTGCTTTGAAATTCTTCGGTAAAAACAGTTTAATACTAAACCTACCATTGCTGGTCAAAATGACCGATTCGATACTTTTCATTTGACAATTATCGAAACTATAAAAATGTTTTCATAGAAAATGGCTGAATATATTTCTTCACTCATATACGTATCATTGTAAAAGTTGCTCGAGTTAAAATAAATTCAATCTTGTCATTTTTACAATGTAACAGATACTAGTCCATTTTAATAATCGATAGCATTAACCTCAATTTGAAACTTGAAATTTTTAATATAATTCAGACTGTATATAGTCTGTGTTTACAATGCTTTTGGCCAGATTTGCTATAATAAAGTCGACAAAATGGTAACAACACCCGAAAAACACACTTAAATCAACAGCGTCTATAACTTCTGATAGTTTCAATAAAAATGCTGACAAAAATTCAGAGTATTGCTTCGAACATGCTAGAATATTAAACCAAACTGCATGTCCATAAAACTTACAGTTCTCGTTAAAAAAATTCGCGAAAACCGCGTCGAAAACTACCTCCCCGCTTTCTTCTCGCTAGTGAAAAGAGAATATCTCGAGCCTGTGAGACAGTTTCACATCGGCAGCTATAACGTCGAATACTTTCAATGCGGGTGCTTATAAAACTTTATCGTGTTTCTTCAAACATCCGAGAATGTGTATGCCGAAGTGCGCGTACACGAAGCTTGCGGTTCTCGTTAAATGGATTCGCATAGATCACAATAAAATTCGCATTCGAAAGGGAATACGTATCTTGGGCTGCGAACGCGTCTCGGGCCGCGCGTAGAAAAGCCACAAGAGGAAAGATGAGCGAGGACACAGCGTTTGGGTTTCACAAACGATTTCGCCGGTAATTGTGCCTGGTGACGAAATAATCGTGCCGGCTGACAGTCTCCGGTGAAATCGCTTGTAGGGCTCGCGCGATCACAAGCCCGGTGAAGGGCAGGCGGGGCAGGGGGCGAGTAGTATCACCGGTAACGCCATTACCGGGCAAAGCGGGTAGCTGGCGCATACACGCGTGCACATAAAGCGAGTAGGAGCTTGCGGCCGTGCCGAGCGGAGCTGAGCGGAGCGGAGCGGCGCGCTCGGTCCGTGCTCGTTAAAAAACTCTCCCGCCTTATATACATATCGGAATGCGCCAGGAGTTCACAGAAAAGCTCCTACGCCGCCTTTGTGGACCCGTAGTCGCGGCTCGCGTGAAACGCTCTGTACATGTGCGCCGCGCACAGCTCGCTATGTGCTACCCGCGAGTGAACTCGTCTAAGGGAAACGCTCTCTTCGAAACTTTCTGTATTTTCATGCAAATTCTCTCCCCCTCCTCGTTCCTCCTGCCCCCACCACGCTGTCCTTTTTCCTTCGTCTCGAGCTCTCCTCTTTCGGCTTTAATTCGTCTTTTTAATTTACTCCGGTCTCCTTCTTCCCTCCCTCAAATATTACCCCCGAATTTCTCCTCCTTTCAACGAATCTTTCGTCTCGGGAAGTGTCCCCGATTTTCTACCCCCTTTGAATCCGTCTCGTTCTCCGCGTTTCTTCGCGAACCAACCCTGCCTCTGTTCTCATGCAAATTCTCTCTCGTCCACCGTTTCCTCCCCGCTTTCTCCTCGCCGCGTTGTTCGCCCCGCTTCGACGTGCCCTTTCTTTCGCACGGAGCTCTCTGTCTTCAACGCTGCTTTCCGCCGTTTCTGTTTACCTCGCCACCCTTCCCCACCTCTCGCCTCGTCCTCGCGTGCAGTCTTCCAGTATCTCTTTCTTCCTACCTTTCTCTCGGTTTCTCTCTCTCTCTCTCTCTCTCTCTCTCTCTCTCGACGGTTTGCATGGCCGAATAATTAGTAGTCGTCGTACGTCCCCGGTCCCCCTTTTTCGTATGCTGCGCGACCAGTTCGGGTCCACGAAATACCACGGTCACGATACCGCACCGGAATGTTTCCCCACGATTTTCCACGAGTTTTTCGATGCCTGGCGACGCGACGACGACGACGACGACGACGACGAGGACGCGGGACGTGGCCACGGGCTGCGATCTCGGGCGACGCCGGCTCGACGCCCCTTGAATGCGAATTACTGTTTGCGGCAATCACCGCGGAGCTTGATGACCCGAGCACCTCCTCTGATCTTGATTGCCCTGGAGAGGATCCACAAACCTGTCGATTGGCGTCGGCCAATCATCTCTTATTCGGGCTAATTAATGACCCGCCGTGACGCGTCGGGTTCACGGGACAGCTGGGTGCCAACTTCATCATGCTCCGTGAAACGAGAAGAGGGGAAAGCTAATCTATTAATCCTAGATTATCTCGCGTGAAAAGTGTCCATCGGTGTGTTTCAGTCTTTTGATGGATCATGTGCCAAATCCTTCAATCGCAGCGATATTCGTTATCTGCTGCTCAATACTAATGAGAACGATACTGTTTCTAGCCTTATTGGAATTAAAAAAAGGCAAAGAAACATATCGGAAAAAAAATAAATTCACATTTTCGATGTCGACGGTTTGGAACAAAAGGTGTGGTTCTCAAGAACTTCAGTCGAACCCCTTGACGTATAAATACGTCTCGGATACAGCACGTGTTTCATGAATATTAACCTTCCGTCTGCAACCATATTTTTATCAATGTCCAGGTTCCCGAAAAATTTAAACAAACTCTGGAAGACCCTGTGCTAATATACATCGTTGGAACGTCAAATGTTTAAAGCATTGACGGGAATAAATAAATATTGGAAAGTGTTGCGGATCGCCACATCGTCCCTGCGGCGACTTATACAAAAATTCATTGTTAACACATAATTCAATTCGTCTATCGTCATTTTTAACAAAAAGCAACTCGCTCGCGGTGAAAATTACAAAGTACAAATAAACGCGAACGACGGATAAATTGGTAAATGAAACCGGAGCGTGGTTATTAACCTCAAACGGGATATTTTATTTATTAGAAACGCCAAAGAGAAAAGCAGAGGGTAAGCAGATGTAAGATTTCAAGGGAACGCTGCGTTTACCATTCGCTCATTCCCCGCACAAATATTTTCCTCGTCCTCATTGAGCAAAGAAAAAGAGACTAGACGGAAATCGCGGAAAAATTTATTCCCATGAAAATTGAGAGACTCGAACCGGAGTATTTATTTTGTCGCGGAAGGGAAAGGGAGAAGTAAACGTGCTGACGGGGCAGGGCGGGGGCGGGAAAGATTCAGATTTTCGATGCGTAAAGGCGAATCAGCTTCTCTCATCTTTCCCCGTGAACATCGGAGCAGGCACGTCGAACCTATTCGCCGAGCGACACGTTTGTTCCGTCGGAAGAGGATTACGGGTTTTCCTGAAGATTTCAGCCCTCTGTTCCGAGAGGCTCTGTCGCTCTGCATTCTCCCCACGGAACGAACCGTGCGACCGTCCACGATTTAGGGGAACGCTGTCCGGGATTAGGATGCCTGGTTATCTGCCGGAGAAACTATAATAATATCGTACGGTGTCTTTAAGAAACGAAAGGCGAGAAAGATTAATCGGTCACCGATGTTTGGATAACAGAGGCCTAAATCCTGTCGGTGACGAATCGGCCGTTGTCAAAACACGATTGGTCCCTTTTTACGAAAGCCCCGGCTGTCACCGGGGGATTTTGGACACGCAGCTCTGTCGTCCATTTCCAGGCATTAGAGGTGGCCCTCTAGACGGTGATCGTTTAATCTATTTTATGGAGCATAAAATGCCTTCGCGAGGCTAGTATATAATTCATAGCTCCAATCAAGAGCCCTCCACGATTTTCTAATCCTCCTCGAAGCGTATCCCAGAGTCTAGACGATCCTCCCGTTTGTCGGACAGTTCCCAACGAACGATGGAGAGGGGGGGGGGCGGCACACCCCCCGGGAACGAGATATCGACCGGCAATCCCTTCGATAGTTCAATTCCCGTCTCTGCCCCGTAACAAATTGTTACACGATAGAATCTTGAAAAACCGATTATTTCCATTCTTTAACGAGTCCGCGGATGTCCGTGCCGGGCCGGGTCGGGCCCCGGACATCGAGAACCCTGATTGAATTAATGTATCTGCCAGCAAAAAGAGGATAAGAGAGTTGGAACGGCCGCGATCGTGCGCGCGGAGCAAAACGAAGTCGGAAATAAGCCGGGTTACGGTACGGCGTGTAGCCGTGAGTGAATATTCCAGCCCACTTCCATTTTATACGTATACCGGATCCAGCGCCGGGGATCCAGAGGATTGTTCCGCGGGTCCGATCGTGTCCTGTCCGGCGACGGTACCCCGTCGTGCTTGGTAGCTGCCACGCAAGCGATAGGTATCTCGTAACCGAGGATAAATTGGCATTATTTATATGCCCGTCACGCGCTTCATTGTCTCGTAGCTCGGCGAGCAGGCCCGTTCGCGTTGCCGCAATAAAATAATAAAACGTCCATCTTTCCCTCCTCACCTCCGCGCCTCCTTTCCCTCCTTTCTTCCGAGGCTCGCGTCACAACAAGCACGAACTGTTTGCCCTTTCTTCGTGCCTCTTGTGCTTCCTACCGAATATATCGGCCGTTGCGAAACGCCCCTTCACGCTCACTGGAAAAGCCAATTGTACCTGCATACGTCGCGCGAGACTTTCAGAATGATTCGGTTTGCATGTCGCGACGGACCTACCCAGTTGGCTCTACGCTTCGTTGCCGTCATTTCGTGACCAATTTTTAAAGCGGCCTGATCTAGAAACGGGAATGGAACATTGTTCTCGAACTGGTTTCCAGGTTCATCGATTCTAGAATTCAATTTTACAAAAAATTTTAAAGTTAAGAACGGTTAAGCCGCACTGTCATTATATATTAGGTCGTCCCATAAGTTCGTGCCGTTTACTCTTGTACCATTTAAGTTGTAAAAATAAAATATGTAATCACCCTTTCATTCCACAACCTCTTCTGACCTTTTTGGCAAAGACATCCTACCGTCTCTATGAAATTTCTGCGGTTTTTCATTAAAATACTTTTCAATCGTGAATAATATGAACATATCCACGGCACTCACTTATGGGACGCCCTAATATTTTGACAGGTGTTGTGGCAAGGCTTGTTTGTGAAAAAGTTTGTTTGATTCTGCGCAATAGTTTTTGTTCGGTTTCCTATCAAATATGGAACACAGTATTTTTGGAATATTTTACTTTTGTACTGTCAAAAAGGTGAAAATTCTGTTCAAGCAAGAAAAAAATTATTCGATGTGCATGGAGAAGAGGTATTGATAGAACGCCAGTGCCAAAAGTGGTTTGCAAAATTTCGTACCGGCAATTTGATGCTGAAGATGCATCACGGCCTGGAAGGTCAGTTGAAGCTGATAAAGACAAGATTGGGTAATTGGGTACTTTAGTATTGCACCAAAATGAAGAATATACAATTACATAAAATATTTATGCACTATAAGAAAATCGTCTTTTATTTTTACCGAAAAAGGAAACAAAATTACTTTCCGAACAACCCAATAGTCTCCAGGTTCATCGATTTTAGAATTCAATTTTATAGAAAATTTTTAAGTTGAGAACAGTTAAGACAAATGCATGGCAAAATTATATTAAATTGCTCCGATTTAGTGGGATTTTTAAAGATGTCGGTTAATAAACTTGTTTTAAAAATACATCAGAGTGTCCATGAAAACGTTTTCACAATTTCAATAATTGTGTATAATAATACGTGTCCGGTAATTACCAGCGCTAATATTAAATCAAATTTAATAAATCTAATATATTTAATATCGAATTAAATTTTATTTCGGTTTAGAGAAAATAGATACCACCTACATTTAGCAGACGTTACTTAAAAAGGGTTAACAGTCCGACCTCGTGCAATATATTTTAAAACAGACAAGTCCTGAACGGTTAATCAATCATCTTGCGCAGAAGCACCGAATTCAACCCTGAAATCAATCAAGTCCGCAAAAACGATTTAGCGGCTCCGTCGGCTTCTAATCGAAAATCGAAGTATCCGCAGAGAACGTCGTGGCCAAAAATTCTTGCTAATCCCTTGAAAGGGATGCTCCCTTTTGTTCCCGTTTCTCGATCCGGCTCTGGCTTTCGCGTAAGTCCCGAACGCGTCTTTTCAGAGCCCTTAGGCGCAGGGGCGGCAGACGCGCGAGACCGATACGTATCCCGGCGTCTAGTTCGCTCACTCGAGAATTCGAGGGCGTAATTCCGGTTTCATAGAGGCCGCTGCGCGCGGCGGAGAATTTAATTTTCAAGTTGATACAAAGGTAACAAGGCGTCGTTACTAACTTTGAGCTCGTTACCGGGAGCCGGCCGTGGTAGGTGGTACTATCACAGAAGAAATTTCAGAACGTTTCCTCTTTGCGCGCATTGAGCCAGTCGTCCGGCACCCGCAGCACCGTCTGCTCGTTCCCTCTTTCCTTATATTCGTAATATCCCCGTAGCTTGGTTACCGCTGTAAATGAGACTGCGCGATTTATGGTGAGGGCTTTTTAAATTGTACACGGCCCGGAACCAGCGCGCGGGACTCTCGAGTTATATTTTTCGCTGAATGATAAATTAATTCTCTCCCCCGGACCCGGCTCCGCAATTGCAGACGCCCTTCCCGAGACGGACCGAAAAGATTTCTTCTTCCGAGCCCTCCGGGAGATTTATCGCCCGCGACCATGCTCGCGCTCGCGCGTGCTCGGAAGCGAGATTATAATTCCTGCACGCCGCTCGGCCACGGATAATACGGACCCGTGGAACAAGCACGAAACCGGCCCGGTAAGAACGTGGAAAGTTGGAAGCCCCGTGTGCACACGAGAGAGAGAGAGAGAGAGAGAGAGAGAGAGAGAGAGAGAGAGAGAGAGAGAGGATGCAAGGAGACGCAGGGGTGCGCAAGGTAGCGGACAGGGAGGACCCGTAACTAACGCGCCGTAAAATTCGCCGGGCACGCGCCATTTCACTTAGCCCACGGCGGCTCCTTTTCCATCAGACTGCCGCCTTCACCGCCACGCTTCTTCTTGCTCACCGAGCTGCCATCCCCGTGCAGCCTTCTAACCTCTGTCTTTTGCTGACCCGTCGCCCGGGGTCATCGATTCTCAACGCTCCGCGACCGCCTTCCGACGCGATCAATCTACGGTCCTTGATCCTGCGGACTTTTTCGCGGCGGAAACGTCACGAACGCTGCTGCCGCGGTCGCATCGCGTCAGATTGCGGCCTGGCCTCCTACAGACGCGACACTCCCTCTCGTTTTGTGGAAATTCTGCGACCAGGTAGAAGCATCCGCTTGTGTTACTCATTTTTAGGCCGCTGACGCACTCAGTAATGAATCCCTTGAGGACTGCTTGACGTGGCAGAGAGTGTGCAGTTTAGGCACAATACTATTTTAGATACGAGTAGGTTTAATTAGTCTCGCCTTAATTAACGACCGTCATAATTCTAAAATAAAATATATAAATCGGTTTTTAACCGGCATTGGTAGGTTTAATATTAACCCATTTGCTTTGTAAGGAAATATGATCTTATTTCAATAGTGCGTCTTCGTTTCGGTGGCCTAATTTCTTCTTCACCATAATCAGAGTTACTACTTTCATTTTCAACGCCCTCCATTTCTATTTTTTAGCTAACGAATAATGATAGTGACAAACAAAGTTGAGCGTATGTATACGGCTCCGGTGATAGTGATCAGGAAAATTGAGTGTATAGCTTATCTGACAATAAATTGAACTATTTATAACATTTTATCCGTTTATTTTATGACCAACTTTTGAAAAATCTGAGAAGGGTGAGCATAGAAATTACATGTATGTAGGTACAATTAATAGAGTTTAACCAGAAAATTATTAATCCTTAACGCCCAGCTGGCTCCGCTGCGGAGACATAACCAGGCGTTAATTAACAAATTTGAGTTAGTTAAAGAAATGTTAGATGTCAGAGTTAGATGTCAGAATGTTAGATTTAAGGGTTAAAGTTCTTGACGGATAATGAGAATAATACTTACCACAAGGTACCAATATGCGCTAATTTATTCTTGTCATCGTTTATCACATGTTTGCCAACGCAAATACCGTCCAAGTCGTTCAGTAAATAGCAATTAAGAAATTAAACGTTAATAGCGCGGCGAACTTATCCGGCGCCGTTGAACAACGCCGCAAAGAGCAACTACTTACATATAATTAACGCAACTATTGTCATGCGCCCCGAAAACTTACGACCCGCCCGCACTTTGTTATCTCGAAATTACCGCGCCCGTGCACCGTAGTATGCACTATTGTTCCTGCAGGCTGTAACGAAAGTTCCCCCAATAAATTTTATAAACTTACTGGCAGCGAGAGCGCCCACTCGTGCATTCCGGCATTATAATTCCCGGTAACTTCGGACTAGACTCTCGATTTCGTAATCCCTCGACATGCGAAATCATAAAACGCAGAGAGAAAGGGACGGGGAGAGGGAGAGAGAGAGAAGGGAGAAAAAATAAGTAAACAAGCAATTAAAGTTGTGAAGCTCCAAGACATACCGGCGGCGGTTGGTGGAAAACATCGTGCTCTCTCTCGAGTCCGGGGTTCCGGAAAGTTGAAAAACAATCGGAAAGAGCCCGGGAATTCGCTAATAACTGAAAAATATAGCTGTACCGGGGCTTCGCTAGCATCGAGCAACCAAGAGCAATGAACCGCTACACGGTGGTCCGGAATTCGGAATTTATCAATTTTAGTTGAAAGTTTCAAAGGAATTAGTGATGCCTACATAGTCGTTATTTATTGGGATTTAATGTCTTCTTTTATACAGGCGTTTACAATCGTAAATACCAGGCTGCATAAAATTCATTTAGTTTTCTCTTTACAGTGAATTCTCGTTACGAGTCAGTTGTGCGGTTCTGGCGACTGACTCTTATTGTTAGACGAAAGCTGAGGTTCTCGCCGAGCGTCGCATTTGAGGCACACATGGCACGCTGGAAACCTAAGAGTCACATTCGTCTGTAAGTCATAAGCCTATGACTACTAACCGACAGTGTTAAGAAGACTGAGAAAATGTCTTTCTCCGATTGTGGCGCGTAGCTCACCGCGGTGGTGTGGTTAGATCCACTGACTCCAAGCCGTAAGGTTGGCACTGACTCGTAACGAGAATTCACTATATAGAATGCAGAATCATCGCTGGTAACGAACGTCAGTCACGCGAATATCGTTCGTTCCCGTGTAGAAGTGCAACTTTTGCTGAAACGACACGGTTCTAACTAACCGTGGATCGATGTTTTCCGAATCCGGCACGGAGTCGACGGAATCGTTTATACGCGATGACACCGTGGCTCGTTATGGGAAAAATACGAGCGACGCCGTTTGAATTTCGAGGATCGCTTCGGCCATTGTGCGCGATAAATTCGTTCTGTTTATCCTCCGGCCTCCGGCCTCCGCCCCCGCTCTCGTGTCCACGACCGGTAGCCGTGGAATCGCAGGCTCGTGACGTGGGAATAAAACGGAGCGGGAAAGTCCTTTATATGCTACCAAAATCGTTAATAGACTCGTCGAGCGCGCGCGTTGTAACCGGTCGGCAGTTTCACGGGCTCGGTCGTGTCACTGCCTACGCCATTGGCCGCGATAAATTCTCATTCTTCTCTTCTTCTCTCTCTCTCTCCTCATCTTTCTCACTGCCATTCCCTCCCTCTCACTGTCCCTCTCCTCTCTTTCTCTCGTTGCCCTCTGCCAACCAGGCTTTCTTCGTTCTCCGCAGCTCGTTCTTTTTCGCTGTTTGCGCGCGCCGTTCGCGCGTCTTGCAGAGTCGTTCTCTTGGCTAACCGAGGAGGGTCGAGGTGTGAACGAAGAACCACAAGTGCCCCGGAAAGTGGCGGACCTCCCCCCTCCCCCTCCCCGTCGGCCCACCGTTCCCGTAACCCGATCCCCCTACCCCGGGACACTCGTTACCGGCGAGCTTTCTTTTTACACGTTCACGCATTTTCCTCCCACACGTCGCGCTCGATCGAACCTCTCCTCCTGCGCTCTCCTGCGCTCTCTCGCGCCCGGCCGGAACAAGTCGAACGTACGCGCGAGCCTCGCCGATCGACGTTCGATCGGCCACGGTCGATCGCGAGCGACGACGCCCCTCCATTACGAAGAAATCGTTTCAAGGATTTCGAGTCCGCGAGAGCTGCTGGCGACCGGCCAGAGGCCCAACGTGCGATCATCCGCCCCTGGAGTCGCGCAGGTGGGAGTTATCGTCGGGAATAATTGCCGGGAAGAATGCGCTGGATCGTTACACCGGGAATCGGGCCGCGGGTCGTTCTTCGGGCCTCCGCGAAATCACGGGGATGATCGCGTTTCGATGGACACGCGCACGCTCCGTTACCTACGTTCTGCGGCAGGGGTGCCTAATGTTTTTATTGTCGCGCGGCTGTCTCGCCGGCCGATAGAGACGCGAAACGCGCGATGTAATGGTAGGGAAATGAGGTTTAATAAAGTTTATGGGACGGCTAATAAACGATGCGAGATTTACGGCTCTGATATCGCTAGGTAGCCGAGTCTTTTATGACGCACGCCGCCGGTAACGCGCTTTAATGATCGCGCTTCAATTCGAGGCGCCCCGAGTGCACTCTTTACGCGATAAGACACTTTCCAGTGACATAGTTCTCCTGGCGTTAGATTTTTAGAAAATCGCGTGTAAAAATTGGAATCTGCGTAACGATCCGCCGTCTAATTAGAATATATGCTTCTGTTAAGGAATTTATTTAGTTATTTCCTATGATCTTAGGTCTCCCTAATTTCGGCAATTTTAAAATGAAAAATCTGAAACTGGCGCTGATAGTGTCAATATAAGTAGTTTGAGAACTAGATTTCTTGCAAAATCGAGTATCAGTGATACTCCAATTCAATTTATAAAATATCAATCTTAATTTCCTGGAAACTAAGTGAACTGAGTCCTTCTTCCTGGAACTAAGTTCCTCTATTTAAGTGAGATATGAGTGAATGTACAGTGAATTCTCGATATATGTCATCAACACGAACTGTATTATGTTTACCGAGGTCTCTCGACCCTTGCGGCCCCTCCCGGGGTATACCCCGCGGTAGTGGGGATAATTCACTATGTTGCATTCTCCTTTTTCTACTTTGCAAAATACTCCGAATCGGATACTTCCAGCCTCAATAAAATTTCTAGTCGGAGTTAAACTAGTTTCGATGTCAAACGATCGAATAATGTGAAAAATGATTTGAATCATAAGTCGTTCAAACGTAAATCACTGTATTCCATTCTCCTCTTCTACTTTGTGAAATACTCCGAATCTGATACGATATTTCTAGGCTTAAAAAAATTTCTAGTTGGGGTTAAAATTGTTTCGACATCGAACGATCAAATAATGTAAAAATTGATTTGAATCATAAATCGTTCAAACGCAAATCACTGTATTCCATTCTCCTCTTGTACTTTGTGAAATACTCCGAATCAGATATGACACATCTAGACTCAACAAAATTCCTAGTCGGGGTTAAAATAGTTCCGACATCAAACGATCGAATAATATAAAAATTGATTCGAACCATGAATCGTTCAAACGCAAAGAATTAATATTGAAAGAGACGCGGGTTCACAAAACAGCGCCACCGTTTTAATGGGATCGTCGACTCCCCGGAATCGGATCGGGAATTTTCTTAAAAATACTGCGTTATTATTTGCGGATGAGTCCGGGGGCGTGCTGCGTTGTTATCCGGCCGATCGAAAGCTCTCGCGAGCATTATACGACGCGAGCAAAACGAGGAATACAATTAAGCGGCCCGGTGAAATCCCGGGAGTAATAAGAGATAAAATACGAGTGGACGTTTTGTTCAATAATGCGAGAGCCTGTCTCGGTCTACATTCGTCGTCCAATTAAGTCGTAGGACGGTCGGACGAGCGGCGTGCTCCGTCTACAAAATCGATAAACGAGCATCACTCGCATTAACGCAGGTAGATACACGCATAAATTGCGGACCTTTCAGCCCGGGCGCAGTGATGGCCGACGCGTTGAGCCTTGGAGGGCGTGTCTGTTATATTTGCGCGGATATATCGGCAGAGGGGAGGGGGGACCCTTGGCGTCGCAATGATCGAATACCTGGATATAATCTTCTTTAATTAACGGTATCTACCGTGTATCGCGGACTCTCCTCGTAGAGAAAAGGATCACAGCGGCGCGGCGGGTCCGCGGCTAATAAATTCTCTCAGTCAACCGATAAATCCACCGAATCGGCGGCGTTAATCCGATCGTTTCCCTGGAATTATCACCACTAAATCACTGTTACTCGTGTTCCGCGATTTATTTTCCTCCACTCTATATATCTCTCTCTCTCTCTCTCTCTCTCTCTCTCTCTCCTTCCCTCTCGCGTTGCGTCACGCTCGTGTCCTACCTTCGACGTGCAACCATTTTTATTAGCTCCTCTACACGTAGGAAGTGTTCATCTCGCCACGGGGAAAAGTTTTCCTCAACAATCTCCTCGCGGCTACTTTAAACTTAAGCTTAATTAGTTTTTACTTAACAGTAATTTGCGAGCTTTAGGCGCCTCTCCGCTCCTGAAAGTATTATACGCATTACTCACAGCCTTTTTATTTTATTTTCGACTGCTTCTGCTCCTCATTATCGCTTTCGGTGGAACATTCTGCGATAATGTTTTAAGCTACCTGTTATGTGCGTCATCTTAGTTGTCTCTATTGTCCTCATACTGAGTCATTCGTTCCTGAATAATGCAGTAAAAAATAATCACCGGAATCTGGACTTCGGTTTCACCTCTTGAAAAATATACGCTTTCGGTTGAACTCTATGCAATAATTGAAATTCGATGTCACGTGAGTTCCGGTGAAATAATAATTTTGAAATGCTTTTGAAATGCTGATTCTATTGGAATTTTCCTAACAATACTAAAATGTTCTCTTAGAGATCCTAAAATGATTGACGTTTTCTCTCTCGTGTTGGAAAATGTATTTCTTTAAAATCCAAAGTTGTTACAAATGAAATTCAATTTTTGTACTTATGGCATAAAAGAAACATGTATGTACCACCATTTTAGAGAAGTGTATATGTTACGATGAATTAAAAGATACCACTCTGCCAAATACTTTCCGCAATTTCTAAAATTGTCACCCCTATTACTAGACCGCGGATCTATACGCATAATAACAATTTTCTACCTGAATTGCAACAAACTGGAGCGAAATAGAAACTTATTTTCTTTCTTAATATATTTAACAGGTTGAAAATAATGTCGCAGCATTTAAAAATTTTTCTAATGTTTTTGCTGTTTCATGATACGCCTACCCATTGTCGTCGTAAATGCACAAAATCCGCAGTCTAATCATTACTGTCTCATTTCACTATGCCAACAATATTTACGAAATGAAAACACTGTGCATTTAAGGGTGGCATTCTCAAAAATACAAACGCCCCCGGAACGCCAGTTGCATTCAATCTCCGGAGCTTTTGCATAAAAATCGATACGTATCTCGATCGGTTCGAAGAAAGCGCGCTAGCCGGTGGTCAGATTTTTGTTTCGCACGAAGGGCAGCGCCCCCTTTCCCGGTAATATTTTGCATTCCTAAGGGTCAGCGAGGCAGCCCGCGTGGCTCGGTGGCTCATACGATATTCGAGGCTCGATTTACTGCGCTATGAAACCCGAGACACGCCTTTTTAACGCGCGTTCATCAGTCATCCTCTTTGGCACCGATGGATCACGAGTTCGCGGGTATAATAAACGCGAGCCCGCGCGCCTCGCCCGGATAATTGCGAGCCGCCTCCGTATTCGCGCGGTCCTTGCGAAATTTTTGCGACGTCGACGACGACGACGACGACGACGACGACGACGACGACGCGCGACGTGATCCGTTCGCCGATGAACGATCGATAATCCCAGCGCGCGCGTTCGTCGCTTTTCGTCAACCCGATCTTCTCTGCCCTCGCAGACGTGCTCCGGGAGAACTAATCTCGTTAGCCGATCGTTCCCTCGGGATATGGTACCACAGGTACACGCTGTTCGGAGGGGAGCGGCAGAAACATGTGGGCGTAGGATAAACATCTACAAGCGAACTTCCAGATTCCCTGATCTCTCGGCATGGTAATGCGTTTGGAATGTCGAGTCCCTCTCTCTCTCTCTCTCTCTCTCTCTCTCTCTCTCTCTCTCTCTCTCTCTCTCTCTCTCTCTCTCTCTCTCTCACTCCATCTCTCCCTCGTTCTGCGTCGACACTAGACACCGTTGTCACCCGTTCGACCAGCCTGGGAACAAATCGAGATCTGTTTTTCGGCTTGCGATTTTTCTTTCTCTCTAGGACCATCGCAGGGTGAGATCTAAATCTCTTTCCCTGCGAGCAGGGTGTGGCTTACTTCGGGCTTCAGCCTCTTTGTCCCCGACGAGCTTGATGGAGACCCTCCGACAAACCTATTTTAACCTAACTCAAGAACAGACATTGTTATTCGGCTGCGAAAATGTCCCTTCTTTAGGTACACACTCGAACAAATGCGAGGTAATTCTTGCAGTGTATGAAAAATGATTTATACAGCTCCATGTAACATCGATTCGTGTAAATTTGCAAGTTTCGTGTACACGTGGTAGAACAATCGTCCACAAAAACAATGGAAACTTTTTTAACACTTTGACTGCTAAAGTAGGAACCTCAAAAGTTTTTTAATGAAATAAAAATTGAACATAATTAAATGTATGCTATTGAGTAGTTCTCCAACTTTCTTGCATTTCACAGATCCTATTCAAATTTCGCGCATTGAGCGAACCGTATCGTATTAACGTGAAAATTCCTTTTAACACTAGGTTTACGGAGCACTGAAACTGACTATTTTACATTACGTTATAAAATAAACAAGAATGTGATGCCCAAATTTTTAGCCATTTTCTTTTAATAACATACCCAAAGAAATAAATTTGTTGAATAATTTCTCATGGATGTATCATTAGAATTTTAACAACTGTGAATTAAAAATATTAGAGCCCGTCATTTTGACGGGACCCGTAGACCTAGTGTTAAAACCTGGACAAATAATTCCGTCACCGACATATGGGTGACATGGGAGTCAACGTGTTATACATGCTAGAAGATAATGGTGAATTAATATGGTAATAAACGTTTATACTAAACATTCAATTTGTCTTGCGCTATATGTGAAAACAGAAGCTTCCTCACCATTGCTGAGAACTGTTCAGTTACTATTAAGTCTTTTGGGTTAGTATCAATTGTGGCCCGTGATGAGCGTGTCAAACGAAATTAAGTTTCTCCATGAAATGATTAACATGCAGCATTCGTATAGAGGCGAGGGAACAACCGATTAGTGTTTGATTCCGTTAACAGCACGACCCCGAAGAGGCACTCGTCAATAACGGCGCAGCGGCCGGGACAATTGGAGCTCGAAACAAGTATCGCGGGCTATTATTTAATGATTGCGGGGCGTTATCGATCAACGGGGCGACAATATTGCGCCCTGATGGCGACGCTGGCAATTCCTCGTTAACGTCAAGTGGCCGGGCCCGCATACGGCAGCGTGTTGAAATTTAAGGACACCGCGGGAGGACATGGCTCGTTACGTTGTAACAGCATCGATGTCGTAACACCGCGAATCGTCGAGAGAGCCAACGGCAACGGTTAGGTTAGGCGAACGGTCGGCCAGCAATCTATCGGGGCGTAATTGGAAAATGACTAATACCGATACCGGAGCGCAAACTCTTTACGCAACGCCGATAAAAACGGACCGAGTCAATTCCCAACCCTTTTTTGGCTATCAACTGGTTTCATTGGCCGCGCACGCCGCCGAGCCCCGTTCTCGTCTCTCTTCAGGTTTCTCCACCTCGGAGAGAACACGTTCACCTATGAAACAAACCGGTGTTTACCTGCCTCTTAACAATTCCTCTTGTTCCTGCTATAGGAGATCTTTCAATCTCCCGGGAAAATCGCCGTGCAATTATTATTGTGCTATCTGCTAATCGCTGCCGCAAGAAATCATCCAGCTAGGAGTCGATTACATAGGACCGAGGTGTGGCATGGGAAGTCGTTAACTGATTATTATTTAATGCTACTGGAGTCTAATTTCTACGTTGGAGAACGATTACCCAATTGTCGATGAACGTTGCATCGATTGCCTCTGTCGGCGGACTTAATACCACCGCGGAGTGTACCCCGCAAGATGCCACGAAGCTGGCAGGACCCGTGCTGTTGACATATATCGAGAATTCCCGGTACACTCGCGACAGTAATGGGTGAGTGTAATTCGAAATGATGAAAAGATTAGAAGAATGTGCGGGTATAGACACAATTTTTACAAACGAGAGAGAGATAAACTCCTCTTTGATTCCCGTGTCCTGCAATTACTGTACACGGTCGCACACATTTTTATTTCGCATAAATACCCGTATTCCAATTGTTAGGCACGGAAGATCGGCTAAACTGAAATACTCTTGGTTAATACTAATACGATCGGCTAATACTGAAACTGTTGCACCCTGCTAATACGTTTTTCTAATTCCTTTCGCGTTATACGGCGTTTCGCGAGGGCTGCCAGAATTCATAAAACAATAACTCGGGCAAACAACACCCACCGCAACAGCACAAAATATAGCATTACCGACGTGGAATCACCACCGCAGAAAATTCCGCGATGGAGAGCCCGGCGGTGCACGGTTCCCAATCCGAAATTCCAGCGGCGATCGGCGGGTCCTGCGGATCCCGCGGCCGCAAGTATGCGAAATGGAGCGCGTTATTCGAATCCCGACTGCATAAAAATCAGCCGGCAACGAGATTGGTTTCGAGGAACGCACGACAGCCCCGTGTATTTGCTGAACAACCGGTTTCGCGTCCGTGGATGACGACCGCATCCGAGTTGAGCCGGCCGGGGTCATCATGAGAACCGCTGGCGTATCGGTCGTCATAAGTCACTCAGCGTGTGGCATACAAGGTACACGGGTCCGTGTATATACGTGGGTACCCATGGGCCCTGGTTCTCCGTCCCTCTCTCTCTCTCTCTCTCTCTCTCTCTCTCTCTCTCTCTCTCTCTCTCTCTCTCACAATCTCTCCCTCCGGGCGAGGATCATCTTTTTTAGCCCTTTTCCCATTTCTCCGTCTCGTTTCTACGCCGGCTCGCGAGGTCTCGCTCCTCGAAGCCCACGACGCGACGGTTCCCCGTTCATCCGATCCTGCCATACTCTCTAGACACTCCCAGGCTGTCCAGGACATCGCGTCGTATCCCGCTGGGCCCCGCGTCAGATCTAAGTGGTTCCTCTCGTACTCGCCTCGTCTCTCCTGATCCTCTCTCCCTCCCTCACGGTACCCTTAATCCGGCGCTGGCATCGAATTCAGCTCCTCCGGTTCGGTCCGGGTCCGAACGAAGATGGAAAACGCCGATAATTGATTCCGCCGGTCGTATATATACCTACCCCAGGAGAGAAACTACGAGATACCGGGCACGAGGAGTACACACAACGAGGAAGGCGAGAGAAAAGGACGCAGTGCCACGATCAGGATACACGACGTAGTACCTACAACTAGCCGTTGATCCAACAAATACGATCCGGGACGAGCGCGCGCGCCTCGGATTCCTCTAATTCAGACGTCTCGGGTGACGGCCGTGGTATTTTCACTGGAACCCGCATAAATTACCGGAGTTAATTGCCGGCCGTTCTCCCAACGCCGACTGTGTTCGTTATTATTACGACCGCGATCACGTCATAACCGGTCGCGCCCGCTCGTCGCCGCGTATAATTCGCGGGTTCCTCCCGATTCCGGCTATCGCGCCAATTAATTTCGCGAACCGCTTATCACCCGGACACACCGACCAGATAAAAAAAAAGCAACGGACGCCGACGCCGGTAATTGATTCCGCCGGTTCGTATATCGAGCGTGAAACGGCTCAGAGAGAGAGAGAGAGAGAGAGAGAGAGAGAGAGAGAGAGAGAGAGAGAATCGAGCGCACCCAGGCCGACTCCGTTAATCCAACAAATAGAATTCGAGCCACTCCGTGTCCGATCCAGTTAAGCCGACCGTATCCCCGGCCACGATGTGTAGTTACAATAGCTCCCGGTGAACTTTCTTTTGGACTATTTTCCGACGACGACCCCCTTTAATCCATCCCCGGCCGTTTGCTTTGTATTTAGCGAGCCGGAAAACGGTCAACCGACGCCACGCTAACTAGCGCTTCCACGCTTCTTTCGGCCTGCCACGCGATACACGATGATTCTGCTTTCCTCGCGGCGCGGAATTGATTTTATGGCCGTTAATCGAGTGTGCGTGATAAGTGGACTGCGTAGATTCACGGGATTTTATGGTTCTACCCGTTTTCAGAACGCCCCTGAGATTGGAAAACTCTAGTTTGTCGTGTCGATTGTTCTGTTGGTAATCGTAATCAAAGTCACGATGGGAATTTATTGTAAAAGATAGACAAGACACAAGGGAGGATTATATTTTTACTGATTGGAGCTCTAAGGGAATTCTAGTTTCATTTTATTTACTGTGCCTCTGAAACCAAAATTGAATACTCGACTGCGGCTTTTATGCATTTATGATAAAAATGGGTAAGCACAATTTCAGCGAGTTTGACGTGCATACACGTCGGATCAAATCTCTCTTGTGGTGCGGTTGATGTTAAAGAATTATTAATTTCTTATCGCATAAAAATCTAATTCTTTCTCATTTTGCTTCATTTTTTTTCGTCTTTATGATAGCGGCATTTGCGTTCGACGTGTATACTCGTCATTGCTTGATTTTAATTCCGCGCTCGTGAGGGATTTTTAAAATTAAACTCCGCAGTTAACTGGTTGAAGCAGTGGACATATTAAAAAAATTTCAGCTTAATAAAACAATTAAAAGAATAGAGAAATTTTGATTTCGCTCCTGCATCTTGCAATCAATGCAAATATCTTTTACTTTGCACAAAGATCCGCAGTCTTATAATAACCTATTACATGGTGACAGATATGTGTTACTTTAGTGTCAAAATTGAATTTATTTAAATCTTATACGATTTATACTCCCATGGTAGCATTCTTTATAATTTTAATAATAATGACGTAAAGAATTATTAGACATAGGAAATTACGTTTTTAACCCTTAGTACTGGAATGGCGACCATAAGGCGCCACTAAAAATTGCTATATCATTATTCAAAATACTTCTTACATTATTAAATTTGTTTGGATTTAATAAATTACTAAAAATTTCAGTGTTGTACGAGTAAATTCCACCATTTTAAGTAGGTACAACATGAAAAATATATATATATAGAAGGAAAATATTTTAGGTCGGAAGAAATGTCTCGTTTCGGAGTTAAAATAACTTCCGAGTGCAAAGGGTTAATAAACGAGTCTCCAAGGAAAAATTCACGTATGCACCATTTTTCTAGCACTAACGAAGTTAAGCGATCGGATTATTGGATCGAAGAAACTCGAATGAAACTCGGCGGAGAAATTTGCACAAAGGCAGAGATCCGATATCGAGCTCTGCGTGAACAAAGAACGGGGTAACATGCTGAATGGTCCAAGAGACAATCGAAGACACGCGGTGCAACCGGACACAGTGCGCATCCGAGCTTCGTGGCGCTCATATTCCACCAAGAACCCTGGCCTCTTGACGGTGGTACGCCGGCGGGGCGTTCCACGGGGCGGGGAGTGAAAAAAGCCCATGAATTATTTAAGATCGCGATGGTGCGCCAGTGTTATTTTAATTCCCGGGGTATTTTCATATTCCACGGGGCGCTGGAATGACGGCGAGGGCTCGCAACCAGGCAGCAACGTCCATCTTCGATCGACGATGAATAGACATTGTGCGGTCTCTGTTCCTCCTCTACAGTCGCGGGTGATCGGGCCCGTTGACTTCGAGTGGCAACCGGAAGCCGGCTCTCTACTCCGAAGAACGGTAATGGAGAAGAAAAAGGACAGAGTGTCGGTGGGCTACCCTCCGGGAAAAGGAGGGACGGAAAAATGAGAGAGAGAGAGAGAAAGAGGGAGCTGAAAGGAAAGAAGAAACGAGGCGAGGAATGGAAAAACCGTGGGCGGTTACCGACCGGGGACGGTTTCGTATTCACGGCCAGTCAAAACAATCGTGTCAAAGAGAACGTTCTGCTACTCGTGAATGGGATAGCCAAACAGCATTGTAAAACATCACGCTCGACGACGCGATCGAGCCACGAATGATGGATCCGCGTGGAACGAGGCGCACGGGACTCTCGAGCATGCCATACTCGAGAGAGAAAGATCGAGTGAGAGGGGGGGTAGGGGGTATATGTCCAGAGGGTCGTTTAACGATGAATCGCCGGTACACGCCGGCCCGATGGCTGTATTTGTAAATTCTAATCCCCTGCTTGATATTTTCATCCTTCGAGGAGAACGTTTTTGCCGCGGCCAACGTCTAGAATGTCTGGCTACCGTCGTTCTCCTCGTTTCCACGAGGAAATGATTTACAGAGACGTTCCAGCCGATCGAGCATGTCTTGTAACTTCTTGTTACCTACATGAAAAACTTTCGCAAATTAAACGACCTGTGCTGCTTCTTTTTTTTTTTCTCGTATGGAAGAATTGCTTAATGGATCCGGTATTGAGATGACACTCCGTCGTCCAGCAAACGGTACAATTGTGTCACGTTCCGTGGGTTAGTCGTCGATGAAAATTAATCGTTAATCCGAATTTTTCAATGATGGACCACGCGGGAGACCATTTTCTGCCATTTTCTTTCAATTTTCACTAGGACAACTGGAGGATTTTCAGTGGCCAGGAGGCAGCTCTATTTTTTGGATATTTTGTGTTAGGTAAAACAGATGTCCTATATCATACAAAAAAGAAAGCAGATAGCTGAAACGGATTAAAATATTTTCACAGTTTGAAAAGAAGCGTTCTTAAAAACTGATGCTTGGCTGCAAGATTCAGGAGCTACATTTATATCTTCTCTTACTATATTAAACGTGTGGAAAATAGTACAACAATTACTTGAGTAATTTTTAGTTTGAGTGTAGCATATGCCTTAAATGCTTTTACTGGATTATATATTTGATGTGTTAATTTTTGTCGCGAATGCACAAAATCCATAGTCTACGTATTACCCAGGTGCGAAAGCAACGAATGAATCATTTTCCTCTGCGTTTCCAAATAACGTTTCTACTAAATCTAAGCAATTAAGGGTATCTACTAAGGTATCTAGGGTATCTAGTTACGGTATCTACTTGGGTATCTAGTAAATAAGTTTGCAGGACGCCATTGAAAAATCGCGATCTTTGCATCGGCGTTCCTGCATCGCCCTGTAGGAGGATGTGCCTATAAAATTTTGAGGCAGAAGCGTACCCTAATTACTGGGCTCTAGACACAGCCGTATTTGCTTTAGCGAGTGCGTTGCCAAGAGTTCCTCCGGGGTCCATAAACGTTCGCATAATCGTTGCCGATATTTTTTAACGGGGACCATTATTCGATCGGCGGATCGAATGAATTCGCAAGAGAAGGAGAAAGAGAGAGAGAGAGAGAGAGAGAGAGAGAGAGAAATCGAGAGAGGCGAGTCCGTCATTCAATTACCCGGCGTGCACGTCGACGGCCGCGGATTATGCATCTTGGCCGGCATAAAAATCATTTACCGGCTCGTTAAAAGATTGAACGGCATCGGAGGAGGCGTTCCCGGTGGACGCGCCACGCCGGACAGCAGCAGGAAGATTTAAGGGCCTCGTAAAACGCAAAAGGTCGAGCAAAAGTCGAAGGGGCCCAGAAGAGACGCCCGGAGGATCTCGAGTTTCCGCTTTTCGAGGCCCTGGCCGTTTTCGTTTTCGCTCCCCGGGCCCGTTCTCCTCCGGCTCCGGCGCTGGGCTTCTTCGGTAGACAAGGGATGAATGGCCCCCGTGACTCCGGCCACGGACCACGGTGTCGTGTAACACTTTATCCCGTGTCTCGTGTTTCCCCGGCAATATTTAATCGATCCCGGCACCATAGAAAATGAAATCCGGAAAGAGCGAGACCGGGAACCCGCCTCGAAACGCCATGCCGTGCCGCGCGATCCTACGCAGAATTTATGCTTCGACGCTCCGCCAAGAATGCAGTCTCGAGATCCTGATAGAAAACGGATCGACTGCATTCGGAGATTCGTCTCGCTTCCCGCTGTTTACGGCCGTATTCTTGCCCGGCATTATGCGCCAGTGTAATCAAGTGTTTATCGCGAATTTACGCGCCGTGCCGCCACTGTCGTTTTTGCCGAAATGGCCGTCATTCAATTTTAGAATGATCGATAATTTAGAATTAAATGATTTTACTGCGTCCGCATAAATGATTTTACATAAAAACGATGCCAGAAGATCAATAAACGCGAAACGAAAGGAACTTCATGTTCGTGTACCGTCGAAATAAATGACTAAAAGTAATTGATCGTTCGCGTTAAGTGTACACCGTACAAGAAATTATTTATGACATCACCGTGAATTAATCACAGTCCTGCAACCTATTCCAATCACTTGTTGACTGTACGTAGTCTGTGGACTTTTCTTATCGAGAACACGAAATCTTAATTAGTGCACAAGAACTGAAAATTTGAATCTCTCACGAACGTCAATGGAAAGAATTAATTCCTCTGCTTACATTAAAAATATATTAGACACTAAATAAGTCGTTAACGCTACAAACTTAAATTAAGACAACATTTTCCACCAGTTCATAAATTTATACATGTCATATACGTGTAAATATAATTTTCTCGAGACTCGGTCCTTACGTGGGTATTAATAACCGGTGCATATTATTAGAAGAAAAATTCCGCCGCGTTTAATCGGTAAAGCGTCAGCGATTAAATAATATTGCCACCGGTTGACCATTTATTTAACGAAGACGCGTATTATACATTTTTACCGGCCGATAATTAGACACGCAGTCACGAGCGCATAATAAATAGCTCGGGCGACGAGTTCCTCCAACATTTAATGAGATCGCGTTAACAGGTGGATGCGAGCAGTCCTTCGGCCGTGCACGCATCCGCGCTCAACAATGTGTCCTCATCAACGCTCGCGAGGAACCGTTCGCATTGTCGTGGATCCCTTTTGCACTCGACAACTTTTGATAGATGGCGCTGCTTGGGGGAAAAAAGCGATAATGGAGGATTTAAATAGGCGGCTGTTAAGCACCTTATTAAACCGAATAGTCAGTCATTCAGGGACGCACTCGGTGCACACCGCCGCAGAAGATTTTAATTTCGCGTATTCCGGCCGAGAATCGATATTCCCGAAGCTCGCCGTCGAGTAAAAATTAAAAATCGCGGGAGCCGCCGTTGCAGAGCGAATCGCGAGCTTATATAATTAGACTCTCGGATGTTTATGCAAATGCGCGCTCTTATGTTCAGTGATTTACCGATAAAAACTAGAAGTTTGTTTCCTTTTTTAGTATCCCCAGTATGTAAATTTCGTTTTCATTTCGCCCCGAAGATTTTTACGAGCTATAAATGCGTAACGATCAACAGTCTACTCACGGTGTTAATGAATTTGTGCTATGGCTTATTGCTGTTCGAGATTTTATTGTTCAAAAGGCTACGAGTCTCTCTTTATTAGCGACGCAAGAAAATATGATCGTGCAGAGATTAAAACGGGCAGAAATAACATACGAGATTGCTAATTAAATTTTATTGTATCGGCACGAAACGTTTCCGTTCCTTCGAACGAGTCCTGGTTCGATTTTCTTCGGTGTAAAAATCGGCACGAAGGAGCTCCGAAATTCGATCAGCCGGCATCAAAAAGTCTCAGCGAGTTCTCGAAAAGCGTGACCAATTCCGCGCGCCAGAACCAGTGAATCGGGTTCGTTGTTCTCGCGGCTCTTTCGCTCGCTTCCGGTCTTCGGTATCAGAAGTCGTCGTTCCGCTGTTATCGGACCACTCTCGCCTCGGCGTGCTGTAAATTGTACTATCGTCGACGTAAATAAAATCCGGAGAGAACCATTTGACACTCGCGCTTGCACACTCGGGAGCAACCAGGCTGCTCCGGCCAGTGTTAATCCACCGAATGGAGGTCGTAGATAAGCGCGGACTTACCGGAAGCCGAGTATCCTTTCGAACGAGAAACTGCATTCTGACGGTCGCCGCTGAAGCGAGCCGGTACGCGTAAGAAAATCGAGTTATCGTCGCAATTTGCACGTTCTTGCGTCGGTCGCGTCTTTGATGACATAGCTCCTCGCATACAGGGTGCTCCGTTCGAACCGCACCACGACGAACAACCCCTCTCCTCCTCTCGTTTCTATTTGACGCTTTGCGAATGAACTGTACCCATCGTTTTATTAGCTGTTCACGATGACACTAATCACTAGACTGCGAATCTTTACGCGAAAGAATAATTTCGCGTTAGGAGAGTGATGAATTAAAATTTAAACTGCCCGCTTGTTCTTTATAATTGGACTGCGGATTTTATGCCTTTATGACAAAATTGAGTAGATGTAATTCAAAACAGTAAAAAGATTAAAGGGGTTTAACAATGTCGACATACCACTTAGAACATATAAAATTATTAATGAGCAAAATAAATTTTTACTTGGCTCCTCTAGACTGCAATTGATGTATAAAAATTTTATTTCGCGTAAAGATCCGCAGTCTATTTGTAATGATTGCGGAACGACATTACAGGCAAATGAACCTATTCTTGATGTAAAGCAAATTATTTAGCACTAAACCTTGCAAGACCTGAATAACTAGTTTCTTTATTTTAAAATTAATGAAATTGAACCCTCCATGGGTCAATTATGTTTTTTGTGCCCATAATTTTTTTACAGTTCTAGACTTTAGAGAAATCTAAAATGAATTTGCTTTAATCGTTGGAACTGGGAACGTTTGAAAAATAAATATTGGAAAGAAAAAAATTCGAGAGTGAAATTTCTCGTTTTCGCATCAGTCAATTTTTGGTTTGGGAGTGACACGATAACTGTCTGCCAAATCCCCGAAAAATGTCAGAAGACAGTTGTCAAAAGTGTCCCGGTCATGTTTCATGTGAAAAAGTTCCGAAACATCGCGACACGTTTGCGCGACGGGGCGGCGCAGCGCGGCGTGGCGCGCAGGGCCGGTCAATTAATCAAACCAACAAACTTATCAGATCGAAAGTGAAATAGTGTTCGGCCTGATTATTAACGAAGGCTATCGATAACTGTATCGCGGGCCATTCGTCATAACACCCCGAAAAACGCTCGCGGCGTCACGGAACGGGTCTCGCACGCGAGGCCCTCGTTCGTCGCTAAATAACGCGATCATTAATTAACAGTGAGGTAAACGCGGCCGGTGCGAGGTCAGGAGCGAGCGAACCAGTCGGAAGCTACATTGCAAATTAGGCTTGCACGCGAGCGATTCTTAATCCGCGTGGAAACGGGGCCCGACGGAATCGCGGGATCGTCGGACGAGCGATCGAAACGCGCGAATTCAACAGGCGCGGCCCGGTTACGCGTGTATTTAATTGGCCGCGGCGCGGTTTAACACGGAAATTCTCGCGCATCGTCGACCCCGCTGTATCGCCAGGTCCATAAATAACGGGCCGGCGCTGTTCCGAACGCAAGAACCGTTCGCGAATGTACGATCCGTCGATGGAAATCGCCTGGACAACGTGACGGGGAAAGCAGGGACGAAACGATTCGCTAATGCGAGAAATAAAGCAACTGGAATCCGCATACTGTTAGCCCGTAGCCGCTGATAACGCCGGCGACTGCGTCGCTTGACACACTAACGCTGTGGAAAATCTCTTTCACTCCGCTTGTCCTTTTTCTGCGTTCATCGTGCTATTAGAATTACATTCTTCGTCGCTATTGTACGTCTACAATTACTTTAGTCATCGGGAGTCTGACTTATTGCACAAGTAGGAGTTCCATTGAAAGTACAGTAAAGTCTCGATCTAAGCCGAACGGAGCTACAAGATCTTAGTGGGGTCGGCCATCCCCTCCACCGGGGGGTACGCGAGGGGTCAAGAAACTCGAGCCGCCTGGGTCACCGAGCAGTTCAAAGTGTAAACATGCGATAACGGGTTGGGTGTATCGATGTGAGCCACTACCAACCCAGTCACAAAACTTCTTTATTTTTCATTAGTTTTTTCACGGGACTGTTGCCAACTCATTCGTGACATCTTTTCTGATTCAAATGACTCTAAACACGATACAATTGTGCGCTCTTGGCCGTGTGCTGTCCTTTTCTACCTTCGCCGTCGACACGGTCATAAGAAAATAGTAGCCCTACACTATCTATGTCACAGCACATACACGAGGATTGGGCTCAGATCAAGACTTTACTTTTTACAGTAATAAATAGACGGCGAAACAAAAATTGTTTATTTCTTCATGCAAAACAAAAATTGTTTACATCGATTGCGAGGAATCAGAGCTGTATTTCGTCTCTTAATAATTTTAGTAAGTCACAAATATTAATCGTATTTTCAAAATTGATTTTGTGTTTCGTCTACACATATCATAATCGCATAAAATTCAAAGTCTAATAATAAACCTGCTAGGTATATCTGTGCAAAACGTTCTATCTCATCTAGGAGTTAAAGAAAAGGGTAGTCTCTGTCGTAATGATGTTAATTTGCTGGAAATGACGTGACAGTATCCTAAGGATCCTCCGACGGTTCTACTGTTTTATGCCTCGCCTATTCATTCGTGTCGTAAAGCATACAATGTAGTGGTGAGTCGTAGAAGCCGAGACAATTTCTCCGACATAAAAGTATAAGACTCCAACAATGTGATTACATTGTTAACATACTTTATTACACGTAAGAAAGAGGTTTATTTACCGAACAATACAGTCAACGCCGCAATTGAAATAGAATTTGAAACATTTATGGCACGTAAAAAATATAAGAGCCTCCATAAACGCCTCCGAAGGGAAAAGAATAAACACCGCTGGTGTTCGAGGAAATAGTTGCGTGTTGCGACCAAGTATGGTATGTCCAAGAGTCGGTATCATTTCTCATAATCTCGTGAGACATTAAAGAAGCAATAATCATCAGTTCTGGCTCCTTAAGGCAAGCGGTACCACAAAGCAGTGGTCACAATACATCATAACCGCTTAACCAACACGATTCTCTAAACTCGAGTTTCGATCATTCTCGAACAATGACGGGCAATATTCTCACAGGTTTCGTCACGGCAAAACTGCCTCTAACTCGCATAATTCAACGATTCCCGTACGAGCGACGTCTCTAGTAGAAAATAGAAAACCCGATCGCAGCCGATCCAGCGATTTACGAAGCAGTTTCACGGTAGTCCCCGGCTATCGTGTGCCTAATCTCTATCCGCGTAAATCATCGATACGCCTCGCCCGGTTCCCCCGATTCGTGCACCGGCGTTTTCACTCCTCCTTCGCGTTCCTCACCATCGGCGGACATTCCTGTAAATCATACGAAACGTAGCTGCTCATTAAACCCACAACTGTACATTATCTGCGCGAGCAATACTTTCTCCGCGGTAACCGGCCGGTGCTCTTATCTTTATTTATCTCGTCTGACTCACTCCGGGCCCAATGTGTACACGCTCCGGGTACCTGTAAACACGGGGCCCGTCGCTCCATTCCGCTCCATTCCGCCCCGATCCGCGCCGCTGCCCGCAATAATGCGGGGATTTCTGTTCGCGGCACGTTCGACTCGCCCGACATTGCGAACCACCGATCCGCACGCCGCACACTGGTCCCAGATCAAGATCTCGCGGCGCAGAATCAATACAAGCTGCTCTTTTCAATGTCCGAAACGACCGTCATTAGCGGTGTCTAAATGTTTGCCAATAATGTCGCGGTTCAACCTGCCGTGCGATGCAAGAACTGAAAATATTTGCCAGTAAAAGTTTCTAAGTGTCCCATTTAGCTAACATTTCAATTTTTATTTCTATCGAATCTTCATGCAAAATAAACATTCTATACATCACTTTTAAAAAGCCGGACATAAATAGTAAATTATTTTCACCTTAATTTTTTACTGTCCTGTGTTTGGTCTACTCATTTTTCTGAAAATATACTTAAATAGGTTGTTGGACGAACAGCTCGGTACATTTTTATAAATTGTCCAGTGGTACTAATATAAATTTCGTTATTTTAGGCAGCATATATATAATTACTGAATATTATATTATAATATATTTAGGATTTCGGTTTCGAAAGTGTTAAACGAGTGGGACATAACACAGTAACACAGTGTTTTCTTTACTTCAGCTTCCAAAAAATTTGGACTTATTTCAGACGTAAAAGTGCCTCCATTAGAATGTATTACCTATATTGATTAATTTATACGCATACTGTAACAAAAATCCTTCAAAACCTGGTAAATGCACTTCCGTAGGTCGCGTAATAAAATTACCCCGGTCACGGATGGAGGAACAAAACGAACAATTAATTCTCGGAGTCACAAATTGCAAATTGCACGGAATTCGTAAAAAAAGTCAAAGAATCCTTAACTACCATCCCACTATTTTATTACAGAGTTCTATCGGTCATTACAGGAGGTGTTAAACGTTTCATTCGTGCGAGACACAAATATTGATATTTCAAGTCTCTGGAAACGAGTTCGTTAAGTAATTCAGTAAAATCTCTCATTAAAACTGTATCTCGTCGATAGACTACGAATATCCGTGCATTTATAACGTCGACTAGCCAGGCGAGACAAGCGCAAATAAAGATTTTAGTGTTTCATTACGATTGCAATAAAATCCCCGCAGCAAGGGATAGAATTCCTTCGAATCTGCCTTTTCATAGAACTCGGCATAAAACCGCGAATTTGCATAAACATCCTCAGAACTGCTCATCGGACTGTCCTAGAAATTGCGGAACGTTCGTCGAGGAATCTATACGCGACCGTATAGAGCACAGAGAAGAGAGAAAAACGAATTAGCAAAAAGATATTGAGACGCGGCGGCCCGTTGGATTCCGTCGCTATAGTTGCTGCTTATAACTATAAAAACATCCTTGTTATCAGCTGGCTCAATAAAATAGCGTGACAATAAGGTAACGGAAACCTCGTTAATTCTCGTCTCCGCGGAACAGTCGACATCGTTCCTCGAAACGAACGCGACAAGGACGACGGCCGAGAGTTATGAGCTATCAAAGTGAACGCTCGTGGCTCAAACTCGCCGGAGCCGAGCGGAAAACGATCGGCGTGGGCGGATCATCGCGACAGGATTTTTCGCTCTACGAGCAACACGAAGATGGCAGCGGATTGTGTGATCTATCGGATAACCTTTTTATCCGCGATAAACACCGGTAGCGAAGATACAGTATCGCGGTCCGTGACTTCGCTTTTGCTCTTTGAAATTTAGGTAGCATCTGTAATCGGTTGTTCCCTTGTTTGTATACGAACACTGTATATTAATCATTTCATGTAGAAACTTAATTTCGTTTGACACGCCCATCAGAGGTATTATTGATACCAGCCTAAGAGATTGAATCGCAGTTCAAGAGTTCAGAGCAATGGCAAGGGAGATCCTGTTTTTACACATGACGCAAGGAAAAGTGTAGATTTTATATTTAATATAAAAACGTTTAATACGATTATTGATTCACCATAATCTTGTGGCACGTATAACACGTTGACTGCCGTCACGCATACATATGTGGGTGTCCTTCGGACATTAACAATAATGGATTGGACTTAGGCCACTTTCAAAATGATGATTTTAATTATTGAACTAACTGTGAAAACTTATGTGTCAAAAATTATCGTATATACTCTGAATGTACTTAACCGCAAGTGTTGTTTACGACAGCTAAGTACACGTAATTAAAGGCAACACAAAATAATTGACAAATGGACTCAGGCCACTTTCAAAATAAACAGCGCACATATTTAGCAGATTCTGTTCAAAATCTTCGTCGCATCGAACACTTTATCCATCGTATGCTAGATTTTAATATTGAACAGAATATTATTAAGGGTACCCTAACTAATCAATTATTTGCAAAGAATATTTTTTGCCTTTAGTTCTGCACCGATTGTTGAAGAGGAAACACGTGTTCTTTTATAGTTTTCGTTAAAGCAACCAGTGTCCGAATTATGAATTACAAGAATTATCGAGGAGCCTTGAATCTGAGACCAATGAGAATATTCGTCGATCAATTTGCACTTCATTGCTATCCAGATTTCGTAGAGATCCATTTCTTAGCATAATCGTTACCGGAGATGAAAAATGGATTCTTTATGATAACATAAAGCGTTCCAAGCAATTGCTTCCTGCAAATAAAACCGCAATATCAACACTTAAACCTAGCTTATCGCTTAGAAAGGTGTTACTGTGCATTTGGTGGGACTGTCGTGGCATAATTCACTTTCAGTTGTTGCAACTTGGAGACAATTACAACGCCTGTATTCAGAACTATTGAAAAAGGGGGCATCTTTAGTCCACAGAAAAGGTGTAAAATTGCAAATTGACAATGCCCGAGCCCATACAGCGAAACTTACTCAGGAAAAAATCAAAGAATTGCAATGGGAAGTTTCACCGCACACCCCGTACTCACCAGATATTGCTCCCTCTGACTATCATCTTTTCAGATCTCTGTAGTATTATTTAAGAAATAAAACTTTCACTTCTGTAGAAGATGTAGAGAGGCACCTTGGATTTCACTTCACTAACCCTGGATTTCTATAAGATGGAGATTGAAAATTTGCAGGAAAGATGGCAACTGTCCTTGATAATGATGGAGTCCTTGATGGATGGAATTTACTACGAAGTTCGTTTTAGATTTCAAAATAATTTATTGCTTATAGATCCCCCTAATATGATAGGATGAACGCGTTCGTTTCTTAAAAACGAACTAAATTGTTGACCTCCCCTTACGTTGTGATCGTTCAAAGGTATGTGACCGCTTAGAAAGCAAGTGTTTCCAATTTGGCGGTGCTCGTGGGCGTGCAGTATGCGCTGGTGGGCAGGTTAAGCGGTCTAAATATCGGGGCGAAGAATTTCCAGAGGTGCCGGTGTCACCCCCGTTTCCGCTCGGTCGATTTAAGCGCGTGTCTGCGGCGGCCCTGTACTCTATACAATCCTCTCTGCCGTGCTACCAGGGTTCCAGCAGCCGCGCCGCGGGCGAATTTTTCCCATAATCACTAGACGCCGTGGCAGCATTATAAAAAGCTGGAATTTACAAAGAGACACGCGCAGGAAAAAAGTGAGAGAGAGAGAGAGAGAGAGAGAGAGAGAGAGAGAGAGAGAGAGAGTGGGAGGGAAAAAAGAAAACTAGAAAAGTAGTGAAAGAAAGTACGAGCGGGAAGGAAAGGGAGGGAGGGAAATCGGGCCGGAATGGTGGGCGCTGGTGGCGTGCCACGGTAAACCGGGACCCCGCGTCCATAATAAAGTCGTAACGCACTTCTCCCCGTAAATTCGACAGAATATTACGGTGCACAGCGGCGGGCCTGTTTCGTTCGCCGTAAAGTCGCGGCCGGTGATCACCGGGGATATTTATCGACGTGTCAGATCCCTTCGTAAACGCACACCCTCGTCCCCGTCCGGTTCACGCTGTATATCGACGAGTATTTATAAGAGAAACGCGTCGATACGCTCGTATCACACGCGTCCGTGTACTCGCTTCCGTGGGGGGTCCAACCGTTCTCCCCTCCCTTCCAACCCTATTCTTGTTTTTCCTCATTCTGGTTTTTCTAACCATCGCACCCCTCTCGTTTGCTTTTTCAGAACTGATGTGACTTGGACATCGACCAACGGATCCCGTGTTTAACTTGTCGTCAACTGCAGAGTGTAGCGTCGCTTATGGGAAAAGGTAAGTGCTACCTGCACTTACAACCTTGCACTCCGACGGCGCCGTCGGAACGCACCCTGGACCGCTGTAATTGCTCTAATTTCTTTCCCCCGACTTCCTCATATTGATTTTTCATTAATTTCGAATTGGACAGCCATCTTGAACTCTTCTTCGACCCCGTCCCACCGGTTTCAATTTTTAATGCTGTCGCAGTTGTCCGATGGCTTGTTAATTCGATTACGTCCTCATTCTTCACGAGTACTTCGAGATTTACTTACTAGATTGGTTACCTCGAGCTTCGTGCACCGTTCAGATCGAACCTGACGGTACATCTGTATTTTTAATTACACCCTTTGCGATAAGGCCATATAAATTAATTTATTACAATCCGGCGGTAGAACAATTTCCCTTTCAACTTTCGAACTCTGTTCGCGAGGGTTCAACGTACAATTAAATCGGCAGGGCGGAAATTTCTCAGAATGTACGAACGTCAGAAAAATAGTTAAAGTTTGATACGGTCCGTATACAAACCGTATATTCCCATTCGCCTCTAATTAGCCCATTATTTACCGCAATCAGCGTTCTACGCCGTTTCCACGACACGATATTCTCTGTAAATGTCGGTACAAGACAGGAGCAAACAGCGATCGTTTCACGGTAATACCCATACACTTCATACTTTACGAGAGGAGGTGTAAACGTCGAAATACTCGCAGCCAGTAGTCCATATATGTTGCCGATCGTTATCTTCGAATCGGAGTACCCCGCTTTATCGGCGAGCTCTTTTGTGCGGATTTCGTTTTGCGCAGATCGGCCGAGTACTTACAACCCCGTTCGTTTCCCATGCCGGCCGTGAAACGGATAACGAGTAATGACTTATATGCAAAGAAACAGTGCGTTCCCGTACTCCGGCTTTGCTCGCGCGCGGCGAGAAACAAAATGTCCGAGGCGCAACAAATCTCGCGCGATAAGGATCGTTATTAAGCCCGCGATACAATTGCTCGTTGCCGGTGCTCGCAAAAATCCGAAAGCCCTGCGGATAGAAGTTTTACAAGCGACCACATTTTACCGTACTTACGACTCTGTTTCTCTCTATGTCTCTCTCTCTCTCTCTCTCTCTCTTTCTCTCTCTCGCCCACGATTTTTCCAGTTCCGCGCGAAACGCGCGACACCGTTACGGAATAACGCACGGGACACCGGGAACGATCTCTATTTCATTGGTATGCGAAAGTCACGGTTGTTTCGACGCGAATATCGCGGTCACGTCACTCTGTCCTGTCCGAACAAAAGTGATCGTCGGCCCGCTTAAACCCGCATTTTTATACGGTCCGGTCGCGCCGAAACGAATGCGATAGAAAGAGAGAGAGAGAGAGAGAGAGAGAAAGAGAGGAATAAACACAGAGGGGGAGGGCGATGTCGAAAACCGAGAAGAGGGTGGAATTAAAGCAGCTTTTTCGGAGCGGATGCGACGAATGGCCACGGGATCTTGCCTCCTTTGCATAAAAATGGGGACGAATTAAAGCTCTTTTCAGGCACGAACTTTCGCCGGTGCGTGAATGGCGACATTGAGCGACGTCCCGCGAGGGGTGGCTCGCCTCATGGCGATTGGAATAATTTCAGTCGTCGTTTGTACCGCGCGCACGTCCACCACGCGTTCAAGTCTCCGAATACGAAATTCGGAGCTGCCGGGCGCGCGCTAACGCGTCGCGGCGCCATCGTCGAGCTCCCGGAACGGTAGGGACCATCCTAAACGCCTATAATCATCGCTAAACTGCGTACCTCTGCGCGCAAACAAAAGCTTTGCGGGTCAACTTTAAGATACGGGAGCTAAATGCAGACGCTCGCTTGTAATCCTCGAGTGAAGTTAGGTCCATTTCCACTCAGAGTTACAAACACTCAATCTACCTTTTTAGATTTCTGGTAACCAGTTTCGTGCAGTTGACTATTTTTCGACCGCCGGTTTTTGAAAATTGTCGTCGTCAATTGCTAGGCATACGAGCCAAATAAAACTTTATCTTGCTCAATAGCTTTAAAATTTTCACAGTTTTCTAATAAATGCATAAAATCTGCAGTCTAGCTGGATTCAATACAAGCAATTAATATCCATAATCATAGACAGTGCATAAATATTTAATCGTATGGAACCTGTGATAATATAGCACAAACAGATTTGGTAACTTAATCCGTTAAATTATAAATATCATGTAAGCATATGTACGCAGACTCACCAAAGTATTCGACCTCCCTTTAAAACAATATAACTTTTTTTAAATTGGACCAAACGATCTGACTTTTTTTTTAGCAATTAGAATTGAATGATGCGCGAGAAAGATTATGGAAAAATTGCAATTGGTAAGAATTACATAAGGAAATAGAAATGACACTTTTTACAATTCTTGTATTTGAGCCTGTAATAAAATCTAAGTTAGTTATACAGATGCTGAAAATTTCATTGAAATCGATTAATATACCCACGAGCTACGAATAGCTAAAAGCGGTAAAAATCGTTTTTCTCGACTTTTGGTCAGTTTCTTTTTAAAATCCACAGTTTCTATCTTTCGACGCGTGCCGTTCTTGTCTGCGTCAACCGATTCCGATGAAATTTTCAGTATGTGTATAACTAACATAGATCTACAAAACGCATATTTTAAATTTTCATTACAGGCTCAAATAAAAAAGTTCCGGGAAGTGCCATTTTTATCAGCTCTTACAATTCCTAGCAATTGCAATTTTTTCAAAATCTTCTTCGCATGTTATTCGGCAAACCAGTTCTTCTAATAGCTCAAAAAAGCTCCGGCCATTAGGTCCAATTTTTAGAAAGTTAAACTGTTTTAAAGGCCATTCGAATACTTTCGTGAGCCAGTGTATACATTCTGGTTTATGAACCTGCGACGGTTCCAAGCGTTATAGACTACGTAAAAACTGCAATGATTTAATATCTCGCAAACATATGAGCCACCGCACCAATAGAAATCAATACGTTCGATCTGTTGTACGCCACCATAAACTCGGTACGGTAACAGACGTTTACAACTTCCTGTCAGCAGATCCGATAAAGACAATCGCTGGGCAAAATCGAGGTCAGAATTTTCACATGAAATCGAGTAATTCCTGTACTCCTGGCGGAGACGTATCGCGGATCGAGTCGTTTCGCGTGGTCGATCTGAAAATGGATGCGCGTCCCACTCGCGACTCGTTAAGAGAGCGCAGGGGAACACGAAGGAATTATCGGGGAGACACGCCGAAGAAATCCGACTCCTCGTAGGCGGCTTTGCGGTGCTAAGACGTCGCCTACCTGTGGCCTGTGGCATTTATTAAATCTTATTCTGGCATCTTCTGCCCCGCCACCGGCTCGGGTTACCGCGACCGTGGATCCGCGCCGTTCCCAACGGCGCATTCTAGACACGGGGCTCGATTTTGCTGTCTTTTGTTGCGCGATTTACGGGCTCTCTCACACCCTCCCCCTCCTCTGTTCCTTCCCTCTCGTTCGCCACCTGCTACTTCCCGATCGAACAATATTCCGATTAAAGTGGAGAAGAGGATGCTCTTTTCGGAGGAAGTCCCCGCGTGGAAGCAGACCTTCGGGGAGGGGGATCGCGTTATTAAGTTCACCCCCGCGAAAAGTCTCCGAACGGAGGATCCGCCGAGGACTCGTCATAATTTACGCGAAACGACGAATTACCAGCAGGCAGAGGAGCCTGGAAGACGTATGAAATTGCACAGGTTTCCTCGGATGGAAATTACCGCGAGAGCCTGTTAAGCGTACCAGTGTCAGGAACGAGAGCCCCTCCTCGTGCGTCCCCTTATCGTCCTCTTAATATTAGTCTACCGGTCGGTACGCATACCTTCTGGGAAACTGAATTTCATTATCCCTGTTTGTTGCGATAGCGTCGATTATGAACGTTCTTTCTCAGGTAATTCTCGTTTGCTCGCCACCTGTTACCGTTCGAGATAGCGGATCTTCTCGTTTCGACGCGGAGAATGGTAAATTGTGGCCACTTTGTCCTGTATCTTCGATCCCCCGGATAAAGTTATATTATTTATGGACAGGACTGTTTAGAAACGTATATACGCGGGAAGGCTGGCTGATGGAGCTAAATGGGGAAGAGGAAATATTAAGAGCGAATTCATTACGGCCACTGGTATCGAGATGCGAGTGAAATTATTCATATACGGGCAGATCCTTTTGGACAAGGATACACGTTGTAAGGAGAGAATTCTGCGTGTGGGAGTTTAATTAGGGAGGAGATTCTGCATACGCGAGATTCCCGGCCTTGAAATTATTTAACCACGATGCCGCCGGTTACCTGCTCCGAAAACTATTCTAAGTTCTATGGTTCTCTACTGTCATGTCTCGCCTAATGATAATTATTGAAAGTGGAGCGAAAGTGAAGAGGTAAATTTCTTTTCAAAGTACAATATTGTTATATTAATTTAGTTTATTGGTGTGTAATATGTGGGAAACGTGTTTTCGGTTTAGTTCCATTCGTAACTAAAAAAATCGCTACAAAGAAATAATTTCCAAAGGCTTCATCAACAGCTGGCTATTGAAAATATTATATAAATAAAATCAGTTTGATAATGAAGAAACTTTACCATCATTTTTAAAGAGAACGATTGAGTTTTCACCGATGGTTCCTTGGAATACGATGCAATAAGAACCCAGATAGCACGCGACGTCTTAAAGACGTCTTTTTTACGTCCATTTTACGTCTGAAAGTCTTACGTCTGGAAAAGACGTCTCACTTCAGACGTAAAAACGTCTTTTTCGAGACATTTTATTTCAGAGGTTTTAATGATGTCTTTTTCGAGACTAAATAACTTGAATTTCTTGGAGATGTTATGATAGTGGTTATTATAGTGTACAATGACTAAACTACCGTGTCTTAATTTTGCTAATGCTTGGAATGACAAGAAAAAAATAAATTTCATTTATTACAAAGAATGGATGAGGTACAT